>JANTQE010000005.1:30894-630894 GCA_032988195.1 Arachnomyces sp. PD_36 | reverse complement strand
ACGGCCCGTGAAGCGGTCAAACCCGTATCCGACCAGCAACGGGAACGGGAACGGAAAACTGGCTCTATCCACTAGGATACTGAATCCGATGGAGCCCACCATGTGCGGAAACAGAAATCCGCATACTACTTCTCTGGCGCCTCTATGGACGCCCATCACCCCTTCGACGACATCAAATCTACTCCCTCCTATCATCACAAGCAACTTTACTGGCGTAGACCAGATGCGCACACCGAGCAACTCTTCAAGCCCTTGGTCCGGGCAAGATGACGAGGTCTTGACATCCGCTCGATCCCAAAGCCTGGGATGGGCACAAATACAGAAAGACCATTTCCCAACCAAAACACCAAATGCATGCCGAAAGCGCTACGAGAGGCTCGTTGCCAAAAAACGTAGCCACGACTGGGACCAGGAGAGGATCGAGAGACTTGCAGCTCATTACCTCGACCTTCGAGAGCAGATCTGGAAACCCCTAGCCCAGGTGGTTGGAGAGAGCTGGGAAGAAGTCGAAAAGAAGGTAAGCCTGGAAAGACCCCCTGAACTCTTATCAGATAAGATAGTATCTAACAGATTTTCTATAGTGCCTTGAACGCGGATTGAAAAATCTTAGAACCATGGGCCAAATGTCCAGAAACCGAGGTGGAGGGTCCGAAGGAACGGATTCCCATGAAAGTTATAACGACCATGACGAGAACACCTACAACGATAGTCCTGCTGATAGCAGCACCGCGGATGACGTGAAGAGCAATTCTCCTGCCGAAAGTAGGAAATCCGCCATGCTTGGCTGGAAGGAACTCCTTGTTTCCTAGGGCTACGCTGCATTTTCCTTTCCTGCTTCCTTTCTATTCCCCTTTCCTACTGAACGATTTTCCTTCTTGAGCTTTTCTCTACGTTCCTTTATTTGATTCCCCGTTTGAGTTTCTATTTCTTAATTATCTTATGTCTTATTTGTCGCATTTTATTGGTTCTGGCCCATTCCCTCATTATTCCCCCTTCTAGCTACTTTTTCTAACCCGGGTTTTTCTTACATGTATTTGATCCAGGCTGTGGGCGGGATTCTGATTAGAGGTTTATGCTTATATTTTTCATTTCTTACTGCTGTTATTCGGATGGAGGGCGTTACTGTTATTCCCTATTCTGGCGTTTCCCTATTCTGGCGTCTTTATGGAGTCCAACATATTTTATTCGTTTCTCATAATGCCGTTCCCTATCTCGCACTTTTCATTATTGCATGGTGAATAAGGATTTACTCTGCTCTGGTATGTGAGATAACATTTAATGATCTAGAACCTAAGTGCTTCGCAGGCACGAATATGCCTACTTTAAACCTGTCTATCTATGTATCCATCCTTATGGGTGACAATTGCGTAGTGAACATTCCATCCCAGATAAACAGACGAAAGAAACCAAAACAGAAAAATAGAGAGTGAGCCTTCGGAACTGGCCAGCGTCCGGCACCAGCCGTTCATCCCCAGACCCAAGATATACATTGATTAAATCCTTAGGGAGCTTGTGCCCCCCCCTTAGACCCTCCTCCAATCCTCGGGCCCCAACACACCCCCATTTCCATCCCCACCGACACCATCATCCAACGACCACTTCCTCCACGCCTTACAACTCAAGTCCGACCGCCACCCGGCCTCAAACATCTCGATCCCCGCCCACCCAATCATAGCCGCATTATCGGTACACAGATAAACGGGCGGCGCCACGATCTCTACATTCCCGAACCCCCTCACATCAAGGAAGGAGCGAAGAACACGAAGGAGGAATCTATTAGCCGCTACGCCACCCGATAGGATTAGAGTTTTGATAGGTCGTTCTGATTTTTTTTGTAGTTGGTGGTCTTGGAGGGCGATTACGGTTCTTGAGGCGAGATGTTCGAAGCAGATGCGCATTGATTCTCGGGCGAATGTGATGCGTTCTTCGTGGGAGAAGGGTTTATTGCTGGCTTCGTTGATGGCGGTTACAAGTTGCGTGACTCGTGAAGCTATGCCCGCGAAGCTGAATTCTAGGGTCCGGGTCTCTGCGAAGGGAAGGGCGATTGACCAGCCCCATTTCGTTTGGTGTTTGGTGACTTCTTCTCCACGTGTAGCTGGGGGCTTGTAATCCTTGTGATCATCCTCTCCATTGGGAAAGGCGAAATTCTCCAGGATTTTGCCGTACATTGTTGTTTTTGAGGTTGCGAGCAGGTCTGGTGGGATGACTAAACGGGCGACTTTGTCGAGTGCCGCTCCGACGGCGATGTCGGATGATTCGGCGAGAATGGTGTGGTCTACTATCGAGGAGGAGTGTGCGAGGAGGGAGTGTCCGCCTGAAACTAGGATTGAGAGGAATGGGAAGTCGGGGGTGGGTTTGCGATCTAACGCGGAGACCAGGCGTGGTGTTAGGAGGTGGGCTTGCATGTGGTGTACTCCCACAAGAGGGATTTGCCATGCTACAGAAAGGCCCTTTGCGGTGTCTAGCCCCGTAGAGAGGTTTGAGCGCATGCCTGGTCCCCGTGTGACGGATATGAAGTCGGGTTTTTTGCGTAATAGCGCGCCGGTTCTATTGTCGCTGGGGAGAAGTTGGATGGTATTTCCAGCATGATGCTCTCCCTTTGGCTCAGGGAGACTTCGTAATGATTTATCAACCAGTTTCGCGAGATTCTCCCGATGCGAATCTAGTGCAACTATTGGGTGAATCCCCTTATACTGTCTAGTGTCTGCGGTGATGTTCTCCAAAAAATGGAGTTTCGCAGAGACATTTGACGGGTCCTTGTCATCTTTCTCAACTATGGAGACGGAAGTATCATCACTGCATCCGATATTAGATATACATGTACAATTAACATCCATGAAGGAGGCTTTCATACCAGGAAGACTCAATAGCAAGAGTCAATAGATTCCGACTTTGAAAATGAAATGCTTTCAAGGGATGAGTACGGGGTCTATAATTTCGAATTGCCCCATGCGATATTCTAAAATAAAACATTGAAGGTCTTATAAAAAGTAGTCAAACAAAATCAAGCTATAACACTCTTCTTCTCTTCTCCTATCAACCTCCATTTACCGTCGCCATATGAAGCATCCAAGTCAACGTTGAAGAAAAAATTCGAATGCAAACACCCCAAACACCCTCAGCACAGACCATCCCATGCCCTGACCCTTTGCCCTAATTTCTTCTTCCGATCGACAAACCCCAGATCGATCGGGCCTTGAACGAAACGACCATCTGAGACGATCCCCAGAACCAAGAAGCTATTTTTGACACAAAAGCCCTCCTCTCTCCCAGTGTGCAAAAATGGGAAACCCCCAACTCCATACCCCTTATGTCAGAAATATACGCCCTCGGACCCAAAGGATCAAAGCCCATCTCCTGCGGCGAGAAAGGGGGCTCGTACTTAATAAGCTGACTAGGGATAACTCAAATCTCCCCTTACGCAAAAAACCCCAACAAGCAACAAAAACAACACAGCAGTTCTCGGTCACAAAAACCAACTCGGTTGCCCCGTTCGCTCGGACATTAAACACGTCATATTACTGATTTGCTTTGATCCCTTGGGGCAAATACGTATGTACATGTACGGAAACTTGTCGCCCTAGCACCCAGTTGGGCGGTTAAAATATTAATAGATCCACGGAAGCGCCGATCTTCTTCATCCCGTGTTTCTATATTTAGACCGAGGTTCTTTTTTGCCCCTGAGAGTTTGATAACTGAGACGGGAGGTGTTCCAACTTCCAACGACGAAGAAGCTAGGTTTGTGAACTTGTGGCGAGGGTCTAGAGGCTTGGTTTTACGTTGGGGTCTTGTTCTCTACGAGGGCTTGAAAGGGGCTTGAGGGCGTAATGTTGGATAGGCAACGTTGGAAGGATAATACGATAATAAGGCCAGAAACAGTAGGTATGAAATTCTCTCTATAGGTAACCATATAACAAACATAAACCATCGTAAGCGTTATTCGCCCAAATCAAAATGATAAACCGCCCAAGCCCTGGGATCGCGTGTTTCCCCTTTTACCCAAATAGGCACCCCCAAAAATAACTCCGCGCCGGACCGTAAACACAGGATTGGTTACTCTCTTTTCCGCAGGTGTCGATGAAGTGGCTGAGACTATCCCAAAGTGAAGACGTCTATAGATAGACTTGTAGGCAGACGTCGTGAGCCCAACTCAGCAAGAGTGGGAGGGAGTTACTGCATCGTCGCCGATCGGAAAAGGAGGTTGTCGTAACATTCGTCATGTCGTGAAGGAAGTAAGAAAAGAAGAAAGAAGAAGCGTAGATCTTTCATGACCTTCGTCCCCATCGTCGTTCCTCCCGGGACATCTTAACGTAGCTACCGTAGTAGTCATCCGGGTTCTCGATGGGCGTGACGCAATGGACAGTGGGTTCACCGCTGAACTGGATACGCTTCTCCATGCTGGAGTTCTGGTTCTGGTTCTTCTTGAGGATACTCTTCGACGAGCTCTGGTTGACGTAGGAGAATGTGGGTTGTTGGAAGCTGGAGTAACCTCGCTGGTTCAATTTGGTGTTTCGTGCGGTCGGGCTGATTGGGGATGGGGAGATGGGGGTTCGTGGCATCATGGCGGGGGACTTGAGGGAGAGGGTCGGTCGGGAAGAGGCAGCACCTTGGCTAACAGCGGTGGAGATGCTGAGCGTTGGTTTGACGGCGCGGGCTCCGGCAAGCATTTTGAATATCGGTGTAGGAGGTTGTTGTTGAGCTTGAGTCTTGTTGAGGAAGAGGGTTTCTTTTCGAGGTTTGTCGGAGGAAAAGAAAGACAACAAAATTGGTTCCGACGAAGAGATTATGTATAAATATGGGTTCTTCAAGGGAGAATAGAATGTTCTTCGATTCGATCAACGAAAGGAGGAAGCAGGGAGAAGAAGAATGTGTTGTTTGTTTTTATATTTGTTTTTTCGAGGATATTTTTATCTTTCCACAGCGGCGGATAGACGTAAGAGAAAGTCAGAAACTGTTGGTTATGCTAGAATGGACCAGCCAAACAAGCAAACGTGGGAAATGAAGATAAATGGGGAAGAAGAAGGCAAAGAAAGAAAAATTAGTAACATGCGAAACAAGAGGAATGGAAAGTCAGTCTGGGAGGGGAAGATGGGCGGCTATATATCGCTGGGCTCCTGGGGGGAATGGCCCTTGAACACTTGCTTCTTCGGCGGTGGTTGGTCACAAGAATGCAAGCACCCATGCAGTGAGGAGGTTGGGTTGTTCCATCAACCACTCGACACAATCAACCTGGTGGACGAGGATTTGATGCAAGTATGCAATGTCAAGTCACACAGTCACATTCTAAATCTTCTTCAGTGGTTTGTTGCTGGATGGATGATGCTTGAGTTCTTCAAGGTTGAACTGGTCGCAGATGGTCTCGATCCAATCACTAACTAAAGACATGGATCTGCTCGCGGAGGGGCATCACGATTAAGGTCTGTGAAGGACATTCAACCCCTCATCAAGTCTATCTTTCTGCATGTTCTTGATTTCTTGTCACCTTTGGTGGTGATTAGGGCTGTTGCCATGTTGTGATAATTCGGGTTTGACGGCAGGTTAGAAATGTCTGTGCCCGTTTTCGAGTCAGGACATTCCTGTCAACGTCCAGTCACCTGGAAGCGGAAGCCCTTCCTGCGGGCAATTTGAGTGATGAGTCCAATCGTGTCCGCAATCACCATCACACCCAACCACACCCTCTTTTTCACTTTCTTTATCAGTTCTGCAAGATATGTCAATTTTCCGTGCTCCCCCGCACACGGTCATCTATTGACGGTGATTATTTCATTTATTCGGGCTCTCTCGGATGTTCTGGCAGAGTTTTTCGGCTTGGGAGGCCATTCGGAATGTGACTGCATATGAGAACTGGCATGATCCATGGGCCTGTGTCCCCCCTTTGCATGGTGGTGGGCTGGTCGACCTTATTGACCTTTATTCACCCACCATCTCGGAATGATTGATTGTGCTTTTCGAATATTCTAGCTCTCCAAGTGGTTGGTTGCCACAAAAGAAATCAGTGACCGCAGGCGGCGAGACCCCTCTTTGCACAGAAAAGCCTCAACATATCGGAAGGACAAACCAAGACTTAATATCCGGACTTGAACGGAGTGATGGGATGGTCAAGAATGCGGCGTCGGGAGAACATTTCTCGGTGACGCATTCGCTTCAAGTGTGTATACAGCCTCCAACAGGCGAATAATAGAGAGGAAATTTCTCTGCCACGATGGCTTGTCCTTCAGAAGCGATAAGGTGTAACCAACTATAATGCGGTATCTCCAAGGCTTTTTTTTCGAGTGCAAAGAGTAGAATCCGTGTATGGGAAAGCAAAGACCCCTTGAAAAAACTCTACATTTCTAAGCATTCTCGAATCCTTGCCTCTGACCACCTCGCTGTCGACAGGCCAACGTTGCCGCGCGCTATCCTTGGATTGTTTTCATGGATTACCGCCCAATGAACCCCCTGATACCCCTTGAGCCTTGTAGGCCGAGATCCCTCCATCATTGCATGGCTCATGCTCTTTGCAAGTCCTGGCAGCGCAAAGCCTTCTTCTCATTCTCGTAGATAACGGTGATTGATTGAGGAGGATTTGGATGGGAAGGACTATATCTCTGGGATCCCTCCTGTTCCGGGTGGATAGTGTAAGGAAGTTGGACTTGAGGTTGAATAATAATTGCTCTCTTCCAGCTACCCACAGGTAAGTGTGTCTCCCGACGACATTTTCATCAATGATGTTACTCTTTCAGAGGCTTTCGAAGTATCATCCCAAGCATCGTCTCATGAGGACCGAGAAAAGCCTGATTGTTCCCGCTCGCATTCCTGTGCGCCCCCTGTTAGTAATTAATCATATCAAAGGTGTGTTAGTTGACTTCCTGTCTGAACAAAGGAAGACTGAGGTCACAGTTAATCGGCGCGACCAAGGGATCTTTGCTTCGCAATGACCGGTAGTAATAGGAAAGTGCCTCGAGATGAGAGATCGAGACTTGTAGCGGTCTGAAGGCGAGAAGTCAGTGGGCAATTGGAGTCGATACTTCGGAAAATCGAGAGAATATTAGCAAGGTTCCCGGTCGGGTAGGTGCTTCCACGGAAAGACTTGACAGCAACCGCAGATCGAAAATTCGATCTCAAAAAGATCAAGTCGAATGAGGCAATTATTGGTCAACGAATGCATCTTGATCGATGGAAAATCTTTGAGATGCTCGTGACCATCCTAAGATCAAAAGCGGCAGCGGTGAGATTGTTCTCTGGAGAGCAGGCCGACAACGGGCGCCAGGGACACTCAGGATCGGTAACAGGCCAATTTTTCGTGACCGATAAATATTCGTGAACAAATTTCTGACATGAAATCGGAGAGAGAAGCATGAGATTAGCCTATGTGTGTCGTGTGGGCACGATAATTCCCTGTGGCTCAGTCGGCCGCTTCCTCCTGGTCACGATAATCGCCGGGCTCGGTATCATCCTCGTGTCTCTCCGCTTCAAATGAGGGGAGTGGAGGAGTTGGAGAAGTTGCTCCAGAGGATCTCTCTCTCTCATCGTATTATTATTCATTGATCGGGTTCCCAAAGCGACGATAGTCATGTGGCCGAAGGTCTCCGATGTTCCTGAATATCCATACACGAACTTGCTCTTACTTAGCCCTCAAGCGACTCTCCTGCTTCTCGTTATTCATGTGGAGAGCTTGCCGAAGCCTGTGAAATCCGCAAAGCTCTCCGAAATTTGGGGGAATTTGAGCCAAAATCTTCCCCATCGGAGATCCACTCGGTTTAATGTAACCCGGAGACCAGAGCTTCTCTTCCTTGTGAGGAGAGTTCCAGGACCCCCAGGCTTGTCTTCGCCATAGGCGCATAGAGCTCCAGATTGTGCCCTGTTGTGCCCTGCTGTCTGTAGATTAGATTAGCGAACGGTTAAATCCATCAAGTGAAGCAAAAAGCAACAACAGAGAGAAGATGCAATTAACCAGAGAAGAAGAGTGAACTGTGGCGTCAAACACAAAGGAACAGACAGAAAGAAGAGAATTGCCCCCCCACACACCGCCACAGGTACTTCTCTTCTTCCTCTTCATGAGGCTTCAGGGGTCCCGTGGTCACAAAAACCCTCAAATCCAATTAATCTTTTCATGTTGACTCGAAAATTTTTAATCGGAGAAAAAAAAAACTTCGATATCAAGAGACAAAGAGGTTGACTCTCTCTTCAATTCACTTTCTGAATTCTTCATTCTCACGACTGTTGATCTCCCATAACGGGCTTTTGACCTTCCTGTCACTGTTTTCTGTTTTATTTTAAGAGGCGAGCGTTAAGCTCCCTGCCGATCGTTCCGCATTGTCGTTCCTCCGATTTCGCAGACAAGAGAACTGTCCTTTTTTTGAGACGCGGTCAACACAACATTGCAACGAAAGATCACCATCAAACTATCACTAACTTGTGATTTGGTCTTGCACCTTTCTTTGTTGTCACTGTCGCCATGGCGAATGTGAAGGAGACCGTGAAGGCATCCCTCGTGGGTGTCTCTCACGAGCCGCAGCTGTCGCAACAGATCAAGGCAAATTTCATGCAGCATGCGAGCAAAGATGAAGAGTCCGGAGAGCTGTATATGAATCAAGAGCAGTTCATTAACGCTATTGCTCCAAAGAATGAGGATTATGTGAGTCATTACCCGGTTCAATTGGAAGACACAAACAAACAATGGACTAATCATCTCACCGTAACGTTTAGCATAAGATCAAGCGCGAACAGTACGGGATCCTTTTCAGAGTTGCCGACCGTCGAAGAACCGGAAAGGTCAATCTTCATGATTGGGCCACTTTCGAGAACCTCCTCTCAAAACCAGACGCAGAATATGAGATCGCGTTCCGACTGTTCGATGTGGAAGGCACGGGTTCTATCAAGTATGAGACAATCCAGAAGCTGTACAATCTTAACAAGGGAGAGGATAGTATTCCATTTGATTGGAACTCAGAATGGGCATCTCTTTACACCGGAAGGAAGAAGATGAGACACGACATGACCTACCCACAGTTCTGCCAGATGCTACGAGGTCTTCAGGGCGAAAGGATTAGGCAGGCCTTCCATCTGTTTGACAAGGACGGAGATGGTTATATCGACCCCGAAGATTTCCAGCGCATTATTCTCGAAACGGCGAAGCACAAGCTTTCCGACCACCTCCTCGAGAACCTCCCAACGCTATGCAACATCTCCGCCGGCAGCAAGATCTCGTACGCCAATGTTCGTGCGTTCCAGAATATCATGCGAGAGATGGATATGGTAGACCTCATCATTCGAAACGCAACCAGCCGAAGCGCAGATGGGAAGATTACGCGATCCGATTTCCTGAACGAGGCCGCTCGAGTTACCCGTTTCTCTCAATTCACACCTATGGAGGCGGATATCCTGTTCCACTTTGCTGGTCTAGATGCCCCGTCTGGAAGGCTTTCTCTAGGTGATTTCGCCAAGGTAGTGGATGCCTCGTGGCATACAGCTACTGTAGTCGGTGGTGGAGCAGTTTCGGTAGCCACGGAAGCTAAGGATAAGGCCGCTGAGAAGTCCAAAGACTTCCTCCGTGGTGTGCTAGAATCCGTTCACCATTTCGCCTTGGGTAGTATTGCTGGTGCTTTTGGTGCTTTCATGGTTTACCCAATTGATCTTGTCAAGACCCGCATGCAAAATCAACGTAGTGCGCGTGTGGGTGAGACCCTGTACAACAATTCCATAGATTGTGCAAGGAAGGTTATTCGCAACGAGGGTGTGACCGGATTGTATTCCGGAGTGGTCCCTCAACTGATTGGTGTCGCTCCTGAGAAAGCTATCAAGCTGACTGTAAATGACCTTGTTCGCAACTTTTTCACGGACAAGCAAAATGGAACGATCAAGTGGCCTCATGAAGTTATTGCTGGTGGTACTGCGGGTGCCTGTCAAGTGGTAAGCTTTGGGACCGTACCGTTCTTTTCAAATACCCCTGCTAATTATGTTCTAGATCTTCACCAACCCCTTGGAAATTGTCAAGATCCGTCTCCAGGTTCAGGGTGAGATTGCCAAGTCCGTTGAAGGGGCCCCTCGCCGCTCGGCTATGTGGATCGTGAAGAACTTGGGTTTGGTTGGACTGTACAAGGGTGCCAGCGCTTGTCTTCTCCGTGATGGTAAGAATCTAATATCTGCATATATTCCGAAATGTCTGATCGTAAGGCTAACAAATTTGTGATACAGTTCCTTTCTCGGCCATTTACTTCCCAACTTACTCTCACCTAAAGTCGAGCGTTTTCGGAGAATCCCCAACAAAAAGTCTCGGTGTAGTACAGCTCTTGACTGCTGGTGCTATTGCTGGTATGCCAGCTGCCTACTTGACAACCCCCTGCGACGTGATCAAAACTCGTCTCCAAGTCGAAGCTCGAAAGGGTGAAACAAAGTACACATCCCTCCGCCACTGCGCAACAACCATCCTGAAGGAAGAAGGCTTCAAGGCATTCTTCAAGGGTGGCCCCGCTCGTATCCTTCGTTCCTCCCCACAATTCGGTTTCACACTTGCCGCGTACGAAGTTCTCCAGGGTCTTCTACCTCTCCCTGGATCCCAGGCCGCAGAGGCAAAGAAGACTGCGACCGCCTACGTCGAACCCGGCGTTGGTCTCCAAGCAGCCAAGGCTCCATTGCCATACCTCCGCTCAAGGAATGCTTTAAAGCTAATCCTTGACCTGGACGAGAACTTCGGCCGCATGAAGCTTCCCCAGGGAAAGGCATGGCCTGGACTCCCGGGATCTTCTAAGCAGTGATGATTTTCGTTTGTAATATGTTTCCCCCTATTTTCTTTCTATTTGGCGTCTACCTTTTTTGCGCGTTTGGACCTTTCTAGACATCATTTGGATTGCAGATGAGTTTTGTTTTTACTATGCGATCATATGGAAAGGGTTTACCCTGGATGGCGCTCTCTCGTGGTTCGTATCTGGATCGACAAAAGCTATTCCCTGAATATCCTCTTACCTTATCTCCCGGATTCGCTCTCGCGTTGGTTTTTATTATCAAGCTCTGGATTTTCTGGATCCTGCTTGGAAAACCCAACTTTCCTCACCGTTGCTCCGTACCTCGATTTGCAGTACCAGGGAAACGAGAAAGGCCCCCTGTTTCATCCCACCAACGAAAGCGCCATTTTATACCCATTCTCCAGCGCAACTACCACGAAATTTAATGGCCTTCCTATTCCTTATCCCAACACCGAACTCGTTTTCCTTCTTCCATCCCAACACTGCGCCTTCCCGACCGTTTCCTTTCTCATCTCGTCCTGGCGGAATGACTGCAATCCCATTTCCTTGACCACCTCTTCAACAAACTTCCCCCTTTGTCCCTCTCCCTTTTCCGTCCCCAACGCTAGAGATTCGCTATTTGAGGAGGTATTTCTGTTTCACTCGGACTGGAAAGACAAAAAAGATTACTATCTAGAGATTTTCTGATTTCTTCTTTTGATTTGGTGAGGAGGGCTGGGGGTGGAGTTGTGTGTAAAGTAGATTAGAGACACACGTTCTATTAACTTCACTTGCTCTTGTTGGCATAGATAGATGAATAGATTATTAGCAATAATTTCTGAACCTGTTTCTTGCAAGTGGATGGTGAACTTGAGATTACTAAATTCATTATGTTTGAATTATATATTCCGCTAGTATTTGGTGGTAGTACGTATCATCATAAAAATTTATATAAAATGCACCAGAACGCTTGATATATTATGCTCCTATCACCACCCATGCGCCATACAACCAAACCGCCACTCCAAGTTTATATATATTTACACAAATGGTATACACTGGGTTTTATCTGCGAAGCAGTAAATAGCACCGGCAATATTCCCGACTAACGGAACGTATAACTTATATGCTGCCTCCGCAAGAAATGGCATAGACGTATTTTGACTGCCTGAAAACTGGTCAACTGCCCTGGTTCTTCCTGTTTTGGCGAAAGACTTCGTTTCCTTTTCCCCGACGGGAGGGATAGATGTATAGGGTTGCGGAGTGGAGTAGTTTTCGTAAGATCCGTGGGTTCTGGGGGTACGAGGCCGCTCTTAGAACTCTCCACTGCTCCCTGTCTAATCCCCGACGCTCGGGGGATAGGGAGTGTATCGATTCGAAGGGTAGTTTGATTCCAATCAACATATCCTGTAGGTCGATATGTGTTTCTGTATTATCTCTTCAGTAGAAGGCGAAAGGTCGTGGCTTCTGGTCTTCAGGCGGATTTTCATCGGATTTCTTAGACGGTGTAGGGGGTTCGGTAGCTTTAGCAGCCTCCTCTTCGGCAGCCTTTGTTGCTTCTAGCTTTTCTCTCTGAGCTTTACGCCACTGGAGATCTTCCATCTCGATCTCTTTAAGAACTATGTTGCCCGAGGTTGTCAGCTCCCGTTCAAGCCCACGCAGGAAGGCTGTATCAACTTACCCTCCTCCCACTCCCTCGCCTCATCCTCACGCCCAATCAACTTTTCAACATCCACCTTCTCCCCCTTCTCCAATCTCTCAATCACCCCCTTCAAAAGCTCAATCCTCGCATCCGCCGACCGATTGAAATTCGCAAACTCATTCCGAAGTCCCAGCATCCTGATTGCGTGTGATCCGATAAGTAGGAAGATGATGATGAAGAAAGTGGCGGGATTCCACTCTTTGGATTTGGGTTTCTTGGAAGAAGAGGATTTGGGGTCTCGGTTTCGTAGGAATTTGGGGATTAGGGAGGTCCAGACCGTGGTGTCTGCGACTCGGGGGAGGGAGCTGGAGAGGCGGATCGCATGGCGGTGGTGGTGGGAGGGAAGGGAGAATGGTTGCGGATGGAGGGATCGCACGAGTGGGGGGGTCGTGATGGTGGTGAGCGTAAATTGGCTAGATAGCCTCGTAATTTTTGATCGTGAAGCCATTCTTTCGTCCCGACTGTCAAGCGACAGTAGACCTTTTCTCGCCCAAGCGTTCGCGAAGAATAATATTTGATGGGCAGAAAGTTCAAGATGAACCGTGATCGCCGTTCCGAGCCGAGAGTTTCGCCGACCCGAACTGCTTCGTTGCTGTGCCAACGGTCCATATCAAGCTAACCAACAACCCTGAAGCTCAGAGCATTGAGAAACCCGCATCAAGAAAAGGATATGGATGAGAGGACAACGGCTTTCTCCAATATTTCTTTACAACATTTTTCACGACCATGGCGGTGATAAAATCGTCGCCTGGGACATCGGCGGACTCCGTGAAGCAAGCGGTTAAATCATCATCTACATGCCTACCCTACACGGTAACCTCCCTCCAGCGTCTTCTACAATCGAACCAGCAAGACGGTTCAAACGGAGCCGATGGTCAGCCGAAAGATGCGCCCACAACGAAAAGGACGACAACATCGAGCCGTTCGAAGCCTGCAAAGGCCGTAAACCCTAGAATTGCTGCCAAAGTCGCAGTATTCCAGGCCCCAACAAGCGAGAACGAAGCGCAATTATCGCAACAAGAGAAACTGGTTCTCGCCACCGAGATATTTAATAACGCGTCGAAAGCCCTGTCGGAGGAGTTGAAGAATCCTACAACGAGATGCCAACAACAGAGTGAAAACTACGGGCAGAGGACGCCATCCTCTAAACGGCCACTGCAATTATGCTCACCGAATAAGATTGTGGCCTCACCAACGAAGGAAAGCTTAGGGAAATTATCGACGTCCAAACCGATCGGGCCAGATGGGGGTGTCGCGGCCGTTGCTGAGTGTGCCAGAATAGCACTCTCAAGTCTACGAACTCTACGGGGAAATGATCCGACAAATGTACAATTGGAGCAGGGGTCGTCCATTTTGATTGGAAGACTGATTGCTCTGGGCTTGGATGACCTTGCGTATAAAGAACTGCGAGTTTTGAAGAAGAGGATACAGGCGTGTTTGGATAGCCAAGTGGATAGTCGAAAGAAAGGAACCCGAACGGATCAAAAATCTAAGGACTCCCAACGGCGGGAAGCATCAAAAGACGGTCTCGCGAGTCTTTTATATTTCGATAATGTGCGCCCTGACAAGTCGGTTTCTGGCCTTCTTGTTTCCTTCCAAGCCCATGCGCTCAAAGTTATCGCCGCAGAAAGGAAGCTTTCCACAATTCAAAAGGTCGCAACCACGTTACTCTCCGCAAACCCCAACAATCCTGCCACAGTGATCATCGAAGCCCTTGGCGCAGGTGCCTTATCAAAGGAAAAGGCCGCTCAGCAACTTCAAGTCCTTGCGCAAACTATCTCGTCGCTCTGCCCGTCCAGCAAACCATCTGGGTCTAAAGACACTGCAAAATACACACTATTTTTGAATCTCCAGATCCTCTCTCTAGAGCTACGATGCATGTGGCATAGGATATCCAACCACAATGGAGACGAAATCAAGGAGGTTTGGGAACCTTTGGCGCGATACTTGGGAGCTTACTCCCATCGATTCCAAACGATTGATGGAGAAGACTTTCGCTCGATTAAGGAGTCGTTTCTACGATTAAAATCTACTGCTGCGAAGCATGGCTACAAGTTGGCCAAACCCTCGGACACGAAAACGACATCTACTGTTTTGAAAATCATGGGTCAATTGGCTCAGAGCGCGGGCCAAATCGACGAAGCCCTACATTTCTATAATGATTCCCTTACCGCATTGTCCCCCGACCATCAGCTTTCTCTTGGGATAGCATACTGTAAGATTGCGTCGATCCACCTTCACCGACTGCAAAACTCCCAATGCAAGGAGCCAGAGGATGCGAAAACCCCTCTATTAGAGGCGACGAAATTTCTAGGCTCGCCATTAAAAGGAAACATGGCGGATATAGAAGAGCTATTGGTGGAGGCCGCCAAACTCAAGAAATTGGCAATGTATTTTCTAGATACTTTGGAGGATCTGTCTTCGAAGGATTCTGGCCCACAATCCGGTTATGGGGAGCTAGGGCTCTCCATCATTGACTACATCAATTCCTTCGTTAGGTTACTGCGACGATATATAGGGCATCCGCCGACCGAGGATGAGGATCCAAAGAACTATCAACAGTTTCAGCAAAAATTGCACAGATTTAACAATATCGCGCTAGCGGCTGTGGACTCTGGAATTGCGATAGGGAAGATGGCAGTCGTCGCAAAACACCCATCATGGGACGATTCGTTACCGCTCCTTTCTGACTGCACCACGATCCTCAAATCTCTACAAAGCAAATCGGAATCGGAATCGAATCAGACAGCATTGGACAATCGAGGAATTGGCTTTGTTAAGCTATCGAATCTTTATTGGTCTCGGTATCTTAAGCAAAGGGAGCTCGCGAAATCCACTCGAGAACTTATAGTCCTTCTGGAGCAATCAACGGCGCTGCTTGGATCATGCTCGACATCTGAGAAGCGGACTGGTTTTGTTGCTGTCAAGCTAGAAAGATTAGCTGTTGCCTACTCTGAAATTGGAAAAGAGAAGAAATCGGATGCAGCTTATTTACAATCAATCCAGGCCCATGTGGGCGCTGGCTCCCTACGCCATGTGTCTTCCGAGGCCTCAAGAAAACCCCTTGAGCGCATATGGAAGGATTCCAAGGGTGAAGCATTTATGCTCGGAAGAGTCATTAACGCCTATACAAAGTCACGATATCGGCGACGGTGCGACCCCAAAGACATATTTTTTGACGATACGTCGTTCACGGCAGAAGAAAGGGGTGCCTCTCTGGAATGGCAGATGGCGGCCTTGATGGATATATCCAACACTGACCCAGGGGATGGGATTCTATATTCGACCATGTCCTTGATAATATCGTCCCTCCTTGACATATACCACCCTGAAACGTACCCGATACGACGCCGACGCGTTTTTCTCCATGCGACTCGATTCTTGCTGAACAACCCTAATTCCCTTCCTTCCGAGCTCATTCAAACTATAAAGGATGAGGCCGACTCCTTGGCCGATGATCTCGGTTACTCTCTTGACTCAGGTCTGGCTGGATTTGCCAAATCGATCTCGACATCATTTAGCCTGAGCCTTGGGTTTTATGTCGGCCACTTGGGTCTAGGGGAGCTACAGAAGATCATCTCATCTTGGGTATCCATCGTCCAGAATTGCAAGGATTGGATGTCTTTGGAGACCCAGGTTGAGGATCCGCAGAATTGGATACTTCAGATCAAAACAACTGCCGACTATTTGGATATGCGCGGCTTTTGGAGATTGAGGCTTTCGGCTTTGGCAGTGCTTCAACATGTTCTGGAACTTCAGGATGAGAAAGACTACTCTGCCCTGGTGTCTTGCCTGTCTCAGCAAGCTTTACAATACAATCGCCTTGGATATTCTGGAAAGGCTGGGTACTTGCTTGCACACGCCCAGCACTACACAGAGAAACATGATGTGGATTTCCAGGCGTCAATAGCTTCGCAGCTTGTCTATGCCGAATATCTGGTAGGGGTGGGGAACATTGCTAAAAGGTTTGTTTATAAGAGTCTGCTTCGCTTTTGCTTCCCGCTAACTATTTTTAGCACCGATGCCTTAGCTACCGCAGAAGACCTTTTTAACACCTATCTCGCGGACCACGATATCTCGCGAGAGAGCTCACCCAAGCGTATATCGTGGGAGAGACTGATTTCCAACGCTACCTATATCCAGTCACTTATTGCCTCTGCCAAAGGGTCGACTGATCAAGCTATTCTTCTCGCCAAGCAGTCTGTCAAACTTAGTGCCAGGATCTGGGCAAAGTTGGAGAAGATTGTCGACAAGAAGCGAGAGAAAATGGCAGGAGATGATATGGAAATGCTCACGGACAAACTCCAGAAAACAGAACTGTCTCTTAGCCCAGATGATGCTTCCAAGCCATTGTATAATGGCGCCCTATTCTGGCCTCATGTCGCCTCCCACCACGCAGTTTTGCTTAACCTATCGCAGCTGTCTGCCCACCACGGTCTTTTCCGAGATGCAATCTACTATGGGGAGCAGGCACTGAAGGTTAGCAAAGCAGTTGATGCCACGAGCTTCATTGCTATTTGCCAGGTTCAACTTGGTGAGCATTGGATTCGAGGAGGCCACACCGAGACAGGGCAGGAGTTACTAGATACCGCGACGGACACATACCAAAAACTCGAGCAAAGTTTAGACAACGTTTTCTTGTCATTGAGTAAATCAGCTCTCTGTCAAGTTCAGGGCGAGGCCGAGAACGAGTTCGAAACCCTAGATGAGGCTCGTCAAATGCTTGGTGATATCACTTCGGGCGAATTCATCGAGTCTCTTGACCCATTCGCTCAGCACACTAGCCTTGAGGACAGTATGAAGCAATTAAGCATTGAAACTACCACCAAGACGCGCACAACGACGAGAACCCGTTCTCAAAGAACACGGAAAGCAACGAACGAGACGAAAACTGCGCAGGCAACGAAGACCACTGTGTCACAACCAAAATCGACTGCAGCCGAGTGTCCACCACTTTTCCGTCTACGAAGCGAGATATATCGGAGACAAGCTGCCTGTTTGTTGGCAAGCCAAAATCCCGAGAAGGCTTCGGAACTGCTAGATGAAGCTGAAAATGCTGGAAATACCAAATCTGATTTGATATCCCAACGAGTTGGCAGAGCAGAGTGTCTCCTTGGTAACGCGCTGAAGATATTGGCTAGCCACGCGGTGTATTGTGTGCTTCCTGAGTCGACACTGTTGCTACCTTCTATACATTCTTCATCCTCTTCCTCTTCCGACGACTGTGGTGATCAATCGCAATCTACAAGCAGCTCGATTACACGCAAAGCAAAAGCGCCAAAGCGAGGAACCAGAGCTCGAAGCCCTGTGGCTGAAGCGGATTTCTCTGAGTTGCTTTCCAAGGCTAAGGGATCTCTCGGAGAGATTTTCTCCACTACAGTTACTTCCAGCTCGACTAGAGATAACCATAATATTTCTCATCTCTTTGGCCGACTTTCTATGTTGGTAGATGCTACCGCGGGTCAAGGCTCTGGTCTCGGTAGCGCGTTGGCTGCTACCCATTTTAGCGGTAAGTAACCCAAGTGGACCCAATTATTCGTTCATGCTAATGTGCTATTTGTCTAGAACTCGGTCGCATGATAGCCATGAATCGAGAGTATGCCGTCATACACGCTGATAACCAAACCTCAGGAGACGTCGAGCCTCTAAAATGGCCAAATAATCACGAGCAGAGTCTACGGGTTGAACCTACGGGATGGGCTGAATTCACCAAAGATTACGTCGACATATTACCAGACAAGTGGAGCGTTCTATCACTGTCGATGAGTGCAGATCATAGCGAGCTTATTGTATCAAAACTTCACGCCAAGCGAACACCATTCTTACTACGGCTCCCTCTAAAACGGGCCAATTCCGAAGAAGACGATGAGGAAGAGTTTACCTTCTCGGATGGCAAGAGTGAACTGGAGGAGATCATCAAACTAGCAAACAGCAGTGCCCACGACGCTCGAGCTCGGACTGACAAGGCTTCGAAGAAGGAGTGGTGGGCTAACCGAGAAGCACTCGACCAACGTCTCAAAGAACTTCTCGATACCATCGAAAGCGTATGGCTGGGTGGATTCCGTGGCATATTTTCACAACGGATCCGAAACTCGGCGCTCATTTCCCGGTTTTCCAACGCCTTTGAACGGATCCTCGACAAGCATCTACCATCGCGGCAGAAAGGAGGAAAGAACAAATCTCCTCGGGTCAACCTCCACCAGAACGTTATTGAACTGTTTCTCGGGTTGGGTGATCTTAAGGATACCCAGGATCCCGAGGAAGGGCTTATGGACCTCCTTTATTTCGTGGTGGACATCTTACAGTTCAATGGCGAGAGGAACGCTTATGATGAGATCGATTTTGATATGATCGTTGTTGATACTCTGGATGCCCTACAAAGCTGCTTCGATGCCGCTAGACGCAATGGAACAACGGAAGAGCCGAACCACACGATCCTCGTTCTTGACAAAACGCTTCACGCTTTCCCGTGGGAGTCTCTTCCGTGCCTACAAGGTATGCCGGTTTCTCGGATGCCGTCTTTAAGGTGTCTTCGTGAGAGGATCTTGAAAATGCGCTCCGAGGATGTCAAGGGCAGCTATCCCGGAGTTCATATCGACCGAAATAAAGGATCATATATTCTGAATCCAGGTGGAGACTTGAAATCCACACAAAAAGCGTTTGAAAAGTCATTATCTGGACTCGATAACTGGAGAGGAATCGTACAGAGAGAGCCCGAAGAGGAAGAGTTCAAACGATCATTAGCCTCGGATGATCTATTCCTCTACTTCGGCCACGGCAGCGGAGCCCAGTATATCCGAGGCCGAACCATTAGGCGTCTAGAACGTTGTGCTGTGACGTTCCTTATGGGATGCAGCAGTGGCTCTCTGACAGAGACCGGGGAATACGAGCCGTATGGAACGCCAATCAACTACATCCATGCGGGCACCCCTGCGCTTGTATCAACACTCTGGGACGTGACTGATAAGGATATTGATCGATTTGCGATGTCTGTTTTTGGGAAATGGGGGCTAGTGGAAGGGGAGGATATTCCAGAACCTAGTAAACAGAGGAAGGGGATTAAGGGGAAGAAGAGTTCCCAGGTAGCCGAGGATGGGCTGAAGACTTCCCTGGACGAGTCGATAGCCAGGTCGAGGGATGCATGCTTTTTGAAGTATCTGAATGGAGCGGCGGTTGTGGTATATGGAGTTCCTGTGTTCTTGGACTAATTAACGAGTGGGTTGTTTGTGTATGATTGATTGTCCTGGAGTTGGAGACGCTGGGATAGATTTTTCATCTTATGGCTGGCGTTTGTTTTCGACTGCATTTATCTCTTATACCAACATGGGTAGGCTTGGTGTCTATAGTCTTTGTATTATTTATTAGATGTACATGAAGGCATCCTTCTAATGTATTGTTTCTATATCACCCTTTTTTTCTCCTTTCCCTCCTCGGTAATGACGTCATACATCTCGACGAATTCCAGCTCTCCTCAATAAACAGCTTAAAGGCAAAGTTGAAACGTGTTGTTCTGTGGCTCTTTAAGTGGAAAGGATTACTCCTTTAGGGAATATGTTGTCAGGTCTTTCGTGCACCTCGTCTTCTCTCCAACTCCCCGCCACTTGCATGTTGGAGATCGTGGGACGCGATGCCCCTCTTCCCCTCACGCCTTTTTCTTAGCTATATCCACTCCAACAGAAAAATAATTAAACGCAATCCTCTCCCATCGTAGGATAGTCAATCTTGAAAACAAAAACATACTCGTCTATACACATCGACGTACCGAAATAATGGCCGTCACAACAAAAGCCACCATCGCCTCCTTTGGCGGAAAGCTCCTAAAACTCACTCACAATGCCTCTTCCACAAATTGCGAGATGGCGTTTAACCTCTACCTCCCGCCTCAAGCATCGACACAGAAAGTTCCAGTTCTCTTCTATCTTTCCGGGCTAACGTGTACGGGAGACAATTGCTCAGAGAAGGGATTCTTCCAACACGGAGCGAGCAAGAAGGGAATTGCAGTCGTGTATCCCGATACGAGTCCAAGTATGCATGATTTCAGGATGAAAGATCGTACCTTGCGGACATCGACAGCTGACGGTATCTGACAGGAGGACTCAATGTTGAGGGAGAGAACGACGCCTATGATTTCGGCACTGGCGCTGGGTTCTACGTAGACGCGACTAAGGCACCTTACAATAATGGTTACAATATGTACACCTACATCACTGAGGAACTGCCCAAGACTCTTTTCTCGGCTTTTGATCAACTTGATTCGAGTAGAGTTAGCATTACTGGACATAGTATGGGAGGGCACGGCGCTCTGACACTAGTACGTTCTCATTTCCTGCACTCGTTTCCCCGGCCGATAAGAAAAGCTCTCAACGACAAATCAAACTAATCGTCTTCACAGTTCCTTAAAAACCCTGGAAAATACAAGTCGGTCTCTGCATTCGCGCCAATTTCGAACCCGATTAACTGCGCCTGGGGCCAGAAAGCATTCAAGGGCTACTTCGGCGATGATCAGCGAGCGAAGTGGAAGGAACATGATGCTTCTGAACTCATTAAGAACTGGAAGGGGCCGCTTGATTTATTGATCGATGTTGTATGTCTGATTCTAGCCCTCGTTTTGTTCGCGTGATACTTACTCATTTCATAGGGAACCGGTGACAACTTCTACAAGCAAGGACAGCTTCTTCCCGAGAACCTTGAAGCCGCTGCGAAGGAAGCTGGTGTTTCAGGACTGAATATCCGATACCAGCCAGACTATGATCACAGCTATTACACTATGGCTACATTCGCTGATGATCATATTGAGCATGCTGCTAAGTACTTGTTGGCATAGTATGTGGCATTCCTTCCTCTTAGGGCCGCCTCTTTGGATAGCCAGCATACTGACTTGGGTAGAAGCGACTTGAGAAGGGGACAGAAGCTGTGACATCTTGTATGCTAGCGTACTCGGGTCTCAGCTATTCTCCGGTGAAAATTTTCTAAGATTGTCCGTCATGTCCGAGCTTAATATGTCTCTACGTCTATATAAACTCAGGGTTAAGAGAGGTATATAGAGTAAGGGAGAGACTACTTTCTCATCACAAAATATCTCATGCTTTGATGATTATTATCTATCTATTCCTCACAATGTCTACCGTTGGTCTTAGACCATTTGAGTCTCATATTTTCTACCTTGACACTAATATAGGACCCAAGCGTCCAACCACAGAGCCCTAATAGCTCACAAACTGGTGTACCGGCTGTGATACACCGTGAATTTTTGTTTCTTGCTCCCTATACCCATTTCTCATACCCCAAGGACATTCCGCAACAATCCTGGCTCACCAAGCTCTCACTTTCGTCTGAACCAAGTGAATGCAGATCTAGCTTCCGCGACGACCAACTGAGGAGGCATCAGAAACATACAATACACGACACGATGGTAAACGGCTAAGCAACGAACGACTAAGCGTCAACAATTCATTCACACGAACCCGTGCGGAAAGAACTGGGGTATAAATATCTCTTCCGCCCCCCTCTTCCCTTCCTTCCTTTCTTTTCTCTTCATCCTCACCTTCTTTCCTTAACACAACACTTTATCTTCCTCTCCTTGTCGATTCACCTTTTACCTATATATCTATCTATCTATATATATATACACACGTGTTGGAGACCTCGGGGAGAACCAGTAAGCCTGCCATCCCCTCGAGTCCCCCTTTCTCCCTTTCTGATGATATGTGAGATTCTAATAACTCAGTTTCTCTACAATAGTTCTCCAACACTCCCTCGGAGCCGTTGGCTCCGCTAGATTAGGAGTAATGAGGTACCACAGGGCTGATATGGGGCTTCAGGAGGGAGATCGGACACGTGAATTTACCAGGACGGGCCTTTCCCCTTTCTCCCAAGCCTCGTATCAGCCCTGTGGGACGGAGTCGTTGGTGCATCTACTCGAAAGTGACGGTAAGCTTTTTTGAGAAACTTATCATATCTACTTGAGTTAGCTTAGCGGGAGTAACACTCATTCTGTCTAGGAGTAGGATCTTGCTTCGCTTCGTCGATATACTTCCTTTGGGCCCCCGCCCAAACGCACCACTACGTGCAGTTTCACTGTGTGGTGGAAACGACACCGGCCTTCGACCGCAAAACGAAGTCCATAACCGTTCGTTTTGTGGACCGGACCGCGTCTCTCGAAGTTACCTTCCATTCTGTAGATTATAAGTACCCGGAGGCAGTAAGTAACCTCTCTTTCTCTCCCTCGCGGCCCTCCTCTCTCATGAATCTTTCTGGACCCATTCTTCCTTTTACGGAACCTAAGCTAACCATCACTTGGGTCTAGGTCGCCTGCCTCCGGGTTAGGGCGGGTGGGCGCCCGCCTCCCACCCCTCTCGCAGGGCACGGGGACCGGTTGAGATTCTCCCGGCCCTGTCGGCTGCCCAGGACGAAAAAAAAATAAAAAAAATGGAGGGATGGGGGGTTGGGTGGGTTGGGGCGGGCCTGCGGGCCCGCCCGCGGGAACGAACTGGACGAGGTCCAGTGATACGGTGTATGTATATATCTTGCCCGCAACTAAAGCATTGCTAATTCTTTGTCAAGTGTGGACATTTCCAGTCATGACGGCTGATGACGGGATGGGGGACCTTGATTCGTGAGTACTATGGCCCTCTCACTTTTTCGGAGCGGTTAAACTGACTTGTACAGCCCATCCCGGGCCCGTCACACTCCTGGAGGTGTACGAGGCTAGTCCCCGTGGGGGTCTGTTGGCTGGTCCAACGGACCCTCGCGGGGAAGGAACTCCTTCCACGCTTACATCACTTGACGGAGATGATATTCGATACAATCACCGCAGGAAGCGGTGACGAGGGCCTATTCTTTGAGCATACGCTCCTGTGTGCCTTTGGGCTTTCAAGCCCGTCCGGAATTTGGAAGAGGGAAACTGGACAAGGGGCCTACCATGGCCTTGGGCCTTCGGGCCCAAACTGCATAAAGGCAGGGGGGGAGAAGCGGGTGGCCCCGTACGGGCCACCCGAGATGGAAACCGGGCACGGCCCATGGCCGTGCCCCTTGGGCTTGCGAGCCCAAGAAAATGGGCTGGTTCTTTGGGGCTATGTGTGTTGTCTGTGGTGCTTTTTTTGGGGTCTCCAAACGGACATGTAGATATGTCTTCTTATATATAGCATCGTGAGTTGTGAGAGTGGACGTTCGAAGTTCGGGGGGGATAAATACGATTATTGCTTATTGCTTCACTCGAGGATATCGCACCTCTTACCACGTAGACTGATATGCTGCATTTTCACAACAGAAGGGGACAGTGCCGTGTGTAGAAATCAAGACAAGCTTTCCGAGTGTCTACATCGGGGCTCGGGATTGATCACACACATATCGGAGAGGAAATAGAAAAAAGGGAAACAGGATACACGCCTCACCAACCAGTGTTCGGGTTATCCGATCCATCAAAAACACGATGTAATACTTTTTTTCTTCCTTTTCATTGATTAATCTATCTGAATTCCTCCTCCAATTTCCCAGCTTTCTATATCTCAGGTTTCCTACCTGATTATCGTTCCCTGCCCATCAACAACTATCCCACATACTCCATACCATAGCATAAATAACGAAGAAAAATAGAGTCATCGACCGCATAGAGAGATCTTCATCTGTCTTTATTTCTTTCATATTTCATCGTTCCACGTTACATGTCTTGTCTCAGCAGCCATCTCCACTCCCTTTCCCTCCTCCCTCAATTTCTACATCTCACAACATCATCATCCTCAGCCGTATCACAAAACTACCTCCCCAAAAAAGGCGCCCCCCTTCCTCTCCAACTAGCCTCTTCTTCAAATCAGCTAAATCACCTAGCCTAACTCAAGAGTTTGAAAGCACGTTCTGCCACACACACACCCCTCACCCTCCCGCCTTATCTCTCTGCCGTGCCGTGCTTCGATCGAAGTACAAAAGAATATTCGGGTTTAGGGATATATGGAAGATTTGATGTGATGTAAATAAGGGGCAAGTAAGGTTTGCAAAATGGAGAAGAATTAAACAACGCCATGAATGCACATGCAACAGATTCTCTGTATATGCGTTTAATGGAAGGGGGGATTGAAGATAGAGGGACGAGTGGAAGGAGGTATGTGGTAGATGATAAACGGGTGGGTAGGAGATCAGAAAATGAGAATGGGGGGTATGGTGTTTGAATAGATTCAAATATCTGATAAAGTTCCCCGTTGATAGGGATAAAAAGGGGTAGGAGAAGGTGTCGGGAGCTAGGGGGTTATAGCCGGATTAAGGATTTAAATGTTTCAGCCCCTTAACCGCTGAGGCCCTGGATGAATGACTATATCCAATATTAGCTTGGCACGAATTCCTAATATGAGACATAAGTATGAACATACCTGGAAAAATTGACGGAACCCTTTAACATCCAAAGTCTGCAGCGCATTAAGATATTCCTCGATCAGATTCCCGGTCATACCCAAGCCAGGAAGTTCCCTATCCCTCAACCACTCGATATACTCCTGCCCAGCTTTTGAGTAGATTGTCCTCTGAAGTCCAGCAGCTTCTGCCAGGACCTGTTTTGCTTGAGCATCTTTGGGGTTGAAGGATTGAGTTGTGGGCAAGGCCCAGCAGAGGGGTGAGAATCGGGTCATCATGAAATTACTGAATCCTGGGAGCGCGGCGGATGCGGGGGCAGCACCGTTTGGTGGGTTTGAGAGTTGGACGACGTCTGGTCCACCCCATAGACTGCACATTCGGGATAGGACGAGGAAAGACATCTTAGCGGTGGGGAAGTCATCGACGTCTTTGGCGAAATGCTCGATTGTGGAGATCACGGTGTCAAACATAGGTTGATTTGCTGGATACTTTGTTAGTTGCTATTATAGACAGGTTGAAGGGAAAGGGGAACTCACTCTCGCTGATGATCACTGATCCAAGGTCGTTGTTAAGCACCACGAGTAAGAAATTCAAATATTCTCTCTTCAGCTCTGCAAGCTGGATTTCATCATCTGTTCCCGTGGTTGGTTCCGTGATCCCAGAAAACACTCGTTGCAAAAATGGTGTCAATAGGGTATCGAGTATGCTGTAGATCTCAGTCTTGAAGCCGAATATGACCTGGTCCAAAAGCCGGAGGAAAAGAGCCATCTCATCCTTTGTGGAGGACTGCGTAAGCAAACCATCGATCCATCTTGGGAGTTGTGGCAGGTTTCTGGCGCCCAGAATACCGATCAATCTCGAGAAGGCGAATCTTGCGGCTGTTCTAATATCGAAAGATGATTTCAGGGACTCCAATGCCACAAGAGTTGCTTCGGAAATTGGGACAAAGGTCTCCGCAACCTCTGGCGGGGTAGGCGAAGAAGTGGAAGAAGAGCTCCCAGGCATCCAGTCGGAGAAACCTCGAGCAAGGGTGCCAAGGGCCATAACGTCATGGTGAATCTGAAGGATCGACCGTTCATCGTTGGATTTCGCAGCGCCCAGATGTCTCTCCATATCCGCAAAGATAGGATTCATTACCGTCTGGGCAAAAAGCACCTGCTTATCAACAGGAACCGAAGATGTCGAACAGATATTCCCAATGGCCTCAAAAAGGTAAAGCTGGCTAGTAAACACAGCGTCCGCAGAGCCTTCGTGATCCTCGGATGACATTTCATCATCATCACCTTCGGTTGAGATTTCTGCATGGATCGCTAGGAGCCCACCGAGAGATTCGATGACCGTTTGTGCAACATTCCCGATATAGGCTCTGAGGTGTTTGACTAATCGGTGGAAAAGGTACCACGACCGAGTCCTCACTTTCTTCACAGGATGGTGGACCAACTGTAAGAAACTCTCGAGTACCCCTGGGATCAGATGGCCATGGTGTTCGAAAAACGAGCTGTAGCGCACGCAAATCTCCATGTACTGTAGCTGGGTCGCTGGATGGGTGAAGGATCTTATGTCTATATGGTAGTTAGTAAGTTGTTTCCATGAAATAGTATATCGGGTAACCTGCCAGCTCCAACCATCCTCTGCATCATCTCGACAAGTCTCTCTGCTGCAGCATTATTAGGGCTGTTCTTGCTGTACAAACTCCCGCTCTTGACAGCAAGGTCGCCAAACAAGTACATCTCATGCAAAGCAAGATCTAGATCTCTCCAATCCATTTGGTTTCCTCCTTGTTGGAGATTCTCAAAAGTTGTTCCGACGATTTCAGTCAATACGTTCATATATAACTGTTCATCGGCCGCAGCAATTATCTGTTGCAAAACATGCAGCCTCTTTCTAAGGTCTAGAAACTCAGCCTCATCCGTTTGTTCGTCTTCGTCACCCCAGGAAGACGTTTCGTCATATCTCATCTTAGAAATGATTGCTTTAAGTATCGACGTTAACATTGGCGAGAACTGTGGTACTAGGGAGGGATCTTGTTTTGTCGTCTTCCGGAAATACGACAATAGATCATTCATCGATGGGATGACCGTAGAGCAGATCTCGTCATACTCATCAGAAAAGTACCGGAGGAGATGCGGGAGGAAAGATTGAAGAAGCGAATTCGCCTTTTCCCTGGTGTCGGGCTCGAGAGAGTCGCTATCCAAAGCCTTCACGATATCAGCGGTGGTGATGTTGACCAGCTTCGCCACGGCCTCCCCAAGGTCTGTGTCGTATTTAGAGGTGAAACGGTTCTGGTGAAGTGGTGGACTCGCAGAAAGTTGAGTGACAATCGCATCCAAGTTGAGGAACATTATCATCTCAACCTTATCCGAACCCTTCATCTTCTTCCCAACAATCTCCGTAAAGACGTCGATCGCAGCATCGCGGACCCGTTCCTCTCCTCCAGCCGGCTCCACAGTCTGTGCTCTTCCGAGGTATTGGAATAGTAGATCAAGCACAGACTGGTTGACTACGAGCGAGATATCAATCCAGCTAACCCAGCTCCCGATAGCCTTCAGTGTCATCTCCACTATTGTATCGTTGCTCTCCTGCCATTGCAATAGAATTTCTTTCCACGAATTGACGATTTTCTGAACATCCCTTTGGCGAATCAAGTCTTTCAGGGAGTTGGCTTTATCCTGCTCCAGACGAGACCTTGAAACTAGAATATCTCCGATTTCCTCGTGTATGGAGTTAACAACCCGGAGGTAGAACATGACCCCGAGTGGGTTATCCCTGAGCGAGTTCGAAGCTCCATTGTAGGCCAGCCCCAAGATATCGTCGAAAAAAGTCTCCCATCCGTTCGCGTAGAGAGAAGAAAATAGATAGGTAATCGTCTGGGCGATTTTGTTCTGCGTACTCGCTATATCTGGCTCCGACGTCCGTTCCGGCCCGTAAACTCGCCGTATATAGGCGAGGAGGCTGTCCTTGACGTACCCTAGCCCTTGGATATCAATGAGCCCAGTCTGCACCGCGTTATTGAGAAGTTCCAGTGCAAAATGTCGGACGACATCGATGTGGTGTGGTGTCTTGGTGAAGATCGACAGGCAGACCTGCCACCCCGATGGGTCGGAGCGGAGTTGGTTTAGGTATTCAAAGGCTTGTCCTTTAAGGGCTTGGTCCGAGGAGGGATTCCAGGCAATCTCTATGGCATTTGCTACCTATACAGAGGTACTGGTTAGTTTTGATGTTGTCTCCCGTGTTGCGGGTTGGCACGGCGCATAAGTGCAGTGCGGGATTGTCGGCGGGGTGCACAAAAGGGAATAGATAAGAGATAATTTTACCTGGTCTTCCATCTTCAAAACCAAGCCTCGCTACCGTGAATTTCCAGTGTCAGGTCCAGGTGCTAACAGGCAGTCTGATTGTAGGAGAATGGCGTCTCTGAGCTCGGTATGGGGTTGTTCTGGGTTCCGGAATAAAAGGGTGTGAGTGGTCATGCCATCCAGTCGCTCTGTGGTGATTTTCAACGGTGATCGTGATGGTTCTGTGCAGCAATATTAAGGAGTCAGGACCAAGGCTACGCAATACTCCCGACAGTGATGGAGAAAGATAAGTTAGAACACTTACTGGTCCGAAGAGAATAAGTATAAGTACTAGAATGGCGGAAAGGAAGTAATTTGGCTGGTATGTGAAGCTTTTTTCTTTCTTTCTGGTGGGCAAGCGACGAAAGAGAGATTGTGCCTCCAGAAAAGATGTCTTGGCAAAGTTTTCATCAGAACGCCGAGATGTTTGGTGGCTTCAACTCACAATCGACGTGAACAAGTGAATCAGTGACATGAATGAAGGTTTCTACAAGTATCTACCTTTCATTACTCTTATTTACTGGCAATCCGCCTTATGAATGGACAATTAATCAAAGAAGCAACCTTTCTTCTCTCGTCTCTGCGATAACCGTTTTGCCTGGCCCTAACTACGTCATGAGATCTAAGATAAACGAAACAAAAGAAAAATAAAAAAGCAAAAATGTGAGGGAGGAAAAGGAAGAAGAAAGGGAAGAAAGGCATTCAAAGGTGGTAAACAAACTGCCTATGCTTTGCCCTGGCGCTTTGCTTCCTGTTCCAATGCTTGCTTCTCCATCTGGTCAAACCCTTCAAGAGCCTGGCCATACCTCTTAAACGGACCCTCCTGATACCCATCAGCAATCTTCTCCACAAACTCCTTCTCGTTCCATCGTTGGCCAACAAGATCCTCAAAGGTCTGGTCTGGCTTCCGTTCAAGGCCCCAGACCGCCTTGTATGCCGCACCAAGCGCACATGCGTTCTCACCGACGTCAAGTTTGTAAACTCCTTCAATCCCACCAAGCACCTCGCCTGCAACCTTCGCGATAGCTTTGTTCCTGGATCCACCTCCGACAAGATACACCCGACGGGGTTGGGCAGGGATACCATTTCCTGGACTGTGCACGAGTCCCCTCGACCGGAGGCGGAGGGAGAGCATCTGGCTCTCGACAATGGCACGTGCATCATCCAGAGGTCGATCCCAACCTTCCTCTGAGAAGGTAAGTGATCCCTTTTCAGGGTTATAGTTACAGTGCCATTGTCCTGCAGGGAGATTCGGTACGATCTCTGGTCGTGGGAAGTATAGTCCCATTTTCATTAAATCGGAATCCGTCTTTTGCCCGGCAGGTGGTGTGTTCAAAATTGTCTTATCAAAGTTGGCCCAGGGGTGTGCTTCCTTTTCCACGCCCAATTTTTTATCAATGGCATCTCGGACATGCTCACGGGCGAGTCCTCCATTCTTATAACAGAGCATAAACATGTGCAACCCTTTCGTGGTCGGGTGATTGAAAAAGTGAACCGCAGGGTCTGGCTTATATTCTGGTGTTGACATCAAAAAGGTCGTTGATGTTCCCAACGATACCATGGCGTCCAATGGCCTTAAAGGAAGAGCGAGAATGGTTGCTGGGTTGTCTCCGGTGGACGGTATGATCGTGCAATCTGGATTGAAACCGTATCTCCCTACGAAATAGGGGCTAATCTTCCCCAAGTGAATCCCCCCATCGTGAGGCACATCACCTAATTTCTTCTTCAGGTCTTCAACACCGAATTTCCCCGCGCAGAGTTTCAGCAAAGGCTCGCTCCAATCGTTCTTCTCGATGTCCCATAAATTCATTCCACAGACATCTGAGATATCGTATGGGGCTATTTGACCTAGGAGTACGGAGGCTAAAAACGAGGAAACGAGGGATATTCTCGAAGTCTTCTGGTAGCTGTCCGGGTATTTATGCTGAAATCGTAGGATCTGGGGGCCAGTAAACCTCTAGAAACAGTATATCGTTAGTTACAATCATAGCACGGAACTCCCCAAAGGGCTAACCTACATGATGAGCCTTACTGCCCGTAATCTGCGCCAGGGCCTCTACACTCCCCAAATGCGCATCAAACTCATCACACTCCTTCTGCGTACTAGCATCCTGCCAATTGGGACTATACGGGTGCGAAAACGCGCCCTCCAACTGCTCCTGCAGGGTCTTCCCCTTATCCAGATTCTTCAACAGCGTCTCCGCATTCCCATTCCAGTAGACACTCCCATGCTGCTGCCCGGCACCACTGATACCCATTACACGGTTAAAGTCTAGCCCCTTATTCTTCAGCTGCCCGAGGACATTGTCTAATGCGAGCAGCCACATGGCCACGGGGGCGAACACCTCCCGTTCGGCCTCATTTGTTAGGACACCCTTTGTGACATCGAAGCCGGTGGTTTCGGGATCGAAGTTGAAGATTGCTTGGTAGACGAGCTTTAACCCCGAGGTTACGACCAGTCCTTTGAGTTGTTGGGTCGAAAGGTCGAAACCTAGGTATAGTGGTTCTGAAGGAGCCATCGTCCTCGTAGGAGATCAATGGAGTACAGAAAAGGGCGTAGAAATGTAGATAGAACGATGGAAACAAATCAAATTCTCAGCTATTCGCAAGGGGATATTAAGAAGACACAAATATTAAATACTAAATATCATCAGTTGTAATAGCCAAAAAAGAAAGCAAGAAAAAAATTCCTCTTCATCCCTCTCTCACGGTTATCTCATCCCTCACTCTTCCCCTTCTTCCACCGGAGTTATTATGATGTCAAAGTGGGATGAAAGATAGCCAAGAAGTTTTTTGACCTCTGATGTTCTTCGGCCCCGCCATTCTTGCCTTTACCCGGGAAAAGGGAAACTTTAGCGATGATTAGGTAAGTTGGAATTTTGACACAGAAGCCCCTTTTCTCTTTTTATCGTCTGACTGGGTTTTATCGCCCGGGGAGGGTTCTACCTCAGTTTCTAGCTGGTCTAGAGGTCCAGGAAGGGTTCATATCATACCGAGGGGCAGACAGACATACTCATCTCATTTGTGCTGGCATCTTTTTAAGACGATCTGAAGCACAAGAGCCAAAATACGGGACTAGGATGCACTGAAGCTTGCTTGATCTTGACGAAAGTTGAGCTGCTCGATGCCGTTGTATTATGACAACGCATAAGGGATCCCTAATCTCACTTGATTTGACATACTCGAGGGCATGGGATAAATAAACGACATATATACATCTCAAACGCTATTGTCAGGGGGTAGCCTTGCTTGCAAGAGTTCAACAAATACAGTCCCACAAAGGCAGCGGAGATTCTGACACAAACTGACTACACAAATAAGGGACTTGGACAAGTCCCGGGCTTAAGGTTCGAAAGAAGAAATGTGCGACTCGGTCTATGGGGGTATATAAGAAGCAGCTGGAGAGGGAGAAGGCGAACTCGGGCCCGGTTCTCGAGGATGATAGGTAGCCGAATCTGGGTAATCTAGGGGCGAGTTCATGAGCGGATATGTTCCCGAAATGTAGTCCTAGGTATTCGGAATCGGCTTACCTTCAGTTTATTATTTCTTTTCGGTTCGAAAGAATTCCAGATGGGCTCTCTTGGTGGACGTGCTTCTGCCGTAACTATTCAAGGACTATACACGGAGACGCGCGGTTGACATGATATCGATGAGTCAAGAAGAAAAATACTCTCTATACCTACCCATCATGAGTGGGATGCATTTAGGGCGGTGAACTGGACAAACAAAATACTAAAGAATGAACACTTTTGATAATATATCAGGTTATATATTATACGGACATGTAACAACAGCTCCCAACACTTCCCAGCACAAGTATGTGGGCTAGTTTCAGCACCGAGAAATTATCAATCGGGGATATCATTTCGCCTGATGATGCCATGTCAATAATCAGCAAAGGTGCAGATATGATTCTTGAGGTTTAATATACCTTTTAATATTGTACCCGGCCCAGCGCACATCGTGCTCCCTTCTATTCAGTATCTCCTCCCACGATGGATCATCCGACCGCCTAACCTTGCTCAGATATTTTAAGATATCCTCCGTCGCATCCGCCATCTTCGCTGCATCCCAAGCTTCCTTTTTAATCTGAGATCGAAGGTCAATGGTCTTGTATCACGAGCTCAGGTTAGTGATTTTCTATAGATTAATAGGCATTCTATTAACCAAGAACCAGACCACGCACATGGATGAAAAACGCGATATTCGCAGCGCCAAGGCCCATGACCAGCAAAATAGCACCAGCACTCCATTCCGGAGACGGAGAATGTCGAGGACGAAAAGATCGAGGCATATTTAACGATTCCCTGGGTTCGGTGTATCTTGGGAGGGGAGGTAGGCCCTAAGATACTGGGTACTATCCAGTGAGGCGATGCAAAAATAAAGAAAAGAGATGGAGAGGGGGCCAGCATCGCTCTTTAATAAAGGATGTTATGGGATGATGACATTATGATCAAAAGAAAGGGGTTGTCAAGCTTTTGGTTGAGCCAAAAGGCGTGGCTACCGTCAGTCAATCAGTAGGTACTAAGCACCTAGGAGCCCTAGGCGGATACATATTCCGACACTATATGAACCCTTATAGTTTCATGAAGCGTTACCATTCTCTATTCTGTAAAGATACCTTGGAACATTCGCCATGCTATCGTGGGTGATTTTGATCTCTGTCTCCGAAAGTTTGAGGTATTGAGGACCTGACGTTGCGAAAGAGAGGGTGCCGCGCGGCTGTGGGGTTAACCACGGTCGATGTTGCGGCTATTTTGCGAAAAACTCTTTTTTTGCATCAAAATCTCTTGCCGTCCAATAAAAACCATATCTCTCTCTCCGCAAGATTCCGCCAGATTCCGCCCAAGTCGATGTACCAGCTATGAGTACTAGCTAATGACTTGAGAAATAAAATGATGCTACTTTAATTCAAAGAGAACCGACGAAGGTCTAAGAGACTTAGATGGCTCCTATGATTTTTTAAGCACGTCTTAACTCTTCAGCTCTCTCAACACTTGAAAATATTAACCATGTCGGATCTACATTACTGTGGCACTTAACCCAAAACCTCTTCCTGCATTAGAGCCCTGGTTTCTTTCTTCCTTCATACTACGCCCATCATTGAAGAATTCCATGTTAGCAGTGCCGAGCGCTCATTGACGGCAGGGCTACCTAACCAGCAACGTCTGGTGAGCGTTATTGCGCAGATCCTCCGCCATATCAACGACTTCTCAATGCCCTTGCGCTATACTCGATGAATGACAGTGAATTCTAGAACAATAAAAGCAATATAACATACCACCATCCCAAGCTCGATCCAACGGCAGAACCTCCCACCAAACCATACCGTCAAAGTAAAGCCAAACGTCGAACCCCACAAGACACACAGCTCTGGGATATTCACATTGCCTTGTCCATGGAATTCTCCGGCAGTATCGATCATGGTGATTCCCAGACAGAGCGTGAGAAGGAAGATATTACTTCCGGCAGTGTTAGCAACGAGGATACCAGCGTGTCCGCGGTTACCACTCATGACCGCGACGAACTTTTCCGGCAGGGTCGTGGCGATTGCTGGGATTATGACCCCGAAAAGGACATCAGACATGCCCAGTTGGTCTGTGATGTTGGTGGCGGCTTGAGAGAGGACATAGCCGGCTAAACAAATAGCAAAGAAGCCGAGGAAGAGATAGAAAATGTGGTATTTTAACGTTCGTCGTTTGGAGTCAGATTCATGGGATGCCTTGTTTGTTGAACTCATGTACCTGTTAGCTTGGGGTTGAATTGATCCATACGGTACGACTTGACCTGGCAATAGTTCGTCCCGTTCCTCGATATCGGACGTTGTTTCGATTGTATCGGTTCCATCCATACGCTCTCCATCGCTACTCTCGTCATCGGAGTCTTGGGGAGCCATTAGCCTCCCTCTACTGATAGCCCATGCCACCGATCCCAGGTATATTCCGAAGAAAGCAACTAATATCGCGCCGCAAATCACCCATATCGTCTTCCCAGAGAAGTATATGGCGAGTGTCACAAACGTCGTCAGAACGAGGAGAAGTGAAGAATATATGCGCGAGCTGGTGTCAAACTGAATCGAGGCCCCCTTTGGATGAAACAAAAGCCCTAGAGAAAATGCTCCGAAAATGTTCGAGATGGCGGCACCAACGATATTACCAATCGCTAGCGAACCCCGATTACGTGCCAGGGATGCGACAACAACTGCAAGCTATCATATTCAAGTTCAGTATCATGTTTGGCAGGTGAAGAGGTCGTAGAACAAAAGCGGGCTGACCTCTTCCCATTCCCCCCCTGCGGTCAGAAGTCCAATGATAATTTCCGGGACTCCGGTGAGCCGCGCAACGACGGCTGTATGATCAATGAACTTGTCGGCTCCAAACTCCAGAAGGAAGAGAGTCGAAATGAAGGCCGCGACGTTATAGGCGATCACGGATACGTCCGCCATTCTGTTACAGAAGCGAAAGGTGGCGGGCTGGGAAAAGGGCGTCCCATGAGGAAGGTAACCGATACGACAGAGAAGGAGATATCGGAAGCTGTCGACAACAGTACGACGAACCGTCGATCCAATGTTGACTTTTTTACAGAGGACATAACGATAGCTGTTGCATTAATCCTTCCAACCATGAACGGTCGTCCGCCACATGTCTGAACTTTGAAGTTGCTGTTCCTAGTTTCTTTCTTGCTATTATTTGCGAAAACTTTCTCCTTCTCTGCCAAAATCCGTTGCTGCAAATAGAGTTTGGGTCGACACTAACCCCATTTTGCTCTACCTCAATGTTAAAGGTAAACAACACAGGGTCTTGCAAGTTACAAACCCCCAAAGCTTAGCTTTGTCTGCTGGAGGCGGGTTCGATCTGCTATCTCTCACATTGTTTGTCGGACTTGACGCAAATGTGGCGGCCTTAGTGCTTCCCCAGAAAGCTTGTTGTCCATAGTTTGAAGGGACGGCGGAAGACTCGATGACACACTCCTTCGGATTCGGGATGGAAAGACGATCCTAGAGCCCCGTGCGCCGGCAGATATCATTTCGTGTTGGGAGAGCAGCAAGCTCAGTAACAGTTATTCGAACCGTTTCAACCGACCCTTTGTTTGAAAGAAAGGCGTAGCTGTCGCTATCAGATTCTGGAAGATATCAGTCTCTCGACGAAATCGGGAATGGGTTCTAACCTCATGCGAGTTGGGTCACTAGGTGTGATAATATGTCCCCGCGAGACAATTGCAGATCTCTAGATGCTGAGATCCTATCGAGATCTACAGGTTTCATAAAGTGTTCCAGCGGGACCTCCATGGTTGAGAGACAAGAGTGGAACGCTTACAAGCTCCAAAAGCTTGTCTGCTAACTTGTGGATACAGGTTATTCTAGAAACCCTATGGAAGAGGTTCGATGTAAGAGAATACATTTCAACTCCTGCGCCAGGTTCTTTCAATCGTTCAAAACCCAGCATCAACCTGACACGAACGCGGGGGTTGAGCGTTTCAACTAAAAGCGCGATTTCTCAATTTAGTCTCGATGAGCTCGCAGAAATCTATTTGAAAACTCGAAGGGTCAACTTCTCAGTCTCCCGTGGAAGTCGTGAGGTAAACTTGAGTCAAGAACGATGGTCCGTTTCAGGACGCTCCGCGCTGCTTCAGCCCGAAACATATCGCAGAAGCATCTTTGTACATCAAATCCAAAATCCATCATGGTTTCCTCGCAGAACACAACTGAAGACAAGATCTAGCGGAGACTATCATGGCGCTGGAGACGGAAGCTCTCACATTTTACGTTTAATAAATGGAGAAAATTGGTTCCTACCAGCACTTGGGTTTCCAAGTGTTCGAGGTTAATTCAACCGCCGTCTTTGGCCCATTTTTTTGAGCACAGTGGGAGCTCTCTTTCAAGATATAAAAGGATATATCTCCACTTGAATTTCCCCACAATATCATCTGGATAAGAAAATTCTACATTCTACTGACGAACTCGAGATACCCACCGCCATGCATTACATTACCTTGTCCATCCTTCTGCAAAGTGTTCTCTTCCTCTCTGGCTCTGTTTCTGAAGAGCTCAATGCTGAGGACGTACCAAAAGCCTGCTCAACCATATGTCAGCCAATCGTTGAGCTGACCGCCATCTGCGACATTGATCCCAATGAATCCGAGGATGAGGAAGATGGAGGCGAAGGCGGAGAAGATGAGGGTGGAGTCGAGCCCGACGAGCCGATTGAGAATAATTGCTTTTGCACCAACAAAAGCTTCGACGTCGAGTCAATTGCAGGGCTGTGCGCCAGTTGCATCGAGCAAACCGGACAAGAAAATGGGGACGGTACGTCACTTCCACTGATATAGCGGAGTCCAGCCACCAAGAGATGAGAGCATATCTTCTGACCAAGTTCATATCAATCAGATATGAGCAAGCTTATGTCCGCATGTTCCTTCTCGAGCACTTCATATGCTCCTTCCGCTACCGCTTTAGTTGCCCAAGTCACGGTGTCTGCAACAAAACCATCCGCATCTGGAACTCCTGGAGCGTCTTCTACACCGCCAGCATCTCAGGGAGAGGGGACGGCAGCAGGAGAGGGATTCGGAACACGGATGGATGTACCTGGTATTCTCGTCTTTGGAGCTGTCTGTTTAGGACTGGTTAACAATCTGGGAGCCCATTAAGTTCTGCATTGCAGGCAACTTTGCAGGAAATATATAATGCTTGATCGGCTTGAAATCGTGATTTTTGGATAAATCGAGCCCAGTCTCTTCTCTCAATTGCATCGTCACTATCGTGGAGCATGTCGAGGTACTCTTTAAACCACTTCAAATTTAAGAAATGGAAAAAGTCAAAGAAATAAAAACCAATACTAGTACAAAGCGAGAATGAGGTTTGTAGTGAAACGACTAGAACTATGGTGGATTCAGAATTCAACATGCGAGACCGACACTAACGTCCAATTATCTTCTACACCTTCACTTGTTCGCCATTCACGATAATTCGAGCTTTGAGCTCGTGTTGGAGAGTTCTGTCGGCAACGCTGATAATTCATTATTGCAGCGACTTCGGCATGCCAGCCCTACAAATAAACCCCTTGCAAGAACGGAGTTTCGGTAACTCCGTGTGGCCCTCTCTGCCCCTCGACCTTTGCGGGATGTTGAGCTCGTATCCGCACTGATGCAAAAAAATAGCGCCTGTCGCCTGGGCTCGGAACCCATGAACCTTCGGTGCGGGCCCAGGGTGATGAAGAGAAATTGTGCTCTTCTCCCATCTTTACCTTCGTCAACAATTATCACTTTTCCGCAGCCATGGAAGAAGCAGAAGAAGCCATTCTCCAGCCTTTGGTTCACCCACCTCTTCCCCAAGGTGCTGATGCACTTCGACTCTTGATCCTACCACCCAAGGGGAAGGGGAAGGGGAAGGCGAAAGGAAAGGATAAACAGGACAACAAGATATCTGCTGAATTGGTTTCTAAATCGTTCGCCGACAAGCCCGTCTACGAATGTCTCTCCTACACGTGGGGCAGCGGGGATCCTGACAAGGAGATCACGATCAATGGGCAATCTTTCAGGGTCCGTAATAACCTCTACTATGCATTGCAGCACCTCCATCAAAAGACTCCAAGAGCGATCTGGATCGATGCGATCTGCATCAACCAGAGTGATACCGAAGAGCGGAACGCGCAGGTCAGCCTGATGGCCTTCATATACCGGCGCGCAACGCGAGTTGTGGTTTGGCTAGGCCTGTCGCCGATACGCTACACGTCTCTGGATCGAGAGGTGATGTACATCCAAAGGGAAGAAAACTCGAAATCGATCATAGACAATCCCTACTGGGGCCGTCTGTGGATTATCCAGGAATTAGTCCTGGCGCAAGAAGTGCAGTTCATCCATGGGGACCTAAAATTTGAATTGAACGAAGTGGACCAGTTACTGGCGCATTCCGAGCACTGGGACACACTGGAGGATCGTATTAGGCCGCTCATCGATCACCGTGACCGGAGGGACACAGAGGAGTACCGCCTCGAGCTGTTACTTGATAAATTCAAGAACGCCCAAAGCTCCGAACCAAAAGACAAGATCTTCGGGTTTCTAGGTATTTCTCACGATGGCGAGGAAGACGAGATCGAAGTCGATTATAACATCAAGCTTTTCGATCTATACCAAAAAATGATCAATTTCCACCAGGACTCCCCGCCTCTCAAAGGGAACATGTTCAGTTATGACATCGAGCCCGAATTCGATCGCTCCGTCCAACTGATAAAGTTTAGTTCACTGATTCAGGGTATGTTTGGGGGTGATGTAGAAGCAGAAGCCAGGGCTATCGACTTCAACACCCTTCCGAAAAAGTTCTACTATGCGAAAGGAGCGCTGGCGGGCGAGATCCTATACATCGGACCTACATACGCCGAAACCGTCTCCACCTTCAAGGCAAATAAGACTTGGAAAAAGAACCTCGAAAAGTTATACGCATCTGGAAGCGGTCACGACCTTGCAGAACTCCGAAGGGAAGATCTCGCCTACTCGAAAGAGATACTCGACTGGGATAATTCTAAACTAGCCAAGATCAGAAACGTCAATTCCATATCCTCGTTTGGATTCCGATACGCAGCTGAAGATGATGATATCCTGCTAGAAACACCTGGAGAAGATGAAGGAACTACTGGAGCGGAGGCCAAACCAGAAGAAGAGCAAGGACCAGACGAACCCCGCCGCTTCCTAGCCACCAAGTCCCGAATCGGGTTCGCCCCTTCGAACGCCCGCGTCGGAGACTTCATATACAATTTCTGGGACTGCGACGTCGCACTCGTACTCCGAAAAGTAGGCGACGAATTTAGTGATCGGTGGAAAATTATCGGGAAAGCGAATATTTCATGTAGCGACTTGGGCGAATACAGCTCTCAGAAGATCGTGACTGAGGCGCTGAATTGTGCGACGACTGAGTTTTCGGGGTTGGAAGAGGCGTTGAGGGATGAGGATTTTCTACAAATGATGAATTTGAAGATGGATATTGATGTTTTGCAGAGGTTGACTTGTTAGATGGAAGGGAGGTTTTTCACGTCAGGGCCACCCCTATGAATCGGCTCTATTGTAGCTTGTCTACCAAGGTCTCGACTTCTAGGGAGTTTTTACTACACCAGCAATACCCGGACGTTTAACCGTAATATTAATTCAGTCTGGGCCTCCAGGGGTAAGATGTCGAGCGCCTACTATCATAGGAGAGTCTGCACCATATTATTCCCCAAGGTACTTCACACTTTTGGGCGCATAGATCCCTAATCTTCCAATAACATCTGAAGAAGATATGATAAAAAATTATATAGTCAAGCTCTATATCCTACTTTACATACAGGATCTAGATGCCCCTGTTCTTCCAGGGAAACCTGGTGACCGGGGGAAGGAAACGTCGAGACCGACTTAGGAGAGAGTTTGAAGAATACTTAAACCCTTGCGGTCCATATCTCTGTGGGCCTGACTTGAAAATGGCTAGGCTGTCCTGCTCCTAGATGTGTAATCCCTGATATTCAGGAGGGAGACCAAGCCTCAGTAGATTCGGGGTACGAAAGGGGTATACGTAATGGCGACCTTCAACCCCTCCGAGCCAATAAGAAACAAAGTATTTGTGTTTCAGGGGTATTTCTAAAGCTGTTCCCCCGAAACATACCCGCGCGTACTCGTGGGTAACAGGAGGGGAAAGGAACAGGGCGTGGATAAATTTCTGAGATGACGCGGAAAATATTCCCAAATCTACCCCGGTGTATATCAAGCCCATAAAATTCGGTTTCATATCCAAGAAACCCCTGGCAAAACGTACGCAAACGGCTCAACGTCTTTTGTGGGTATTTTCTTCACCAGGTCCATGACTGCTCCCAGTGGCATGATTTGCCCCGTTCGATTCGTCGACTTCCGGCTCGGGGCTACTCCGCGGGCTCACATCAGGCGCAATAAATTCTCCTCCAAAATCTGCATCCGCACCCTGAAGAGACAAGAAGCGAACCTTGACTCTCTTCACGCCACGTACGCGAGACCCTACCCTCTCCCGGACAGCGTCTTCGACGACGCGGATACGGTCTACTGACCAGGAATCTGGTACTGCAAGTTCAACCTCCATGAGGTAATTCTGACCAGATTTGACGCCTTGGACGTCCCGAATTTGTACCTCCTTACCCTCTGGGATGTTTGCGAGTAGAGCTTTCGAAGTTGCTCTTTGGACAGAGGTCTTGATTTCTTCATCCACGCTGACGTCTGCCAGCTCTAGTAGAGAGACCTTGGTGTTTCCCCAACCAGCTCTGATGACCATCATAGAGATTATTAGTCCACCGACTGGGTCGAGCCATGAGGCATCTGTGAATACATGCGCGCCACCAATTGTAAGAAGAGCCACGATGCTGGTTAAGGAGTCAATGCGGTGGTGAATGGCATTGGAAGCAAGAACGGACGATTTTCGGTCTTTGGCAACTTTCATAGCTGTAGAATACCAGAATGATTAGTTCCGAGTCAATTAAAGAACGTGAAGGGTCGCATTCACTTACTCGCATGGTAGAGCCATTCTTTGGCAATAATTGACCCACCCGCAAGCCATGCAGCATGAATATTTGGCCCATGAACCTCAACCCCATGTGCATGACTATGTGAATGACCGTGTCCAAGTAATCCGTAATGTGCCCCCATTTCCGCCACATCAGGGAAGAACTGCGTGAGGAGAACCTCGGTCGCGTTCAAACCCATGAAAACACCACCGCAGAGTAACAGACTGCTCACACCCAGAGCACCGAGACTCTCTACCTTTCCATATCCGGTTGGGAATTGCGACGAGGGAGGTTTAAGTGAAAATGACACAGTTGCGAGTGTCATGAAATCCGACACCAGATCTGTGAGGGCGTGGTATGCGTCGGCGACAAGCGCTTGGGAGTGGAACATATAGCCTCCTATTCCTTTTCCAATTGCCATCGCTAGATTAACGAACAGGCCGATTCGCGTGATTCTCACGCCCGCGTCTTTTTTATTCTGAGAGATGAGGTAGGTCGTGTCATGATGGTGGTGATGGTGATGGCCAGGGCCATGACTATGGCTATGTCCCCCGTGGGACCTTGATTGTGAAGCTGCCATGAACAGAGCCAGGGGTTGTTGTACGTGTGGAAGACAAGATCGGGTGTCGCGATTTGAGAGAACAGGAGTCTTGGTGGTGTGATTGTGATTGTGAGATGCTACACGCCGAGAAGCAGGGTCGGAATACGAACGTCGATATTGCAAATTATATAGAGACGAGGCGCGAGGGACACGTAGATGTCGGACGCGGCAACGTGGTAAGATCCAGGAGAGCTCTTGGTGATAATTCAGGCATTTAGAGTGGTGGACGATCGACCTGCCGCCGCATTGCACGGGCTGAGTCAATAGCATTGAGAAAGCGAGGGCAGTGGAGGCGTAATCAGAGAGGCTTTATCCGTAAGCATCGGGGCTTTTCTATTTAATTATATTGGGGACACAGTGTTACGTATATATCTGAACCATCCATGGCCCCGAACTTGATTTAGGAAGTTTATATCAATGTCTGATTGTAATGAGAAAGATGTTGAAGCAACGGAAGTTCAGTCGGGATTCTCGGGCGACACTTGCTTTGCTTGTCAGCAATGGCATGTTTGCAAAAGCTCCACATCAACGCAAAAGATTAACTCATCAGGCGGCAGATCTCGACTGTCGTTCATCCGGAACTTGACGATTGCTTGTTTCGAGGCCCTGCAAGCTTAAAAAGAGCGACATCCTGGGCTGTCTGACTCCTTCCGCGATCAGCCCACGACTTCGGAGAACTGCCGGCTTCAGCAACCCGAAACCCTACCTAGACAGTACATAAGCGACCAGTTCGACCATGACTTTCTCATGACGAAAACCTCGATCAGGATCCCTTTCACGGGGCCACTACCTCCGCCTATTATCACTCCTCCGTCCGCAAAAACTATTTCGGGCGCAATTGATGCGCTTACTGCTTTCTTCTCTGCCGAAACATCACCCCTCCTCAGGGGCACAGATGTCGGTCGCAATTCCCAGACAGTTCTCCTGACGGGTGCTGGCATATCCGTGGCGTCGGGTTTATCGGATTACCGGGGAGATAATGGTACCTACACGCGAAACCAGTCCTACCGCCCGATCTATTATCACGAGTTCATAAGCAGGCATGAGTCGAGGAAACGGTACTGGGCCCGGAGTTTCATGGGCTGGCCGGGGATGGAGAAAGCGGGGCCGAACACTACACACCGGGCGATAACTGAGCTGGGACGAAAGGGCTATATCAGTTCTATCATTACCCAGAACGTCGATTCCTTCCACAGCAAAGCGCATCCTGATATCCCCATCCTAGAGCTACACGGGTACCTTCGATCATTGGTGTGTATCAACTGCCGCCGCTTGCTACCAAGAGACGAATTTCAGCGATCGTTAGAGACTTTGAATCCGAAATGGGCGGAATTCCTTCTTGAGATGATCGAGACAGGTGCTTTGGACACGAACAACCCAGAAGAACAACGCAAGAAGGGCCTGAAATTGAATCCAGATGGTGACGTTGATTTGCCCAATGCGCCTTACACCACCTTCAGATATCCGGCATGCACACATTGTCTAGAGAAGCCACCCGTATTGGCGGACGGCACCACTGCAAAGGTAGAGGTTGACAGCAGCGGCGCCTGGCTGCCAGACTCCAATGCGGGGATCCTCAAACCTGCAGTGATCATGTTTGGAGAATCTATCGACGCTGATGTAAAGACAGCTGCTGAAGAGGCGATTGACGAAGCTGGGAGACTACTTGTGGTTGGAAGTAGCTTGGCTACATTTTCAGCGTGGCGCTTGGTGGAGAGAGCTCATCGACGCGGCATGCCAATAGGGATCTTGAATATAGGGGGTGTCCGCAACGAAAAAGCACTTTTCCATGAGCTCAGCGGCAAGGTCCCTCTCGGCACGCATGTCAGATGTAGCCATAAAGCAGAGTCAACGCTTCCCCATGTCGCGTCAAGGCTGCAGCCACTCGATTGATCTTGCAAAAATATCTACTTCGGAAAACAGAGCTCTCCCAGACGAGATTAGAACATAGCGATCAGCAAATAATTTGAAACAAATCTAAATATATTCCAATCAATGAAAATATGTCTCTGACAGTAACCAGTGAATAGAGCGCCAGAATGAATGTTTTTCTATTTTAGTGAAAGCGCGCGGTAACTCGCAGTGGCCCAACACCCAATCAACCCCCCGAAACTTCGGATGCTGGGGAGCGCCTATAATTAGTTGTTTCCTAATGGTGGGGCAAGCTACATGATGACTGCCTTGCCTCTTCGCAATTCACGGATAAACATGGATTGCGAGGACTTTAAAAGTCACAAAGATTTCCAGTTACAAGTCAACAGTGCTCGTCTCTATCTTGACATTGCTTCATCTCTGGTAGCTCCAAGCGCATTCCTCTTCAGCAAAACTCCAAAACCCTCAAATTTTACTCCCTCCCAACCCCGACGGGAAGTGTCTGAAGTCATGGACAAGAGACACCAACCAAGCTCGTTCCAGCAGCTGGAGAAGGTACGTCGCTCTTGTTACTTGTCTTCATTCATGGCTCGTATGGAAACTAATTAGACCTCTATAGCTCGGTGAAGGAACCTATGCGACGGTATGCCGCATTCCTACGATTGCCCCCTTATCAACCCCCCACTAATCGTCACCACATAGGTTTTCAAAGGCCGGAATCGCCAAACTGGCGAGATGGTCGCTCTAAAGGAGATCCATCTCGATTCGGAGGAAGGCACACCCTCAACCGCGATCCGTGAGATCTCGTTGATGAAGGAATTGAAGCACGAAAATATCGTCTCCCTCCATGACGTTATCCACACCGAAAACAAGCTCATGCTCGTCTTCGAGTATATGGACAAGGACTTGAAGAAGTACATGGATACCCGAGGTGATCGTGGGCAGCTGGACTACGTTACCATCAAGTCCTTCATGCAGCAGTTACTCCTGGGAATCGCTTTCTGCCACGACAACCGAGTTCTTCACCGCGATCTCAAGCCTCAGAACCTGCTCATCAACCACAAGGGGAAGCTAAAGTTGGCGGATTTCGGTCTTGCTAGGGCTTTTGGCATCCCAGTGAATACATTTTCCAACGAGGTTGTCACTTTGTGGTACAGAGCACCCGACGTCCTCCTCGGTAGCCGCACTTACAACACCAGCATCGATATCTGGTCTGCAGGCTGCATCATGGCAGAGATGTACACTGGCAGGCCTCTCTTCCCAGGCACCACCAACGAAGATCAACTCCAGAAAATCTTCCGCTTGATGGGCACCCCTTCCGAACGATCATGGCCAGGAATCTCTCAGTTCCCCGAATATAAACCCAACTTCCACGTCTACGCAACCCAGGATCTACGCTTGATTCTCCCACAAATCGACCAGCTGGGCTTGGACCTATTGAGCCGCATGCTACAAGTTAGGCCTGAGATGCGCATCAGTGCCGCAGAGGCGTTGCGTCATCCATGGTTCCAAGATTTGCACCAACTGAAAGCTCAACAGGCTGCGGCCCAACAACAGCAACAGCCTCAGATGAGCAGTGGATACCCTGTTCCAGGGATTGTCAACCAAGGCGCTTACTGATTACTTGATAGACGGACTTAATGGGTGGATGATAGCGAGGCGTTGGTTTTCCCCGTGGGTTTCTTTCTTGGTCTGGTGTTAATTGCTTCTGGCTCTTTTATGTGCTTCTCGTTATTTCTTCCTCTTTTCCTTAACTCCTTTCTCCTAAAGACGTAAAAAACAAGTTTCCGTTCCCCTTTTCGTCCGGTCTTGCTGGACTCCTACATACCACGAATCTTTTTGGACCCCCTTATCAGTACCTAATCCATACACCTAACCTGGGTATTCCTATCTCCAAATTCGAATGAAATATTCCCTCACCATCTCTAGTTTTGTTTGATATGATCACCAAGCATTAATCACTATAAAATCGTCTCCTCCAAGCATTCTACACCAATTTGACAAGCCGCCTCCTCGGGCTCATATAGATCACGTGATAACGTACCCTGATAAAACGCGTCAATCTTCAAGAAAGAAGCACCAGCGCCAGCCATTCTTCAAACGCCCATAAAGACCTTCAATCCACTGATCTACAATTCAAACGGTTTCTACTAATATCCCAAACCGAAAGAACACCAAATCTCGCAACTCCAAAGCACGAAACCATCCCAATGCCTCCCAAACGCGACGACACCATCGTCAACAACGACGACGAACCCTCCCCCTCCCCCCCGCCCTCCGCCCCCATCCCCCTAACCCCCGGCCTCCGCGCCTCCCGCCTCCAACAGGTCTTCACCGAAACCCTCTCGCGCACTATCCGCGCAAATTCCTACGAGAACTTCTCCGCCTGCTTCCCCACCCCCGCGCAACATGTCCCGCATAGTCTGGAGCAGGTATGGAGGCAGTTGAACGCGAAGTTGGAGGAGAGCGCGAAGGCGGAGTTTGAGGGGGTGGTTAGGGAGAGAGATGTTGTTAGGGGGTTGAATGAGTTGGATAGGTTGGTTGGGGAGGCGAGGTTGAGGAAGGAGAATGGGGGGGAGGGGGAGGGGGGGGTTGTGGTGTGAGTAGATTCCGTCGTACTCTTTTGAATTCGTTTCTTAAGCTGGGTCGGGGTGTGGTTTTAAAGGCTGAATTGACTGATTTGTGAGCACACTATAGTCCACATACCCTCAATGCGAAGGAGCTGTATCAAGCGCATCTTGCGCCATATCTTGAAAAGGCACAAGCTACTCTCGATTCGAAGCTGGAAAAGACCCAGGAAGAGAATGCTGAGTTGGCAGAGAAGATACAACAACAGAGACAAGAAATTGAATCTCTCCTGTCTGGCCTAGAGGGAGTGGTCGGCGACCTCGAGGGCGCAGTTGCAGCTACAACTGAGTTCGATACGGAGGGTAACCTACGCAAGGAGGTACTACAAATGGATGAAGCGGTGAAAGCAAGCCCACAGCCTTGATTCTGTTTTCTTCATGGATGCAGTAAGTTATTTACAGTGGAGAAGGATCCGACTATCGATTCTAACACCATGCCAGCTCGTATACCTGAAAAGCCATTATTTTTCATATACAGGACCCCGTTATGACGGCGAGAACAAGCTCTCCATATCTTCTGCAGCGACTAGACCTTCCTCGATCATCTCCTCAGCCACAGCTACCACGCTACCCTTGGAGTTTGCAATAAGAGGGTCCAACTTAGCCCCATCGCCAGCTATTGCTAACGCAATTGCCTCCTTTGACGATGCATCCGTCTGTACGCTAGCCGCTCCATCTCTTTGCGCTAGGGCTGCAGCACCGCGATAGTATGTCTGGGCATTTTTCAAGAGAGTCGCGGAATTACCACTGGAAGCAGCATAATTCCAAGGTGGTCTTCCCAACTGCCATCGATATACCTCAACGTCTCCTCTAGCGATATGTATTTTTGGGAGGTTCTCCGCCTGGGGCAATTTCGATGCTGCCGTCAGGGAATCCAAGGCCGAAGATAAAGCTTGCCAACGGAGAGACGTGGATTGAGCCAATGTATCAGGCTGGTGTAACAAGGCACTATCCGAAACGGAAGAATTAAACGCTATTAACGCCTCGGCCCGACTACACAATCCATCCGGGTCATTCGATAGATCAAGACCATCTTCGAACGCGGAGCCAAGCTCCCGTTTATAAGTCTCAAGATCAATCCGTCCACTTCGGTAGGATACATCTGTCATAGCCGACATGAACTTTGCCTTGGCGAGAAGAAGTTCGTGTTGGCGGCCGGTTCCCTCGATATAGCTAGCAATCCTCTCCTTCAGCAATGAGGAAGAATACTCTTCCACCCACGCAACCACACTCCCATGGTCAAACGTGAGCAATCCGCAGAGCGTCGCCAAGGTCTCGAGTTGCGCAATAGCGGTGTCAACGAGAGTACTCTTAGTGATAGGTTCGATCACAGCAGCCCATTGCTCTTGTTCCTCTGGATCCGTCGAGCCCTGTCGGGTCTCCTGCCCCATCATCGCCGCACCATCGCCACCGCTTGGCTCCTCAGACGCACCACTTTCCATCTCCTCCATCTGCTCCTCCGACTCCGTCAACCTCAACTCCTGCAACGTCAAACACCTCTGCAACAGCTCCAACGCTTCTCTCAACCACTCCATCGCCTCCTCTTGCTTCTGTTGTTGCTCGGAATGCCGTTTCCCTTCCGTAACGGCCTCTGCCAAACTAGTCAATACCTGGGCGGTATTGAACAGAATATCTGTATTATCCTGCTGCAGCCCCAACGCCACCCGATGAGATCGTAGGGCAACCTGCAAGATCTCTACCAGGGAGGCGGGCAGTTGTGCAGCTAGTTTAGGATGTTGTGTCATTTCATACTGTACTCGGGCCCTGTCATGAGATGATGTACTTAGTGACCCAACTTCCAACGATTACCCCTTTTATAGAAGGTCGGTTCCCACATAGCAATAGAACTAATAAACTTACTTATTATAAGCCAAATCAAAAGACTCCCTAAACCTCCCCAACCCATTTTCATAGGTCTCAATGGCTCGCATAAAGAACCTCATCGACTTCACCGGGTCTCCAGCCCGCCATTTCTCCCCCGCTTCTTCGTGGTCGACACCAGCTGTAGTATTTCGATTAGAATTTCCGCACTAATAGCTTATATTTCATCGGGCAAAGAGAGGTACCATACTCACCGGCAAGATATTCATCCGCAGTGTCTGGTTCTTTCTACGTCACACCCACAAAGCAGATATCAGACACAGAGTGATCCCATCTATCACAAAAAAGGGGCCGGGTAAGGTCTACGCTATTCCGCACAGGTCTTTCAAATAAAAGGAAGTAAGTCTGAAATTTTAACATACCTGAACCCTCCCAGCCTTCTTCTTGGCCTTTGAAGTCTCCTTTAGCAAAGACTTTGGTTTCGGCATCGCTACTACTTCAAACCCCCCTCTTTCCTTTTTTTCCTCGTCCTTCGCCTTTTCTGGGAGTAAACAAATCCAAAATCTTCACAATTGCGGGTCAAAAGCGCCTGGAAGGGGCGACTTTCAATTGTTTTACTCAGACCTGAAGAAATTGTCGAGAGATGTGGTGATATAATTTAGAGAGCAGGCAAGAAAATCTACGAACAGCTCGCTTGTCTCCCACTTAGACGTCGCCGCTTTAATGGGGCTGAAAGAGTCAGGTGATCAGTTCGCCGTCTCGAGGTGATTCGCTCAGTCAACCTCACCCAACACCCTCCCCTCGTCCTCTCCCTCCTCAGTCCATCGACATCACCCGCTGACGACGTGTATACCAGGAATCTACCGCCTTAACACAGGACTGTAGTAAGAGGGGGTTGCCTAGCCGCGTGGGCTTAGACTATGTCTGGAGAAAGTGGATATCTGCCCATTCCTCCCACGACCCTCCTTGCTGTTCAAACCGCAAATTACTTGATGGTTCCAGATACAAATGATTTGGAACTAATTACACCCCAGGATCCGATCTTTATTCGGCTACTTTCCAAAGAAGATGAGATCGAGAAGATGGGTTCTCTGACAAAGAGGTATGATAGAGGAGTAGAAGGTGGCCGAATAAAGAGCTGTCAAATGGGTCTGTTGAGTGTAACGAGAACATAAAAGGGGTGCGGAAAGGATATCATCATCTCTTCCCCCATTCTCTAGCAGCTTTAAACCCCGAGCCACCCCTTAATCCTCGAAACCCCTTGAATATCCCCCTCAATAGTTTCCGTCACGCCCTCGTCCACAAATCCAGAATAACTTTGCAATTCAACAGAAAAACAAAGATTGAACCCTCCCCCATAATCAACAACCCAAGCATTATCCTCTTCATCAATTAGGACATTGTCCGGCTTCACGTCGCCCCAGACAATGCCGTTTTCATGCAACTGACTAACAGTATCTTCGATCTGACCCATCCATTTCTCTCGCTGGTGTTGCTCCGTCTTCTGATGAGAAATCAGGTCATGCAGCGTGCTCTTGAATTGGATGACTTCCATGAGAAACCCCAAGATCGAACCCTTATCGCCCGCATAGTGGACGAGAGAGTAGATGCTTGGAACACGAAGCTTCTGATTCAACCCAGTCTCCGAAAGTTTCGAAAGAATGCCCAGTTCACGAAGAAACGAGTGCTCATCCTGAACAGGTTTGAACTGGTACCGTTTACCATCAACAAGGACTTTACTGGGTGTATCGGCGCCAAAATATTCCCGGTCCATCCGAATTATGGGAATTGCGGATGCGTCAATTGCGGGAATCATCCTTTGAGCAGCGGGTACTTCGGATAAAGGTATCTTCGGTGAGTTATACGCTTCCGGATCGGCGTCATCCGGAAGGCGAATGCAGGAGAGTTCCCCATCGATACTACCAACCAACTTGAAGAGAAACGTCTCAGGGTTATAAAACTCCGCTAGAGTAAGAGACTCGGGGGCTTCAGGCGCAAGTTCCCTCATAACAGGAACGATCGCATCAGCAACCCAGTTCTCAAGCTCAAGGTCGTCATTTTCTACCATCTCAATGAACTCCTCCTTCAACTCGCCGTGTTTTAGCTCCTCTGCGTCGACGATAAAATAGAATCGTTTTCCATTGCATCTTGTAGTTAGGTAGTAACTTTTGTCACAGCAGATGGACTCCGAAACAGCCCAATGTGGGACGTTATCATCACCAGAAATATCAGACATGTTTGATGAGCGCTAAAGATGCCAATCAAGCTCGAACAGAAGTAATGATAACCGCCTTCAGTAATACATCAGTAAAGAACTGGCTTGGGCAAGGGGCGTGAGTATGGGGCTCCCACCCACGAAGCTATACACTAACTGATAAGTTCGTCGGAAGTTGAACCAAACTTGAGTAGGATAGAGGATCTAACAATTCAACTTGTTTCTGGCCTTCAAAAAGCCCCATGGTATGCCCTTCCCCAATATATATATATATATTGTTGGGAGCCAGTGATAATCACACGTGAGGCTGGTGCCTGACGCGCCTTGAATTTATCCCCAAGATCAACCAATCCCTGGAAAATTTACCCTATCAGATATGCACGCCCAATAACATATCTGAAACCTCTTACATCTACGAAAATGTGTATCAAAAGTTCTCAACTCTCTTCATTACAGAATCAACATTCTAATTGTAACGAGAATACATATAGCGTCATATAAAATTACTACTAGAATCAATGTAGTGATGATATTCAGTCTATCTCTCTTTCTTTTTCTTCTTCTTCTTCTCAATAATATCTATATTCTTCACATTCTCTCATTCATCGAGATTCTGTCGAGCGAAAAGCTTTCTCTTTAAACGTTGACTCTTTCAGAATTTAGTTTTTTCACTCATACGACTCTTTTTATACTCATTATCTTCTTCTAAGCGAATTATCTTTTGAATCTGACGAGAAATACACTCAATTCACTGTTGAATTTTTTTCTGAGAGAGATCGTCTCAGATCTTGAGTCACAAGTTACTAGCAGTCTTTTTATCTCGTGAAGCTTCTCGCGAGATAGTTTTTCGCTTAAGTCAAAATCAGATGAATTCAATTATATTCAAATTGAGCGAATTCTCTGATTAAAGAAAACGTTTAATCTTCGCAATTGAAAAGATCTCATCTTGAGCACTGTGAGTGTATGTTGAAACGTTATTCTCTTGAATTAAAATATTTGATTGATCTTTTTGACACTTCTTTGCGAAAGAAATCAGTTTGAGAATAAGAATTTTCTAAGATGTAGAAGAAAAATCAATTAGTTAATTAAACATGAAAAGAAAAGAATTAACTAGAAAATAAATCAAAATTGTATAAGAATTATCTTGTCTTTTGATATTTATATCAATCTATTTTTTTCTTTTTATGACGAACGAGCTTATCGTTCTTCTTGTTAAATCTTCACGTTGACTTTCTTTCACTCGAATTTCTCAATCTCATTCTTCTCATAGCAGTTTCAAGCTCTCACTTAACTCGACAATCGAGTTCTCGCTGTTTATTAAAATCTTTCAGTTCTCGTTCAATTTTCTTTTTTTTCTTAGCAGTCTTTGTGAAGAATATATAACAAAAACTCTTCTTATCATAAAAAAAGAACTTTTAAAACATGAATTTTGAAGTTTTCTTTCATCGTTTTCGCACGCAAATTGAATTATGAGCATCTTGAATCATACATCATACACGTACAATTTCTCTTCTTGTTAAAGATTTAAGTCTCAAGAGTAAAAATATATATAAGAACGATAAACAGAAATAAATATGTGTATAACTTAACGATGATTGATGTGACAAAAACAAAAAGTAAATTTCACAAAAATATGAGTTAATGTTGCAAAAGCAAAAGTAAATCTCGTAAAAGTTTTGAGATGATATAATTCAATAATGAAATGATATTTCGTGATAAGAGAATAACGCAAAATACGATTTAAAAATATACGAGACTAAACACTAATTTTTAAAATATTTGAGAGCTTGCGTTTCTTTTGAAAATTTTTTCATTTGTTAAGCTCTCTCGAAAAGAGATTATAAGAGATAACATTCTTCTTGCGATAATTAATAAAGTTCTCTTTTAAAGTCAGACGTATAATGAGTGTGAGTTTTTTTTAACAAGAACTTTTTATTTCTGAACATAGTCGAGTTTTTTCACGCGAAAACTAGTATTTTTTCGTCATGATTAAATCTTTTTTGACGAAAACTTCTCATTTTTAAATATAATCGAGTTTTCTCACGCGAAAACTAATATCTTTTTGTCGTGATTGAGTATTCTCGTGCAAGAATTAAACTTTCTTGATATGATCGAGTAATCTCATGCGAAAGTTCTTGTTTTTTAATATGATTACGCTTTTTCTCGCGAATGAGTATTTTCTTTGAAAGTGCTCATGCGAGAGCAACGTTTTTGTTTTTTCGATGTTTTTAACGTGCTCTCGCGATATGAACATTTTTTTTAAATGTGTTTATGCGAGAATAACATTTTTATTTTTTTAATATTTCTGATATGCTCTTATTATGATTTACGTATGTTGTTTTCTAACATTATTTCTCTTTTAAAAACTTTAATTTTCAGAGTTTCACATGAAGAAATGCTTTGTTAAAAATTTTGAAAAATTTTTCTCTTTTCAAAATAACATCATGTAAATATTGATTATGATTTTTAACTTTTGCAAATTTACGATTTTGAGATCGAGAACTGATAACTCAAAATTACGAAACACTTTCATAATTGATGAGCTTCGCAGATAATATTAATTTTGAAAAAGATTTAAGTGTGTTTTGAAGTGATATGAAATTTCTTGATATGATTTGTTTAATAAAATGAATAAAATACTTTTTCGTTATCAAATTAAAACAAACTGATATGATTTGACGTGATATGACTCGCGAAATCAAAATTTATTCATTTTTCATTTTCATTGAATCGAGAAAAGATGATTTTTTTTAATTAAAACAAATAAGCGAGCGTGTCGCGAGAGATCGAGTAAATATAAATAAAGTTCTCATTTTTTTCACGCAAAAAAACTTTTTTTTTTTTTTCGTTTTAGCTTTTTCGTCGTTTGTTTTTGAATCTCATACTATCATCTTATAATGACACTTTCTCAAAATATCATTTGTTTCTTTATCAATCTCTCTTCTTAGAATATTATGTTTAATTTTTTCGAAAGCATTACGTTTTTTAAGCTCGACGAAATGTGTTACATAATAACGAATACTTTTTGCATGCGCTATTTTCAACGTATTTTCATCAAAAACGATTTTCATTACAAGTGCGAAAACTTTGTGAACGATTTGTGCGAACACTGCGACAAACAAAAACAATTCAAAGATTGTTTATTTGTGCGTTTTTTTATTTTTTTTCTGATTTTACTTTGAGATATTTTTTGTTGTTAATGATTTATCTTATAATCGACTTTTAAATTTTTAAAACTTACAAATCGATTGTGACAAAGTTGCTTGTTAAGCGAGCTTAATTTTTCAAAATGAATTCTGAGAGTATGACATACAAAATGATTGTTGACAAATTGCTGACGAAAGTCGATATCATTTTCAAAAATTATGCAGTTTTTTGCAAGAAAAAGTCGACTGCGAAAAAAAGTCAACAAATGATATTAAATAAGTACAGTTTTTTTATGAAACACATCATTACTGCGCTCTTTTTCGCGTTCTTCTCTCACTTCAACGAGTTGTTGACTTTGTTTAAAGAAAGTGAACTTTATCATAAATTGACGCTTTGAATTTTAGTTTTTATTGAAGTGACTGAAGAAGTCATGACAAAATGCGTTACGAGAACAAGTTTTTTTGTTTAATTGTTTTCTTTTTACTTTACTCTCGCTAACTCATCTATTGAGAAATTCATAATTCGACAAAAAGAAAGAAACTTTTGAGAAAAAATGAGCGAAGTTGAAAAAAATCGAGATCGTTTTTAAAATCGCTTAATTTGTCGTTGAGAATGCATTTGTTGTTCATCATTTTTTTAATAATAATGAAATTTCTTTTTTTTTGCAATCTGTTACTTCTGACAAGATCAGAAAAATTTTTCGCAAAAAAAAAACGTTTATCATTCTTGCTTGTCTCGTCATTGCAAATTTTGTATTTCGCAAAATTGTCATGTTTTTTTTTTTGTTTTGAAAATAAAGTTTTTCTCATGCAAGCGTCATTTTGACGCGAAAAAGATCTTTTTTGATACAATTTTTTTTAAAAGATTTAAGAAATAATTTTGAAACTTTTCTTTGTTTTTCTTTTATTCTGATTTTGCTCTTGATTGTTTTTCGATAATTGAATATTTTTCGAGATTTTGATTTTTGTTTTTAAATTCTCGAGACTTATTCTTTTTTTTTAAAACTTTTAATAAAAGTTATTCTCGCGTTTTTTATCTTGATTTATCATTTTTGTTTATTTCGTACATCTGAAACGTCTCTTGTTGAAATTGCGTTTTAACTTGAATTTTGCTATGACTTTCTAAGCATTTTTTAAATCACTAACTCTTATTTATCAGCTCTCATTGATGAAATAGTTTTTTATTTTATCAAATATTCATCTTTTTTGCGCATAACGTGATAATTCAGAATTTTCTCGACTTTATACTTCTCTTTCTTATTTATGATGTTTGAAAAAGACTTTTCGTAATTCTCGTCAAATCTCAAATTATAATTTTTTAAAAGCGATACATGAAAAATGTTATGTATGTAATAAATCTCTGACAATTTTAATTTATACGCTTGAGTTTTTATTTTGTTCTCTATTAAAAATGATCTTTTATATTTATCATTGAGTTTTTTGCAAGATTTGCGAGTTTTTATGTTTTTTATGAAGAGATAAATTAACGTTGTAACATTTTCATTGATTGTTTTTGTTATAATGTTTTGTTTGTCATAAAATCGTTTAATAATATCTTTTTTTCAAATTTTTACGCATTATTTTCATCATTTTTACTCTGTTTATTGCAACGAGCGAATTTCTTTTGCGCGAGTTCTTGAGAATAGTTTTTTCAAATCTGAGATTATAACTTATTAACAAGATGTATGACGTTTTTTTTGTTGTTAAATATTTAAATTGATTGTACACGATCTCAACATGATTCAATTATTTTGCTCAGTCATTTTGACAATAATTGCAATAACGTTTTAAATAATATTTAAATTTTTGATTTTGCATCTCTGTCTGCTTATTTGTTTGTGAATGAAAAATCGTACTAAGCTTACGCGTCATCTTCATGTAATAGCAAAGCGAGAATCAGAAATAACTCGTAAACAAATTATCTCTATCAAAAACGATGTTTTTCGAAATTTCATAATATTTTATGATTTTCTCGAAAATTATATTCTTTAACGAGAGCACAGTGATTTTTTTTCAACAAACAAAATATTTGATTATTTTGATGCAATGATCAATCATTATCAGCATCGAGTTATAAATTTGTTCACGTTTTTTGAAAAATGAGAGATCTGTTATGAAATTCATGAAAATAAATGATCAAAAAGTCTTCGCTTGTAAAAATAATGCGAAACTTTCATAAAATTTGTGTTGTCTTGTTGTTGATTTTTAATAAGTGCGACAGATTTTTACATATTTTTTCACATCATTAATGAGATTTTGTCAGTAATATTTTTGTTAAAGTAATGCAATAATTTTCGTTACGTCGAAATGTCTCACGAAAAAATCATTGTAATAAATTTTTAATAATTCTTGTTTTACTAATTAATCTTTTGAAATATAGATACTATTTTTTTTTTAAAAAAAATCGTTCTCATTTATTGATTATTTTTCGAGTTTTGCGATTTTTTTGTTCTTTTTTTAAATTTTCTTTCGTTGCTCGTGCGCGAAGAAATTCTGTTTTTGAATTCGCAAAATTAATTTAAAAAAACTTTTAAAAAATTTAAAATATGCAATTTTGTTTGTGATTACTCTTGTGACTCGCAAACATAACACGTGACGTGTCAACTCGTTTATGTCAATCATTTTTGAAAATAACAAATTTGAACGAAATTCAATGAATGAGATTTTCACTGTTTTTTACTCAAAAATTCGTTTTTTTTGTGAATCGTCAGTTTGAGATTGCGCGTTCTCTATTCATGTTCTTTGAAAATTTAAAATAGCTTTATTTAGCTTTCGCTAAAAAGTATTAATAAAAGTACGTTGATTTTTCATTGTTAAAACTCTTTCATATTCTAATTTCTTGTTAAATGTAAACAGATTCTTTTTTTTATTTTTTTCATGATAATTAAATTTTCATCATGAATCGTCTGCAAAATTTCTTTTTTTTAAGCGATAAGTAATGATGAAATCATATTTAAAAAGAAGTTTTATTTCTTAAATTTGTTTTTTATTGATAATTTTGTGAGCATTGAACATAAAACTACGAAAATTATTGTGATTGATTAACATTTCAATAAAATGCATTACATTTTCAAAATAATGTCGTTAATAAATAAAAATTTTTACAATGACTAATATTTTTTAATTTGAGATTTTATAATTTCTCTTCGCGTTATTGAACTTGAAAAAAAAAATGCTACGAAATGTCATTAAAAATTATTGTTATTTTTATCATCTCATTATTGAGAGATGATGCACTTTGCGATAAATCTCAAGACATCAATTTTAAATTTGATGAATCTTGAAAAATCGAAATGTCTGAGAAAAGAATTCTTTGTGAACGCAATTTTGAGTTTTTCAAACGCTTTTTGCGTTTTTTGTATAAACTTAAAAGAATCACTTTTCTTTTCATTTTGATTACTTTTCAACAAATTCGTAATGAGAGCTGTGATGATGAAATATAATCGAATAAATTTACAATAAAAATTCGTGAAACTCAAAAACATTTGAATATCATGAAAACTTTGAGAAACAAATCACTTTAACACTATGATAACTTTCTTTGATTTTATCTTAACATTCTTAATATTCACGATAAAATCTAAAAACTCAACAGAGATGATGTGAAAGTAATATTTAAATAACTTTGTATACAAATTGAACTCTCATAATCGATTCAGCATTTTTTTAACATGATCTCAGTGTTTCTTTTTATTTTTCAAAAAAATTAAAATGTCGTTCAGATATATCACGCAATTAACATTTAACAAATTTGTCAAAATTTGATTGTGTGAGAAAGTTCTTCAAGCTGAAAATAAAAAATACGAGCTGAAACGATGAATTACTTTGAAAAAGATTAAAAACGCGTTTACATTAATAAAGATATGACTTTGACGTCATTGTAAATAAAAGATTATATTGAATAATAACTAGACTCATCGCTGATTTTTCAAAAAGAATTAAAGATGAGAGAGTATTATATACAACGAGATTGTGCGAGCAAAATATGAAATAGTTTTAAATTTTAAATTACATTATGAGTCATCATAATTGTATTTTATATAAATAAATCGCGAAAACGTATTACAGTTGTTTCTCTTTTTAAAAAAGCTGTTCTTAGCGACTCAACGCGATAATCAAATGTTTTATAAAACGTTATTGAGTGAGCAGAACTGCGTTTCTGCAATGATAAAAAAATAAAAAATAAAATAAAATAAAAACAAGAAAATAATAAAATGAATAAGAGAAAAAAATAAATAAAAAATAAAATGATAAAAAAAGAAGTTTTGAAAAGATGATAATTGATATTTATTTGTTGTTTTAATGAGTCAGAAATCAATATTTTGATAATCAAAAATTTTAATGAGACACTAGTGTGCTTTGTTTCTGTTTTGATGAGATTGTTACGTAACAACATCGACGTGATTTTATCACAACAAAAACAAAAAAAAAATTTTATTAACATTTTTTTTTCTTTTTTTTTTTCTTTCTTTTTTTTTTTTTCTTTCTTTTTCAAGCAACTATCAACTCTTGAATCGATGCTCATTTTTTGTGTTGTATTTGTGTTCTCTTTCTCTTTTTTTTTATCTGATGATTTGTTTTGAATCATGATTAAGTAAGTGAATAATCAATGATTATTTTGCAACATTTTCGTTGTTTTTTGAGCGAAATTCGCGAAAATTTGACGAAGTTACTGCGTTGAACTTTCTTTGTGAAAAATTTTTTTTGTCTTACACTTAGTTCTTGCTATGCAAAAGATTGAAGCTTTCAATGAAAGTTTTTTGAAAAAATGATGATTACTTTTTTGATTATATATTTTTCAAAATTCTCATAACTCGTATGCGAGCATTTGAAGCGCGTTTTCGTTGATTATCGATTGCTTTTAACGTTTGTCTTGCAATGAAAGAAGTTTTGTCAGTATTAATAACAAATGTATGTAAACTCGCTCGTCATGATAATAAGCTTTCTTGTTTACGATGCTTGTCACGTTTTAAAAATTCGTTGAAAATATGTGTGTTTCAAAAGAATCAAAATAAACGATGTACTTGTTGTGTTGATTTACACAAAATTTGTGTGTTTGTGAGTTGTATGACTTCTTTTTTAATGAATAAGTGCGTTAATAAAGCATTACAAATCTCGAAATCTGATTTCGCGAAACGCATGATAAATTTTCGCAAATTCATTTATTACGCTGATTTAATTGAGTTTAACTCGAGTATTTAATGTAAGAAGTTGCATAACTTAATCAATGATTTTGTAAAACAGTTTCAAAGAAATTAACTCATGAGAATTGCGATGAAATTTTAACTTTTTGAAATTGTATCTGAGAAAACACTACAGAATATGCTAAATTAACAGTTGATGAGCGAATTTGACGTTGATTTTAAAAAGATATTGCACTTCAATAAAAGAGAAATCTCAAATAAAGTTGAGATTGTCGAGATCTCTTAAATCGATTCTCTTGAACTTGAGAGTGATATCTCAGTTTTTAAACATCAATTTTCAGTTGTTGATTTTTTCGTTTGATTCGTTTTGTTCAATCTTGATGAGTTTTTTGTTGAAAACAATTTCGCATTTCAAACACGCAACTCGATTAATTTTTGCAAAATTGATAACGTTGATTGCTCTTCGAGTACGAAGAAGTTATTAATGAAAATTGATTTTTCATTCTTTGCGATCATTTCGCGTTACAATTCTCGCGTCTTTTTCTTTAATTTAAGTGAGAGATGTTATTTTAACTCGCGATATTCATCTTGTTTAAACGCAAATAATTTTCTTTTTAAATGAAACTCTGCGTCGAAAAAGAATTTTATTTTTAAGTTAAAGCGTAAAACGAATTGCGATTTGTTCATTAACATTCTCTTAATTAACTCGATCGTGATTGAGTGAGTTGCTAAAATTGAAATTTCAAACTTGCAAAAAATGATAAAGCAGAATTGAGCTGCTTGAATTGTTAAAAAACGAGAAGAAGTTACAATAAAATGAAAGAAAAGAATTTCTTTCATTTAATTCTTTGAAAAATATCATTGAATCGACGATAACTTGAATTATTGAATGATGAGAATGTCGAAAACGCGAGTGAATTCAATCAATAAAATGAATTTCGAGTTCTCGTATAAAAAGAAGAATGAAGTTTTTGAAAAAAATGAAAAAATAAAAAAAATGAAGAAAAAGAAATAAAAAAATTTTTCATTTTAAAGTGCTTTTGTTGTGTCTTTGAGCATTGTTTCATGATTTTTTTGTTTTTGAGCGCTCTTTCGTTTTCGAGCATTTTTTTTATTGCGTGTTTTCGAGCTTTTAATTTCGTCTTTTTAAGTGTTGATAGTTAATGTTTTCGAATTATAAAATTTTTTTTTTGTTTCTCATTTTTTTCTTTTCATCAATATCGTAAATCTGTGAGAATCGTTAATATATATTTGAGAGTTTGCGCTTAAAATGTGATATAATCGAGTTTAAAAATCAATAAAGAACAATATAAAAATTAACAATAACTAACGTTCAACAATAGTATTATCGCTGAGTTGCAAAACTCAACGTTCGCGAATAATTATATGTATTTGTAAATCACATGACTAAACTTGCTTAACTGATCACGTGACTCTGCGAAGCTCTAATAACGTGTAAAAGCTCGAAAGCATCTCTTGAGATTATATAAAATCGAGTTCTTACAGAACTCTCTCTCTTTAAATCGAAGTTCTTTGAGACGCAATTAGAAAAAAATATATATCTATTTACATGCGATAAGTCTTCATAAAAATCTTGTAAAACAAAATCTCATGAGAAAAAGCGTTTCGTAAAGAAAAAAAGAGTGTTTTTATTGTGTTCGCGAAGTCGTAATTTTTCTTGTAATATCATTTCATATCGATGTTAACAATTGTACAATAAATAAATGAGTTATGTTCTTTTTGCGAGCTCTATTTTTTTTGTAAACTCTTTCGCGAAACACTATCTTATTTTATAATTATCTCGCGAGACATCTTTCATCGTGATTATTTTTTAATCTCAATTTCATAAATTTTCGCGAAATCATCAAATCTTCAATTTTTTTTAAAAACATCTCATTCACTTTTTCACGAACGTGATCTCGCTTAATTTCACTTAATTTTTTTTTGTCATCAACTATATGATACGCGAACGAGAAAATGAAATTCAACAATAAAATTCATTCATTGCTCTTATTTATTGTTTTTGAGTTTCAGACATCGAGTTCTCAAATATAAATACTCTCTCAATCTCTTGTCAAGTTGAAAGATTTTCTTTTTCAATCATTAACATCATTTTCAATCAATAATCAGTCATTTTCGCGAAAATGAATTAAGAAACAGTTTAAATGCTCGACGAAATTCGCAACAAAGTAAATTTTTTTTCTTTGCAAAACAATTTCTCTTACTAATTTTTTATTAATTTGAGTTTAACAATGCGCAGATTGTCACTCTTTTTCATAAGAAATTTTTTCGTGTCTTTCACGCTCGAATCATGATTTTTTTCTTTATCATCAATCTTTTTCAAATTTTTGAGATGTCTCGCATTTTTTTTTCGAATTTTAATCATTTTATCGCGAGCAGCATTTACAATAAAATTCTTTTAATTTTTGATTTTTCAAGTACTCTCATCGTTGCTTCATTTCGCGAGACAGTTTTTTAGTTTCTCGTTAAGTTTGCGTTTTTTGATTTTAATCACGACATTGACTTTTTTGAGTTTTTTTAAAACTTGTCTTTTGATCTCACTCGTGATGTTTCAATCTTCGATTCAAATCGTTTTTTTACGAGTGCTCAGCATTATCGCGTTGCTTCGCTTTTTAATTTTGATATTTTCGAGACTTTTGAGCTCATATTTTCTCGTGAGATCACTTTTAATGTTTTTGATTTCTCACAAGTCATTTCTCTCGAGTTTTTTCGCGAGTTTGACTTTGATTCTGTCTCTTTCAACATGAATTTTGACTTTGAAAAACAGCTTTTTTGTTTTACAACAAAGTTTTTTTTTGAAAAAAACTCTCGTCACGTGATCATTGTTTTTATTCGCGTCAGTATCGTTATCGTGAGTGTAGTTGTAAGTTTTTGTCAATTTTTATCGTTTTTCGCGAAACACACTAACATTTTGTTAGTATTCTTACGTGACTTGATTTTCTGATCACATTCGCGAAATAATCGATTTGTTTTTAACTCTTTTTCAATCAATCGATGTTAATTGTTAGCGTGTCGCGAATGTTTCTTGCATTCACTTTAAAAACATCTTTGATGATTATTGAGATTTTCACGAGTGAATTTTCAATTACATTTTCATGCGCAACGAATTTGATGATGTTATCAACAATCACGAACATGTTTGATTTTTGAAACTCGTTCTTAAAGTTCTCATGTTACACATTCTCGCTCAATTTGATTTGATTCAGCTTGTCAAACGAGTTCAATTTTGCAAAAAATATTTGATGTCTCGTGTGAGAAATATTTTTGATTAATCTTGTAATCATTGCTTGATTGCTAAGATTGTTCTCTTTTTTTACATGTGTGTCTCGAAAAGTCACGAAGTCAAGTGCAATAACTGTATTTATCAAGATCAATATCATTGCAGTTTCAACTTTCATGAATAAATTTTTGTTTTTTTTTTTTTTCGTTTGCGAGTATCACTCTTTGCTTTTGTTTTTGAGTTTTTTAACATTTTGTTTTTGTTTTTTTGCGAGTCATTTTAGTACTTTAGCTCTCAACTTTTAATTAATAGAATTTTCTTCTCGTTAAACTTCTTTTTAATTCGTGATTATCGCGTAATTCTATTTAAAACGTTTCTCGTTTGATTTTTTGAGATTTGCGAAGTGAAACTGTCTTAACTTCTGAGTCAGATGTCTAAGATTTTTATAAAATTTTTTTATAAACTTTTTTTTCTCTCTCTCATAATCAACTTAGCGAACTTTATACATGAGCTGTTTTTCTTTTTTAAAGAAATCAATCAGCTCGCGAATCACATATTCTCGATGTTTTTTCAAAGTCTCGCGAACGAAATGATGAGTGTTTAACTCAACTTTTTTTATCTTTTTGTGCTCGTGAATCTTGAAAACATGAAAAACATTGTGAGTTTTAAATTTTAACGACAGATTCAACTTGTAAATTTGCGAGCTCATTTTTTTAACAATACGACAAAGATTTACTTTTCGCAAATTCAATTTTTTATTGAATCGTTTCGTTTTCATGTCGCGAAAATCAAATCACATTTTCTGTCTCTTTGCGAAATTTTTCGCGATGTGTTTTTTGTTATAATAAACGCTTTAATACTTCTGAGCTCGTTTCAATGATTGACGTACGAACTTCTTCGTCGTTTTTATTCTATCAGTTTTCGCGAGAGCTGTTTGCTCGACATCAATTTTTATTTTTGCGAGATCTCGAAAATCATTTTTCGAGTCACGCTTGTAGACAATCTGAAATAAGAATTTTCTCGTCGTAAAATGCTTGAAGTTGTTATAAATAAACTTCGCGAGAGATAAGTAAAACATTTAGTCATTTTGATCGTAATTAATATATGCTCGCAAATACTACTCGAGCATATTATTTAGTCTCTTTGTTTGATCATTCGTTTGAAAATAAAATGTGATGTTTATGTCTCTCGTAATATTTAACATATAAAGTAAATTCGCTCAGAAGTTGCTCGCGAAAACGAATTTACAATCAAACACAATGCTTTTCAAAAACTCATGAATGAAAAAAATTTCGCGAATCAAGACTTGAGTCAATTACTTCGAAATAATGTTTTTACGAGTTGAAATAAATCGAGTTATTTTTGAAAATCAATTTATGATTATTAAGATGCAATCATACTCAATCTTTTCATAAAATATGCTAATTGACAAATTCGTAATAAAATTCATGCTTATATCAAGTCAGCAGTTCGTGAGTATAAATAAAAATTGCAATTTTTTATAAGATTTTTTGTGAATCACTTGATTGTTTTGACACACGTCACAAGCATCATAAAATTTCTTTATTCACTTTCTTATATCTAGTCAGTAGTATTTGCGTTGCAAAAGATTCAACGTTCTCGCAAACGCAAAATGATCAACTAGCGAAACGTTATAATATTTTTTTATTAATTTCAGTTGTAAGCTTTTAATTTTAAAGACATAAAGAATCTCTTGTTTTCGTAAAATGTCATTCTTATTCGTTCACAAATCAATTTTTTTTTTTAATATTTAATTAGTTACTTTAAACAATTCTTCACGTATCTCTCGAACGTGAATATTTTTCGCGAGAAAATTTGAAAGTCTTTGCATCAAGTTTTGTGAGATCTTAAACGAGAACTTTTTTTTTGCAAGAGTACTTGTAATTTCGAGTTTTTTAAAAATCTCTTCGCGAAGCTTTGTTCTTATCAGAAAAATTTTTATGAACTTTCAATTTCTTTTTTTTCGCAAAATTTTAAATTGAGAGTCGCAAAACTTCTCATTCTCAATTTGCAAGACAAAGTGAGCGCGCTTTTTTTATTTTGTTTCGTTAATTTTTTGATGTTTTGTCGCGAGATAATTCACATTTTTGATTAATTAAATCACAATCATTTCTTTGAGTTCAATAATCATGATTTTTTTTTTATGTCAGTCTCGATAACTTTCTTAACATAGTTCGATTTTCGTGAGAGATTGTTCGCGAGATTTTTCTTTTCGAATTGATGATGCATAGTAAATTAAAAGATAAATAATCACTGTGTTTAATGCATCTGTCTTTTTGACAGCTTCGTAACGTGCTTAAAACGTTTTAAATTATTATGATTAATCATAACTTTAATTATGAATTGAGAATCTTTTAAAAAGTATCATCAATGTTTGAAAGATTTAATAATTGTCAACAATTTCTGATCATGAATATCGTAATTCAGTTTCGTGAAAATCATTTTGCGCGAGTAAAATGTTATAAGCACTCAAATCTCATTCTCATTTTTTTACGAGAGAATTTCGCTTATTATGAGACTCAAAGCATCGATCTTTAACATAATTTCGCGAAATGAGTCAAAATGATGAATTAGAATCATTTTCGCAAACATTTTTTTTAATTTGTGAAAATTATCACAATTTTTTGATATCATGAAATCATTTGACTCATATCTTTTTCTTTTTTTACGATTCGCTTGATTTTTCATTTTTAAAATTTTCTTGATTTTTAATAAAGTCGTCAAATTTGCGATCAGCTTCGCAAAATAATGTATGAATCTTTTATAAAAATTTGCGAATTCAAGAAACACTTAAATATTACGTCGTGATTTTAACTTTGATCATGAGACGATGATTTTCACTTTATCAATTTTTATGATAATGCTCTCAAATGTAATTACATAACTCAAAAAATTGATTTCGCGAGTGCTAAACTTGCATTTTTTTAATTTCGCGTAAAGATTTGCTTTTTTTAAAGTTATAAGTATTCGTTTAACATGACTTTCGTACTTTTTCTTATTTTAAAAGTAAATCATAATGTTATTCAAATATATCACGCAAATGATGTTCAAGTGTTCGCGAAACATTTTGTTAATATATTTTTAAAATGCTGCGAAAGCATTAATCAACTCGAATGACACAATTTAATATTCAAACAAGTTATACTTAATTTTAAAAGTCGTTTTTCACTTGTCATTTTTCTTGATTTGCAGACAATGATAAACGTTTTTTAAATTCAATTACATGAATATACGTGCTTTCGCGAGTTAATGTAACAAATCTTTAATTAATGACAACGAGTAACAATTTTTGATGATTTTGTGATTTAGATCTCTGAAATTTACGCACAAACGTAATGCATCATTTTTTTTCTTATCAAAAAAAACTGAGATCTCTGTGAACGATCGTGAGAGACGTATAAAATCGATTTGTAAATGTAAGTTCAAATATTCGTGAAGCGTTTTTAGCTCATTCTGCAACAGATTGTAAAGAGAATCGAATAAAAATTATTCTTTTTTTATCAAGTTTATTGTCAAATCGTTCTCGTGATACAATGACAAAGCGTCAATTTTTTACGACAAAAAGATTTTCGCGAGATCTTTATAAATTTTTAAAATTTTCAATTTTTAGTTAATTGACAGAACTTTCTGATTCACTGTTTTGCTACGCATAGTCATTATGTAAATAGATTTTTCACTTTCAATCAATTTTTTCAAATTTACGAGTTTAACATCGATCAAAGATTCGTTTCGTGAATGAAAAATCATTGATTTTTACTTTTAATTAATTTTTGAATTGTGTCTGCGAAATTAGTGCATGTTTAATATGAAATTTATTTCAATATTTGCGACAATCATTTGTTTTGTGAAGATTTTTCAGATCTCTCACGAATTTCGAACGTCAAAATTAACGTTAACTATTTTGTAAATTTGTATTTTATTTTCTCGTTTCGCGAATCTTATTTTGAAGTCTACAAAGAAATAGTCAATTTCATTATATTTTATGAAATTTTTAAACATTACAATTGTCACAATTCTTGAATTTAGCGAGACTCATCAAATCGATTTAAAAGTCTGATTTTTTCACGAACGATCATCAACTTTTTTGATTTTTAACATGATAAGAAATGTAACAACTCTTCGATCAAAAATATTTTTTAATTTTATGTTATCAATAATTACATTCTCAAATTTCTATTTGAGTTTTTTATTTTTTTGCGAACAGTCTTGAGTCATGTAACTCGTTTGTTTACAAATATAACATTTGTCATTCTTTTTTAAAACATTTTTCTCAGCTTCGTTAAGTCTTTTGAACAAAAACTTATTTTTTTTCGCTTTATTCTCAGACTTGAAGTTCTTTTTAAACGACGACTTGTTCAACTCGCGAGATCTTGTGAGATTGAAAAAAAAGTTTTACAAATTTGACTTTTTTATGTTTTCATTACACTTTTTGTTCACGTTAAAATGAAGCTTGCTGACTAACAATATAAGCTCACGAGATTTCTTTTTATAAGTTTCATATTGCTCGCGAAGTTTAATCTTCATGTTTTCGTCAAAATCATTGCGAAACATGTGATAGATTGTTATGAATTTTTCATTCATTTTTGATTTGATTTGTTTGCACAATCACGTGAAATGTTGATATCATTACACGTCAATTTTTTCAAATTTCTTCTTCACGAAAAGCAATTGATTTCAGCTTAACTCGTTGCGATGCTTAAAATTTTTCAAGCGTTTTTTTAAATAACTTTGAAATTCTTCTCAATCATTTTTATTCAAGTTATTCATTACAAAGAATTTTTAAAACTGTCGTTTCTCGTACGCGAGATGAGCAAAAACAATAATAAGTGTTTGTTTTATGAAACGATTGTATAACTTCTAATCGTTTTTGCGAGACAAGATGAAACTTTGATAAATCTCGTAATTTTTCGTTCGATAAAGTTTATTTTTCGAAGAAAATTTCACGTTGCGCAATTTGTGAACATTCTTATTATCGAAAGTATTCTGTCATGATCGTTTGCAATGCGTGTTTTCAAAAATGTTAATTTTCGCGAAACAAGTATAAAAGCTCAAAATTTGCTCTCTTTGTTTCGCGAACATGTTTGCGATTTGTTTGAAAGAGAGATTCATGATCAATGTTTAAACATTGTTAAATTTTTCAATTAGCTTGATGACGTTTGCATCAATGAAAAGATTTTAATCTTGATGCTTGAAAGTAGCTTTTTTTGCGAGATTAAAAATTTCGTTTACAAAAGAATTTTTGATTGCGTTTTTTTTTTTGAAAGTTCTGCGAAACACTCATCATGATGATATTTTTGTTGTGAATGTTTTAATTTTTTTCACAAAACTAAACGTCTCTCGCTGTGTTATTTTTCAATTGACACTTGAGACTGATAAACTCTCGCGAAACAAGTCTATTTTTGATCAATCAAAGTTGTTGAAAGATCATTTTTCGAACTCATAATAACGAATCTTGCGCGTTTTACGCAATAACAATTTGTGAGAATTGTTAATATATATTCGAAAGTTTGCGCTCAAAGTGTAATATAATTGAGTTCAAAGATCAATAAAAAACAATATAAAGACTAACAATAATTAATATTTAACAATAGTATTGTCGCTGAGTTGTAAAACTCAGCATTCGCGAATAGTTATATGTATTCGCAAATTACATAATTAAACTCGCTTAACTGATCACATGATTCTGCGAAGTTTTAATAACATGTAAAAGCTCAAAAGCATTTTTTGAAATTATATAAAATCGAGTTCTTACAAGATCTCTTTAAATCATTGTTAAGAACTTTTTTTTTTGAGAAAAAATTTGTAATAAAAGAGTATTTCGATGATATGACTATTCAATGCATTTGCAACGCTTTGTTCGCAATATTTTTGACAATTTTTCTTGTTTAAAAAATATGTTCAATGTTTTAACATCTTTTATATATTTAGCAAATTTTCATAAGTTTTTTTATGACTTTCAATTAAGTCAGCGAACAAGATATTCTGTTTTACGATAATGTGTTCGATTTTAAAAAATTTTTTTAACGTAATATTTCAAATTGTCATTAATGATTTCAAAATCGAGTGACGATAACGCGTTTTCTTTTTCATTATAACGTTTCAATAAGTTTACATGAAATATGAAATGTATTATGTGAAATCGCGATAACAAACAAAGTTTGTATGTTTGCGTGTCTCATTTAAATATTATTTCAAAGAAATCAATATATTTATGATTAAATTTTTGAGATGAACAAAGCATTTATATATTAATGATTTTAATTAAAATTTTGTCATCAACATTGAATTTTTGAGAAATATAATTCTTGTCATGATGTTTTTTTTAATTTGCGTGAGCGATTTTTAATTTGATAATAAATTTCGCGCACACATTTTGTAAACATTTTGCGTGATTGACTGCAATTTGAACACAAAAATGCTCAAAACTGAATTTCATATTAATTTGAAAATTTGATTAATAATTTATTAAAGTTACTGTTAAAAATTGCTCTGTAACATTATATTTAAAATTGTTATATATGAATTGTGTCATAAGTATTTATTAAGTTTAATCATTTTGATTGTAATTCATGTAACAACGCAAATAATGTTTAAACATTTGATTTTAATACTTCATTTGCTCATTTATTTGCGAATGATAAGCAATAAAAAAACGTTTGCGAACACTCAAAAAGAAGCATAAACTTGATCAGAATTTATTTATAAAAAGAAATTCACGATCAAAGATTAAATTCTTAAACGTGTTATATGCAATAAAAAAGCGCTTGTAAAATAGTTTTACGAGATTTTTCGTGATAATATTTTCATTGTAAGAAAAATATCATGCGTATTTGATGAAAATATTAATTATAATTAAAATAAAATCATATGTATGATTATATCAGTAATAAAATTTAAAATAATCATATTAACTGAAATCATTAATTTAAAGATAGTTTCTAGTTTATCATAAAATTTGTGTTTGCGCATTTTAACTCATTGATAAAAAATCGCAAATATTGTAATACGATTTAATATTTTTGATTATATCATGTTAATAATATTTATCACGAATAATTTCGTTTGTGCGTTTTATTTCGAAATGACTCTCTTGCGAGTTATCGTGATTTAATCGCAAAATCTTCGTTATAAACGTGAAATATGATGAAATATACGCGTGATCATTATATAATAACAGCTTTTTTAATAACATTAATCAAATAAAATTTTCAGTCATTACTACGTTTTTTTTTTATATTTCAGAAATGCGATCTTGAAGCTGTTTATTTGTTGTTTGAAATAATTTAACATGCTGAATAAACGAAAATGAAATCAATTTGTATATTAACTTTGAAACAGTGACAATGTTAACTTTATTTCGTAACATGAGATAATTGATGATATTTTTAACATTTACGAGTAAATTTTGTGTTGTTTGTTTTATTACGCGTCAATATAACGAGTGACTTGTGTTAATAACGTTTTTTTCGACGACATTATGCGCTCGAACGCTAACTAACAAAAAAACTTTTTTTTTAAAGAGATTTTCGAATTTTCAATTCTTTTGAATTTCATGTCGTAACTTTTGTTGCAAAATAAATAATAGTGTTTTATTATGAAAGAAATTCATATAATTTGCGCGTCAATTTGACGCGTTTACGAGATTATTTTTGCTTGTTTAATACAAAAATATGAAGTTATAAACGCTTAAAATTTTTATTCAACGTGTTTAATATCTGTTCAATTCTTTAATTGACATAAAGTATTAAAAATTGACATGATCAGATAATATCTCTATTAAATATTTAACACTCTTAAAATAATGTTTTCAATGTTTAAAAATTGCGACGATAATGAGTAATTCAGAATTATGAGTTTTATAATGCGCTTCAACTTTTTATAATTTACATGATCAAAAGACTACTAAGTGTCAAATGTCATTATTTTGTAATTAAAATAAAATAATAATGACAATTATGTTAAAAACGTTTGACTTTATATATATTCGTTTGTTTGAGTTAAAATAAACAAGTAAAGACACTTTAATAAATTTAAATTTTAGCTTTTCAAAAACGTGAATTGTTTTGTTAATGAGCACTCATAACGATTTTTTTTTTTTTTATCGCTTTTAATGAGATCATGTAACGATGCGACAATGCGAGAGTAATTTTTTATGAATTTGTGATAAAAATTCGCAAATCTCAAAAAAAATAATATTTTTTTAACATTTTTGAATAACGATCATTTTAAAATGATATTAATTCAATTGAGTTGCATTTTTATACTCTCAAGTTTGATGACGTAATCGAGATAGAAAATCTTTATAATTGAAAATTCACACTTACTTTATTTTACGAAAAGTTTAACGTCATGAAAACGTTAAAATACAGTTAAAACGTGCGTTTGATATTTTTTTTTGATTTTAAAATAAATGAGAATATCATTTAAATAAACGACGTAACAAACATTTAAGAGATCGCGTAAAGCATTGTTTATAAAAACTTAAAATATTATTGACATGTTTGCGAGATTAAAAAACATAACTTAATACTCATAGTAATTATATCACGTGCGAAAAATAATAAGTTAACGATTGAATTTCTTGATAATTATACAATAATAAACGTTTTAAAAATCAAGTTTAATAAAGATACTAACATTAAAAAAACAATTCAAAATATCACTCAATAAAGATAACGAATATCGATTTTTAATAATGATATTATTAACGTTTTGATAATTTATACAAAAACGCAATTTGTCATTTTTTTTAAACGCAAAAAACATTAATGTTTCAATAAAACTTTTAAACTCTTGAATTCATCTTTTACTGATGACTTTCTCTATATATTTGCGAAATTTTTCAAGTTTCGTTGATGATTGATTATATATCGATTGAAAAGATGATATAATTTTTTCTTTTAAATTAATGTTATGTTCAACATTTATCGAGATTTTAACAGTCAGTGTTTTTGAAAAAAGATCGACGTATGATTTAATATATTTTGATAAAATTGTTTAATCAACATTAGAAAATACTTTTTTTATAACGTCAAAACACGTCTCAAACGCACAATTTGTTAAATGTTTCGCGCTGTTTTCTCGTGTGTTTTTCAAAACAAAAGTATAAATTAAGACTCTTGTTAAAACTTCATTTGTAATCGTGTTCGCGTCAATCAGTTGAATTTACAATTTTTTAATTGATATCAACGATATTGATTTAAAATTTCAGTCGTTTCTTTGTCAGTTTATATCAAGATTCATATCTTTTAGTCAAAGAAAGTTCAAAATAAAATCATACTCTTGAATCTTTATTGTTTCGCAGTGTAAAAACTGATTTCGTGATATGTCAATGACATCGATAACACGAATATCGCATGTTTTGCGATCAAAAAAGCGTATAATATGATCATTTAAAATTTTAATTATCTTAAAACAAACTTTAATGAAGAGAAAATGATGCTGAACTAATTAAGCTTAATCAATAAAGTTATTTTCGACATCGAAGTTTATTAAAACAGACGTTTTAATCGAGCTTTTGAAAAATTGAACTTTAATTTTAATAACTAATGAAAGTGTTTGTCGCGAGAATTTAAAACTCAAAGTTGCAACGACTCTTGTAATCTTGATTAATTTTTTTTCGAGTTCTTTTTATTTTTATCTTTAGAATTTTTATTTTTTTCGCACTTTGTTTTGCATTCAAACGTATTATATGTATTAATGTTATGATAAAAACATTATTTGCTATTTTTATTATCATCATCATTATTCAACAACGCATTTCTTTTGTGTTTTGCACGATTTTTGTAATTTTTTTTATTCTTGTCGTTTGATTTCTTGTTCTTATTTTTGTTTTTATTCTTGTTCAAAAACTTATTTTTGAACTTGAAGACATGCTCACGATCGAAGACGTTAATTTTCGTTATGAAAATGCGTTTTAAAAATTTCTGATAATTCATGTTTTCATATTTGTTTGCGAATTTCTCAAATTTAAAGCGCATTTTTGATAAAACTTTCGCGTAAATTTGCATTTTACGTTGATCATTCAAATAAATAATTGACAAATGATTTTTTAAATTCTTTAAATGCGCGACAAAATCGTCAACAGATTGATTTTTTTTTTGCTTGCATTTATGATACTTAAGCTTTGAATCACGAGTTACGCGTTTGAGATTCATGATTAGTCATTTCAATCACTGTTTGAACTCTTTTCATATTGAAAGATTCGAAAGATTTTCATTATAATGTAATGAAAAATATGAGAACACTAATTTGATAAAAAAAACAATGATCAATGACAGTTTGACTACGAAACATTTTTTTTTTTTTTCTCATTAAAATTTTCATGTTCGCGAGTGATTTTGTAATTAAATTATCATCTACGAACTATCTTAGCGAGAATCGAGATTTTTTATTATTGTTATGTTTACACGAGTTGAATAACTTATTCAATGTTTTCATATTGTTTTTTTTATTGACGAGTGTTAATTCTTCTCTTTTTATACACGTCAGCAGTTTACTTTTTTTTTGATTCATTTTTTAAAAATTGTTTCATATCATTTATTTCATTTAAAGTCAAATACGAGACATTTTTGAACAGAATAATTGAGAGAAAAGAGACACGAAACTCGACATAAATAAAAAAAAAAGATTTAAAAGCATTAAAAATTAAACTTAATATTATCAAAAAAGTTTCACATGCGAGAAATGAATTAACGAAATTAGTTTCGTCACGAATATCGAGCATTTCAATTTAACAATTGAGAGAAACGAAAAAGACGAAAGCGATGAGATTAATAAAAGAAAAAGAGACAAGCGAATTTTCGAGTGATGTGCTCTTTAACGTGTGCGAAACTGTTTGAAAACAATTACTAATAGAGATTCTTTTCATTCACTGAAAAAAGAATTGAAAAAACATGAACGAATATTTTCGAAACATTAGCGTTTTTTTTTATCATATTGTTAATTTTTATATTGATCATGAATAAAATATCTCTCAAGCATTTACAAAACACACAAGATAGCATTCTTATTTTTATTATTTTTTTTTTCTCTTTCTCTCGTATCGTTTCGACATTAAGACGTGTGTCTTTGTAAACGTGAATTTCGTACATTTAAACACTTCATTGAGATTTAATTCTTTTCACATTCTCTTCGAAATCATTAGTAAAATCGTATTTTTGATATTATTGACTTTCATGTTTTCTGTTTTTTTTGCTTTAAACGAGAAATCAATCTTGATTTTATTTATAAATGTGTTTAGAATCTCTATGTCATTCTCAAACACGTCAAAAGCTTTTAAATTCAATGAAAAGAATGTTATTGAGTTTCTTCAATTATTTAAAAGAATTTGCGAGAATCATGACATCATAAAACACGAAACGATTATGAATCAATTTTCAAATTATTGCGAGTGATAAATTGAAAAAGACATTCAAGAAATGCGATTATACAAAACGTAAGACTAATAAACGTTTACAAAAAAGCTAAGAAATCGTTGAAAGAGACAAAATGAGTCAATTATAAATTACACGCATGACAATCTTAAGAAGTTAGTAAAACAACAAAAAGAAAAAAAAAAAAAAAAATTGTAAACGTTTATTTACAAATTTGCTATCATAACGAAAAAAATCAAAACAAAAAAAAATATTAAAAATCGAGCATACTGTACACTGTTTCTCTTGATCATTGATTTTAAAATGACGAAACGAGTATATTTAAAAAATGTAAAAAATGATTCGAATAACGAAAAAGCGAAAATAACTCTAAGTACTTTGATCAAACAAACGAAAAAGATAATGATTAGCGAGATTAAACGACAAAAAAAATTGAAAAAAGCTGAATGATGTTTTATCAAAAAAAAAAAAAAGAACTTTTTTTTGAGAAACGCGATTCGTCTTTCTCAAGAACAAATAACAAAAAAAAAACGTACGACAAAAATGAATAAATTAAATTTGATGAAAAAAGTGTCAAAAATTATGACTGTCATGATACTTTCAATGCAAACGATTGTTAGCATGAGAGACAGAAAATTTCAAATATCATACTCAAACAACGATTCGCAAATGATGTATGACTCTGCGAAATATAATAACAATTATAATCGTTATTTTTTGCTTGACGTTGAATACGAAGATGTCTTTACGAACGTTAATCAAATTAAAATTTAAAATGTCATGAATGAAACATTCGAACACGTTATCTCATTCTTGAGACGAGATTTTCATTGCTATTACTGTGAAAAAACTACGCATTGAAAAACGAAATGTCTCGAATACAAAGCAACAAAGCAAGAAGAGTTGTTTCATTGAAATGAAAAAAAAAGAATTTTAAAATTTAAAAAATTCAAAAATGAAAAAATGTCATTTTAATGAGAGAATGACGTGTTTGAAAAAAACATCATTTAAAAACTTCGTGCGCACATTTTAAATCAAGACAGCAAAAACTTTGCAAAGAAGATTAATCAAGAGTTCAATAAAAACATGCAAACTTGAGTTAACGTTATTCGTTTGAGAAAGTTATCGATGAAAGATGTGAACACGAAAAACGAAAAAAAAAATATGAACAAAAAAAAATTAAGACAATATCGCGTAAATAACATAATAATCATTTCATTGATCGCTAAAATGAAAAGAAAGCATGAGAGTGAGTCAAAGAATAAGTATGTTAAAATAAAAACGTGACACGAAAGAACGTACATAATGAAAAATTTTCAAAAAATTGAAAAAAGTGAAAAGAAAATGAAATTTAAAAAAAAATCAATCGTTGTAAAAGAATTCGTCGATACTCAAATGACGAATATCAAATTAATGACAAAAAAACGAACAAAACATGATATAATCAAGTTAATTACAAATTTAAAAAAAAATACGAATATCGCGATGTTGATAAATCATCTGTTGACAAAAACGATAATTAGCGTGTTAATTAAAAATTTTCTCGATGTTTCATTTGACTTACATAAAAAGTTCTTCTCAAATATTTTAAAAAATGAATTTAAAAATCAAATCTGAAGTATAATGCGTGTCTCGATTAATTGTCAAAAATTAATGATTGACGAATTTGAAAGAACGACTCATGATTGATTGTATGTTACAGAGATTTATTATACAAAAATGTAAATTGAGAAAAAGTTTGTGAACGCATTTTTAAACATCGAATCGCAAATTAATGTCATATTCAAAGATATGATGAAAAAACTTCAACTTTTTTATCAATCAAATTTCAAGTGTGTTATGATTGTTCAAAATCATCGCGTTATTTTGTGCATTGATTATGTCGAAATATTTTTCATTATCATTAAAAAATTCATCACATACGTCTCATTTTTCGTTGTTTTCGAGAGAAATCAAAACTTCATTATTAATTGATTATGATAATAAAAATACAGATTTGAGCTGATTACTACACAGAGTGAGAATGTTAGTGAATGAATTATTAACGAAAATTTAAATGAAAAATCAAATATGATCATCTTTTTCTTGTATCAGTTTTCGAAAAGAGACAACAGCTTCAAAAAAAATATTTAATCGAATGATCAAATCGCGATTGAATGAAAAAATGAAAATGAGAAAACAAAAAATAAATAAACAAACAATCGATCAAGATGTTGTTTGTTAGATTAATAAAAGTCTTGATAAAAGATACAATTGAAAAAGAAAACGTTAAGAACGTAATGTATAAAAAGAATGAAAAAACTAAAAAAAAAAGTGAAAAAAATGACGTTGAAATAAAATACGAAAGATTGCGAGCGAAAGTGAATACGCAAATATCGAAAAATAAAAATGAAAATAAATGACGTCAAATCGAATCGAGAAATTTAAGCGAAGATGAATAAATCAATTTGATTGATTTAACGACACATTTTCGCGCGAAAATACGTTCATTTTGCTTTTTAATTGATCGATTTCAAATTTTGCAAAATTCTCGACATCGAAAATTGTTAAATCTTGAATATCGCATATTTCGACATTTCAACGAAATTTCGAATATTATTGCAAGTGTGTATACGACGTACAAAAGAAAAGCAAATAAAATTAAATTTGTGAACACTAAAAGTCTTTTCACAAAAAAGAAACTCAAAAAGTGAAATGACTGATTTGAATATTGCTTAAAGAATTATCATAGTGTGTTTTTGAAAAAGCTTTAAAGTTTGAAACAATTCAGCATCAATGAATTTGATTGATATGTTTATTTTCGCATTGTTATCTTTTTCGTGAGCATTAAATTAACGCTCAAAAAAATTGAAAAAATGTTCGTTGAAAATCTTTAATCGAAAAAAAAAAATTTCTACTTTATGTTTTGTACGAAAGAGAAGAAGTTCTAAGCTTCGACTTTTTAAAAATAGAAAAATTTCGACTCGAAGCGATGCTTACTCAAGTTATTAAAATCAAGAAACATGACGCGTGACAGAAATTAAAATTCAAATCATTTTTTATTTTAAGAGATGAAATTGCGCGTATGTTTCAAAATTGAATAAATTTGAACATTTTAAAGTCATGCGATAAATCATATCGAAATTCATGATTTTTGATGAAAAAGAAAAAAAAAAAAAATATTAATTGATTAATGTCGCTCAGAAAATTAACACGATAATTATTAAAAATGCTAATCTTTTATCGAATGTAAACGAGTTCTTCGAGAAATTTGAAAACATGCAAATAACGTCGCTTATTGATATATTCTCTGAGTATGATCAGTTGACTTTAACTTTAAAAAACAGAGATTTTATTGTCATTTAAACTTTTATGAAACTTTTTTGTTAAATCACTGTTTCTCAGAGAGTTATCAATTTATAAGAACTCAATTTTATATAATTTCGAAAAATGCTCTTGAGCTTTTATACGTTATTAAAGCTTCGCAGAGTCATGTGATCAGTTAAATGAGTTTAATTATGTGATTTGCGAACACATATAACTATTCGCGAACGTTGAATTCTGCAACTTAGCGATAATATTATTGTTGAACGTTAATTATTGTTAATCTTTATATTGTTTTTTATTGATTTTTGAACTCGATTATATCACACTTTGAGCGCAAATTCTCGAATATATATTAACGATTCTCACAAATTGTCGCTGCGTAAAACGCGCAAAATTCGTTATTACAAATTTGAAAAATGATCTCTTGATGACTTCAATTAATCAAAGATAAACTTGCTTCGCGAGAGTCTATCAGTCTTAAACGTCAATTAAAAAATAACACAACAAAAGACATTTAGTTTCGCGAAGAAAATTAGAGTATTCGTGACGAAAATATCATCATGATAAGTGTCTCGCAGAATTTTCAAAAAAAAAACACAATTAAAAATTCTCTTGCAAACGAAATTTTCGATTTCGCAAGTGTAATGCGTTTTCGCAATTTATTTGTATAAAGTATGATCATGACGACTCATAACGTGATTTAAAGTTTAAAGTTATTTTATATTTCGCTCACACAATCTCACTGTATATAATATTCTCTCATTTTTAATTCTTTTTAAAAGATCAACAATGAGTTTAATTATCATTTAATATAATCTTTTACTTTTAATGACGTTAAAGTCGCATCTTTATTAATGTAAACGCGTTTTTAGTTTTTTTTGAAATGATTCATCATTTCAGCTCGTATTTTTTATTTCTTGTTTGAAAAACTCTCTCACAATTCTCATCGTTTTAAAAGAGAAATGATTCGTCAGTTTGAAAAAGCAATCATGTTCAATGACGAAATTATCAACTTATTAAATTTGCAAAAATTACGCTCTTTTCGCAGTCGCGAAAACACTTAAGACGTAAAAATTAAGAGTTTATTGTTAAGCAATGAAGAATTTGATCTCAATCAAATTGAAAAAACAAAAAACATTAATTCAAAGAATTTTGAAGTCTTGTTTGTTACAAATCTTGACAAAAGAATTAAAGAGATTTAAAAACATTTTAAATATTTGAAAAAAATTAAAAATCTTCGTCTCATGCAACAGAGAATTGCTGAGCTTGAGATCGTTTAATAAAAGCGTCAAAGTCAAATTGTCTCAAAGCGCACAAATTTTTTAAAAACTGAAAACTTTAAAGTCGATAACGCGAAAATTAATTGTAATAGCACGCTTGACACGTTAAACATTGATCAAAATCGCGACTTTGAAAGTTTGAACACACGCAAGTGACACGAAAAGCTCGAAGATTCAAGTATGATTAAGACTCTCACTCGCAAGCTTAATAAAAAGTTTAAAGCGAATGATATGAATGAATAAAAAGAGTTTGTGATTCAATTTAATGTCTTTCATCAATATCACTTCAATTATTTTAACAATCGTGATCATTGTAAAATTTTAAAAATCACTCAACACTTGAACACTAGACTTCAGACAAAATGATAAAATTATAACAAAAATTTTTCAAATCTTTCAACATGAGAAAAGTTCAAATAGTGATTAAAACAACTCATTATAAATCTCAAACGCACAACTCATGATTCAAAGCTCAAATATCACAAATACAAACAAAAAGAAAATCAATTTATTAATAACTTTGTCGCGCATTTAAAGAATTTAGAAAATCATTTGTTAATTACTTATTTTGATGATTAACATAAGATGCAAATTTACGCGAAAATTTTATCAAAAGTGCGTTCTAAATTCGAGAAGTTCGCAAACAAGTATAAAAACATGAATTATCAAAAATTTTTAAAGCGCATTTTCATAACGAAAATCAACGTTCTTGATCGTGAGCATGTTTTCAAGTTCAAAAATAAATTTTCAAACAAAAATAAAAACAAAGATAAGAACAAGAAATCGAGCGACAAAAACAAAAAAAATCGTAAAAATCGCGTAAAATGCAAGAGAAATGCGTCGTCAAATAATGACGATAACAATAAGAACAACAAATGATGTTTTCATTATAACATCAGTACGCATAATACGTTCAAATGCAAAACAAAGCGCGAAAAAAATAAAAATTCTAAAGATAAAAATAAAAAAAACTCGAAAAAAGACTAATCAAGACTGCAAAAGTCGTTGCAACTTTAAATTTTAAATTCTCGCGACAAACACTTTCATTAGTTATCGAAATTGAAGTTTAATCTTTCAAGAGCTCGATTAAAGCGTTTGCTTTAATGAATTTCAACGTCGAGAATAATTTCGTTGATCAAGTTTAATTAATTCAATATCATCTTCTTTTCATTAAAGTTCGTTTCAAAATGATTAAAATTTTAAATAATCATATCATATGCTCTTTTGATCATAAAACATGCGACATTCGTATTATTGATGTCACTGACATATCGCAAAATCAGTTTTTACATTACGAAACAATAAAAATTCAAAAATATGATTTTATTTTGAGCTTTCTTTGACTAAAAGATATGAATCTTAATATAAATTGACAAAGAAACGACTGAAACTTTAAATCAACATTGTTGATATTAATTAAAGAATCACAGATTGAGCTGATTGACACGAACACGATTACAAATGAAGTCTTAGCTAAGATTTTAACTTACACTTTTGTTTTAAAAAACACTTGAGAAAACAGCGCGAGACACTTAGCAAATTATGCGTTTATAACGCGTTTTGACGCTGTGAAAGAAGTATCTTTTAATGTTGATTAAATTATTTTATCAAAATATATTAAATCATACGTCGATTTATTCTCGAAAATATTGATTGCTGAAATCTCAATAAATGCTGAACATAACATTGATTTAAAAGAAAAAATCACATCATTTTTTCGATCAATATATAATCAATCATCAACGAAACTTAAAAAATTTCGCAAATATATAAAGAAAGTCATCAGCAAAGAATAAATTCAAAAGTTTAAAAGTTTTGTTGAAACATCAGTGTTTTTTACGTTTAAAAAGAACGACGAATTGCGTTTTTATATAAACTATCGAGACGTTAATAATATCATCATTAAAAATTGATATTCGTTATTTTTATTAAGTGACATTTTGAATCGTTTTTTTAATGCTAGTATTTTTATCAAATTTAATTTTCGAGACGTTTATTATTATATAATCATTAAAAAATTTGATCGCTGACTTATTGTTTTTCGTACGCGATATAATCACTATAAGTATCAAGTCATGTTTTTTAATCTCGTAAACGCGTCAACAATGTTTTAAGTCTTTATAAACAACACTTTGCGTGATTTGTTGAACGTTTACTGCGTCGTTTATCTAAATGACATTCTTATCTATTTCAAAATTGAAAAGAAGCATAAGACGCATGTTTTGATTGTATTTTAACGTTTTTGTGACGTCAAACTCTTTGTAAAACAAAGCAAGTGTGAATTTTTAATCACAAAAATTTTCTATTTCGACTATGTCATCGAACTCGAGAGAATAAAAATGAAACTCAATCAAATTAACATCATTTTAAAATGATCGTTACTCAAAAGCGTTAAGAAAATATTATTTTTTTTGAAATTTGTGAATTTTTATCGCAAATTTATAAAGAATTACTCTCGCATTGTCACATCGTTACATGATCTCATTAAAAGTAACAAAAAAAAAAAAATCATTATAAGTATTCATTGACAAAACAATTCGCGTTTTCAAGAAGTTAAAGCTCAAATTTATTAAAACGTCTTTACTTGTTTATTTTAATTCAAACAAGCGAATACGCATAAAATTAAATGTTTTTAACGCAGTTATCGTTGTTATTTTATTTTAATTACAAGATGACAACACTTGACACTCAGTAATCTTTTGATCGCGTAAATTGCAAAAAATTGAAACGCATTATAAAACTCATGACTCTGAATTGCTCGCTATTGTCACAGTTTTCAAACATTGAAAACATTATCTTGAAAATTTCAAATACTTAATAAAAATGTTGTTTAATCATGTCAATCTTCAATACTTTATATTGACTAAAAAATTGAACAAATGTTAAACACGTTAAACAGAAATTTTAAACGTTTATGACTTCGTACTTTTGTATTGAGCAAGCAAAAGTAATTTCGTAAACGCGTCAAATTGACGCACAGATTATATGAATTTCTTTCATGATGAAACATTATTATTTATCTTGCAACAAAAGTTACGACATGAAATTCAAGAGAGTTGAAAGTTCGAAAATTTTTTTAAAAAAGAAATTTTTTTATTAGTTAACGTTCGAGCGCATGATGTCATCGAAAAAAATGTTATTAATATAAGTCGCTTACTGAATTGACGCGCAGTGAGACAAACGACACAAAAATTACTCACAAACGTTAAAGAAATCATTGATTATCTCGTGTTATAAAACAGAGTTAATGCTGTCATTGCTTCAAAATCAGCATACAAATCGATTTCATTTTCATTTATTCAGCATGTTAAATTATTTCAAATGATGAATAAGCAACTTTAAGATTGCATCTCTGAAGTACAAAAAAAGATGTAATAATGATTGAAAATTCTATTTAATTAATGTTATTAAAAGAGTTATTATTATACAATGATTGCGTGTACATTTCATCATATTTCACGTTTATAACGAAAATTTTGTGATTGAATTACGATAACTCGCAAGAGAATCATTTCGAAATAAAGCGCACAGACGAAATCATTCGTGATAAATATTATTAATATAATATAATTAAGAATATTAAGTTGTATTGCAATATCTGTGATCTTTGTCAACGAGTCAAGATTCGCAAACACAAATTTTATGACGAACTAAAAACTATTTTTAAGTCAATGATTTCAATTGATGTGATTATCTTAAATTTTATTATTAAATTATCATTTTGTCATTGACATGATCATATATATGATTTTATTTTAATTATGATTGATGTTTTTATCAAATACGCATAATATTTTTCTTGCAATGAAAATATCATCGTGAAAAATCTTGCAAAATTATTTTACAAGCGCTTTTTTATCGCATATGACACGTTTAAGAACTTAATTTTTAATCATAAATTTCTCTTTACAAGTAAATTCTAATTAAGTTTATGCTTTTTTTTGAACGTTTGTAAACGTCTTTTCACTGCGTATCACTCGCAAACGAACGAGCAAACGAAGCGTTAAAATCAAATGTTTAAGCATTATTTACGCTGTTATACAAATTATAATCAAAATAATTGAGTTCAATGAATTCTTATAACGCAATTTGTATATAACAATTCTAAACATAGCGTTACAAAACAATTTTCAACAATAGTTCTAATAAGTTATAAATCAAATCTTCAAGTTGACGTGAAATTCAGTTTTGAGCATTTTCGTGTTTAAATTGCAATCAATCACGCGCAATGTCTGCAAAATATGCGCGCAAAACTTATTATCAAGTTAAAAATTGCTCACGCAAATCAAAAGAAACATCATGATAAAAATCATATTTCTTAAGAATTTAATGTTGACAACAAAGTCTTAATTAAAATCATTAATATGCAAATGTTTTGTTCATTTCGAAAACTTGATCATAAATATATCGATTTTTTTGAAATAGTATTCAAATGAGACACGCAAACGTACAAACTTTGTTTATTATCGCGACTTTGCATGATACATCTCGTATTTCATATAAACTTATTAAAACGTTATAATGAAAGAAAAAACGTATCATCATCGTTCAATCTCGAAATCATTAATGACAATGCAAAATATTACGTTGAAGAAATTCTTTAAAGTTGAACACGTTATCGCAAAACAGAATATCTTGTTCGCTGACTCAATTGAGCGTTATAAGAGAACTCATGAAAATTTGTAAAATACATGAAAAATGTTAAAGCATTGAACATATTTTTTAAATAAAAAAAAGCGTCAAAAATATCGCGAATAAAACGTCGCAAATGCACTGAATAGTTACATCATCGAAATACTCTTTCATTATGAATTTTTTCTTAAAAAGAAAAGTTTTTAACAATGATTTAAAAAGATCTACGATGTTGATGAAAAAAAAAAAATGAAAAACGAAAAAAAAATCTTCATTGCTTGAAAACATCAGTTATTAACGCTTAAAAAGACGAAATCAAAAGCTCAAAAACACGTAATAAAAAAAGTGTTTGAAAACGAAAAAGCGATCAAAAACGAAAAAATCACGACACAACGCTCGAAAACACGACAAAAGCACTTTAAAACAAAAAATTCTTTTACTTTTTTTTTTCATTCTCGTTATTTTCTCATTTTTCTCAAAGATTTCATTCTTCTTTTTATATGAGAACTCGAAATTTATCTCGTTGATTGAATTCACTCGCGTTTTCGACATTCTCATCACTCAATAAGTCAAATTATCATTGACTTAACAATATTTCTTAAAAAGTTAAACGAAAAAAACTCTCTTCTTTTATCTCATCGTAATTTTTTTTCATTTTTTAATGATTTAAGCAATTCAATTTTGTTTTGTTATTTTTTACATGTTCGTCACGCGCATCTCAGCAACTCATTCAATTACAATCAAGTTTATTAAAAGAGTATTGATAAACAAATCACAATTCGTTTCACGTTTCAATTCAAAGATGAGATTTTTTTTCAACACAAAGTCTCACTCAAATAGAGAATTATTTGTATTTAAATGAAACAAATATCGTGAACTAGAACAACATCTTTTATTCGAATTAAAAAAAAAAACGCGAGAGTCGTAACACGAAACAATCATAAAAAATAAGAAATCAATTTTCATTGATAACTTTTTCGCACTCAAAGAGCAATCAACGTCATTGATTTTGTAAAAATTGATTAAGTTGCGTGTCTGAGACGCGAGCTCGTTCTTAATAAAAAATTTATCGAGACTGAATGAAATGAATCAGATGAAGAAATTAACAACTGAAAATTAATGTTCAAAAACTAAAATATCACTCTCAAGTTTAAAAGAATTGATTTGAGAGATTTTAACAATCTCAATTTTATCTGAGATTTTTCTTTTATTAAAGCGCGATGTCTTTTTAAAATCGACGTCAAATTCACTTATTAATTATTGATTTAACACATTCTGTAGTGTTTTCTCATGCGCAATTTCAAAGAGTTGAGATTTTGTCGCAATTTTCGCAAGTTGACTTTTTTAAAGCTGTTTCACAAAATCACTGATTAAATTACGCAACTTCTTACGTTGAGTACTTGAGTTAAACTCGACTAAGTCAGTGTAATAAATGAATTTACAAAGATTTATCACGTGTTTCACGAAATCAGATTTCAAGATTTGCAATGCTTTGTTAGCGCATTTATTTATTGAATAAAAAATCACATAACTCACAGACACGCAAATTTTGAGCAAATCAATATAACAAATACATCATTTATTTTGACTTTCTTAAAACACGCATGTCTTTAACGAGTTCTTAAGACGCGATAAACATCGCAAGCAAGAAAGCTTATTATCGTGACGAGCGAATTTACACGCATTTATTGTTAGTACTGACAAAACTTTTTCAATTGCAAAATAAATGTCAAAAGCGATTAAACATTAAAATTAACGCGCTTTAAATGCTCGTATACGAGTCATAAGAACTTCGAAAAACATATAACAAAGAGAACTTTTATTGAAAATTTCAACATCTTGCATAGCAAGAACTGAGTGTGAGACAAAGAAATTCTTTCACAAAAAAAGTTCAACGCAGTAACTTCGTCAAATTCTTACGAATTTCGCTCAAAAAACAATGAAAATGTTGCAAAACAATTATTAATTGTTCACTTACTCGATCATGATTCAGAACGAATCATCAGATAAAAAAAACAAAAAGAAAACACAAACACAACATAAAAAACAAGCATCGATTAAAGAGCTGATAATTGCTTGAAAAAAAAAGAAAAGAAAAAGAAAAAAAGAAAAAAAAAAAAAAATATTAATAAAAATTTTTTTTTATTTTTATTGTGACAAAATCACGTTAACGTTGTTACGTGACAATTTTATCAAAACAAAAACAAAACACACTGATATTTTATTAAAATTTTCAATCATCAAAATATTGATTTCTGACTTATCAAAACAACAAATAAACATTAATTATCATTTTTTCACAACTTCTCTTTTTATCATTTTATTTTTTGTTTATTTTCTTTTCTTATTCATTTCATTATTCTTTTGCTTTTATTTTATTTCATCTCTTATTTTTTTATCATTGCAGAAACGCAATTTTGCTCATTCAATAGCGCTTTATAAAACACTTGATTATTACGCTGAGTCATTAAAAACAGCTTCTTTAAAAAAAAAGACAATTATAATGCGTTGTCGCGATTTATTTATATAAAGTACGATCATAACGACTTATGACATAATTTAGAGCTTAAAGCTATTTCATATCTCGCTCGCACAATTTCGTTGTATATAATACTCTTTCATCTTTAATTTTTTTTAAAAAATCAGTAATAAGTTTAATTATTATTCAATATAATCTTTTACTCTCAACGACGTCAAAGTCGCATTTTTACTAATGTAAACGCGTTTTCAATTTTTTTCGAAGTGATTCATCATTTCAGCTCGTATTTTTTATCTCTTGCTTGAAAAACTTTTTCATAGCAAAAGAAGCTACTCTCGAGCATTGAAATCAAAATCTCTTTATTAATGCAAACGTCATCAAGCTAGTTGAGAAATTTAACAATGCTCAAACATCAATTATGAATTTTTTTTTTAAACAAATCACAAACATGTTCGCGAAACAGAAAAAGTAAGTTTTAAGCTTTTATACTCGTTTCACGAAAATTGATATTTTTGAGAACGCGCATCACAAACGATCACGACAAAATACTTTTAATGACAAAAACGTTCGTGAATTACGCAACGTGAAGTTTTCTTCGAAAAATAAACTTTATTAAACGAAAAATTACAAGATTTATCAAAACTTCATTTTATTTTGCAAAAACAATCAGAAGTTATATGATCGCTTCACGAAACAAATACTTATCATTGCTTTTACTTATCTCGCGTACAAGAAACGACAGTTTTAAAAATTCTTTATAATAAATAACTCGAATAAAAATGATTAAGAAAAACTTTAAAGTTATTTAAAAAAACGCTTGAAAAATTTTGAACATCGCAACAAGTTAAACTGAAATCAGTTGCTTTTCGCGAAAAAGAAGTTTGAAAAAATTGACGCGCAATGATATTAACGCTTCACATGACTGTGTAAACAGATCAAGTCAAAAATGAATAAAAAATTAATAACAATTTATCACATGTTTCGCAATAATTTTGACAAAAACATAACAATCAAGCTTCGCGAGCAGCGTGAAATTTATAAAAAAAAATCTCGTAAACTTATATTGTTAATCAGCAAGTTTCGTCTTAATATAAACAAAGAGTGTGATGAGAACGCGAGAAAATCAAATTTATAAAACTTTTTTTTTAATCTCACAAGATCTCGCGAGTCGAACAAGTCGTCGTTTAAAAAAAACTTCAAGTCTGAGAATAAAGCGAAAAGAGATAAGCTCTCGTTCAAAAAAATTAACGAAACTAATAAAAATGTTTTGAAAAAAAATAACAAGTGTTATGTTTGCAAACAAACGATTCACATGACTCGAGACTATTCGCAAAAAAATAAAAAACTCGAATAAAAATTTGAGAGTGTAATTATTGATAGTGTAAAATTAAAAAATATTTTTAATTAAAAAGTTATTACATCTCTCATCATGCTAGAAATCAAAAAAACTGATGATTGTTCACGAAAAAATCAAATTTTTAAATCGATTTGATGAGTTTGATTGAATTCGAGAGTTGCGACAATTGTAATGTTTAAAAATTTCGTAAAACACAATAAAATTGATTATTTTTTTGTAGATTTCAAAATGAAATTCGCGAAGCGAAAAAATAAAATACAAATTTATAAAATAATCAACGTTAATTTTAACGTTCAAAATTCGTGAGAAATTTAAAAAATTTTCACAAAACAAATGATCATCACAGACATTAAAGTAAATTTAATATTAAACATGCACTGATTTCGTAAACACAATTCGAAAATTGACTAAGAGCAAAAATCAATGATTTTTCGTTCACGAAATAAATTTTTAATCGATATTAAACTCGTAAATCTGAAAGAATTGATTGAGAGTGAAAAATTTATCTACGTAATGACTATACGTAGCAAAACAGTGAATCAAAAAGTTTTGTCAATTAACTGAAAATTAAAAATCTTGAAAATTTATAAAGATCTCGCGAAGATCTTTTTATCACAAAAAGTCAACGCTTTGTTATCGCATCGCGAGAACAATTTGACAATAAATTTGATAAAAGAAAAGCAATTCTCATTCGATTCTCTTTACAATTTGTTACAAAATGAGTTAAAAACGCTTCGCGAATATTTGAACTTGCATTTACAAATTGATTTCATATGTCTCTCACGATTGTTCGCAGAGATCTCAGTTCTCTTTAACAAAAAAAAAATGATACATTGCGTTTATGCGTAAATTTCAGAAATTTAAATTGCAAAATCATCAAAAATTGTTACTTATTGTCGTTAATTGAAAATCTATTACATCAACTCGCGAGAACATGTATATTCACGCAATTGAATTTAAAGAACGTCTATCATCGTCTGCGAATCAAAAAAAATGATGAGTAAAAAACAACTTTTAGAATCAAATATGATTTGTTTGAGTATCAAATTGTGTTGTTCAAATTGATCAATGCTTTCACAACATTTTAAAAATATATCAACAAAATGTTTTGCGAGCATTTAAACGTCATTTACGTGATATATTTGAATGACATCATAATTTATTTTCAAAATGAAAAAAAGCATGAGAATCATGTCAAACGAATACTTATGACTTTGAAAAAAGCAGATCTTTATGCGAAGTTAAAAAAATACAAATTTAACACTCGCGAAATCAATTTTTTGAATTATGTAATTACATCTGAGAGCGTTATCATGAAAACTGATAAAGTGAAAATCATTATCTCATGATCAAAATCAAAATCGCGACACGACATTTAAGTGTTTTTTAAATTTACAAACTTTTATAAAAAATTCATATATCACTTTGCGAAACTAATCACAAATTTGACGACTTTATTGAAGATTAAGAGAGTTCTGAAAACGAAAAATCGAGCAAATCATAAAAAAAGAGAAAAATATGAGTTAGATGATTTCATGACATCAAAAAATCGTGATAATTTTCATAAATTAAAAAAAGTGTTTGTGAAAACAATTCTAATTCATCATTTTAACTCATCTTGCGAAATTATATTGAAAATTGATGTTTCAAGTTTCGCAATAAACGAAATTCTCTCACAAAAAAACAAGAATGAGATTTGAATACTTGTAACATTTTACTCGCGCAAGATGATTTTCGCGAAATTGAACTATGACATTCATGATCAAAAATTGTTGACAATTGTTAAATTTTTCAAACATTGACGATACTTTTTGAAAAATTCTTGATTCGCAATTAAAGTCATGATCAATCATAATAATTTAAAATGTTTTAAGCACGTTACGAAACTGTTAAAAAAACAGATGCGTTAAACGCAATGATTATTCATTTTTTGATTTATTATGTATCATCAGCTCGAGAAGAAGAATCTTGCGAATAATTTTTCACAAAAATCGAACTATGTTAAGAAAGTTATTGAGATTGATATAAAAAAAAAAATCATGATTACTGAACTTAAAAAGATAATTGCGATTCAGTCAATCAAGAGTGTAAATCATTTCACGACAAAATGTCAAAAAGTTAACAAGATAAAACAAAAAAAACGCGCTCACTTTATCTTGCAAATTAAAAATGAGAAGTTTTGCGACTCTCAGTTTGAGATTTTGCGAAAAAAAAAAAATCGAAAGTTCATAAAAATTTTTCTGATGAGAACAGAGTTTCGCGAAAAGATTTTCAAAAAACTTGAGATTATAAGTACTCTCACAAAGAAAAAGTTTTTATTTGAGATCTCACAGAACTTGATGCAGAAATTTTTAAATTTTTTCGTGAAAAATGTTCACGCTCAAGAGATATGTGAAAAGTTGTTTGAAATAACTAATCAAATATCAAGAAAAAAAATCAATTTGTGAACAAATGAAAATGATATCTTGCGAAGATAAGAAATTCTTTATGTTCTCGAGATTAAAAGTTTACAATTGAAATTAATAAAAAGACATCATAACGTTTCGTTAACTGATCACTTTGCGTTTGTGAAAACGTTGAATTTTTTGCAACGCAAATATTACTGATTAAACATGAGAAAGTGAATAAAAAAATTTTATAATGCTTATGACATGTGTCAAAACAGTTAAATAATTTGTAAAAAATTTTACGAGAAGTTGCAGTCTTTATTTATACTCATGAACTGTTGATTTAATATAAGCATGAATTTTATTACGAATTTGTCAATTAGCATATTTTATAAAAAAATTGAGTATAATTGCATCTTAGTAATCGTGAATCGATTTTTAAAAATGACTTGATTTATTTCGACTCACAAGAACATTATCTCGAAGTAATTGATTTAAATTTTAATTCGCGAGATCTTCTTTGTTCACAAGTTTTCAAAAAGCATTGTGTTTAATTGTGAATTCATTTTCGCAAGCAACTTCTGAGCGAATTTACTTTATATGTTAAATGTTACAAAAGACATGAGCATTACGTTTCATTCTCAAACAAATGATCAAATAAAAAAATTAAATAATGTGCTTGAGCAATATTTACGAGCATACATTAGTTACGATCAAAATAATTAAGTGTTTTATTTATCTCTCGCGAAATTTGTTTATAACAATTTTAAGCATTTTACGACAAGAAAATTTTCATTTTAAATCGTCTACGAGCGTGATTTGAAAAATGATTTTTAAAATCTCACAAAAATAAAAATTGATGTCGAATAAACAGCTTTTGTGAAAATTGATAAAATGAAAACAACGAAAAAGTTCGTACGTCAATCGTTAAAATGAGTTTAAAAGTATTAAAGTGCTTATTACAACAAAAAACACATCGCGAAAAGTTTCGCAAAGAGATAAAAAATGTAACTTGATTTTCGCGACATAAAAACGAAGCGATTTAATAAAAAATTGAATTTGCGAAGAATAAATCTTTGTTGTATTGTTGAAAAGATGAGCTTGCAAATTTACAAGTTGAATTTATCGTCAGAGTTTAGAACTCACAATGTTTTTTATGTTTTCAAAATTCACGAGCACAAAAAAATAAAAAGAATTAAATCAAACGCTTATTATCTCATTCATGAGACTTTGAAAAAATATTGAGAATATGTGATTCGCGAGCTGATCGATTTTTTTTAAAAAAAAAGACAGCTTATGTATAAAGTTCGTTAAGTTGATTACGAAAAAAAGAAAAAAAAATTTACGAAAAAATTTTATAAAAATTTTAAATATCTGACTCAGAAGTTAAGACAGTTTCATTTCACAAATCTTGAAAAATCAGATGAGAAACGTTTTAAATAGAACTACGCAATAGTCGCGAATTAAAAAAAAATTTAACGAAAAGAAAATTCTATTAACTAAAAACTGAGAGCTAAAGTACTAGAATGACTCGCAAAAAAATAAAAATAAAATATTAAAAAATTTAAAGACAAAAGCAAAAAATGATATTCGTAAATTAAAAAAAAGAAAAATAAAAATTTATTCGCGAGAGTCGAAACTACAATGATATTGATTTCAATAAATACAGTTATTGCACTTGATTTCGCGATCTCTCAAAACACACATGTGAAAAGAGAGAACAGTCTTAGTAATTAAGCAATAATTGTAAAATTAATCAGAAATATCTCTCGCACAAGATATCAAATATTTCTTGCGAAGTTGAACTCGCTTGACAAACTGAATCAAGTCAAATTGAGTGAAAATGTGTAACATGACAACTTTGAAAATGAGTTTTAAAAATCAAACATGTTCGCGATCATTGATAGCGTCATCAAATTTGTTGCGCATAAAAATGTAATCGAGAATTTATTCATGAAAATCTAAATGATTGTTAAAAGTGTTTTTAAAATAAATGCGAAAAACGTTCATAACACGTTGATGATTGACATTAATTAATTAAAAAAAAGTTGAAGACGAATCGATTGTCTTGCGAATGCGATCAGAAAATCGAATCACATGAGAATATTAACAAGATGTTAATATGCTTCGCGAAAAATGATAAAAATTAACAAAAACTTACAGTTACACTCGCGATAACAATACTGACACGAATAAAAATAATGATCACGTGACAAAAGTTTTTTTCAAAAAAAAATTTTGTCGCAAGACGAGAAAGTTGTTCTTCAAAGTCAAAACTCATATCGAGAAAGACAAAATCGAAGTCGAACTTGCGAAAAAACTCAAAAAAAGCGATTTGCGAGAAATCAAGAATATCAAAAGTGATCTTGCGAGAAAATACAAGCTCAAAAATCTCGAGAATGTTAAAATTAAAAAGCGAAATAACGCGATAATGCTGAGCATTCACAAAAAAACGATTCAAATTGAAAATTAAAACATCATGAGTGAAATCGAGAGAGAAACTTTGAAAAAACTCAAAAAAATCAATATCACAATCAAAATCAAAAAACGCAAATTTAACGAAAGACTGAGAAATTGTCTCGCGAGATAAAACAACGATAAAAGTACTCAAGAAATTAAAAATTAAAAGAATTCTATTATAAGTACTGCTCGCGATAAAGTAACTGAAACTCGAAAAAAAAATGCAAAACATTTCAAAAATCTGAAAAAGATTGATGATAAAAAGAAGAATCATGATTCAAGCGTGAAAAACGCAAAAAGATTTTTTATGAAAAAAAATGACAATTTGCGCATCATTGAGCTCGAATTAGCAAAGAATTAGTAAAAGAAGTCGTCTCGCAAAAAAGAAAAACTTATTTTGTTGCGAATTTTGTTGAGCATTTAAACTGCTTTTTGATTCATTTTCGCGAAGATGACTGATTATTGACTAAAAATGATGTTGATAATCAAAAAAGAAAATCTCTCAATTTAACAAAAAATCAAGAGAGTATTTATATCTAAGAACTCGATGTTTGAAATTCGAAAACAGTGAATGAGAGCAATGAATGAATTTTATCATTGAAATTTCATTTTCTCGCTTGCGTATCATATAGTTGATGACAAAAAAAAATTAAACAAGATTAAATAAGATCACGTTCGTGAAGAAGTGAATGAGATGTTCTTAAAAAAAATTGAAAATTTGATAACTTCGCGAAAATTTATGAAATCGAGATTAAGAGATAATCACAATGAAAAATGTCTCACGAGATAATTATGAAGCAAGATAATGTCTCGCGAAAAAGTTTATAAAGAAAATAAAATTTATAAAAAAAACGTAACTTATCTGTTTACTGTACAATCGCTAACATCGATATGAAATGATATTATGAGAAAAATTACGATTTCGCGAACACAATAAAAACATTTTTTTTTTTTTCGCGAAACACTTTTTCTTATGAGATTTTGTTTCGTAAGATTTTTATGAAGACTTATCACATGTAAATAAATATATATTTTTTTTTAATTGCGTCTTAAAGAACTTCAATCTAAAGAGAGAGAGTTTTATAAGAATTCGATTTTATATAATTTCGAAAAATATTCTCAAGCTTTTACACGTTACTAAAGTTTCGCAGAATCACGTGATTAATTAAGCGAGTTTAATCATGTGATTTGTGAACACATATAATTATTCGCGAACGCTGAGTTCTGCAATTCAACAACAATACTATTGTTGAACGTTAATTATTGTTAGTCTTTATATTGTTCTTTATTAATTTTTGAACTCGATTATATCACACTTTGAGCGCAAACTTTTGAATATATATTAACAATTCTCACACAATTTGATCACTCAATTCATTTGAATCATGAATACTATTTTTGAAAATCTTATTTCAACGCAAACAAAAGTGTTCATGAATGACATTGAAATAAAAAATTCTCGCTTCAATTACAACATGAAGAAAACTTCGATTTTTAAAATACAAAAATATATTTTTGAACATATTATCAATATCGTTAACATTTTGTTTAATGTCGAGATTGTTGAAAAGATAATACACGCACACAAGTCTCAGTTCATCATGAACGAAATAAAAATCGTTAAATAAGCGTGCGACATCAGCGAAAAAAAACTTGAAATTAATAAAATCACAAAAATCGTTAATTGACTTGTTTTAATTAATACGTTTTAATTCAAAGACTTTTTTGAGCTTTGCATTTACTTTCAAATTCTTATTGTTCATTATCAATGAAAAACTGATTCTCGTTACATGCTTTTTTAAAGAAACGTCGTGTTTGTTTGACGCATCTCGCAAAATGAAGTTTTTAATCTTTTGAAAAACGAATTAAACAAGTATTTTATTGTTATGTCTTTTGATTACGCTCTTTTATCTTTATTATTAATCGTAACAATTGACGTCAGTAAGCTCGACTGAAAGACAGTTTTTATTTAAATTTATGAAAATGTTCAACATTTGATATGTTACGAATCGAGAATTTGATTGTCTGCGAAATCGAAATACGACGCAAAAAAAAGAGAATGTTATGTTACGTTGAAAATGCTTAAAAAATTTCGTTATTTTCTTTACGATGTTTATTTTACGTTGAAAGTGAATATCAAAATGCTCGTTGCTTAATTAAACAAAACAATTATAAATTTTTCAAAAATCTTGATTACTAATTGATTAACATGAATTCGCAATTTCGATTTCAGTATTAAATACGTCTCAAACATAAAACACTAAATTGTAAATGATTTTTTACGTTACTTAATCACTAAAGAAGAGCTTCGCGAATAAAAAGAGAAAGAAAACGTAAATAACTTTATTCAAACTGATTTGAGCATGATTTACGCACGCGTAATAACTAATTCTTTAATTGAATAAACAATAAATGATTTTTTCGACAATGAATTTATTAATCAAGACAAATTTTCATTTTTTCGAATACTTGACAACATATACTTCGAAGAATTTGAACAAATTGCTGAATTTCTTTTCACAATAAAAAAGTTAGTCAATATGAGCACGTCTCAATATCGACAATTTAAGAAGAAAATGCTCAAGTTCGTGATTAAAAACAATCAGTTGTATTGTTAAATTAAAAAAAACACTTCTTTTCGTCGTGTAATCGATTTCGAAGAATAATAAAAGAAAATCATCAAGCAATTGCATGACAAGCATAATCATCGAGAAAAAAAAAACACGTACGATATAATTTATGCAAGATATTGATGAAAAAAAATATACAAAAACGTGATAAAAACGATCAAGATATGTCTCAAATGTCAATTACGATTTTTAAAAAAGCTAAAAAAATCTTTACATTTTACGTAAATCTCAATTTTATTCAAGAAAATTATCGTGAACGTCATTTACATGCTCAACAATTAAAAAAAGTTTTATATAGTGAATGTCAGATGCGATTTTAATGATTAATTTAAATCACGTTTTTTGATCATTTCGAACTCAAAAGTTGTTGTCAAGTTTTTATACGAAGAGATAATCATAAGATGAGATGTTTCGAAAATTTAATTGTTTGACGAAAATTCAAAAAATCAAAAATAATCGTAAATTTTGATTGATAAATATAAAATCAAAAAAATTACGATTTCAACATATAATTTCAGAGTCAATAAAATCGTTGAAATCAAACACAAGTCAATTGCGAATGCTCTTTCAAAAATGTGCAAAGAAATTATCAAATGAGTTAAACATCATTCAGCGATTATTTTTGTCAATTAAATCATTGTTAAAGTGAGCATGAGAATAATTTCTTATCGAATGATCATGAGCGAGAATGTGATAATGTTTATGAAATTGAAAATTTTCATTTAATTCACTAAAACATGAAAGAACATTAAGATCACAATTGATTTGCTTGCGATTCGTGCGAGACAAATTGAAAAACGCGATGAAAATATTCAAAAAATCGTCAAAAAATAAAAACGAAAACGCAAAAACAATTAAAAATATTTCGACATGCATCATCAAATTCGCAAGAAACTTTTTAAAAAGAGACAGTTAATTATTTTTCACAACGTCAAACAAGTCATTGACAAATTCAAATTTCGAAAGTTGCAGTATAAATGACTGAGTTTGTATTTTATTGTCAAAACAAATTCGAAATTTGAATCGTATCATCTAAAGAAACTAAATAAAACGAAAATAAAGAGATCAATTGTGAAAAACAAATTAAAAAGATTTCACACGTGCGTAAAAAACGAACTTACGAAAAAGAATTCTAAACAATTTAATTTTAAACAAGCAGCATCAATCGAAGATGAAAAAAAAAAAATGAAAATGAAAAACTCAATTAAAAAAAAAAAAGTCAAATAAACGTCTTAAATAAATGAAAGAAAAACTTGAAAAAAGAGAAGAATGAAAAAGAAAAAAAAAAAATAAGTGTGAAAAAAAGTCATTCTTTAAAAAAAAGTTGAGATAAAGAAAAAGACAAAACACACGCGAAAAAAGACGACATAAGAGTCTTAAAAAAATGAAAATTTGCAATGATTGTCTCAAGAATCATATTAACGAAAAAAAAATACAAAAAATTTCGTTTTTAATCTTTTCTCATAAAATGTCACGATTTGAATTTGAAATTTTTACATTTTTATTGAATCGAAGTTAAAGATTTTCACGTCTCGATTTTTGTAAAATATATTTGATATTCATTCACTAATATTTTCTTAATATTTTCACTTTAATATTTTTATTTATCTTTTTTTATTTTCTCATTTTCATTTTCTTCTTTTCATTTTTTGAAATCTTCAGTTTTAACATTTTTTCAATCATTTTTGTCTCTTTTCGAATCGAATATCATCTGTCAAGCGAAACGAACGCGTTGCTCAAGTTTCAAAAATCTGAACAAATAAATTAATATTATGTCGAATTAATCATCGAATTTATATTTGATTCTCGCGTTAGCACTCGCGTCATCTCAAAAAAATGAATTTCAGCTTGTCGTTATAAGCAACTTTTTTCAAGACGTTACGCAAATAATTCAAAACATTGAAGAAACGTCGCTTGATGATCATTATTTTCTATAGTATGAAGCACTGACGCATTTGATAAAAAGACGAAAATAAATCAAGAAAATAATAGCTTATCTAATTATTTACATTTTCAATAATTGAGCGTGAGTTTCTGCGAAAATAAATTATGAAATCATGCAAACTTCATGAAAGAAAGATTTAAAAATTGTTGAAAAAATTCAGTGAAATAAGCAAAATCAAGCGAAAATTATAAAAATTGTCGAGCAACGATGAAATCTCAATCTCATTAATGATTTATGACAATACGTCACTTCGAATTGAATGACAAAAGAGATTTGAAAATACGTTAACAAAGAAACAAATCTTAACAACGCTATTATTGCGCTAAACACTGCGATAATAGAGAGAATTTGAAATTTCGATTGCAATTAATCAAAGAATCAAAAGAAATGTGTGATTGACGCAAACATTTAAAAAATTATCAACGAACAAATTATCTCTCGAGCAATTATCAAAAAAGAAGCACGTTTCGTTGAAATAAGATTCAATCGCAAAGAATTATTTACAGTCAATCTAACAAAATTCAAAATGATTAAATCTCATTGTTTTGAATTTTCACGTCTCGAATTTTTGACTGTTCAAGTCAAAACATCTTCAAACGTCAACAAAAGAATCAGTGAAAATTTTTCGACAAACATTTTAATTAACGTTATCAAAAGACTGTTGAATATAAGTATTATCTCTTTTTTTTCGAAAACAGAAAAATTCTCTTCGACATCGTCAAAAATGATGTTTGAAATTATTTACACAAAGTTTTCAAGTGAAAATCAGCATCGACGTTGTACGAGTGATCTTTTTAACGTGATTAATTAAAATGATGTATTATCACACGAAAAAACGTCTTTTAATTAATCATGTCGCGTTTTTTCAAAACAAAGTTCGCGTTAATTCGAAAAGAATAAAATTTCATAAATCAAAAAAAATGACTCATTCGAACTTAAAAAAAACATTGAAGCACAAAAAGAAATGCGAAAGTGTGAATATCGCGAATTTAATAACAATGACTATCGTAAAATTTAAAACATGAAGAATTTGTCTGAGATCAAGAAAATGCAAATTCTGAATAAATTTGAAAAAACTAAAAAAATTCTACTCTGCTATAACGATTTAAAGAAGATTTGTGAAGACTTGAAATTGTAAATCAAACATACAGTCGACATTCTTATCAAAAAATTGAAAATATTTCTTGAAAATCGTTAAAACATCGAGATCTAAAAACTCAGCAGTGAAACGTACACATGATTTCAAAAAAAATCAAAATTGACTCGCTTAAAAAATATCTTAAACATTTACAAATTCACTTCGAAAGATCTTTTTTTGAGTATCATTAAGAAAAAGTTCAACATTCTCATTGAAAAATTTGCGAAAATCATTGATATTTTTAAAGAATGAAAGTCATACTCGAATGTAAAGAACTACATCAATGTTTGCTAAGAAATTAAAAAATTTTTAATTATTTTTAAACTCTTTTTCTGAATCGCTGAAATCAAAATTGATTACGAAAATTTAAATCTGTCGAATGATTTTATCATCACTCAAACTATTAAATAAAAATATGACATGTATTATCATCATTAACGTTAAATTAACGATAAATCGAATTTCGAATAATTGCGTACAATGTACTATTCATTGAGACAGCAACTCGTATGTTAGTATTCGAGATATTATATATGATATTCAGTTCTTCGAGTTGATAAAAAATAAAGACTTATTTTGTATTCTTATTACGCGAAATATGTTAAATCAAATGATTTCACATCTTTTTGTTATATCAACGTTAATATTTCGCGAGCAATAACAGAAGAACGAGATGTTAATACTAATTAAGATATCGTTACTTGAACGAAAAAAAAAACGAGATAGTGCACGATAATCTTGTCAAATATGCATCAAAAAAATAAGTTGAAAAATTAATGAAACAATCTTAAAGTTGAAAAGTTGACAACGAAAAAGTATATTTATGTTATCAAGAGCAATATGTAAACTTTTACACGAGCGAAAAAGTACAAAATCAACTGAACAAACGTCATTTATCGATCTGAAAACGTTTGAATTACTCATTTTTTGCTTTCTTATGAATTTCACGAATTTATTAAAATGAAGCGTTAAACAGCGTTGTTATGATACATAAACATTCAAATGAATCACGAAAATTTTGAAATATCAAAGATAAAAACTTGAACTCAGTTGAGCAATGTTTATTGAGATATGATTTCAGCTTTTGCGTCTTTTTCTGAGCATACAAACAAATATGTTATTATGTTTTTTCGCTTTTTTACTGTCGTACAGCTCATTGATTTAAGATTTATTTTCAACGTCTTAATAAAACGAGTTCGTTGAGACATTTTAAAGATTTTGATCGAAATCGCTCATTTTTATAAAAGAAATGAAGATTTTGAATTTCTCAAACAGTGAAAAAAACGTGCTGTCAAGAGATTCGCGAAAAAATTCGTGATTATGCGAGAAGTTGAGAAGCATGCATTTAACACAAATTTTTTCGATTATTATAAGAACACTGAAGCAAACTCGAAGACAGAACTTGTACTCGAGCATTTTCAAGCGAAAATGAACGAGATTGATGATGCGAAGAAGAACATGAGTCATTATTAAAATGAACAAGAATTGATTTCTTCTTTTTATCACATCTTTTGAGAATCTTTTGAGCATGAATTTTCTTGATGTTCTTTTTAACTTTTTTTTTTGTTTCGAGTTCTTTTTTTTTTGTTTTTTTTTCTTTAAGTTTTTCTTTTTTGATTTCTTTTTTTTGTTTTTCATTTTTTTTTTAAAAAACACGTTTTAAATGAGCGAAGAGCTAACGACGTTACGATACAATTAAATGAATTAGCATGAATTTTCATGTGAACAGTTTGAATTGAAAATACGTTTTCGATACATTTTTTTGTTTCTGCGACTGTTTGTCTTGCTTTTGTTTTGATTCTTATCTTGTGTTTTGCGTGTCTTTCTTTTCTTATTAAAAGATTTCTTTTTTGAAGATGTAATTCTTTCATGTGTATCAACAAAAAACGTCAATTTTAAAATTTGAACGAATGTAGTGAGAGATATAAAAACATTAATTTGATGAAAAAAACGATGATCAATAACAATTCAATTGTGAAACATTTTTTTTTTTTTTCATCAAAATTTTCATGTTCACGAACGATCTTGTAATTAAATTATCATCTACGAACTATCTTAGCGAGAATCGAGATTTTTTATTATTGTTATGTTTACACGAGTTGAATAACTTATTTAATGTCTTCATATTGTTTTTTTTATTGACGAGTGTTGATTTTTTTTTTTTTATACACGTCAGCAGTTTACTCTTTTTTTTAATTCATTTTTTAAAGATTGTCTTATATCATCTATTTCAATAATTCTGTTATTTTGTTTGAAATTTAGTGTTCAAGTGCTGATTGATTTTTAAAATCTTGCGATAATCATGATTGTTAAAATAATCGAAGTGATATTAATGAAAGATATTGAATTGAGTTATAAATTTTTCTTATTCATTTATATCATTCGCTTTAAACTTCTTGTTAAGCTTGCAAGTGAGAATCTTAATTATACTCGAATTTTCAAGTTTTTCGTGTCATTTGCATGTGTTCAAACTCTCAGAGTCGCGATTTTAATTAATGTTTAACGTGTCGAGTGTGTTGTTATAATCAATTTTCGTGTCATCAATTTTAAAATCTTCAGTTCTTAAAGAGTTTATGCGTTTTAAAACAACTTGACTTTGACGTTTTTATTAAGCGATCTCGAGCTTTGCAATTCTCTATTGCATGAAACGAAGATTTTTGATTTTTTTCAAATATTTGACATGTTTTTGAATTTTTTTGATTTTTTTATCGAGATCTGTAACAGACAAAATTTTAAAATTCTTTAAATTAATGTTCTTTGCTTTTTCAATTTGATTGAGATCAGATTTTTCATTGCTTTGCAACAAACTCTTGATTTTTGCGTTTTGAATGTTTTCGCGACTGCGAAAAGAGCGTAATTTTTACAAACTTAATGAATCAATAATTTCGTCGTTGAACATGATTGTTTTTTCAAATTAACGAATCGTTTCTCTTTTAGAGCGATAAGAATTGTGAGAGAATTCTTCAAATTGAAAATAAAAGATACGAACTAAAACGATGAATTACTTCGAAAAAGACTGAAAACGCGTTTACACTAATAAAAATGTGATTTTGATGTTGTCGTGAGTAAAAAACTATATTAAATGATAATTAAACTCATCGCTAATCTTTTATGAAAAGTTAAAAATGAGAGAGTATTATATACAACAAAACTGTGCAAGCGAAATATGAAATAATTTTAAGTTTTAAATCACATCATGAATTGTTATAATCGTACTTTATACAAATAAATCGCGAAAACGTATTACAAATTAATATAAGTCTAAAAGATTGCAGAAACATTAACAAAATCAAAAAGCATAACAACATATTTAAAATTTTCATATCGAGTTTTGAACAAAATCTTTCACTCATTGCTCTCTTTTATGCGAATGCGATGATAGACATTTTTAAAATTTATTTTTAAGTAAATTTTCGCTCTCTGAAGTTGATCAAGCATTTCATTGATGAGAGATAAAGAATAATGATCTTTTTTTATTATGATATTCAATTCACAATAATTAACACAGAGATATAAATTTTCATTCGATTTTAATGCGAATAGTATTGATGTTCTCGCAAAGTTATGAGTAAATTAAATTCATTCTTGTTGCGACATATTTTTTAAATATTCACGTAAAATCTTAAACTTTTTTTCGAAAAGATTATAAATTGACATGTGTGACGATTGTTTTCTTTTTTTCAACTTAATTATGTGAGTAACGAGATTCATAAAAGATAAACGTTTCGTTGAATTTATAAAAAAAACATTCTCGTATTCTCGCAACTTTAATAAAAGAGTTTTTTTATCACTTACAAATTGCTGATGCATAATAAAGATTTATTTCTCACTTTTACGTATCACTCGAAAAAAACGTTCAAAATTTTGCAACTCAATGAAAAAGTTTTAACGAGAGTAACGTCACTTCTTGAAAATTCAATCAATGTTGAGATTAACATTCTTCAATCATTCGATGTTTAATATGAGTTTTGACTTCTCATTCTCGATATTAATTGCGATGAAAATGTGTTTTTGTGATTGTTTTTCGCTTTTATTATTTTTTATTTTAATTTACGTGATATACGTGTCATACAAAATAGCATGCTGATTATTCATATATTTGATAATTTCAAGAGATGAGTTTGACTGATTTTAATTCAAAGTTTTCATTAACGTTTGAAAAATGAAATTGTTATTAACAACAAAATTCATTAATTCTTTTTTTACGAAACTTTGTTTCGATGAAGTGTCAACGTTAATGTTGAAAATAATACTTTTAATTCGCTCACAAACTCTTGTTATCTTTAATTTGAGAATAACATTTTTCGAAAATTTAAAATTCAGTTTTTTTTTATTTGTGTTCGTTTGCGTGTGACAATTTTTAATCATGTGATTCACTCGTTCACATTTCAAACATAAATTGTTGTTTTTTTGACGAGCATATTTCTTGTTGAAAAGTGTGCGTTAATCTCGAAATTTTTTATTTACATTTACGTTATTGCGCTGACTATTGAATGAATTTTCAAACTTGAAATGTTCTCTTTTGTTTCGATTTTCGAGCTTTTTTTCATTTTGAAAAAACTTCGATAAGCTTTTTTAATTGACACTTTTCAATCTTTCAACTTTTGAGACTCACTTTAATAATGTTTCAGAAGATTTTTGCAGTCTCAACAATTCAATTTTAAATTCTGACAGTATCTTGTTGATCAGAGATTTGATGATGTGACTTTTAAAAAAACATTTTTTTATATCATTGATTAGTTCTTGAACATAATTATAAAAATTTCGAACGTCTTGATTTAATCTTTGATAAGTCTCGTCAAACTTGATGACGATGTTTTGTTTTTTTTTAATTAAATGCTCGATCTTATTCTTGCATCAATTAAAAAGCTTTGAAATCATGTCAAATATATTGTTATTCGCGTTTACTTTATCATGTTATGCGATCATGATTTGTTCTTTGAAAAAACTGATTACTCACTTAATACTTTTTTTCGTGAACATAAAGCTCTTGCTAATATTCAATATTTTTTTTAACTCATTGAATCAGTTTTGACACTCGCTTAAGATCTTGTCATGATATCTCGAAAATTTAAACAATTTTCACATAGTGACTGATCAATGAGTTAGTGTTTGTTAAGCGATTGAAAAATGATCATCAGTCATAAAGAGTAATGAAAACTTTTATTTAACATAATGAGCATTTTTCTTCTCACGCTTCATCTCTTCTCGTAGTTTGTAAAAACGAGTTTTCTTTTTAATAATACGTAAATGTTTTTTCATTTGTTGAATTTCTCATGCACGATTTATTCTTTCGAGAGATTTATCTTTAAGATCTTGATTAAATGTTTCAAGAGTAAATTAACGTTGTTTTTCAAATTTAAAAGTATTTTATTTCTGATCTTTAACGTTGTTGTTATTAACGAGTTGTTCGTCTCTGATCTCATTATCGTGCGAGAACTGATAATTAAAATCATTTTTGCTCTTGTCGTTGAATTGATTTTGAGAACGTTCTCGTCGTGAAGTCATTGCGATGATTATTTAAAATTATTGTTAAAAAGCATTCAGAATGTTAAAAATTTAAGTCTCAAAAGTAAAAATATATATAAGAACGATAAACAAAAATAAATATGTGTATGATTTAACAATAATTAATGTGACGAAAACAAAGAGTAAATTTTGTAAAAATATGAATTAATCTTGTGAGAGTAAAAGTAGATTTTGTAAAAGTTTTGAGATAATATGATTCAGTGATGAAATGATATTTCGTGATAAAAAAATAACGCAAAATATGATTTAAAAATATACAAGATTAAACACTGATTTTCAAAATATTTAAAAGCTCGCGTTTTTTTTAAAAATTTCTTCATTCATTAAATTCTTTTAAAAAAAGATCACAAGAGATAGCATTTTTTTTGCGATAATCAATAAAGTTCTCTTTTAAAATCAGACGCATAATGAGTGTGAGTTTTTTTTAATAAAAGCTTTTTACTTTTGAATATAATTGAGTCTTCTCACATGAAAGTTAATATTTTTTCGTCATGATTAAGTCTTCTTTAACGAGAATTTTTTATTTTTAAACATAATCGAGTTCTCTTACGCGAGAGTTAATATCTTTTCGTTGTGATTGAGTATTCTCATGCAAAAATTAAACTTTTTCGACATGATCGAGCAATCTCGTGCAAAAACTCTTGTTTTTTTAAAATAATTACGCTTTTTTTTGCGAGTAAACATTTTTTTTGAAAGTGTTCATGTAAAAGCAACACTTTTGTTTTTTTAATGTTTTTGACATGCTCTCGCGATGTGAACATCTTTTCTGAATGTACTTATGCAAGAGCAACGCTTTTATTTTTTCAATATTTTTAACATGCTTTTGCTATGACTTACGTATGTTGTTTTTTAACACTTTTATGATTTAAAATCACGAAAATCTCGTTCGTTTATATAACGTTCTTTCAGTTCTCTAGTGTTCAGTGAGCGAACTTTTTAACGAAAGTGAGTTTAGCAACTCTAGCAACATCAATAAGTTTGAGCTTTCAGAAAAATTTAATTATTCTCATTTCATAAGCTTTCATTATTCGACAAACAGTGAAGTGAGAAATATCAGCTTCGTAAATCAAGATCTTGAAAAATTTCTCTCGTTCAGATTCATTCTTAGTAGCAGAATGTATAATAGCTCGTTTCATTTTCAAAGTCACTTTCTTTGAACAATCTGATCGCTTTTCATCTTTCACATGAGTCTTTGTAATTCGTGAATTCTGTTGAAAATCAAATTCGCGACTTCTTGTTTTTCGTTTGAGATCTTTTAGAGCTTCAGACGAGATGTCAGTTATCTCGCAGATCTGAGAGTTGATAAAATCAGCGATAAAAGAGAGAGTAAGAGCTTGAACTCTTAGTTCGTTCAAATGAAAAGACATGATTGATTGTTGAAGAATGAAGAAAATTGAAGTTGAATTTGAGATGAACTATCTTTGTTTATCTGTTGTCAATACAAATTAGTGTGAGTGACTGATACTAGTTGATACTGCCAAGATGTTGATTCTGTAATGAGAGAGATTGAGAACTTTTGATACACACCTTCGTACAGCAAATGTCAACTACTCTATCGCAATCCCCCAACAGACGGTATTCGTGGCCCTCAAGATACGTGCTCTAGATACCTGAGAGAGACATTGATGTGCCGTTGCCATGACTCTCAAATATAAGAGATATCGTAGTTGACCGGGAATAACGACCATAAGGGTTGACGGTTGGAATTTATATAGCTACGATAGAAGGGATGATATACAAATACAAACAAACATACGCTCTTGTAGAAGTGGAATCATGGAGAAGTGTCAAGAATTAGTAGTATTGTGTAAGAATGACGTCTAGCACCATGACAGCATTACTATCTAGGGGAGTCATTATCCCAACGAAAAAAAAAAGAGAAGAGAGAAAACTAGAGCTCATCTTGGTTTCGTTATCAGGGAGGCCCCTGATAACTACTTATCCCCTCCACCACGAAAAGGTGTGAGCTCGTCGGAGGGGGCTACATACAGGAGGGAAGGGTACAGGCAAGGAAAGGAAGGAAAAAGCGCCAGAAAACAGAGGAAGAGAGCAGAGCAAGGCAAAGGCAAACAGGAAAACAGAGAACGAAAGACAGGAAAGCGAGAGAAAAAAAAGCAACAGAAGGACGAGAAGTCAGGGAAGAAAGAAAGAGAAGTCAGGAACAGAAAAGGAAGACAGGGAAATGAAAAAAGCGAGAGTGAGAAAGCAGAGCAAACAAGAGCAAGAAAACAGGAGGACAAAAAGAGGGAAGAAAAGACACAAAGAAAGAGAAGTCAGGAACAGAAAAGGAAGACAAGGAAAGGAAGGGTGGTAAAGCAAAGAAAAGAAAGAGAAAGCAGGGGAAAGGAAAGCAAGAGCAAAAAGAAAGACGCCCAAACGCCCAACTCCAGCCCAAACGCCCACCCGCCTGCCCTATCCCTCTCCAAACGCGTGCAAACCCCTCCAAGGTCACCCTTGAAAACGCTGAGTCTATTGAGCGTGCACAGCAGATGATGAGAGACGGTCACAAGGAATGGGGAACAAACCAAGAACGATTCACACTACGATGAAGAGAGGCCGAGGCGAACGTAGGATGGCGCTTGTGGGCGAGTCATGGGGGAGGGTGTATCCAGGCGTCGGTAGCCTGCGTCGATACCCGGGGTAAGATGAAAGAGAAGAGAATGAAAAGGATGGAGTGCAAGTGTGATATGAGTGAGGAAGATGTGTGGAAGGGAGTGTATGAAGGGAGAATGTGTACTTGTGGTGGATGAAGGGGAGCAGAAAAGTGGGAAAAGATGAGAGGAAGAGAGATGAAAGGAAGAGGAATTTTTTCGACGGGAGAAGTTGATGGTATTTGTACCCATGGGGAGGGGGGTGATGGGTGATCCTGGAGCACAGCCAATGGGAGCAGAAGATCAGAAATGACGGCAGTCGCGGGTATGATATTGCGTAGAGGTGACGGAGTTTTGCTAGAAAGTGACTTCCAAGAGATGGCGACGGGGAGACAAATCCTCTGATCCCGGCGGCACATTGCTCGCTCTAAGTGCGTTGCCTTGCAGGGTAATAATAGCCGCGTAGCGGAACGTGGTATGTAAATTCGAAGAGCTGAGAGCCAGGATTGAACGAAAGATCAGGGATGCTAGATTTTTGAGTGACTTGTTCCTAATGAAAAAGTGACATCGAGGCGAGGGCGGCGGTAGACAAGTTCCCTGATCTTAGTGTCCTATTGCTCGTTTTAGGCCCGTGGCTTTGTAGGGTAGTAGTGGCCGAGGAGAGGAACATTGGATATAAATTTTAAGCGCCGTGAGCTGGGATGGGACGAAAGATCAGGGATGTCAGATTTTGGAGTGACTTCTGGGGCAGAAAAGTGACCTCGAAGCGACGGCCGTGACACACGAATCCCCTGATCCTGATGGATTATCGTTCGTTCTGGGTGTGTGGTTCGCAAGCGTGATAGTAGCCGAGTAGAGGAGCAGCGTCGTCGAATTTTAAGCGCCACGAGCGAGTATGGAACAAAAGATCAGGGATGTCGGTTTTTCGAGTGACTTGTTCTTGGTGGTGATAGAACTGATTTCTGCTATCAAGGGGAGGTGATGTCACTATCAAGTTGATAGTAGAAGGAGAGGTATGACGTAAAAATGAGAAGATATAGCAAGAGGGGAAGGTGCTATAAGCGTAGACAGATGGCAGGCGCGTTGGCCAGAAAGAACGAGGGAGCGTGAGATACAGGAGAGTAAGAGAGAAAGAGAGAGAGAGAGAGAGAGATAGGAAGGCACGAAGGAGAGAGCAACTATCAGTAGTTGAAAAGTAAATAGAGAAAGATAGCCTTGGAAGAGCTATTGCCGAAGGGAGGCTCTTCGGCTCTACGCGCGCGTAGCGACTTGAGAAGTAACGAGCGACAAGACGCGAAGAGTTGTCTTGGCCAGCGCGATAGAAACTGAGCCTGCCGAGTAGCCAGATATGTCGTTTCTCGTCTGACTTGGTCGCAGCGAAAAGAACATATCAAGAGTATGAAAGCATGAGAGCATGGGAGCATGATAGCAGGAAAGCAGCAACAACAGCAAGCGAAGTTGAATTTGAAGCAGTGAAAGAAGTATTAAGAGACAGGATGTGCATTATGGACAGGTATCAGGGGTTGATCAGGGCAACATGTTCCCTGCGTGGTTGGACGGGTAAATCAACAACCCTCGCCCGTTCACTCTTTTTTTCTTCACATCTGAACCAGGAGGGAGGATGCATGCATTTAAATAACCAAAAAGGTGTTCAGCACGTGGCAATCAACAGCCTGAGCTCGTTTTTCTCATTATTAAGAGAAGAACAGAGAGACGGGAGGCTAAATTAGATTAGCGAGAAGGGCGGATTGAACCAGAGAGACCCGGCTTGTCCATGTGGTGGTTATTATTATGACCACCAGAAGATCCGAAAAGTCTCCATGATGAACCAAAGGATCACGATGGGTCTTCGCCATTCGCTTCTCTCGCTTCTCTCTTTCGTATTTGTCTCCATAGTTATTTGTTTTTTTGCTTTCCTTGACTGTTCTTCTGCATGATTTCATCCTCTTCAGACTTGAAGGCAAAAAAGCAACAACGAACTGGGGTACAGTTTTAGTGAGTTTGAAGCGACGGGAACAACGTGAGATTACGATGAAACTTCCCCTGACAGTGAAAGGCTGAGAGTGAGAGGGTTGATGGATGTCAGGCTTGTCAGGTTCTCTTTCTCTGCATCAATCAGTGCCATCCGTTTGGCGCCCAACTAGCAACTGTTAATTATTATTTATTTATTTCCCCACTCTCTGATGCAAGAGAGAAAAGACAGACCGACAAGTTCTCCAGACTCTTCGGCTCTGCACGACAGATAGTGACAAGTGACAAGTGACAGCTAATACGGAGGACGTTGGGCTGAACTGCCGTTGAGTCTTGACACATTCCTCTCTCCCTTTATCCGACATCATCACCATCATTATCAATCAAGTATTCAGAGCGATCACACCGTGTGTGGCGAGCCCGGTCTTCGTCGAAACAGCATCCCCGAACGGTAAGCCCTTGCTTGAGACTAAAATTTCTTCGCATGTCATCTCCCTCGTGGGTGTTTCGTGTCGATCAGGAGCAGCTGTGGCTTTATTATCCACCCCCTCTCCCATCCTCTTCTCCCTTCTCTTCTCTCTCTCCCTTCGTTCTTCTTCCCTTTTCCGTGAAAAATTCTAGGTTAACCTAAACTTCATCTTCCTGTCGCCCGACTAAATTCACACACTCTCTCTTTCCCAATAGTTGACCTCTTGTTGATCAAAAAAGAAGAGAATTATTCTTTTCCTGTCTGCCTGGTTGCAAGACATACAACATCTCAATTTCCAAAGCGTACGACGATCCCTGAGAGAGAAAAACTTGGAAGTAACCTGACCCTGACTGACCTCATCACGTTTCTTATCCAGTTCGCAAACTCATCATCGCACATTCTCCAAAACGCAAGTTACTCGACTCTATCGAAAAGCCAATTATCCGTGGCAAAACATGGCCCGTCAGCGATCCCTTGACTCCGAGCGACCCATCATGGCGCCCTCGACCGTAAGTCCCTTGCGACCGCAGCATCCGGCACACAAACTAACCAGGCGCGATTGCTACAGGTCAATTCTCAACGCAACTCGCAGCGATTCTCTACCATCAGCGGAAGCCCATCTCTCCTCTCGGACCACACAACCACATCTTCCCTGGTGAATGGCGACGGCCGCATGGCGGATATCAGGGAGTGGTCGGAAGGGTTGGAGCGCCTCGAGAACAAGCCCCTCCAGGAACAGCGATTCGTCCCCACGTCCGAGAAGACGGATAACCTCAACAAACTCGCCCTCGGTGCCAAGGTCGAGCGTGCTCTGGGACGACGGATGACGAGCCAGGATGCGGTGATGCGGAAGCCCGATCCCCTGAACGAGAAGCATGTCGTGGAGGGAACGCCACAGTCGAACAACTAAGTTAGTTCCGCTGGAGGAGCGATACGAGTCACCCATTGCAGAGTTTCGGCGTTATGAGTCTAGCAGCTTTTTTTGCATATGTTCTCGCTTTTTGATTGATCTTTCTTTCTTCTTTTTCTTATGTCTTCTTATCTCTTACCCCGTGCGATGCCTTTCCCCTTTCTAGATATACACACTCCCTGTACGTTCTGTTCTATTCCCTATTCCCTATTCCCTATTTCCTTTTCGGTTTCCCTTGGTCTGCATGCTTGCTAATGCCTATGTGCCTTTCGTTTTTCTTTTCCTTTTCCTTTTCCTTTTTTCATTGCGTCATGGAATGTTCGCAGATCTAATACAGCCATCACACACCCTTTTTTTGCTCTCTTGAGGATAGACGTGTCCTGTCTCATATGTTGAATAAGCTTGTGATGTGGATTTCGGATGTGATTACTACAGAGATTGTTGAAATGAGCAGCTGATCCTATGACATTGTTTCTTGGTATCTATCAACTCACATGCAAAGGGAAGTAGTTGGATGGAGGGAAAGGAGCTGGGATGTCGACCATGGTGGTGCAACTTGAATGAGGATGTGGTGTAGGACAGAAGGGTTATTGGGGGGTGTCCGTCCAGGAGCTGGATGCGCCGTGATCCCTCGCTGCATCATCTCATGGCACGGCAATCCTCGATAGGGCGTGGTCCGGAATTTTCTCGGCGACTGCCATTCAGCCCTAAATTCGTGAACAATCCGATGTCATTCAGTGGTGAATACAAGTGTTTCGACTTCCTATCGGTTAACCCGGACCAGGAAGCACAGACATCAGCAGTAGTGAAGGATGTCTGGGAGCTCTTTGTCTCCCTGGTACCTGGTTCAGTGTACCTGAGCTGTGCAAGGTCATGAAAGAAGCACTGCTTTTCAGCCCTTGGAAGAAGCAGGCATAGCATAGACAGTAATCATATATTATCCTCGCACGCTCCCCCCCCTTTACATCTCCGTCTTCTCACCTTTCTCTTCTCCCCTTATTCTCTTCTTCTCTTCTTCTTCTCCCTCCCTTCTAGCGTGAACATCATCTCAACACTAGAACATCCCTCTCCTTCTCCTAACCGGCTTACTTCATCCACTAAACCTTTTCCAGTCACTCTCCCAAGAAAAAACAAAGAGAAAGAGTGTCATAAATTTGCATCCTCACCTTCCACCAAAAAATCCGAACAAACTTCAACTTTTTCTTCGTCTTTTCTTTCTTTTCTTCATCTTCAAATCTTCAACTTCAACTGAAAAAAAATAACTTCCTCTTAACGTCGATTACTTTCATCTCTACGTTTTAATCTATTTCTTGTCGAACGGGGGTTTGAAGATATTAACAGAGCCCAGCCAGCAAAAGAAAAAAGAAAAGAAAAAGAAAGCTGTTTTAAATTGAAGAATTCCGATTGTTTCCTCTCTCGCGTTTCTTCTCCCACTTTTTTTTATCTCTTTCTTTCTTCTCGTCGACTTCTTCTCTTTCTTCTTCTTCCCTTCCTCACACACACATCTTCACACCCTTACACAGCTTCGTCTCTATTCAACATCCGTCACATCAGACTCTCTACTCACTCATCCGCCTCTTCAACAACTTCTCATCCTAAAGAAAAGTTCTTAAGTTCTTTCTCTGAGCGTCGTTGCCATCTTCGAATCGACTCTTCACCATCTGTAATTTTATCCGATCTGTAAGTTCTTCAAGCTTCTCGCGTCGTCTTCCCCTTCTCAAGCTGGACCGCTGGTTGTGCTCAGTGCGATGACTTTCGGATTGAATCCGCTGACCTCTTATGACTGGATGCAGCTAGCTCTTCATCCTTCACCCGACCGAAAAACGCACCGAAAAATTCAAGGGTAGAAAACCCTGATCACCTCTCTAACTCCGACCTCACTTTCCTTCACCTGCACCGAAGGGAATTAATTACACACAATCCGACACTCACCAGCTTTTTATATCATCCTTTTTTAAAAACCACTACAAACCCTCTCTTCAACATGGCTACCGAATCCACCCAAGCCCCCATGAACGGAACCTACCACGCCCACCACCACCCTAACCACTACGCCGCTGATCACTACAACGCCCACGTCGCTCCTAACAACAGCTCCACCCAAGCTTCCAGCGAGTCCAAGAATGAGATCCCCAAGGATGAGGTTGGCTGGTTCTTCGTTGAGCAGTATTATACCACCCTGAGCCGTAACCCGGGAAAACTTCACCTCTTTTATTCGCGTCAGTCTAAGTTTGTTTCTGGGCTCGAGGCTCAGAAGGTTACGGTTGTTGTTGGGCAGAAGGTGAGATATATTCTTTATTCCGTGCAATGGGCAGAGGCAAAGCTAACTCGTATATGTGCTTTAGGCTATCAATGAGCGAATTGCAGAGCTCGACTACCATGATTGCAAAGTCCGCGTTTTGAACGTCGATTCACAGGCTTCTTTTGAAAATATTCTGGTTTCTGTCATTGGTGAAATCTCCAACAAGGCGGAACCGCCTCGCAAGTTTGTGCAGACTTTTGTCCTCGCTGAGCAGCCTGGTGGATACTATGTTTTGAACGATATCTTCAGGTATTTGGTTGACGATGATGAGGAATTAGTTGAGGAGGCACCCGCTGAGGAAGTTGCGGCTGCTGAGCCTGAAGCTCCGGTTGAGGAGGTGGAGCAGCCACAGGTTGCTGAACCTGCTGTTCCAGAAGCCGAGAAGGTTGAGGAGAAGGCAGCTGAGGTCGAAGCCATCCCAGAGGTCAATGGCACCGCGCAGGAAGAGGTTGCCCCACAGACCAACGGGACTTCAACGCAAGAGGCTGCTCCTGTACCCGTCGTCCCAACACCCGCAGTCCCAGCTCCAGCTGAGACCAAACCTGAAGAACCCAAGGAACCCGAACCCACACCCGTCGCAGCACCCACCAAAGCTGCTGCCCCTCCCGCACCAAAAGAACCTGCCGCGCCACCAAAGCCGATGAGCTGGGCCAGCATTGCTGGTAAATCCTCCGCCGCTGCTGCTGTCGCGACCCCCGTAGCACCAGCTGCAGCTTCTGCCGCCCCAGTACCCCAACCAAAGGCGCAAACACCCGCACAGACCGCCACTCCTCCCACAGAACCTGCTACCCAGGCTGCATCAAATGATACCGCTGGCTGGCAAACTGCTGGAGCTGATCACGGCAAGAAGCAGTCCCGACCACAATCTGTCTCTGCGGCTGGTGACGAGCACATAATTCCCGCATTTGTGAAGAATGTTAATGAGAAGGTTGATGCGAGTTTGTTGAGGCAGACTCTTGCTCGCTTCGGGAAGCTGAAGTACTTTGATGTCAACCGTCTCAAGGTATGTGTCTCACGTGCTCCCTCAGTCTAGCTCGATGCTAACTAACTGTTTATAGAACTGTGCCTTCGTTGAATTTGCCGATCCAGCCGGTTACGCTGCCGCGGTTGCTGCGAACCCCCATCAAATCGGAGGTGAGCAAGTGACTGTTGAGGAACGCCGCGCTAGATCAACTGCCTACGGTGGAAACACCGGTTTCGGACCCGGTCGAGGTGGTCACCGTGGCCGCGGAGACGGCCGCTCCAGCAGCCAGGGGCGCGGTGGTTTCCAGAAGGACGCTGGTCGGGGAGGCTACCCGACCCGTGGCCGTGGTGGTGGAAACGTGACCCCGAAGGGTGGTCGTAGCCAACCCCAACCCGCATAAAGGAAGTTTTTTGCATGTAGAAAAGGAAAAAAAAGAAGAGAAAAGAGAAAAGAGCGACAACACTTTTTACATTCTTATTATATCCCCTTTCTTTCTTTTTTTTGATCATTTAAAATCTTCATCACATTCATCATCATCTCCTAATTACCCAGCAAGCCAGATATTTTCTCTCTATTCTCTATCTCTGTCATCTCTCTTATTTCCATCCACCTCCACCTACCTACCTCCCTCTCACCATCATCAAACCTTGTTCGAACGGGCATATGGACAAAGGGCATGCAAGCAGTTTTTATATCTCTGTCTCTCAGGTATTCTTTTTATGTCTGCGTGCTTTGCTTGCTTTTCTCCCCCAATCACACCACACCGACCCTTCCTCCTGTCTCACGACGATAATCTGAATCTCCGAATCTCTTTATTATCATCATAGTTGAGCGAGTGAGTGACTTGATTGACTGACTGACTGACTGACCGACTGATGGATGGCATGGCATGTCTCTTCTCTTGTTTGTCCTTGTCTTCGTCTTTTTGTCACTTCGCATATTTTAGCGATTGGAAAAGCTTTGTTTCTTCCTTGCTGCTTTTGATCTCTGCCCCCTATCCACCTCCTCTTACCTCTCCCCATCTCTCTGTCTCTCTGTCCTTGTGCGTCGTCTGCGTTCCTTGCTTGCTTCCCGGGCTGGATTTTTGCTATCTAAAGTTACGTACGGCTTCTGTTTTCCCTCTTCTTCTAACTATGTATTTTCCGTCTACCCCTTACCCCATACTCACTTACCCTACCCTTACTTACTCTTCCTCTCTGTATATTCCACCTCTCTCTCTTCCACAACTTATTATTTCTGTTATTTATTTACTCTTACCTTTACCTGTCAAGTCTCGTCTCGTCTTTATTAGCATAGCATAGGTTTTTCTCTCTAGTTAAGGCTTTCTTTCTAATTATTATTCCGATGTTCCTATTGTTCTTGATCTATGAGTGAATGGGATGAGTTAATACATATCATATCATGTCAAGTCAATTTTGATGGAGAGGGAGGGTATGTGGGCAACTCCCATCCTAGATCACGTGTTTCATATCTGCCCAGTTCCGCGGTCCTACTTTTTATCCGTCTATCAACCAACCATTACTCATCCCTCATATTCACCCTTACCCTTCCACCGCTGTCCTTCCTTACTGAGATCCTTCCTATTCTACTACGCATTCTCATCTCATCTCTTATATCTCTTCCTCCCGAGCGTTCCCATCCCTCTCTTTTTATCTTAGATAGCCAGGTAGAATAACTCCAGTTTCCAGATCCTTAAAAGTCTTCATTTGCGTTGATAGATTCATCATTGATTGGTAGCCTTGCTATAGACCACTCATACCCAAGAGATACAGCGACCGTCCCTTTCTGGCCCATTCTCTACCCATTCCTAGGATCGCAATGATGAGCCTACAGCCCAATTTCCTACAGATATCACCAGCCCCTTCTACGCAGCAGTCAAGTCAGCTCCTGACAAGATCGGTCATCAGAAGTGGGAGCGGAAGAATGGCCAACGTTATCTACCGAGCAAAAATCTACGAGCACCTCGTCCCAGAATGCTTATTATTTTCAAGTTTCCTGAGAATTTCAACAACTCATCAGTTGCAAATCTCATCTCACGTTGTAAAAACGACCGATCGAGAAAACCTTGCAGCCAATACCTTCAACGACATGATCGGGCCGCATGACACACGCTGCAAGGCCGTACTGTATGAGTTGTTCGACTCTCGCGCGTCTTCTGCCTTCTCTTATCTACCTTGAGTCGGCGTTCCTATGAATGTCGTTTTCATTATCTTCTCTTCCCATAGATAATGCCATGTCTTTACTCCTTCCCGTTTTGTACTATTTCTAGCCATGGTTCTTGAACCGTTCTCAGCGCTGGCTGTTGCTGGCAACATCCTTCAGTTCGTCGAGTTCGGTTCCAAAATATTGTCGCGGGGTTACACGATCTACCGCTCTGCTTCAGGCACTACAAAAGAAACGGAAGAATTGATCAAGATCACAACCCACCTGCAACATCTGTGCGACCAGTTATCCGAACCTCCTACCCGTGGCCTTCCGTCTAAAGAAGATGCTGAGTTGAGAAAACTGACTAAAGACTGCAAGGCGGCTGGGGGTGAGCTTCTCGATGGGCTTCAACGTTTGACATTGAAGAAAGGCGAGAGCAAAGGGAAATGGGGCAGCTTTCGGGTGGCGCTTGCGACGGTGTGGAAGGAAAGGGATATCGAATCGATGCGTGAAAAGCTCGAATCTTATAAGAGTCTGTTAGTCGCCTATCTCGCCAAACAAGCCCGTGATATGGATAGGTGAGTCTCAAGCTCCTTCATTTCTTTCTATTTCCATTTCCCGCAGCATCTAACTGAGGCTGTTCTGCCTAGGGGCCAGTCTTCTTCGATAATCCGCTCTATTAAAGATCTCCAAGACGAAAATCGAAAGATGGGAGCTACAATGGGAACAAGTATCCAAACCATGAGATCCGAGCTGGAGAGCACAATTCGCCTCGTGGTAGAAGATCTACGAAACCAGCTCAAAGACAAGGGAACCCCTAATGATAACCCGGCTGAAAGGCGGTACATGGAAAACGGTGCTCGAGTTCAGCCGGCACCGCCTAACGACAAATTTTCGTCTACCAAGCTTAATGAACTCGCCACCATGGGCAACGAGATCGCTACTGCTCTATCGATACTGAAGAATCTGGAGTTCAGCGGCATGAGAGCTCGACATTCACAAGTGGTGGATGCGCATCCGGAGACATCCAAATGGATGTTTGATACCGCCTTCGTTAAATGGCTACAGTCCGACGAGCCCATCTACTGGATTAGCGGCAAGCCTGGATCCGGGAAAAGCACTCTAATGAAGTTCTTGATCCATAATCCGGATACCACTACCTATCTCCGTAGATGGGCAGGTGATAAGAAGCTTGTCACGGCCGGATTCTTTTTCTGGATCACCGGGACCAAGATGCAGAAGTCACAAGAAGGTCTGCTTCGATCTCTTTTGTACGAAATTATAATGGAAAGCCCCGAGTTAGTTTCAGTCGCCTTCCCGTCGCAGTGGCGCAATGTTAATTATCAATCGGGCTTGAATGAAAACCTCTGGACACGACAAGAACTGCTCGACGCCTTCACCCGACTAGGCGATCTGGGAACTGCTTCGAGCGCCTTCTGCTTCTTCATCGATGGAATGGATGAGTATGATGGGAATCCTCGCGATCTAATAACTGTTCTCAAGGGGTTCTCCAAAGCCAGGATAAAGCTATGTCTCTCGAGTAGGCCTTGGAACGTATTCGAGACGGAGTTCGGGGGCGATCCGGTCCGCATGGTGTCTATTCAAGAACTTACTAAGCCCGATATGCGGCTATATGTTAGAGATCACCTCGAACAGCGGAGTGACTTTCAGCAACTGAAGAGTAGTGATCCTCGCTACCGGGATCTGACAGAGGAACTCATCGAGAAAGCGCAAGGGGTATTTCTCTGGGTTTTCTTAGTAGTTCGCTCTTTGGTAGATGGTCTTGAGAACTGCGATCGACTGGTTGATCTTCAGCGACGGCTAAGAGAATTTCCATCAGATCTACAGGACTTCTTCACTCATATTTTTGACTCTCTGGAGCCTGTCTACAAAAAACAGGTAGCGAGAGCCTTCCGAGTTGCGCTCGCTGCGTTGACACCACTCTCACCTTTGAACTACTGGTTTCTAGATCTGGATGAGGAGGATCCAAAACGCCTAGATGAAATAGAGATATGCCCTCTTCACGCGGCTACCTTGGAGTCGAGGACCGCCGAGATTAAAAAACGTCTCAATGGACGATGCAAAGGCCTCTTGGAGGTTACCTTTGCTTCGGACGAGTACCAAGTCGGTTTTCTTCACCGAACAGTAAGGGATTTCTTGGAAACAGATGAGATGCACGAAATGCTTGTGGATTGGTCTCCTGGTTTTAACCCAGATCTAGCCATTTGCCGGACGACGCTGGCCGAGCTCAAGGTGCAAATACCCAGACACGAAGACCGGCCGAGACATCTTGTTCGGTGCATGGTTCTCCACGCTCAAAAAGTAGAAGCACGAACAAGTACCTCGGCTCTAAAACTTCTACAACAGCTAGAGATGGTCTTTTCAACTCCTTGGGTCCACTATGGGATTGCGAGGCAATATCTCCCAGACGTAATCACCCCCGAAGACTACATTTTGCGACAGGCAATCGCGTCACACCTCATTATCTACGTTCAATACAAACTAGACCAAAAGAAGGGAAAGAGACTATCATGGTTAGCGAAAAGCCGTCCCAGTGCCCACCTTCTCGCTTCTGCAGTTGGATGCGATGTACATTCAGGCGTGAAAGACTACTCAATTGCTCCTCCGAACATAGAAATGATCACTCTCCTTCTCAACCGAGGCGCAGACCCCAATGAATGGTGGGGATCCGGGGTGGAAACCAGCTGGAAACGCCTCCTTACTCTTCTATATAAAAATTACCAACACAAGGGGGAAAGCAACTGCCCGCCCAACTTAGTTTACAGCTTAGTCAGTGAGTTTATAAAACACCGCGCAGACTTGCATGCTGTCGTCATATATCCCGGTGTGGGGGATGAATGTCGTGATGAAACATTGACTGCGGCGGCTGTGATCAAGAGGATATTCCCCCCGAATGAAGCGGCCGAGCTCCTGGCTCTCGCAGACCCGCTCGCACGCATTACAGTGCCCGACACTCTCGGAGGGAAAGTACGAGGAAAACTGAAGCAATATGTTTCTTCTTTCAGCGACAAGGGGTGAATCGACTTCTCAGATGATGAGCTTAATTGACTCTCAGTCAATGGGAGTCTTCAAAGGCTCAAAAAGGTTGGATTTCTCGTATTTTCACTTCGAGAGTGTTGGGCACTGGACTTGGAGAAGATGATTTGATCTATTTCAGTGCATTAAAGTGCTTTCGCATGAATCTGATATAGGTTTCTCACAAATTCAGCAAAAAAAAAAAGAACGAGAGCTGGATAATCTTTTCAACACCGTGGGCTACATACATCCAGCACTCAAAAGGTTTTTATGATAATATTCGGCAGCCCGAACTGCTTGCTACAAAAAAAAAAGCAATTGTTGGAACATGAGGGCAGTCAGTCAGCCCGTGGACTTGGGGAATTAGGGGCTTACGTTGAATGAACGGCGATTGATCAATTTAGGCTCGTAAGATTTTTGAACGATACCTAGTCTTACCTAGTATCTACCTACCTACCAGCCGACCACCCTCCAGCTCACAGCAGAACAGAGGAACAGAGGGACAGCGGAACAGCGGAAGAGCGGGGCGGGCAGCCAAGGCGGGAAGTCGGGGGTCTTGGCTAGTATATATTGCAGGGGCGAGGGAGAGTTAATACCGGGGCTTGGCAACCCCGGAGGAAACCAGTTGCGTAGCGCCCGGACGGGATGTAGACATCAACCTTAGAAGTTAGGGATTAATCAATCGATCAACCAATCTCCAGCTTTAACTATATCTTCCAACTTCCTTTCTTCTGCTCGACGGTGGGGGGGTAACATGGTACGTCGGTTAAGCACAATTCATGACGATGGCCAGTGTGGACTGGACTGGCTGACTGACTCTGAAGAGCTTCTTCCTAATATCCTAATTTGACTAACTTACTTGATTCCGTGAAATATCCCTCCTCCTCCGTCTATTATCGTATCTATGTGATGGAAACTGTAAGAAGATAGGCGACAGTAGTACATACAGGTACACATGTACATAAGCAAGAGAGGTTCTGGGAATTAAGTGAGGTCTACATGTAAAGTTCTCCCTATTTATCTACGTATATAGACACAAATGGGAAGAAGAGGAAGAAGTTATTTGAACTCGTAAAGAATTATGGCATTGCTAACTACTACTGCTGTCTGTTTTAGGTGGGAACTTTTTTTTTTTGTAAGATCAAGCGTCCGGGACACCCTCTTTTCGCCGAAAAAAACAACAGCAACAAATTCAACTACCTGAAATCAGAAAACCTGAATAAAATCTTCCGAACCAGTAGAGAAATAAAAAAAGGAAGCCGTCCCCCCACACAACAACGCGCGCGCAAGTAGAGAAGAGAGGAAGAGATTAGGAGGATGGTGCGTATTAAAGAGTAGGTCAGGTCAGGAGTGTAGCTTAAGCTGCGTAAGGAAAAAACATCATAAAAGAAATCGCTAGACGATGTAATTAAATAAAAAACCCGATGCGTCGTTACCGTAACATTTGGTCATTATCAATCATCATCTAGTCGACCTCCTCCATGGCGCTCTCACCAGCGGCAGCGGGGGCAGCAGCCTCCTCGCTCTCCTTCTCCTCGGTGGTCTCAGCCTCCTCGTCGACGTTCAATCCGAGGGAGACGAGCTTGTGGATACGCTCAGCGAAACCGGATGGTTCCTCGATGGTGAAGCCAGAGACGAGGAGCGAAGTCTCGAAGAGGAGTTGGGTGATGGACTTGACGGTGCGGTCGTTCTCGCCGTCAGCCTCGACCTTTTTCTTCAATTCCTTGATGATGGGGGACTTGGGGGAGATCTCGAAGGTCTTCTTGGAAGACATGTAGGAGCTCATGGAGGTGTCACGGAGGGCCTGGGCCTTCATGATACGCTCCATGTTGGCGGACCAACCGAATTGACCGGTACGGATGGCGCAGGGGGCACCGATGAGCTTGTGGGAGACGACGACCTTCTCGACCTTGTCGCCGAGGACGTTCTTGAGAGACTTGGCGAGACCCTCGTACTCCTTCTCCTCAGCCTCACGCTCCTTCTTCTCCTCCTCGGTCTCCTCGAGCTCGAAGTCCTTGGTGATGTCGACGAGCTTCTTGCCATCGAACTCCTTGAGCTGGGTCATGGCGTACTCATCAATGGGGTCAACCAAGAAGAGAACCTCGAAGTTCTTCTCCTTGAGAGAGTCAAGGAAGGGAGACTTCTGGACAGCCTTGAGAGACTCGCCGGTGATGTAGTAGATCTGCTTCTGGTGCTCCTGCATGCGGGTGACGTAGTCGGAGAAGGAAGTGGTCTCATCACCAGACTTGGTGGAGTTGAAGCGGAGGAGCTTGGCGAGGGACTGGCGGTTCTGGGAGTCCTCGTGGATACCGAGCTTGATGTTCTTGCTGAAGGCGGTGTAGAACTTGTCGAACTGCTCACGGTCCTCGGCGATTTCGTTGAAGAGCTCGAGGGTCTTCTTGACGATGTTCTTCTTGATGACCTTCATGATCTTGTTCTGCTGGAGAGTCTCACGGGACAAGTTGAGGGGAAGATCCTCAGAGTCGACAACACCCTTGACAAAGCTGAGCCATTCGGGGATGAGGTCGGTGGCGTCATCAGTGATGAAGACACGGCGGACGTAGAGCTTGATGTTGTTCTTGGTCTTCTTGGTCTCGAAGAGATCAAAGGGAGCGCGCTTGGGGACGAAGAGGAGAGCACGGAACTCGAGCTGACCCTCGACGGAGAAGTGCTTGACAGCAAGGTGGTCCTCCCAGTCGCTAGAAGCTGTTAGCATTTTTTTCTTGTAGTCAGTGCAAAAGGTATGACTTACTTGGACAAAGACTTGTAGAAGGAAGCGTACTCCTCCTGGCTGATATCAGCAGGGTTGCGAGTCCAGATGGGCTTGGTCTTGTTAAGCTCTTCCTCCTCGATCTTGCTCTCCTTGACAGTCTTGGTCTTCTTTTTCTTCTCCTCTTCCTCGTCATCGACCTCCTCGACCTTGGGCTTCTTCTCATCGTCCTCCTCCTTCTCCTCAGCATCCTCATCGGGGACCTCCTTCTCGGTCTCCTTGAGGACGTGGAGGTAGATGGGGTAGGAGATGAACTCGGAGTGCTTCTTGACGACCTCCTTGACCTTGCTCTCGTTCAAGTAGTCGGTCTGCTCATCCTTGAGGTGGAGGATGATCTTGGTACCGCGGCCGAGCTGCTCGCCCTCGGTGTCCTGGTTGAGGGTGAAGGTGCCACCGGCGGAGGACTCCCAGATGTACTGCTCGTCATCGTTGTGCTTGGAGATGACGGTGACCTTGTCGGCAACGAGGTAAGCGGAGTAGAAACCGACACCGAACTGACCGATCATGGAGATATCAGCACCAGCGGTCAAGGCCTCCATGAACTGCTTAGTTCCGGAGCGAGCGATGGTACCCAAGTTGTTGACGAGGTCCTGTTACTGTCAGCATTGATCTTACCGCTTAGAGGCGGGATCAGCTTAGAGGGAGAGTACTTACAGCCTTGGTGAAACCAATACCGGTATCCTGGATGGTGAGGGTGTTGTTCTCCTTGTTGGGGATGATATCGATCCTCAGGTCCTTGCCCGAATCGAGCTTGCTGGGGTCGGAAAGGGATTCATAGCGGATCTTGTCCAAGGCATCGGAGGAGTTGGAGATGAGTTCTCTGAGGAAGATCTCCTTGTTGGAGTAGACGGTGTTGATGATGAGGGAGAGGAGCTGAGAGATCTCAGCCTGGAACTCGAAGGTTTCGGCAGGCATGGTGGGTGGTTGTGAGGGGGTATTCTGCAGAGGTGAGAGTGTTAGTTGAGAGATTGATCTCAGAGGGAAGTTGGTGGTGGTGTTGGTGGTGGTTGAAAAGTAGGTGAGCGAGGAGGGAGTAAAACTCAGATATCAGTTTCTACCCCCCTCACCCAACTGATAAACAAGCTTTGACCAACCAAAGCACGCAACACAGAGCCGGGGAGCAGCTAGGCACTTACAGGATAGATAGAGTAGAGATGAAGCTGGTCAGGGAGAAGTAGTTGCAGGATAGAGAGGTGAAGAAGGAGGAGAAGATGATAGAGAAGTGAAGTTTAAGAAGAGAAGAAGAAGAAGAGGAGGAGGAAGAGGAAGAACTTAGAAAGGTGAAGAAAGAAACAAAAAAAAAAAGAAAAAGCACGGACTCCTTAAGCGAATATTCTACCAATTTCCACGCCTTACTCTGGGGGAGGACGCTAGACTACATCGGGTGCTTAGTAAGGGATAGCTTCCTTCCTGCCTCTCTTCCTTCTCTCACCCTGGGAAGCTCTACCTGGTTCTCTGCTGTCTGGTTGCTATCTCATTGCTATGGATAAGTAGTAGCTACATTCCTCCCTATCTACACCTCCGTCTCCCTTCTTCCGCTCTCGTCCAGGTACCATTTTTGAGGCTTCCAACCACAAAGTGGGGGGTAGCTGGTGGTTGCGATGGGTTACCTAAGCTCCAGAACATTCTACTCGTACTGCCACCATCACAAGGCAGACAAAGATCACAGCCCAGCGGAACATTCGAGATACATTCCACCTGTTTGCCTGAAACGAGGCTACAGTAATTATTGGAGTTGAATTGAGATAGGCAGATATCTGTAGAGCTTGAGACATCCCATAAAACAGAGTGGATGACCAGTAAAAACGAAACGAGGGGAATATCTTAAAGAAAGAAACGCCGTCACTGCCACTGCAGCTTCATGCCATGATAGAGAGAGAGAGAGAGAAACGCTCATCTAATAATCACTCCCACCCAACCGTCCCAAATTCCAATCAAACACACCTCCCGACGTCACCCCCCAGCTCTTCCCCAACCACAGCGCCAGCCCCCCAACCACCCCGAACCCCCCTACAACCTGCACAACCATCCACCCCCTCCGCTTCACCTCCTCATCCCACCCCACCAGCCCCAGCGGATCGTGCCGCGGCAACTCCCCAACCCGGTACCGCACCCGCTGCCCCCTCTTACCCTCCCGCGTAAACAGCTCCCCGTCCCCGCACTCCTCGCCAGAGAACCCCGGTGTCCGACTGAGCGGGACCAGCGTCCCGTCAACCACGCACTCGTTCAGCCGTTCGGTCAGCCACACTGCCCGCTCCCCGCGCGCCAACGCTTCGTACCGCTCCCGCTCGTTCTGGAGGCTCTGCTGGAGGTCTGATGCCCATCGCGCAAGTCGTACCTGCGCGAGTCTCTCCTCGCGCTGCGTATGGTCTGCCACCCGCGCTAGGCTGTATCCGGGAGAACTGCCAGGACGCGACACCAGCACTTGAGAATCGGAGATGGAAGATGCAGAAGAAAATCCCACCGAAGGGCTGAAGTGGGAGATGGCTGATCCCGGTCGGGCGGGTGACTTGGTGTTTAACCGTGGCTCCTGCGGCCCCTCGTGCCTCTGTATCAACTTCTTAGCGGCCGAATGTCGGAGCCAAGAGAGGTTATCTTGGTCAAAGATCTTTTCTACAAGGATCCCAAGTTCGGACGGCATCAACGGCTGCACGTAATCAGGGCTCATCAAAAGACTGGCTTCCATGGTCTCGTCGTCGTTGGAAACAGCTGACGAAATTGCAAAGGGTGGGGATGAACTCGTTCCGTCCTGTAAATCGGGAACTGTGTCTCTGAAAAGGAAGGGTTTGACCCCCGCATCTAGAGCCCTGGAGTGGAATGCCTTCTTTAAAGAGGTTATATCTCCCTGCGACAATAGATCGGTCTTGCTGATCACTGGGATCACATTGCTAAAATCAGAGAGTTTCCGGATGCACTCGATATCCGCGGCCAGCGTAGCTGTAAATCTTAGTTAGCTCTATATTGATAATGGGTGAGATCTTAAACTTACCTTCGGATATAAGATACAGCACAGCATCAACCTGAGATCCACCATTCCCACCCAACAAACCTTGGAGATCAGTATTTACCGCACTGACAGCATTCAGTGTCCTCTGAAACTGCTGGTTCATGTACTGTATAACTGATTCCGTCTGGTCTGCCCGACTTATTCTCGTTCCAGGAGCATCGACAAAGCAAAGGTTCCTCTCCAGCACGATATCACCCATACTCTTCCTTCGTCGTAGGACTCTGGAGTCTTCGAGATCTGACCACCATGATGGATATGGTTTTGTGCTTGCGTATATCTCTGCTATTTGTACCGGCCCTTTTGAATGCCTTGCGGATGATTTACTCTGGGATTTCCTACGTTCTGGAGTCTCATGAGCACTTGGAGGAGGTGGGTCGACGTGTACGATATCTTCGCAAATCTGGACGAACGATTTTACGAGAGATGTCTTTCCAGAGCCTATAATTTATTAGAAAGACTTTAAGAAGGTGGGTTGGGCACGACTTACCAGCTGCACCAGAAACCAGAATCTTAAACCGACCCATATTCCTTCCCCGCTGTGTAAACGGTCTCCGACTCGGCATTTTAATACTCGGCATCACCAGTTGTGGAGCACTATCATGTAGCTGCGAAGCATCGAACCGCTCCGTTGACTCCCCAAAGTGTAGATCCTCACGCTCCGCCTCATCCTGATTAGATATCTCGTCAAAGGGTTTTAGTGATCGCGTCGAAGTAGATTTAGGACTACTAGGTAGGGAAGAAGGTTCTGCTGGCGATCCTAGGGTGAGCGGTGTCAAGGGGAGGGAAGCAACGATATTCGGATTTGGAGAAGGATGGCGGACGTGGGAGTGCGGGTTAGTAGCTGGAGTGGATAGATCGGAATGGTTGTCAGGATGTATATCAGACGCCTTTAGAGTCGGCCGTCTTCGATCAAAGAGTGGGGGTTCGTCGTGAGGTTGTTGTTGTTCTTTGTCCGTAGGAACCCGAACGTCCTCGTCCCTAGTAGTATCTACGGTCGCTCCGTCGATTGTAGACTCAAGGCTTTGTACTCCATAAGAGCTATCTTCCGGACCACCGAATGTACTAGTCTGTGAGTCTTCCATATTGCGGCCGCGGTTGCTATCGTCGGCGTCGATGTCGTCTTCTCTCGCTAGGAAGAACGTTGACGGAGCAGCATTGCGGGGATCCGTCAACGACGACCCAACTGGTTGATCAGTCGTGGAAGACTTGTAGGAGCGGTCTTGAAAGGGGTCTGGAACTAATGGCCGCATGTTTGATCGATAAAGATCATGTAGATAAGCAGGTATAGCTCCTCATTTGATCGAGTCAAAGGTCTCGAGGTGTAGTTACTTTGTCGACGTGTAAGCTGATGATGTTTCTCTCTCTCTCCATCGATATCGGAGATCATGTTCTGTATTATGTCAGGGTCGAAGGTTAAAAGAGTTACCCCTCATCATGTGGGTTGGGAACAAGGATTAAACACACTAGACTACTTTGGGTCTAGTGGGGTTTGAGCTTCCCCACGACTTTATTTTCATCTCAAAGTGAAGATGAAGAAGAAACAAAGACTTGATTCGGGACTTAGTGATATTGAATCGAAGCTTGCATGCCAACCTGGCGACAGAAGTTGGAAGAATATATCCTCGAGAACAGTGAACCTAATAATATCTAGGCAAAGTAGGACAGTCTGAATACACACCATCTCGTGGTGCTCCTGCGACCTCCCTCGATAAACATGCAGGTAAACGCTGAAGAAAACCCCTGCATCACACATACCAACGTACCTACGGACACTTAAACGGCCTTGGCCCAGGTAACACATAATCCCTTGGATCCTGCTCATACGAGTCCCACAACACCCCCGGATCCTCCGGGCTGTACGCCCCCGGCAACGCAACAAGCTCATCCGGAACCACACCCCCCTCTCCCTCCTTCCCAACAACATTCACCTGCGCGCAATTCATATAAAACTGGCACCCACCCACTTCCCTCGCGCTCGTCAACTGAATAATCTCATGCCGAATAAGATACTGCCCCGGCGCAAGGCACGGCGGAATGGTAATATTCCACCTGAAATTATCATCGTGCAAACGCTGCGATGCCCAGACGCCGTCCGCATCGGCGGCTTCCTCCTCGATCTTGAACCAGACTTTCTCCCCATCTGAGCCCTTGAAGGTCCCGCAGTCTGGGTCGCAGCGGGCCATGTACGTGTGGATAGGGGAGAGGTGGGACCACTCATCCCAGAAGTAGTGGGCCACGGATCCGGCGTGGATGTCTGCTACGCGGGCGAAGCCGTCGTCGGAGATGGGCTCGGCGAAGGCGTTGCAGGTCATGTTGTTGCTGTAGACGTCTTGCTGGGGTTCGTGGCCTGGGATTTTGCGGAGGATGCTGGGTGGGTCGGCTGTGAAGTCGGGGGTGGCGACTGGGAGGTAGCCGGTGTAGGTTTTGGTGTCCATCACTATGGACTTGACATGCCTATTTCTCAGTTAGAAACTGGAGGTGAGATACAGTAGGCTCTCTGATAGGTATCTACATACCCATGCCCCAAGGCAGTAGAGGCCAAAGCCGCAACAAAACACAGTTCCTTCGGCGAAAACATGATGATAACTAACAAATATATTCAAGCACGTTCCTGCACTGTCTAGCAAATCGCTAGACATCCAGAGATCTACTCGCCTTCATATACTCCTTTTCCCCTTCTTACTTCTCAGATCTATATACAGTCACGTGTTCTACTATTAATCTAGAGACGGGAAATTCGAACCCGATTACTTCAAGGCTGGTAACTGCAAAGCAGTTCCACCAATGACTCCTGTCCGTTTGCAATCTTCCGTTTCGGTTGATGTGCCGACGACAAACTTTACCATGCTCGAGTCTAATGTCAAGATTCGATATTATGTGCCCCAACGGGATATCTTCAAGATATCTCTCCAGGGGCGGTTGAGCTGATACGCAGGTCACGATAAAGCAATCAGCCAAGACGCGGGGTCGCTCATAGCTTCAAGGCCGAATGATCTATCAAACAGCAATGGTGGACTGGAAAATGCCATGGGCGGGTAGCCCGCGGGTTTTCCTGCTCGTTCAGGGGTTTAAAGGTAGATGATCTACATCTACGATTCTCCTAATTCTCTTGAAACTCTTGCTGGTTTTCACGGTATGTAGTACTGTCTGACAGGATGAAAGATATATTTCTCTTTCCTGTTAACTACAGCCAAAATAATCATATATTTTTACATGACATTCGTTACTAAGAAAGAATACCCAAGAAAGCACTAAACAACAGAAAGAACACACGAGATCACCACTGACCACTCACTCCTTAGGAAACTTCCTAAACAAATCCGCCACATGATCAATCGGCGCCGCCATCAACCCCACCACCGTCTCAAACGGCGGCTTATCCGGCGCGGAGGGATGCGACCTCGTAGGCGTCAACATCTTCGTCCGTTCAAATGACTTCGAAAGCTCATCACTCTCCTCGACTGATAGAACCCTCTCGAGGGCGGGGAGGTCATCCTCTTCTTCTTCCTTTGTATGCTGTCTTAGATCGCGCATCAGGCCTTCGATCGTAGTTAGGAAGAGCCCCTCCGAGGCGTCGAGGTTCTGGAATTGTTTGAGAAGTTCTTTGATCTACCACCGAACAAAACACCTCAAACATTAGAATAGAACACAGAACACACTCTGGTACCAAAAAAAAGAACGAATTCTCACCTTCCGATGCTCCTCCCGATCCCTATCCGCCTTCTCCTTCCCCCCCTCAACCTTCTTCTCCATAATCGGATAAATCAACAACTCCTCCGCAATCGAATGCCTCGCTAACTCCCACGTAAACTGATTCTGATACCTCGTCTTCGTATCATTATCAGTAGCCTTGATGATCTGGTGGTAGTATGACTCGAGTTCTCTGTGGTCTTCTTTGATGGGGTCTGAGACACGCATTTTGGCGACGCCGGCGGAGGAGACGGGGCGGATGATGGTAGTTGTTCTGGGGACGGTGAGGCGGAAGATGGAGCTGGTTGCTCGGGTGGTTGCTGATAATAGGGGGGATCTAAACATTACAACTTGATAATGTGCTTTGATATTGGGAAGCAGGGGTTGGGGAGATATCCGGGGTTTTTATACGCAGAGAAAGAGATGGATTTAAGAGCCCAGTCGATCTGAGGTCATTGAAAATCAAGTATTTTCAATTGGCAAGCCCAATTGCTTCACAGAGAGCTAGAAAAGATGCACATTCTTGTTGAGGTAGGAGTGTTTGTTGATGTCCTAATAGCTCATCGTGTAGATCATAGTAGTGCACTGACATCAGAAATTCATCACATTTTCTAGAAACTTGGCTATCTGCTCGCATGCGCATACTATGAGCTCATAGTATTCACAATATGCTGCTTCTAAAAGGGTTTCTCCGGGGAGAGTTTTGTTATCGTCCAACGCTGGAGGAAACCAGCGTTCATCATGACGTCGAAGAAACGTCGATAAATAAGCGAAACCCGATAGGCTGAGCCAGAAGTAAATCAAGGTTTCGGAACCAAAGAACCGACGGGAGCCAAAATGTCAATTTCAACAACAATAACAGACCGAAATCGGTAATCTCTGTTTTGAAGGTGTTCCCTCATGTCGTGAAAGAAAGGTCCGGTCAGAAATTAGGGAACAGCAGAAACAACTCAAGGTCCACGAACGGGGATACATGACTAAGCATGCTATATCCCTAATATCACGTGACGTGGATACCCCGATCCCCTGAAGCTGATGGCAGGTTGTCCGGAGTCCGAATTTGGGGGTAGCTGATGGTGCTGTGACCATAGATATGCCTCTATATGGCGCTTCATTCTCTTTTGTAGATTTTGATCTAGAAAAGTGCCGATGCATCACAGGAGATTGTCCAGTTTCATGGATAGGGGGAGAAAGTACCCCGCATATTGGGGGACATACCAAGGCATGCTGTGCCATATGCTGCACATATGTATGTATGTATGTACATGTATGGCAACCCTTTGTTTGTTTTATGATAAATCAGGTAGCAAGCGGTTAATACCCTAACGCGGTTGGCCAGAACGGAGGCGTTTCTTAAGCCTCGGTTATATCCTTTCACCTTGTTGTTTTCACATCAAGGCTCTTTCCTTCCCTTCAACAGCTCCAAAGTCTTTACCTACCCAACCAAAGGCATAATCAAAGCTCTCAGCCCATCCCAATCTCCAACGCCATCATGGAACCCGGCGGAATATACCTCATCCTCTCCGCCTCCACAGTCGAATACCACTGGGAGATATACGTCGCCTCCACTCCCACCAAAGGCATTGCGCATCACGCCAATAATTCCGAGGGCGGTTGGAGATACGAGCGCAGACTCACCGACGAGCTTGTTAACTCGGAAATGCTAGCCTTAGCCCTGAAAGTAGGAACCGTGCCTTCACCAGACGTACATGCTCGAATCGATAATATTTTAGGCGATCCGAGTATGATCTCACAGGATGAGGGGTTTAGATGTAGGAAGTGGGCGCTAGATGGTGTTGAGCGTCTGCGTGATGCGGGGATTGTGGATGTTCCCTATATTGAGGTTGTAATGGATAGGGCGTATGAGCTAGCGGATGGGAATCGATCGAATATAGAGCTCGGGATGGGAGGGTATGTTGTTGCGTCAATGTAGTTTTATTGTCTTCGAGTTTTCTTTGTGAGGAGGAAATGGGACATAGAATGTGACGACTTAAGGGGTGCTTTTTCGCCCTTGTTCATATTGTTGTTATCGTGATTCTTTGTGGACAACTTTTTGAAGACCCTTTGTCACACTATAGCATTGCATAGATGTAAAGAAACGAGAGGGATAAAGACAACATTGGCCTTACCCCTGATATTGTTTGTCTTCGAACAAACAAACAACTTGAATATGTCCCTGCAGGAACTGCTTACAGTATATAGACCGTTTTTCTATAGCCTTATACATCCTTCTGTAGCATAGAGCCCTAGCTCTATGGTACAGGGGTATGGCCCCAACAGGTCCTAGTCTTCTAAGAGCCAGTAAAAATAGCATCTATCACTTATCATAGATGTATGTATGAGGTCAAATCAACTGGGTGCTCCGCTCTAGTAGCGCCACAGGGTGTGGCGCTAGGACCCCTTTGTGCCATAAAGGATATCTCTCTTCAAATAAACACCCTGAATCTCCTTGTTGAAGTTATCAGATGTTCCCATCTGAATGGAGAAAGGCGAAATATTTAACCGGGAAGTTCAACCTATATCAGTAACACACCCATATATAAGGTGCATCACCTGTTGAAATTATGAGCTTCACACACACACTAACTCACATCGCGTCAATCTTTTGACTTACTGCTCTTAACATTCAACAAGACACCATCGGAATTCTTGTGTGTGGTTCACATACCCCAGCCATGTGCTGCCCCAACTCTCTCAATCGCGACGACTTTGCGTCCCTTGCCCTGGACCTAGACGACCTCGCCGTCCAGGAGGAGCCGACCCCTGAGGTCAACGAAGAATATGAACCCTGGGCCTTGCCTTACCGAGAACCCCGGTCCGTGCCTTACCTAGATTCGGACGTGGACCATGATGACCTTGAGGACGTAGAGCGATACCGACCCGGCGGATTGCACCCTGTCGAACTTGGTGACACCCTAGGGAACGATGGGCAATACTTGGTGCTTCACAAGCTAGGCCATGGATATTTTTCCACAGTGTGGCTCTGTCGGGACCTCAATGCTGGGAAGTATGTCGCTGTAAAGGTTGACGTCTCAGCGGAATCCGACCCGCATCCCCCAGAGTCAGTTGCTTTCATGCTTTTAGAGAAGTCACAGGAACAAGCTGGACGGGACCAAGTTGTTCCCCTTTTAGATAGGTTCAATATTGAGGGACCGAACGGCAACCACTTCTGCTATGTTCTCCCTGTCCTAGGACCTCGTATACCGCTTGGCTTGCTTTTGGGCGATGATTACGGAGAGGCCTCGAGAAAGGTTGCCCTCCAGGTCGTCCAGGGTCTCGAATTTCTCCACAAAAGCGGTATATGTCATGGTGGTAAGTAGCTGAGCCCCCTGCATCCATTCCACTCAGAATAGGTGGGCTGACACACCACCAGATTTGCGGGAGGGCAACATTCTTTCGAAACTCAAGAATTTTGACGACCATACCGAGACCGAGGTGATGGCGCTGTTTGGGCAGCCGCGATTAGTCCCGGTCAAGATGACGTCGGGAGCCGACCCAGGACCCTCCGCTCCCAGCTATCTCGTCAAACCAGCAACCAGAATCGATTCCCGCTATCTCACTGATCAGGTCTGCATCATTGACTTCAACGAATCGTACCCTATAACATCCCCTCCGGAATATATCGGAACCCCAGAGGCATTACTTTCACCCGAAATAATCCGGGACACCGGTGCGGCGGGATTGGCAAGTGACATTTGGGCGCTTGGGTGGACCATTCAAGGGATCCGGTCTTGTGGGGTCCGCTTCAAGAACCTCCCAGGCGAAGTAGTTATGGAATTTGACCCGCCCCCCCCACCTGTGGATTATGGTGACTATATGTTGAGGATTGTACAACTCCTGGGAGCACCTCCAGATCGGTGGGGTGAAGGAGGTAGAGAAGGTGAAGAAGATGAAGAAGGTGAAGAAGATGAAGAAGGTGAAGAAGATGAAGAAGGTGAAGATCTCCCGCCGACTGCCACGAAGCCAGTTGTACTCAGAACGTTGAAGAAGTGGCTCTCCCCACCAGAGATCGTCAAGTTTGAGAATACAGGTGAAGAGAAAAGCATCTCCATCCCTGAAGATGAGCTTGACGTCTTTGTGGATCTTCTTAGCCAGATTATTACCTATGAGCCCGAGGAACGCATCTCGACTTCCGCTATCAAAGATCATGCATGGTTCCGTGGAGAATGGGCTGGAGCTAAGAGTGATTGAACAGGAAGAGGGGAGGGTAGACGGGCGGGAGAGTGAAGCTCTGGAAAGTATGCTTAGGGGGTACAGAAGAGCGCACCGTGAAGGAGATTCCATCGGATGGCATGGTGACAGAAGGAAGTGCTGCTCTCATGTACAGTAGTACTCTAACGTACATGACTCTAGTAGATTGTGTGTAACTAGGAGCAGAATGAAAGTGTACGATTGGTTTTAATGATCTTCAGCAGGTACCTCTCGGCAAGATCCGTGGTTCTGAAAGGGTTTGAAGGTGCGAGGTTGTATTTTTAGGTGGACTCTGACCGTTCAGGGTTCATGAGGTGCAGTAGCTGCCCATCATGCAACGAAAACATGGCCTAGGAAAGAAGGATGTTCCATGTTCTTCTTTGCATGGAAAAGAAGAGACTCACATGACAGACGCCTCTGCAGCTTCGCTTGTGGGACATCATGAAGATAAGACGAAGAGAAAAGCATCCGCAATATTCTCTGGTCGACCCAAAGTCTTCGATCTTCTAGGGGAAGTTAAGCCGAATCCGAAAAGCGCATCCCTGAGCCCTGGAGAGAGTCGGATAACCCAGATAGCAGAGTCTTATTGGACTATCTGAGAAAGGCATACGACGTGCAGAATTTTAGTCGAGGGTCCCAATCATGTCAGACAGGACGGGTGTTTGCTGTCTGCCTTCCCATGTCTCCCCTACCTACCCTACCAATCCTTGTGATCTCTTTTTTTCTTTCTGTTGGTGGTGGCGTATGGCGAAACCAACCCCCCACGGCTAAACAGGGGAGGAAATGGACTGGGTGTGGTCAGACATATTATTCCTGTGCTTGGGGCGCATCGATCGGCTAAGTAGCCCATAAGACGAGCTTCAACTCGAGAGCTGTCTTTTCTATTAATATTCCATGCTTTCTTCTGCAACAACTTCCAGCGACGGCGACCACGACGACGACGACATCAACAGACGAGAGACGCAGAAAAGGAGGAATCCACGATAATAAACAGGAAGAAAAAGAGGAAAGTCACGGGAAGTTCCGGAGTGGGATGAGGTCATGTCATTGGTGGGTTGAAAGTGGGAAGAAGGTGGGGGTTCCCAGATAATATCTCCGTATCTGTCTGGTATCCGTATTTTAACCGTCCCCACGGAGCACTGTAGAAGACACGAATAGTAGGAGATAACGTATGTAATGTACTGTAATAATCTATTTACTGGGAAAGAACACGAACTTCGATTAACTTTTTCCACGGACATTCAAACAATTTCATTTTCCCACTCAAGAGATGGGGATGAGATGGTTAGAACTTCCCCCCCAAAAGAAGGGAGAACGACAGACAGACATCCTCTCTCTTGCTGGAGATGCACAGACTGTCGGAGAAGCCAAGGTGAAAGAGACCTCGTTCGCTTGGTCAACATCGTCTACCATCATGATCACGACATCACACTAGATCTGTTTCTTCCGCTTTCTATACACACGCAACCCCCAAAGCTCCCTCAGCCTTAGGCGAACCGAACCACCTGTCGCTCCCCGCCATCTTCGGGACCACACAGCGACAAGACTTCGACTGCTCAGAAGAAGAAAAAGGAGAGTCATTTTCCCCGCTACCGTCAAGATAGGATAGAGAGTAGAAATTAGACGAAAAGAAATTCCCCGATCCAATTGTTGTGCGCGCGCTCGCAACCTGCCTTTGCGATGGACCAACAGGCCCCTCTGACCTCGTGGCCCGAGAATTTCAACAGCGAAGCCCTCGTCCCAACGTCCGGCGTCGAAGATGAATTCTCAAACTTCCTCGAGTTCGGGTTCACCTTCCCGGAATTGGAGAACGGTGCCGTCCAGAACCCAAGATCCCTCGCCCAGCCACCTACGTCGTCGATGGAGGATGTGGATATGATGAGGATGAGCCAGGCACAGGCTACGGAGGGACAGACGCAGACGGCTCAGGCGGTTCAGCAGAACACCCACCAGCCTGCTCAGGTCATGACCGATATGTCGTCGGTGCGACACCCTGGACAGGAGGTGAAACAGCATTACCAGGATCCGAATATGGAGTCGCAGTTTTATCAGGGGAGACAACAGCAGCAATCGCATCAACCACCACACCAACAGCAACAGCAGCCGCCGCCACACATGAATCCCAACTACGCGCACCGATATCAGGGCATCCCCCCAACACCCAACAGTATCGAATTACATGGTGGGGCAGTGAATCGGTATCCGGGACGGATGGAGAATGAAGCTCGCGGCTACGAACACTATTCACGACCGAATGATGATCAGGTAAGGAATGTCTGATGGATAACTAGAGATGAAGAGCCCGATACTGATTTCGGTATTGTAGAGTGCCTTCACGCCTTTGATGTCACCAGCCGTGACCCCATTAGATACCCAGTTCTGTCTACCAGAATACACTATCCCGGGCGAATATTTCACCCCTCTCACCTCTCCCGCTCTCGAAGCCCGCCAGTCAAATGGGAACGGGTACATGTACAATGCCACCCAGGCCCCAGATCTAGGTTTTTTGGCTTCTCCAATCGACCCATTCAACCATGTCCCAACATCATCCGCTCCATCCTCTCCAGCCATCACCAAGAAGCAACGACGGAAACCATCAACATCAACCCGAGCTGCGACAAGGACAGTCCGGCAGTCACCATCTGTCCGCCCGCAGAGTCGGCGAAAACCCCATTCCGGCTCAACACTCAATCCCGATGATAATACCTCCAGAGGCTCAGGTGGATACCACCACAACAGCAGCAATGAGAACTCTGCCCAAGATTCAGTCTCCCCCGAACCCCTATCAGAGCCCCTAATGCCACCACCCGCAGTACCAAGATCAGGGAAGTCTACCTTTAACACCATCCAAGAGTCAGGACCCGACTCCAAATCAAGCGAAGCAGCCGCAACCCCAGCGACTCTGATGAAACTGCAAAAGCAACATGCCCACACTGAAAACACGGGACCTCAATTCTCAGGAACCTCAACTGTAGTGGTGAACGATACTCCCGATGAAGTGATGACCGATGCCAATACATCATCAAATACCAACCCAGGCGTAGCTCGCATTGATACTACAAGCAACGAACAGACTCCCACATTACTCGCAAAAGGGGTATCCCCAAATAGTGCTGGCCCATTGGCCGAGAAACCATTGCCCAGCCCTGCTGCACCAAGTCCGCGGATAGGTGCTAGTTCGTCCCCCGCCATTGCACCGAAGAGAGGCGATTCAAAGACCACCGGACGGGTCTCCAAAAAGCGACAGAGTGTGAACTCGTCGCAGGCCAGTCCGGCATTAAGGCCAAAGATCAGCCCAAGCATTCAGCCGTTGATTCGCAATGATGGTAAGCTAGAATCCCCACTTTGTATGAAGTACACATATATTAATCTATCGACGTGCTATTAAGTAGGTGTATCACCAGAGTCCTCAGCAGTCTACCTAGCATCCAAATCAAACTACCAGCATCTCCTCGACGGCACCCTCCTCCCCGGTGTCTCCTACCCAGAAGCCCTAGCCGAAAACCTAAGCTCAAAGCGCACAAACCACAAACTAGCCGAACAAGGACGCCGAAATCGCATAAATTCCGCCCTCAAGGAGATCGAAGCACTCTTACCCCCCGGTTTCGCCGCTGAGAGATGCAAAGATACCGGTGAAGGAACCCCCGGGACCACTGCGAAAGATAAATCCGGCAACCAACCCGTCAGCAAAGCCAGCACAGTCGAGATGGCGATCGATTATATCAAGCAGTTACGAAGTGAATTAGACGAGACGAAAGAAAAGTTAAAAGCTGCGGAGATGAAGAATGGAAATGATGAACGGCCTGGGGAGAATGGGGAGCCTACGAATGGGGAGGCTAAGCAAGAGACGCCGAATTAAGTCTAAACCAGAGACAGGTTTCTATGTTCGTTACTTTTTCTAGTTACTATTTTCCGTTTTCCTTATTGGGGGGTCCTGGTAATTGGGGTGAGCGATGATTTTTCCATGGGAGGGAGGCACTCTGCTTTTTTACGCTGTTCAAGTTTCCCGACGTTTATTTTTTTCATTCTCATTCTACATATCTTGTCATCCTCATCGTCTGTCCATTCTATCTAATGTAGGAATGAGTATAAACGCTTCCCCTATGTCTGCCTATGTATATTCTTCTTGTGTTTATAAACTACTTTTTTCCCTTCTTTTTTCGCTTGATATTGCTTGCGTCCGTTTCCCCTTGGACCGGACGTGATTATACGTCGATGAGTGGCGCGCATACGAGATGCTACTTATTTACTGATCGATACCTATATGAATCGTTTTCGTTCTCTGCACCCTTTCTAGGGTTTATGTTTCACACTCAGCTAGAAGCGTCTGTTTCTTCTCCACGCTTCTCGGTTGGATCCTCCTTGCCTTGAGAGTACTTGGTCTTTCCAAGTATATCTTTCAATATGGGCACTTATGCTCTTGCCTTCGTTGCCGGCCACATCCCCCCCCTAGCCCCTTCCTTACAGCGAAACAGGATATCATGGCCCGATATCCTAAACAAACAAAATCCCCATCGTCCATCCAGCAGTTTTACACCATCGTCTCTTAACACTTCATCGCCCGTGGCTCTGCGTCCACTTACTTACCGACATTGTTACCATCTTGCTTATCATTGCTACCCCTTATATATCTTTAGATCAATCTATTCTAAAGCCCTTATTTCGCACCCCTTTTTGCTCCCTGTTCTCTCGGCGGAATACACATACCTACCCTCCCCAACCACACCTCTCCCACCCCCAGATCCTCACCCCATGACCACAAGCTGAGCTACCAGCCTCTCTCTCCCACACCACAGAAAATGAGAAACCGCGGTAAATACGACTTTAGGCACATAATCAGCCGAGAATCCATAGCCAGACAACACCCCGCCTACCTCTCGCGGGGCTCGCGTCCACGTAAACGAGAACTTCAGGAGATAATGGCTTATTCGATGTCCCTCCCGCTTGAATGGAAGGGTATGGATGAATACGATTGGTGGGGAGACGACGATGATGATGACGACTGGGTACCTGGTTCTGATGGTTCTGGCTCTGGGGATGATGATTCTGGGGACAGTTCGAATTCGAATGGCTATGGTGGTGGTGGTGGTGATCCTCCTCCTGGGGGCTCGGGATGCTCGAAGAGGTCTGACTCTGAGTATGGTTTGCTTGAAGTTGGTGGCGATTCACTCTGGGACAAATCGAATGGATCTGACTCTGGTTATGGTTCACTTGCGGACAACTCGAACGTATCTGACTCTGGTTATGGTTCACTTGAGGACAACTCGAACGCATCTGACTCTGAGTATGGTTTGCTTGAAGTTGGTGGCGATTCACTTTGGGACAAATCGAATGGGTCTGATTCTGGTTATGGTTCACTTGAGGACAACTCGAACGCATCTGACTCTGGCGGGGATTTTCCCGAACACTACCCGACCGAGCCTCCCACAAGGACCCTGGTGCTCGATATAAGGAACCGCACTCTCCCTGTCCCTCGCACGTTCGTCTACTCATGGCTAAATATGAACAATAAACTCGGGGGCTGCGATCCCTTGGGTGACGACTCTATTACAAGGGAGATGGAGATCAAAATTAGGACCCTCACATTCCCCGTCCCTCGCAAATTCGTCTTCTCATGGGTGAACATGAACGATGAAGATGAGGGCTGCGGTTCCTCAGACTTCCACGAACCCTACGGTATCGTCTCCGCTGCAAACCGTCAGGGGATCGGAAGTGGTGCGGAAGAAGAGACAACGACAACATCCGGCGAGATTACGAGAGCAGTGACCCCTCCTCTGTCAGCCTACTTCCCAGCCTTTGTTTCTCAGATAGAGGAGCTCTTTCGTTTCAATGAGAGAGGGTTGGAGGTGAAGAGCGTCCGAATGCGATACAGCAGAGACTATGATTTTGTGGTTCAGACGGATAGGTATAATGTTTCCGAAGAAAATTGGGAGAAGGTTAAGACGTTTATAGAGAGGGAGTGTGAGGGGACGTTTACTTGGCTTATTTGTTCGCGGAGGAAACGTGGAAAGCGTGCTCAGAGTGATCCCGAGGAAGGACTCGATACTGATACTGTGGATGCTGATAATGAGAGCAGGGAAAGGGGGGAAGAGACCGATCCGGGTTTAGGAGAGGCCGGGCCTTCGGGAGAGAACGGGAGAAGGAGTGATAATTCTGGGGTTTGACTTTGGGACTTTGGGCTTTTTACCAACCTATCTTATTTTTGGATTAAGGCATCTTGGCTCTTTGCTTGCGGTGTTGGGGTGATCGAAACGGTTCTTAACGTGCGTTTATTTCATGTCTCTGCCCCTTATTTTGTTGAGTCGATTGACTTTCCGTTCTTTTTTCTATTTTCGGGACACTTCTTGCCTCCAACCCCATCGGGGTTTACTTTTAGATTGGTGTCGCTATACACTCCTTTTCTCCCTTTTCCTTCTTTGTTTTCTTAGCTTTTATATGTTTGTTCGAATCCAAGTCCCAGACTTGAGTGAGGCCATTCTTACTCTCTGTGTCTCTGCTCACTATGGGGTACCTTCCAGATCAGTTAACTTGAACTCTCTAGGTATGACGGGGCCAGTCCGTAGTAGGAACAGCCTGGCCCTCATGCTTCTAGTCCTCCTACCGATCGTCAAGATGGGGTTTGCCTGGATCTACCTTTTCAGGGAACATATGGCTTTTAGGGGAGGAGACCAAACAGAGATGGGATGGGTTTGCTATATTATATTAAAGTATTAAGGAGTACCAAAGCTAATTACAGATGATATCTGACAGGTATAGCCCAACAAACGAAACGCATTAGAAACATCATACATATGTCCCATAAAACATAAGCCCTTTCCTCATAAACTTCTTCAATCCTCGAAGAAGTTCAAAATCGCCTTAATCCCCCTCGTCCCCAATCCCCTGGGCGGATAGGCAATATACAACATATCTTCCGTCGCGCCCAACTTCGCCCTAAACTCCGTCTTCCTATCAAGCTTAAACTGCTTGACTATCCCCTCGTACGTATTCTGCAACACCTTCACCTTCGCACCATGCATATGATGTCCCGGCGTCATCTGTCCCGTTGCCCCACTCCCGAAAGTGAGCGACTGAACGCCCGACTTTGCGGCGGATTGGATAGCGTGCGTGACGATGTACTCGATCGCTCCGTTGGGAGAGTTCGGGAAGTCAAGACTGTATTTCACCTGCATCCCGTTCTTGGGGGAGAGTTGCGCGAGCACGACGAACGAGCAGATTTTCCCCTCGCCGTCGGTCGCGTAGAAGTACCGTCTATGACGCTCGTCTCTCCAGGGTGTTATGTCTGAGAGGTGGACTTGTGTTCCTGATCGGTTTGACAGCCAATCGTGAATCCGCTGGTCGATCTGGGACTTGATATCCTGCGGTAAAGCCTGCGCTAACGCGAAACTGTGAATCTTCACGCCCTCATTCTGCGCGTGTCTGACTTTCCGCGCGATCTCACTATCCTGCGCTGCGCGGTTGGAGAGCGGATCGACACGTTCCTCAGCGACGCAGGAGAGACTTCTCCAGCCGAATTTCTCGCCTAGAATATCTTCTACATCTGGGGAGCAGAGGATCCAGATTGGTTTGTAGTGCGTTTCTCTCTTCAGCCAGAGGAGGAATTGTGTCACAATTCTGTCGTATTGGCTCGGGTCGCAGAGGGGGTCACCTGGGATGATGGCGAAGCTGTTTGTGGGAACGAAGGAGACTGCCGCGCCGGTGGCGCGGTCTCGCCAGATTTTGTAGCGGTCGTCGCTCCAGGATGTGGATGTTGCGTCGCCGTAGTTAGCGACTAGGTCTTCGAGGGGTTGGAATCCTTTTTCCGTGGTCATGTCTTCCCCCGATGAGTCTTTTTTGTCCCAAGGGGGATGGATGGTTGAGGCTTCGGGGTGGCGGAGTTGGAGGGAGGGAGGTTTCATGGGGAAGCTCTTTGGATCGCGGTGGAAGAGGGAGGCGAGGCGGATGTTGCCGATTTTGAGGATTAACATTAGGAGGCGTTCTAGGCCGATGCCTACGCCGGCGTGGGGGGGTGCGCCCATTCGGAAGCCTTCTAGGTAGTCTTTCATAGAGTCGGCGTCGATTCCGGCTTTATCCATGCTTTTGGTAAGCATCTTTGGGTCGTGGATACGTTGACCGCCGGAGATGATCTCTTGTCCTCGAACGAAGATGTCGAAGGAGTTGGTGAATCTAGGGTCCATAGGATCGGGCATCGCATAGAATGGGCGTGCGTCGGTAGGGAATTTATCCAGGACATAGTAGTCCGTATGGTATTTCTCTTTAATCAGCTCTCCGAGCCTGATCTCATCACGAGTATGGATATCCTCAAATTCTGAAAGAGGGTTGCCATGATCATCGCGCCATCCTGAGTCGTTAAGGAGCTTGATTCCTTCGGAGAAGGTAATTATAGGCGTCTTTTCTAACCAGACGAGATCCTCGTGGGGATAGTAGTGCTTAATGATCGTGAGCTCTCGGCCAAAACGATCATACAACCCTTTGAAGATAGCCTTCAAAGTGTTATCAACCATCTGCAATGCCTCGTGGTAGTGCTCTTCAATCGCCATCTCCATATCCAGACCAGTATACTCCGTCAGATGGCGGTGTGTATTCGAGTTCTCAGCACGGAACACAGCTCCAATTTCATAGACCCTTTCGAAATCCGCAGCGATTGCCATCTGTTTTGCAAGCTGGGGACTCTGTGCAAGGAAGGCCGGTCGAGCGAAGTAATTGACTGGGAATACACTGGCACCAGATTCCGTAGCGGTTCCTTGTAGTTTTGGAGTGTGGATTTCAATGAACCCTTGAGAATCGAGGTGCGTACGGAAGAGGTTTCCAATAGCGGATTGTATCCTGAATATAGCTTGGGAAGCATCGGTTCGAAGATCTAGGATACGATTGGAAAGTCTCGTCCTATCAGGTATGTGCTGCCGTTTAGATTCGGCCTCGTCCTCCGCAGCAGTTGCCAGTTCGGCCTCGTATACGGTGAAAGGGGCAGACTCCTCTCTCCGCACAATGACGTGGATATCCTTAATGAGAAGTTCCACACCATGTATAGTCGTCCCGATGATTGGGACTTCCGGCTTCTGAAGTACCCCCTTCACCCTCACAATGCAGCCCGTGCGAATATGCTCAGCGAAGTGTATCATGCGCATAGAAACCTCCCCAGGTAGCTGATGCAACACACCCTGCAGCGTAAACAACTGCTGCCGAAACACCAGAAACACAAGCTTCGAACTCATCTTCCGCACAACATGTAACCGTGCCCGGAACGATATCTCCTGCCCAGCCATCCCATCCTCAACACCCTCGAACCTCATCAACTTCTCCCCAGTCTGAAACTGAGACTGAATAAGCGGAAGATCCCCATATCTCGCTTTCATATCCTCCGTCTCCTCTTCCGCTTCTGCAAGTTCACGTTGCTTTCTACTCTGCTCATCCGTACTCCTCCGGTCTTCACTTAGTCTCTGCTTCGCTTCCCGTTGGCGTTGGCGTTCGTTGCGTTTCCGTTGGTTTTTGCTCACGATGTCGCCATCGCTGCCGAATTCGTCGCTGGAGGAGATGTATTCTTTATCGTGCATGAAGGAGCCGATGCTCCGCATGGGGGAGTTGTTTCGGCCGCCCGCGGGCTTTATTTTCGAGAGAGCTCGTTTGATCGACATTTTGAGGGAGGTCTCAAGAATGGGATCTTAAAAGCTGTCTTTGTTGTAGGACTAGAATATAATATTCAATGGTGCTAATATAAAGCTCAAGTGGTCTCAGGGTATTCTATCGCATTATAACCCGTAAGTCGAGGTCGCTTTGTGGATAGAAGAAGTATGTGACAAATAAATTCACAGGCGAACCGCAGACATACCTCTAATGACTCTTGGTAAAGAAGATAAGGACGTTTATGCCTTTTGATGTTTACAAATCCTCTTTCCGAGCACCCCGTTTCTTTTTTAATGATACCGTCCCCTTTACACAAGCAAAGTAGACTGAGATCATATGTTACCCGTGTGTCTCCCCCATGTTTGCCTCAATTCGAAAAAATTGATTGATGGCTCTTTCTTCCGCGCAAAAAATAAAAAAAGAAGATACCAGAAAAGCAAGTAAGAGTGATGTCATCAAGGTTGATAATCCTCGGGATCTTCCATGTGTCGTCACTCGGAATGCTTATTCATCATTCTTATTTTGACCGTACGCGGAGTCTTATTGGATGGTCGGAAGCTCAAGGATATGCTTGTTTTCCGCACTAAGATAGAAGTAGACTAGTGTCGAATAAACTTTACCGATGACGAACTTCAACGGATGTCATTGACAATTGTTATTCTTTTGCCTTTTTCGCCTTTCTTGCCTTTGAAGGGGTTGTTACACGCTTTTTATACTCAAGGGGTAGACGATGAGAGAAGACAGTGTTACAGGATAACAAAGCAGACACAGCCACGACGGGCGGGTAAATTGCCGAGGTCTTCTTTGAATGATATATAAAAATTCAAGCCCCTGATTCTTGCTGTTGATTATTTCCAGGATATCAGTCCTCTTCTCCTCAGATATCCGTCCCGCGAGACCGAAGGATCAACTCATCCTCTAGATAATCTCTTTAAGTGAGCCTATCACTGCCTAGAACCGGCATCTCATGACTAAAAATCCTTTTCGAAGTCCGACTAGAACAGCCGTTAACTAAGACAGCAGCAGACTAGACGCACCGTTCGTGTTCGGATAGACCGGAGAATCATATTTGTGACTCCTCCAGCCCAACTAAAGAACTGCATTAGACCGTCCATTGCAGACGCCGCTTATGAGCCTAAGTCCGATCCAATAGCAAGCGTTACATCCGCATACTTCAGTCCTAAATGAGATACCCAATCACCCTCTAACCCCCACCGAACGAACGTTGGAAATACGATCAGTTATGGCCATGGACAGATGGTGGCTACATATCCAAGCCATCATATGGCGCATGCTCATGAGAATCGGGATGGTCTTCCACGACTTCCCATTCCCGAGCCCTCCGCCGCCTTCCTTTAGTCGGAAAGTGTACCCATCCGTCTCGTCACATGGGAGCAAGGGGACCCTCAAACTCCGATTCTACACACCAAAGGGATACGAAAAGGCCCGGGAGACGGGCAAGAAGTATCCCGTGGTCGTGAATTTTCACGGAGGAGGATTCTGCCTGGGTAGTGCGACGGATGATACGCGGTGGGCGAGGAGTGTGACGGATGAAGTCGATGCTGTCTTCGTGAGTGTGGATTATCACCTTGCGCCCGAATATCCGTTTCCAGCGGCGGTAGACGACGGAGTCGAAGCCCTCCTCTACCTCGCCGCGAACGCGGAAGAGTTAGGAATCGACCCGCACAAAATCTCACTTACCGGCTTCTCCGCGGGAGGAAACCTCGCCTTCACAGTCGCCCTACGCCTACAATACTACGCCATGAAAACCACCAGCAACACAGGCAGTACAAGCAGTACAAGCAGCGACCTAATAGAAGAACCCGACTCCCACACCACCTTCCTCACCCACAAACCACCCCACCAATCCACAACAACAACAGCAACAACCACCACCCCCCTCCCCGCATCCCAACTCCCCACCCTCCTAACCTCCTCCCTCTCCATAATCTCCATCTTCTCCTGGTACCCAATCCTGGACTTCCACACCCCCCGCTCCCACCGCCGCGCACAATGCGAATTCCCCGAAAAAACCCTCCCCACATTCTTCACCGACCTCTTCGACGAATCATACCTCCCGCACCACCCCTCCCGCACCTCCCCCTACGCCTCGCCGTACCTCGCATCCTCGGAAATCCTCGCAGCATCGCTACCTCACGATATATTCATATACATGTGTGAGTGGGATATGCTGCTTCACGAGGGGCAGGGGTTTGTGAAGAGGTTGGAGGGGTTGGGGATGAGGGTGAGGGGGATGATGATTGAGGAGGCGCCGCATGCGTGGGATAAGAGTCCGAATCCGTTTAGGGATCAGGAGAGTATTGATTTGTTTTATAGGCAGGCGTGTGCGGATATGAGGGCGGTCTTTGAGCAGCATGGTGGTGTGGAGGGTGGTGGTGGTGGGTAGACCGTAGGGGGATGTTGTTTTCTTAGGGTTGTTACTGGGAGCTATCTTGTATGATGAGCAAAGACACTTTTGGATACATTGCGTGTAGATTAATTTTTTAACAAAGCTTTTATTTTTGGTATCATTATCTCAACCTATCTCCTTCGAAATGCTTGAAATAGGGCACTTAATTAGTACCGACAATCCTAGTCCTTCACATCTGCATTGACAAAAACATATCGCCGGCAACTCGATAGATCCATCTATCCACATAGCTAGTAAGTAGCCGTCCCTCATCATCCTCACCACCTCACATTTCATCTCCTCTTCTCTCCATAAACAACTTCCGATCCATAAACCGTAAAATTCGACTTGCTTTTTGTGTGAAACATGTAATAGACTCGAAATAAAACAAAAAAAGACCACCCAAATGCTATCCGATAATAGGATTGAGAGAGACATGAGAAAAATATCCGGGGGGAAGGGGGGTAGAAAAGACGCTAAACACCTCGCTAAATTCAATCCTTTTGTGGAAGAGAAATATGATAAAAAGAAAATTTTGGGAGGAAGTCGGGGTGGTATGGGGAGGATGGCGTTGAGAGATGTAAAAGGGATGAAAGTCGGGGGTATAGAAAGACCCTAGAAAGGGATATCTTTCACCCACTATCCTCATCCGAGTCCATGTCATCGTCACCCTCCTCCTCTTCTTCTTCCTCATCCTCCTCACTATCATCCGTATCATCGTCCTCATCCTTTCCTTTCCTATCATCCAACCCCGGCACCCCCCTCCACTCCACATAATCGCCCTCCAACCACCTCAAACTCCTCGGCAAATGATACGGATCAAACGGAAAATACGCATCGAGCTGATACCCGCCATCCCCACCGGCCCTCGTCTCGCGTTCCGCCTGACTGAAGCGCGTATCTGCCGCGGCTGCACTGCGGTAGGATGGGTTATTAGAGACTCGGATGCGCTTGTTGGATTCGAGGAGGGGGTAGACGTAGAGGATGCGGAGGTGGTGGGCTATACGGGCGAATTCGGAGACGATTGCTGGTGAGCAGATTTTTAGGGGGTTGAGTTTTGAGTAGATTGTTTGGTGGAGGACTTCTTTGATTTGGGAGGGGAAGGAGATGTCGTCGAGGTCGAGGTCGTGGTAGCTGTTATTGTTGTTGTAGGGCTGGGTGGGGTCGTCTTCTTCTTCTTCTTCCTCCATTGCGGAGGTGGTGAGGTCGCGCCAGCGGAAGCAGAAGATGTAGAGGAGGGCTTGGGCGGTGGAGTAGAATGGGCTGTAACTTTTGAGGTCTGGGCCCCGGCAGGAGTCTTCGTATTCGCTACGGAGGTTGCTGAGGTGAGTGCCGAGGAGGTCGAAGACGTCGCGGACAACGCTGGGGGAGACGTGGGCGCCTCGGGCGACGAAGCTGGCGAGGTATGCGGCGGCTGACTGGCGGGTGATGGCGGATTTGCGTTTGTTGAATAGCATTTCAATGCAAGTCGTGGCGAAGCGATCGATTAGGATCGGAGAAGTTTGAGAGAAGTGGAAGAGGAGGAACTGGCAGTGGCGGGATCGATAGGTTGGGAGGATGATACTCTCGAAGTGACTGAGGAGGAGATCCAGAGCGTTTTCCTTGTCGTTGATAGTCCCCGTAGTGAAGGCAGGATTGAAGTACTCGAACATGATATCAATCATGCAATCCAACTTGCGAATATTCTCCCTAACGGCCTTGACACGCTTGGCTTCGGCATCCATATCGTCTTCACTAATCACAGAGTCGTCATCGTCATCTTCTTCGTCTTCCTTGTCCTCGTCCCCAAAACCAGCATACTCAGGACCAGTAACATCTTCGATGATATCTTCTCCGACCTCGTCTTCGAAATCATCCATATCAATCTGGATCTGCACATCGATCTTGACTAGCTTCTCCATAATAAGAGCCAGGATATCAGACTGAAGTTCTGGCGCGTACTCCATCATTGTGATCAAGTTGCGGGTATATGCGACATTTGCCTTGACAGAGTCGGAATCAAACGGGAAGTTAGTCGAGAGGATCGGGGCAAGAGAGCCGCTAGCCGCTGGGATAAGTCGCAAGATGTGTCGAATAGCCATATGCGTTCTGGCGTATAGGTCAGAGGTTCGGACGACAGGGTAACCAGGAAGTTTCCCAACCGCGCGAGGAACTGTAGAGCACACCACATTAACACCCAAATCTATCAAACCATCTTCCGAGGATGTAAAGGAGAACATACCATCACCCAACCCATTAACCAACATCTTCAACACAGGCCCCAAATACCCCCCCTGCGCAGCCGCCAGATTCCCCAAAAACCTCACAAACACCTTAACATACGACTCATCCCTCCCAAGCCACTCACTCCCCAGCACCGCATTCACAAGCTCACTACACCTCCTATCCAACGCCGCCACATTCGACAGCAACCCTAGCAAATGATTCCTCAACGTCTCATGAGTCGGGAGTTCAATTTCCCGCACCCCATCATCGCCACCTTTCTCCTTCGGATCAGCGAGGAATACCTCCCGCACACGATCATACGCCTCGCGTTCGCCGGCCGTGACATGTCTCTGGATCGCGCGACGGACTTCCTCGCGGACGACGGATGTGCTTTTCGTTCCTTCTTTCCCATTGGCGCTGCCTTTATCGCCCTTCTTGTTCTTCTTCTTGTCCTTCTTCCGCGCATCACCTTCATCGTCCTTCAGAAACCGCACCTCAACTTCCGGCTCGAATGTAACTCTCGCCTTCTTCTTCCTTGGCGCTTCATCGACAGATCCCACGGACGATGAGGGGGGCGAGCTACTACTACTCGCCGTAGACGAGAGTTCTAGGTCTGTAAGTTTGCGTTTCTGTCCTGCTGTTGCCGCCATGTTGCCGTTGCCGTTGGCGACGGAGGTAGATTTGATAGCGGATTTAGAGGTCTTGAGGATAGATGGTGGCGGGGCAGGTGATGAGGAAGCGATGATGGCTCCCTTGGATTTCGATTTCGAATTGGGAGTGTTCTTGTTGTTGGTCTGTGAATGGGTAGCTCTGAGTGAAGAGGCGGAGGAGGTGGGGGTTAGGGAGACCATGGCTGTGCTGTGTGTTGGAGCCTGGTCTCGATGGCGTTGTTTGTTTTCGCGTTCGCGAATGGTGGAAGCTTGTTCTATCGTCTTGTTGAGATGAGATGGATAGTTGTAGAAAGAGGATGGAAATGTATGTCGCTGAGGATCGATCGATCGTTTCCGTTGTGTTGTGTGTGTTGAAAAGCAAGCTCTCGTCAGAGCACACGACACGACCCTCTTTCTCCTCTTTTGATCAGAGGCGTATACAAAACACAGGAAATCCTCCACTCAACTCAACTCCACAACTTCTTCCTGGTATAGGGTTACATAGGAAGAAAGCGTATTGTAAGATAGATAGATAGAGGGGTAAAAAGAGTATACTTAATTAGAGGATAAGTAGAAAAAGCTGTGAATGCAATGCAAGCGATGAAAAGAAAGAAAAATAATAAAAAAAATCCTTTCCACACAAAAGAATAAGCGGTGACTGGGTGGAGCAAGTGTGGAAGTGGAGATAAGCAGAAGAAGAAAGAGAGAATCGGGTTAAGCGCCGACGAGGGTGCGGCTCAGGGTCTCGTGATCTGTGCACGCCAATAGGTCAGGTGATACACAGAAGCCCTAATCAATTATCGACGCTTTGGGAACAGTGTCACGTGGAGGAGAAGGTTTGTCTATGATGACCCTGGGGGTTATGTTTATTTTTGGGGAAGGCGATCAGGAAGCGCATACGAAGGTAAGGGGGACGATCATTATGTGGAAGAGAGGTTTTCAGCTCTGATGAACATTCCAGGCACAAACAGATATCTCTCAGTCGACCTCTCTCTCGCATCAAGATCTAAAATCGGACAGTTCATTCACCTGTTCTCAGCTGTAGCCCTGTGGACCCCATCTCCATCTCCAAACCGACCGTTTCCTGCCTCATGCCAAACTTCAAAGTCTCCACTCTCCACTGATTTGCCTCACAGACATCCCGTCAAACAAAAAAAAACGCCTCAGATCGTCAGAACTTTCTTTCTTTCTTTTCAACAGTCCACATCTCGCGAGATAAGAAATATTCTGGAAGTGAGAAAGAAAGAAAGAAAGAAAGGCGTCTACATATGCATGCGTGCATGCAATGAGCGATCAGATCAGGGACACGAGGGCGCCCTTTTTCTTGAAATGACTTCGTATCGGATTGGACTGGATTTTTTTAATCTTATTTTTTGATTTGATTTCTGTTCAAACTAACTGAGCTGACTATCTATGCTTGCTATTCTTTGCACACTTGTACATGAGCGAGAGGTTGGAAAGATCGACAGTGAAAATGGAAAGGAAAAGCTGAGAAGTGATCGTAAAGAGTGTAGTCTCGTAGAGAAGAAGTAGTACATGGTTGCTTTCGTGGCTTTTTATGTCGCTTCGGAATACATGCTCGGAAGTAGAAACAAAACACAGAGATTTCAGAAGCGCATATCGTGCATCGTACATCACAGGTGAGATAGGAAAGAAAACCACGGGTGCAGTGAGTGGATGGATAGGGGATCTAGCTAGTAAGTGCAGAGAAACTGGGAAAAAGCAGATATCCGTCCATTTCTGATCACCGCTGGAGAAGGAAAAGTAAACTAAAGAAAGGTATGTATGTATAAAGTAAGAAAATGAGCAAAATCGGTGCTCTTGCTGGGTATCGATAAAATGGGTAGAAAAAAGTAGGCAGATTGTGCCGAGATCGGTGGAGTGGAAGAGCGGAACCCCCATCAACTCCGCAAGTTCGTGAGAAAATTAGAAGAAAATATGGAGACGTAACGAAAGAAGACTAAATCCAAGCTCCACTGAGCGGACCAAGTTGATCTTCGAAAACGCCGCCGTATAGATCCTCGATTTCGGAGAGATAATCCTCCACGGAGAACTTGCGTAGGCCTTTCTTCATGAGGAGTTCCTCCTCCTCGTCGAGAACGATGCGGGCGCCAAAGTCCTCGGCTACCTCGTTGACTTGCTCCAACTCCTTTCCGAACGGATGCGACGAGGGGTCGGCGACTGGTTTGAAGAATTCGTGGCTTGTTCGGAGGCTGTTTGGTTTGGGGAGGGTGCTTGGTGGAGGGGTCATGCGGGAGCGGGACTTCTTCTGCGCGAGGTCTTGGTGGGATTTCTTGGTGTGGGAGAGGGAGCGGTGCGGGATGGCGGGGGAGTCGGAGGTGGTGGAGTGAGAGGTTGAAGTGCTGTTGACTGTGCCCGAGCGCTGGGGGGCTTTGAAGTATGCGGAGAGGTGGTTTGGTTCTGGCGCGGGGCATTCTTCTACCGGGGAGGTTTCGGGGGGTGTGATGGGTGAATGCATGGTGTATGGGGTGTGCGATGGTTCGGAGCTGTTGCTTGATCGGAGCGAGGAAGATGAGGAGGACGAAGAGGTGGGCGGGTGGAGATCTGGCGCATTGTAGACGAGTTGGTTCGTCGTCGAGAGTAGTTCCACCGGGCCTGAGATCTTGCCCCTCTTGATCGTGCCGGAGCTGTAGACTGCGTGACCTTCGCGATGTGGGATTGGCGCCGAGACCTCCGGGCGCTTCGGACGTTTTGTAAAGGCCCTCGCTATCGACATGATGTCTGATGTGGGTGGTAGTGGTGATTAACACTTGGGTTGAGCAGTCCCCACACAGACTTCGGTCAAGGTGTGTCGAGTAACACAGTTGTCGAGGTGTAAAGGGAAGGGATCGATCGAGGGATGTCGCAAGTTTCCTGAACCGCGAGGGTTTGCTTCGTAGTTCTTGTTCTTCTTTGTCTTTGTCTTCCTTGTCTCTGTTGCGTCGGGTGTTTATGAACTCAAGTATCGAAGATGGCCGAGGCGCCAGTTAAAAGGAGAGATGATGCGAAGGAGAGTTGCGCGAAGTGAAGAATACGAAGGAAGAATCCGTCGATCAGGTTTTCGATGGAAAGATACGATTAAGATATATCTCTCTCTGAGGGGTTTGTGTGTGAAGAGTGAATAAAAGGGTGAGCGAACAACCAGGAACGCAGATAAAAAAAGGTCGCAGATCTGATATGTCGTCCACAGGACAACTCAAGAATAGAAAGGAATGTCAAAAAAGACCTCAAGTCAACGACGGCAAGGCAGTGGGCGTCAAGAGAATGTGAGAAGAGAGAGAGAAGAAGAGAAGAAAGGAAGGACACGAGGGAGCAAAGACCGTTTTTGACGAAAAAGAGAAAATGCGACGAGAGAGAGAAAGAGAGGAAGAAAGAGGGAGGAGGGCAGGGATGGAGGGATGAGGAAGTGGGTTAAAGGGGATCGTCCTGATCGGAAGTAACTTGAGGTGACTAGAACTAAACCAGATAGAGTCTAGTGTGAGTGGAAAAGACCGAACAGAACACAAGTTCGGAACGGCCCCTGACAGACGGCACTTTCCAATGGCCAATCAGGGGTAGACTGAGTTCTTCGACAGGGGTTCCATGTAACAGATTTGGAGTAATGGACAGGGGTGGAAGGTTATCTTGGCGTTTCGTTTGGAACGGAAGTCGGAAAAACACTCCCTTTTCAGTGACTGCCGGGGTTTTGCCGGTGAAGGTGGAGAAAAAGAGTGTCAGGTACCGAAAGTCCGCTTGGATGGTGTGCATGACACTGACAAACCGTTTAAACGCCACTTTCTCAGTGGCCCAAAGCACACACCCAACTCACTCGTGCCAACCAACCAGACATGGAGTCAGGCCCGTTTATCCAGTGAAACACTCACTTCCAGCGCTAAAACCCACTCACTTGAACGTTTCACATCCCCTCATCCTCACTTCACCATCCAATCACTTTTTCTCGTCTCCCACCGACCACGCACCTCACAAACCACCACCACCACCACGCTTGCCAGCTGGAGATGCAACATAGGCGCCAACACATTCACATCATTCACAATTGACCTGCTGGCACTCGCTTCACTGGCAGGAAAAGTCAGGGCGGTATATCAAACATCACATATAGTTCTTTTTACTCTCTACTTAGGGCAATCATTGGGCGATATGCAGGGGAAAGATCGAGGATGGGAGTGAATTGTTGGCGCCTGACTTCGATCTTCAATCTGACCAACACTCTCCCCTTCCACTAATCTTGGTGCCTGGCAAAAATTACAACACTTCAACTGACCCTCGGCGGTTAGTTACAACCAACAACTCTGATGCCTTACAATAGCATGGTAGTGGCATGGTGTTGGTGGCAGGGTCAATGCAACGAAGTTGGCGTTTCGAAACTTCTCTCCCCTCTCTCTATCCATTTAATCTAATTTTATTTACCCCACAAATATTTTCAACAAGAATGCCAGTGCGACCGGGTATGGGGAAAATATCCCGGTGTCAAATCCGGAGTAAAGTCGTCGTCGTCGTCGTCAGTCAAGTCAAAAGTCAGTGCGAGTCAGAGGGTCAAAGTTAGGAATATATTATCCCCCCCTTCTTCTTCTTCTTTATGCAAGTGGGTTTATTCTGGATTATTCTGCGGGGAAAACAAAACGGTTGAATATAATTAGTGCAGGTGGTGGTGGTGGTGTGTTTATCTATGCGCGTATATTAAAAACGATGAGAAAGTTGGTGCATGAACGACTCAGTCTTCAGAGTATGAGTAAGTGTTTAATATGGAAGAACTCTGTGGGTGCATTGGATGATATCATGATGCCTTTCATCGGGTTATCGGAGTGGTCCATGTGACTCTGTTGCTGGAGAGAGATGGAAGAGGAAGAGAAAGAGAGAGGTTGGTGTGGCATGCTGAGGAAGATCATCGATCAGAGATGGGCAAAGAAAACCGGGGTATCGTCATGGAGAACGACGGCTTTGTCCGCGGCCCACAACTCTTGATTGCTCTGCAGTTTTTCATTAATTCTATTATTGGGGACCGTTACTTTTTTGACATCATCGAACGCATTGTTCAAACCCTATCTATCCATAGGTCGATTGCAAGCAATCGAGCAAGAATCAATCCTCATCCATCGACTCCCACCCATCATCCCCGCCAGAACCCGCCCCTCCACCACCCGCTCCACCGCCCTCCTCCTCATCCGAGTCGTCACTACTATCATCCTGGATCCCAATCATCCTCTCCTCCCTCGCCTCCCCCTCCGGCAACCTACCCGCAAACGCCCGCCGAACCGCTGCATTCGTCGACGTATCCCACACCTGCACCACCCCTTTACTCCCCGCAACCGCCAACCGAAACCCAACCTCCTGATCCGGCGCAAACGTCGTCGAAAAAATCTTCCCAACCTCCAGTTTCCGCGACACAACCATGCTGGGCTTGTTGTCGGTGATGTTCCACAGTTTGACCTGCTTGTCCATTGAGCCTGTGGCGAGGAAGCCTGGGATCCGCGGGTTGATGTCGAAGGAGGAGACGGAGGAGTCGTGCGCTTGGAGGGACCAGAGGGGTTTGGAGGCTTCGGGGGTGGCGGGCGTGTTGCGCGCGTCGTAGCAGTAGACCATCCCACCGTCAGTCGTGACGTAGAAGTAATTCGGGTCATGGCAGTCCCAACGGACGTTCTCGACGTCGCTTTCTACTCGCCACCGCGCGGCTTTGGCGTCGGGGGCTCTCATGTCTGCGGCTACCACTGTGCGGTCGTAGCTTCCGCTCAGTAGTACCGTGGATTCCTGCGGATGCCAATCCAACGCGCAGATTTTATCCGTGTGGTTTGTGTATGATTTCGCGCACGTCGTCGTGTTCAGGTCCCAGAGCTTCACCGTCTTATCTGCGGATGCGGATGCGAGCAGGTTTCGATGCTGCCTGTTCGCGGCGAGGGCGAGGACGGCGTCAACGTGGTAGTTGTCGTTTGCTTTCGTAGACCGCTTCTTCTTCTTTTTCGACTTCTTCGATCCGTCGGCGGATTCCTTGTTTTCGTCTTCCCGTCCGTGGCCGAGGATCGCGTTCGGGTACATGCAATCGACAACATCTAGATCCCACACCTCGATATCCGGATCCATTGTCCCCACGGCAACGAAGTTTCCGTTCGTTCGATTTTCCGAGTCTCTTCCAACAGGTAGGTCTAGCCATTCCACGCATAGCGGTATAGCTGGAAGCATGATATCGTGATGTACGTAGAGATTATCCGCCTCGTCCTCGTAGACGTAAACCTCCAGATGCGCGACCTCATCTTCAACCTTTGCAGCAAGCAATAAGTTGTCTGTGCCGAGAATCTGTAACTCCTCCTTTTCTTCCTCGTCTTCGTCGTCTTCGCCACCGCCGGGGAGGACTAAGTATGGATCTTTCTCGTTCGGTTGGTGGTATGCTAATCCCTTCACGTTTCCGAACATTGTGACTTCCTCCCCGTCTTCATCGACTTGGTCGCTGTCGTAGTGGTCGAGGTCATATTCTTTGAGATCATCATCTTCACTGTAGACTCATTCATACTGTCAGCTTATAATCAACGTGTACCACTCATGCGCAAAGTGGAAAAAATGCCCGCGCAACTCACTCCACATCCATAGTATCATCCTTCTTCTTCTCCTTTTTGTCCTTCTTCTTTTTTAACTCCACACCACCACTTTCTCCCCCCTCCTCCTCTTCATCCTCGTCCTCTTCCTCAGCTTCCTCCTGCGCAGCCTTTAAACCCCCCTTCGCATCCTCGAGCTGCAATCGCGCAAGTTGCGATATCCGATTTATCTCCTCCTCATCAATATCATATTTCTTCGGAAACTGAGCAGCAACGCCTCGTCGCACCCATGTTGTCGCCGTTATCATCGACATCTTTCCCTCCTTACTTTACTTCGGAAGGGGTATGTTCAATTAGGGGTGTATATAAAAAAAAATTAAAGAATGACGATTGATTTTTATTTGGTGGGGGATGGAATAATTCTTTTTTTCACACAAAAATTTATTTCCACACGCGCGATCTGCGGGACGGAGCTTGGAGACACGTGATGATGAGGAGCTTTGAGCTTGATTTTGATTGTTTCTTCCCATCGACTTGTTTTCTTTCATCCTTGATCTCACAGCTCACGACGACATGAAATTGTCTACATGGTGGAAGATGCTAACAGGAACCATCATATCAACTAGAACTGTCCGAGTCGTTGAATCTCACGAGCCGCCAACATTGGAGACTCAACTAGGGAGAACAACAACCAATTTCCCATTCGCCTCATTCGCTTCCATCACTCGATGAGCTTCCCGAATCTGATCAAAGTCAAACACCCTAGCTGGCTCCGCATCGAACTTCTTATCCGCAACCATCTTCACAATATCCCGAAGCGGGACATCAGTCAATGGAAACTCGGGCTGCCCGAACACGAAACTGCCGAAGAAGCTGAAGTGCACTCCACTCGGCATCTGGGAGAGAGGGTCGAAGTTCGAGACTGGGTCCAATCCTCCAAGAAACCCGGCGAGACAAACTTTGCCTCCGCGATGGACGAGTCTGAGGGAATCAAGCAGGACGCTATTTCCGACGAGGTTTAGAACGGCATCAAATTTCTCTTGGATATGCTCCGAAAGATCTGGCCGTTCGATCTCGGCCATTTTTACACCGAGTAGCGTAAGACTTTCCTTGCGACTTTCCTTTCTGGTCGTCGCAACAACGTGCGCCCCAGCTTGAACCGCGAGATTGATAGCCGCTCTACCAAACGCAGAAGTCCCTCCGCGGACAAGGAGCCGTTGACCCGCCTTTAGCTCGAGATTCCGAAACAGACACGTCCACGCAGTGGCATACGACTCCGGGATCGCAGCCAACTGCGCCCATCCAAGATCCAACGCTTCCGAACCAAGATCGACAACATTCGATGCCTTGGCTAGTGTATATTCCGCGTAGGAACCGTTAATGGTTCGCCCCAGACCTCCCATGAGCGTAGCTACGGGAGTCCCCACGTCGAACTGCCCGCCAGGACAGGCTGCGACTATGCCGACACATTCAATCCCGCTGATAGGCATCCATTCGGCCCATTCGCCCTTGCGCATGTGCATCTCTGCATGGTTGAGTCCGAACGCGCGGACCTTTATCAGCACGTCGCCGGGTTTGGGGTCTGGGGTAGGGACTTCCTTTTCAACGTAGACGTCGGGGCTGCCGAATTCTGAGATGACTATTGCTTTCATGGTGAGTATAATCTGAGCTGTTTCCAGGATTGTAGGTAAGTTAGAAGAGCAAGTTTTTCGTGATAAGGCAAGTGCTTCCCATCTCCGTAGATACGCATTCCCCGCCTTAAGTAGTCCAAAGAAGCCAGGCCGAAGAGAGCGAACCATGGCAGGGTGTTGTACAAATGTACAATTTTGGCTTATTCAGGATCTGTATAGTGATCTAGAACATTGCGTCACACCCAAACCTTGCTTCCTGTTACCTCTTAACAGCTTAAGAGCTCGATGGGAGTTGGTATTCGACCCTATGTTCTCTATCATTGGGAGTGGGATGAAACTGGATGCGGGTAGCTTTATCATCACTCCAGGTACCAAAGTATTGGACAGGGTGGGCTCAAGCCATGCAAAAGGCTTAGTCCTCACCCTTGTGGGATGCCACTGCAGACGCGCTCAAGCCCGAAGGCACGGACTGTGGAATTTTATTCTTGTCTCCCTTTCTTCTTCCCCTTCTAATCCGTGATGTGGAATTGGAACGGGAACGAGAATTACCTCCCGCCATGCGGTGGTAAGGGTTCAGGCCATCGTCCGGAGTTTATGCCAGAATGACAAGGAAGGTCCAGGCGGACAGACGAATTATGGTGGCTTGAAGTCACCTCGCTTCCATGATGCACAGTCTTGAAGATTCTTCACGACGGTCAAAGAGACACTCACATCGTCGGGAGTACTCACAGTCCATATATGCCGATGGAAAGCGCTGACTGACACCTGATTAAGAAAAAAAACATTGCATCGCCCATCGGACACCTGGGGTAAACTCAACAATATTTCTCCGAAGACCTCGCTTCGACTGCAAACCTGACCACTCCGCAGTCTGTGATTAAAAAGGAAGCACGCGAGTGTGACCCAGGACGGCCCTGTCGTCCAAAAATAACGTGCGGAAACATATCTAACCGATGATTGGCATCTGTTGTCGCTGTTTTTGGCTCTCTGGACCCTGCGTTCAACGCAGAAGGTTTGCGGGGGCGGGGTCTCCGACCACCTTAAAGGCGAACAAGAGCGAATTCCTTCGAAGGTAAAAATTTTTGCACATATCATAATCGGAGAAATTGGATTCCATTCACGATTCGAGTCAAAACGCTCGTGTTTCTGGCCTGGTGGGAGCTTTCCCGTCCCGCGACGAGTCAGTTCCGCGCTCGCTCCGTTTTCCCAAATCGGTTGGATACGAAAATATGGGGATTGAAAATGAATGCCGTCTCCCAACCTCCATGCAAAAAGTTTTTGAACTTGTTCAAGAACGTGTCTTTCCTTGAAGCTACAGTGCACTTTTTCGGGCTCTCGCAGGCTCTGATAACTCCCGGGAAGTATCAATGCTTTAATTGTTTTAATTCTTACCCCCGTTGAAGACCCCGCATCGCTGCCACCGCGTGTTCAACAGCCCTAATTACACGAGCCTTTCATCCGATCTGCCGTCTTTTATATGCCTATCCAGGAACCCCCTGGAATGGTGGGACAAGTCTGCGCGGAACCAAGTATGATGTTTTTTCGGGGAGCGAATTTTCCCCCATCATCATTCTCAGTATGACAGATACAATCTACTACGAGCTCAGTTGGGCGATTCTGAGCTCTATATGTATCATAACTGGCCTGATCGGGTGCCTGGTTGTCTCAGTTGCTGGAGTGAAGTGCATCACCTCCGTGCCCATCGTCGTGTCGGTTGCAGGAGCGGTAGCAAATGGCCTTTGTTTCTATGCCAACTATACCGATGCGCCCGATATCGAGAAAGTGGTCGCCTCAGTTTTCGCTGACGTCTTCTGGATGGTAATTCTTCCTCTGAATAGCATCAATTCCCTCCTCCATATGGCTAATAGTTCCGTTCAGATCCAGGAGGCCGGTCTATCCTTCTACAGCTACTTCATCCTAACAAATATCCTCAAATTCAACGCCCGCCGAATCTTCCTAACTCTCTTCTGGATGCTGGTTGCGTGCGTCGTAGGCACCCGCACAGGAATAGCCACATTCCGCGCCCTCTCCATCTTGCGCGATGGCTCCCTTAACCAGCTCGTCATGAAGCTTCACCACGCATACTTTTTATTAATCCTCAGCCTGGAGGTTCTCAGCGCATTCTTCCTCCTACGTTCCTTTTCATCCGCCCGACGGGCCTCTCTGCAAGCCCCCGACCGACCTTTCACCCTCCGACTCCTTGTTCAGCAACTCATCCTGAGCACGGAACTCCGTCTCGCTACTTTGTGCCTGATCGGTACCTCCAGAGCGGTTCTATACACCTTCCGAACGACGCAGCAAACAGCTACCAATGTAGCCACTCAGATCGATAGATTCGTGTACACGGTGGAATGCCTCTTCCCCGTTGTCATGATGTAGGAACCAAACAACACCCCCTTTCGCTTCTAATCCATACTAACAATCCATTCATAGGTTCGACATCCTAATCGCCAAATTAGTCTACGCAAAGATATCTTACACCAGCTTAAACAACAACTCCGGGGAGCTCTACAGCCACAGTAACAGTAACGTGGTCCGAGATAGTGGTTGGCCATTGCAGCAGCTAAGATCGTCAGATTCCCCCAGACCTTTCCCTATACCATCATCAACCATATCGGCATTGAGATGACGATTTATGAACAAAATGTCATGTAATTTAGCGCTTTCTTAATAGTCCACATTGTATACTCGATACCAAAGCAAAGAAATACTTTATGATACCTCGGTTCGTTTTCTGGAACGGCATTGAAGCCGGAGAGGCCCTACCCCTGGTAGTCCGAAATGGCGACCTCTCGATCGAAAATCGAGGTCCGGTCTAATGGTCGCCTCGCATCCTCTAACGGCATTGTTGGGGAAACAGCCCGGTAGTTTTGTATTCTTTCTGGCTCAATTGTATGGCTGTATTTCGTTGATTAGACCGGTAGTTCAAGAGTGAAACCGACGACCGAACGCTGCCGAACGCAAATAAACCCAAGGACTTCCAGAACGAATCGTTCTAGATAGACCCAAAAAATTGAGGAGCAAAATAAATAAAAAAAGGCCGACACCAGTCGGATTCAAACCGACGCCCGAAAAGCGGCAGTCAAAAAGCAGACCGTCACAAATTACAAAAACCTCACAACAATCAAATTATTCACTTGACGTTCAATCCCTTCCATCCCTCATCCTCAACCCCTAATACAATCCCGAGGAATTTCTTTCCTCAAGAAAGAATCCAAAAAAAAGTTAGCGACACCAGTCGGATTCGAACCGACGCCCCCGAAGAGAATTGATTTCTAGTCAATCGCCTTAGACCACTCGGCCATAGTGTCTTACTGTGGAGTAAAAACTGGAGGAATTTGCTCCACAATCAGGGTTTGGAACTTTGGATGTGTCAATGGCGGGGTCAGTATTCGGCGTTATCGGTTATGTTGAGTACAAGCTTTTTTCTTGGCAACTTTTATTTTAATTGATCACGTGTTATCGCTTTTTAGCCAAACCTCGCAGATTCAATCTCCCATTCATATTAGAGTAACAAGAAATATGAGGAGTAGCTATCTTGAGTTTGGGAAGAAATTTTTCTAAAACTACAATGAAAAAAGTACGAGAACCTTCGAGAGGGGGGTTGCATATAAAACCAATACTCACCTCCTAAACTAAAAGAAGTTAGGAATGAGGGAATGATCAGAAACCCGTGTAGAAAGAAAGGAACGTCGCGATAAGCTCGGGAGATTCAACCCGTTTTGCCAGTTGGAATGCAAAACAGGATAGCGGGTTTGCCGTCCTGGAAAGGTCGATCAACACGATAGTAACCTTTGCGATCAAGCTGAATAATGTCGTCTTCACGGAGCCCAGACACATTGCAATCCGCCCACGCGTAGGAACGGAACTCGGAATTCCAGTTGATGAACTGGGTTATGTCGTCCTCTTTTTCCAACTTCTCTTTCGTGATCATGTAGCCAAAGTCGACCAGCTCCACCGGTACTAGTTTCTGATCTTTCGATAACCAAGTTATCTTTTTGCTCGTCTTTTTTACGTCTCCAGCGAGGTGAAGTTCCAGGTCGACCCGAGAAATCAGCTTATGCTCCTGATCCCATTGAATCCCACGGACAATCGCATTGCCCCAGTTCATCAACGTGATCTCTTCATCTTGTTGAAAAGTCTGCGCATCTTCCTGGTCAAGGAATATATCACCACTGTAGACGACAGTCTTCGCGCCAATGGAACCGTTTTTGGCGTGCTTTGGCTTTTGTTCGACGATCGGCGAAGACGAAGCATCACTGACAATAGCTGTTACCATCTGGTCTTTTTGAACTGCAGTAAAGCGAGGAGCGACAGGGTCGATAAACTTCTTGTTTGTAGCCCAGATGGAAGTCCAGTCGAAATTGAGAACATTCCGACTTGAACCTTGTTTCAAAACAAATTCGCGCAAAGCTGGAATAGTCATGCCTCTTCTTCTAATTTCCACGAACAGTTGGCATCCTTGGATCGTCCCAGCCTCAAACTGCACCTTTCTCGACCAACACGGTTAGCTTTCTTTTGAAAAGAACTGTCAAGACAAAATTCATCCGAGAGAAGTCTCAAATGTTCACTTCACGAAGATTCAAGCGCTTCTGCATCCACATGTACTGAGGATTTCTATCTCTGTACTCGTTTGTTCGAAGAGCATACGTAACACTCTCAAGAGAATCCAGAATCGAGACACAGAAGTCATACGTGGGATATACCTTTCAAGTATCTCCCGTTAGATGATGCGGTTGAGAATTACACCGATAGATAACAGGGTCACGCATTGCTTTGTTAAGATCGTCAGCGGAGATTTTGGCCCGAATGCACCAGTTAGACCCGGAGCCTGATTTCATCTCCTTCAGGCGGGCCAGACTATCGGCGGGGCTCATGTCTCGACGTTTGCTCGCAATGCCTTCTCGTCTTTCGTGGTCCATAGTCTCCTTATCCGTGTCATCTGCGTAGGCATTGCCGCTGGAAATAAGCTTCACACAAAGCTCATACATGATTCCGAAGTAGTCACTCGAATAAGAGATCTTGTCCGGCCTGACTCCTAATAATTCGAGATCGTGTAAGATTGCATCTTGAAATTCCGATGTCTCTTTTGTCGGGTTTGTGTCGTCAAAACGACATATCAGAGTACCGCCAGGGTTTTTATGAGCGAAGTAATCATTGAGCAATGTTGCCTTTGCATGCCCAATGTGAAGATATCCAGACGGCTCTGGCGGAAATCGCGTGACAATTCCCTCCATATCGAGGCCTATATCGTAGCTCCCACCTGCCGCGCTATCGACCCTCTTCTTTTGGCGTGCGTGTGCGGTAAGATCAAGGACGGTTTGATTCACCCATGGGTTTAGTTGTTCAACTAGAGAAAACCATCGAGACACGTTCACGCTTTTCTTTTTGATGGCGGACATCAGCACTTTGTTGCCTCGCACAGATCCCCATACAGCAATATCAGCCAGAGTAAACGAGTGTCCGACAATGAAAGAGCGAAGGGTCAGATGATCATCAAGCTCCAGCAACGGTTGTTCCAACGACTTAAAATCACAGGCAGTCAAATCAGCCGCGCGAGAGATCCATTCAGACACCTAAATATCAATGACCACGTCAGACATACTCCGTTCGTGAAAGGTCAAGATGCGGGTGGCCCTGACCTGATCCTTGTTGCCAACCTGGAGCACAGGGAACTCTTGTCGTAGATAATGGAGAACAGCTTGGTCGTAAACAACGCTCCCGTCTGGCATGGCCAGTTTGAGATACTCTTTTCTGGGACCAACAGAGGCTGCATCCTCAAACAAAGTGGTGATTTTTCCCCCAGTATCAGTTTCGGCAACGTAAGCTGTAGCCAAGGCCACTGGCAATGAAAGGGAATGATCTGCCTTTGAGGCAACTGTAAGGTTCGCCATGTGTTCACGGGCGGTAGAGAGAAGAGGAACGATGTTGGAAAGATATCCCCAGAATTTTGCTTGGAAAGCAACTCGAACGAACTCAAGTCCGACCGTCCACCTGCAATTTTATCGACACGATTCGTTCCCAGCGGCGAACTATGTCCAAAGGATATACTCCGGTCCAAACCGAGGACAGGTGCAGCATCATCAACATTGGGAAAACCTTTGTGGAGAGCGCAGATGACACACGACGACCTCTGTTCAGAGATTGCCTCTGACTCACCCGTGCTGACCCGTTAAAGCGGCAATCGCCAGATGAGACACGAGCGAGCCGCTCGCAGATTTCTTAGATAAAGTACGGCGGTACTAATTTTACCAAGTATCAATTCTGGGCAAATCGAGGACTCCAACAACGTACATAACCCAAAATATTGAATTTTCAAAGTAGTGGCCAGAGAAAGCAAATTCTGCTAAACGATATGGAGAGGAGGGCAAATAAGGAGCAACAACAAGATACCTAGCTGACCGTGGCAGGGGCGCTCGGTCTCTTGGAAAGAGGGTGCCCATTCGAACCTGGCATCACAACAAGTACAACGAACAGTCAAGAAAACGTAAACCCAGCCGGAATATGACACCCTCATGGCGACTCCAACACAATCTCTCCCGCAGTCACTCCTTGCTCTCTTCCGCCAAGTGACCGTATCCAATCTCAGGTGCTTCCTTGAGCTTGTCTTCAGAAGGCCAAACAGGTTGACCATTACTCTTCGTCATAGCGTCGGCTTTCTCTGGGTCATGCGTTGCAGTCACAAAGCCTAGATCTTCTTTCCCTTTAACATAGCCGTGACTGGTAGTGTGAGTACCCTTGGTCAACTGCTCCACATCTTTGTAGCAAAGAGTGATGTGCCATCCTAGGGGGTCTTTTTGGTGTTTCCCCTGAAAGCTTGTCGTGTCGTGCACCTCCGATCTGCAGCGTCATTGTTAAATTAGAGTGTTACTTTGAATTAAGCCTTGATTAACGCACCGGATCAATACCACTTTTGGGTGGAGTTTTCTGTCTCTTGCGGTCTGATAAGCGAGGGAAACAAGTGCTTGCATTCTCTCGGCCGTCCGAGGGAAGTTTTCTTTGTAGAAGTAGTATCTAACCATATTAACGGTAGACATTTTTGTAGAGCGTAAATTCGATGTTGTCAAGTGGGAGGAAATATGAGTGACCTTTGGGGCAAAAGCAAGAATTCAGTGGATCTAGTAAGGAATGAGTATAGAAATCCAATGGCACTCACAGGGGGATTTCTCACAGATATATAAGGAGTCTAGTGAAAATAATCATGGCCCGTCGAGGGCTTTGAGTTGCCGCCGGCATCACTGGGACGAAACAGAAAACTGCCTGTCTTGAAACAATAGCACCTTTAGTTAACAAGGCAATCAGATTCGGGCAAACCGCTGGACCCTGTGAACCACTCGGTTGAACGCTTCGAAGCATTTTTGGTCATGGAGAGGCGCCCGGAAAAATGATTCTAGTGCCCATTGGAAGAAAAAAGATGCCAAGCAAGAGTGCATGAAGCTCCTCATTGTTCTGTCACCATCCTCCAATCATTCTTGGGACACTTCCCGTTCCCGCTGTTACTATTTTAGGACGTATGCACGTGACGCCGCGTTTTTTGACAAACCCCAGAGATTCAGTCCATCGTTGTCATGCCGGTGCACCATCGCCATCATGAGACGCATCCTTCCTCTGATATTCCCTCCTCTCCCCTTTCGTCAACTTATATCTCCTCTCACTAACAGTCGAACGCCAACTTTTTTTCAAAGATATACTTCTTGGCGGCCCCGTGCGATGTTTGGCTCCAGCCTCACGGTTGGGAACGTCCCAAACTTCGAGTATCAGTGGATTGATGAAGTAGAAAAACTGGAAAGATATCAGCCCGGCGGGTACCATCCGATACACATTGGAGATGAACTTGCAGATCGATATCGCGTCGTTCACAAGCTGGGTTATGGCACATACTCTACTATCTGGCTAGCACGCGATAGACACCGCGAAGTCTATGTGGCTATTAAAATCAACACTGCCAATGCTCCTTCTTGTGAAACTGGAATTCTACACGCTCTTGCGGACTCTCGGTCTGATCATCCGGGTCGGGCAATGATTCCATCAATTCTAGATCAGTTTGAACTTCAGGGCCCCAACGGATGTCATAGATGCTACGTGACGTCCCCAGCTCGTAGCAGCGTGACAGCAGCAAAATCCTGCTATCTTTTTACAATTGAAACTGCACGTGCTCTCGTTTCACAGCTAATATTGGCTGTTGCATATACACATGCTCGAGGGTTTGCTCATGGAGGTAAGCCCATCACTAGTTTCTTGTTTCATTCTAGAGATGTTTGTAACTCCTTAAAACATAGATATCCATCTTGGGAACGCTCTTCTGCGCCTACCCGCTAGCTTTGACCAGATCTCCACCGAAGAAATCTATAAAGAATTTGGTGGACCTCGTACGGAAATGCTAGTCCGCCTTGACGGAAAGCCTCTCCCTCCCAACGTCCCGTCCTATGGAGTTGTGCCTGTATGGCTAGGAAAGCAGGCGAATCTAATATCGCTTCGTGAGGCTCATCTTCTTCTCAGCGACTTTGGCGAGGCTTTCACTCCCGAAACCCAGCGTCGATCTTGCGCAGAGTCCCATGCCCCTCTTCCAGTCTCACCGCCTGAGGTGCTCTTCGATCCTCAGGGGAAACTCTCATTCCCATCAGATATCTGGACACTTGCCTGTGCTATATGGTCCATTTTTGGGATGCGGTCCCTGTTCGATGGGACACTAGCAACCCATCATGATATCGCCTCCCAACAGATAGATACTCTCGGACTCTCATCATTTCCATCTGAATGGTGGAACACATGGCAAGAACGTCATGAATATTTTGATAACGATGGTCAGCCAAAAGGGCGTCGAAGTGTGTTTCCGCCTCTTGAGCGCTCATTCGAAGAGGAGATACAAGTTGTGCGACGAGAAGAGGGCATGCAGGAATTTGATGAAGATGAGAAGATGGCTATCATCGGCATGCTTCGTTCTATGCTTGTATACAGACCGGAGAAACGAGCGACGGCGGACTCGGTGACGAGGTCAGAGTGGATGACAAATTGGGGGCTACCGCAGCTGAAGAAGGCCCAAAACCTACGATCGGGATCATATTGAGCTCATCGACATTCAGGAGCGTGAGGACCCCTCCTGCGCAGGTGATAACCGGGATCCCCCACACGAGAAACGGGAGATAAAATATTTCCAGGAGAACTTCTGAGGCTATCACCCGGCTGCCGTGCCTCCACATTTTTGCATACCCTCGCGTTCACTTCCTCCACATAGCCCTTTACGACAAATGGAGCATAATTCTTCAAGTCCTACTCATTACCAAGTCAGCGACAGCGAGGCTGCCTGCCAAGGCGTTTACCCGACTTTAAATGAACGTTTGGGGCACACTCTCTTCGAGCTAATTAGGAATAAGGCAAGCGGAGACGGACACATCACACGTCTCTCCCGCCAAAGGGGCCATCGGAATTCCTATACTACATTATCAAAAGGATAGTATAAACAGTACCCACTGCTGGGGCTATGTTGACATCCAGTTCGTTGTACATTTTCTTGCCGTTCCGAAAGTCCTTAGACTTATACTATCTAACGGGACCACCACCTTGGACATCCCGCCAGCATTAGAAGGAAGGGGGAATTGAAATGAAATATGAGAGAAACGTTATTCCATTCCTGATTCAAGCAGCTCATTCAGTGTGACCACACGGCTCTGAAAGGACTTTCTCGAAAATTGGAGCTGTCTCGCTCCTTCGTTCTTGACGCTTGATAATCCCCCCTAGTTGTAACATGTTGGAGCGTATCGAGAAAATGTTACATTTAGCCTCTTCCCTCCGTGAACTGCTCATCTAGCTCGAAATCTCAAGTTCGATGAAGTATCTCCGAGCATGTAAGCTTCTTCTTCTTCCGACTAAATCTTGGCGAAAGTGAGCCTCGTCTCATTTTCTTGGCAAAAGTCGGTTTTTTGCGGTTTTCAAGCTTCCTCTCCGCCCGGCAGAATTTCGCAAAAACTCTCGGAGAGCGGAAAGTTAGGCAACTTCGGCAACTTTGGTGTCGATTCCGCCTTTTTTCGAACGATCCCGTGTCCCTGGCGCATGATTGCAGTGAACACCCACCTCCATCCCATTTTCACGAATTTGCGAAGCTCCCAAACGCTCATCCCCGACATCGAATTCCGCGATCGAGGAGGAAAACTCCAAATCTAGCCACAATGCATTCCCACCTCCATACCGCAAACAATGTGGACAGTCCGTCTTCCCCTCCTTTTCCCCTCTTCCAATTCCTTTCTATACCCTTCCTTCGTACCCAATTTTCCTACACTCTTGATTTCTCACTAACTCCGCTCTCCAAAACAACAGAATGCGAAGAAATCATGACCCTCCTAGACGAATGCCACGCCCGAGGATTCCTCTACAAAGCTATCGGTGGTTGCAACGATATAAAGAGGCAGGTTAATACGTGCTTGGGGGCTGCGAGGTCGGAGCGGTCGAGAAAGAATAGGGAGGAAGCGAAGGGGAATAGGGAGAAGATTGAGAAGCTGTGGGTTGAGGAGAGGGTGGATAAGAGTGTGAAGGCGTAGCGGGGAGGGGTAGGGAGGAAGACGGCTCAGGTCAAGGGGGAAGGAGGATATGTATATATGTATGGCTACGGAGCTTGAGGCGTTTTAAACGGATGGGCTTTTGTAATTGATTTATAGAGCGAGGGGCTTTTGGTGTGTACGTTCGGAGTGTGTGCACACATATTTCCACTCATACGATAACCTGATATAATTTTTTCAAAGGGAAACGAACAGAGACGTACATCATGTCTATACAAAGAAAAAGAAAGCAGCAATAGCAACGAAGAAGTGATATCATGATTCAACATCCATAGCAGTACCATTACCATCCTCCACTGGTCCCTGATCTCCATCCCGCCTTGATGATTTATGCCGTCTCTTCCGTTTCGTCTTGACAGATGGCTCTCCATTCTCTGTTTGCCCCTCTGAGTTCTTCTCTTCTGTCGTCGCAGCCCCAATATCCACCTTCGTGCTCTTAGCCTCCTCCCCACCGCCAGGCGCAGGGGCGGTCTTAAACTTCTTCGCCTTCGGCTTCAACATACTCAATGGATTCGGCCCACTAACCTTCTTCCCACCTCTTTCCTTCTTTTTCTTCTCTGTCTTCCCCGCATTCTCACCCTCACCCTCATCTCCATCTCTCTTCCTCTTCCCCGTCGTAGGCGCGGTTGACGATACGCCAGTCCGAAGCTTCCCCCTCTCTACACCCTCTCGTACATTTTCCGACGGACCACTTAACGGCTCGAGAATCATAACCGACCTCTTCACATATATAATCGGAACACCAGGTATCGCGCGCGCACCATGCTTAATTTCATTCCTGGGAGTAAATGTCTGCTTATTATTCTTCTGCCCATCATCCCCTGGGATACCGGCATCTGCTGTCGCAAGGATATAATGTTCCTTATTTTTCTTCACTTCCGCGTTCGGGGATAGTAGAGAAAGTAGGCATTCGACTTCATCGATTGGTTTTGAGTCTTCGTTGTGTGAGCAATGGCGGAGTGGGAGAACTGTGGGTGGAGGGAGATGCGGTGGGCGGTAGTGGGGGTTAGGATTTGATTTTCCGGCAGAAGAAGATATGACGGTTGCGAGTGAGCACTTTGTTATCACTGTGCAGCTGGCGGTTAGTTATGTCTCAATGCGCTTCTTGGGGAAGGCTCTGAGTCTTGCTTCACGTACTAGGCTTGACTTTGCCTTGGAGTGTTCGCTCAAGGGCTGGTATTAAGTCCATCTTAAAGGAATATACTTGGCGAAGGAAATTCGAGTCCACTATTAATGTTATAGTTAGCAATCCATCCTACCTAATGGGCGCGACAAACCCTCGGGGAGTGACACGTACCAAGCACCTGATATGGCTCGCGGAATCCGAATGTGTGCTCATACTGCTGCATGAGCTTGCGATACTTTTTTGATCGTTTGGCCCTCATCTTGGCTGGCTGTTAACTAAGAATTGAGGGACGAGATGGGATTGTATGGTCGGTGTTGAAGATGAGAGAATGCAACGGCGCGGGGGGGAAATATGTCCGCCGTGCGCTTCGAAACTTTTTTGACGAATTCTCCAAAATTTCGCATTTGATTTAAGGTGTGGTCTGTGCGTTATTGGATCTAGCCCGGTTTGTCCAGGTTCAACGCTCTCCGCTCGCAGGCGGAAAAAGGAATCACAACTTGTAGACACAGGGCTGATTGATAGATACCTACGTAGTCATTCTGGCCAAAGGCTTCCTTTACGATCAACCAAGTCATAGGTCGTTCTAGGCGTCGAACGGTGTGCTATTGACGCCTAACAAGGACCCGATGAAGCTCCCTTGGCCGAAGAAAGTAAATACATATATTAGATACTACCAAGGCAAAGAATACATTCTAGTCATATATTTCCGGTCCATCTAATCCTTAATCGCTGATGAGTAAAACGCCGAAAACGGAGGCGAAAAGTTCTGTACCGACATGCAATTATTGGCACGCTGTAAGAAAAAGAATAACCCAACGCCTTTCACCTAAGCTCTTTGCTAAATGAACGGTGAGATAGATCATAGCCGACCTTGTCTGTCACAAACCCAGCCAATTACCCATTCCCTAGTGCTGAGGTAGGGGACATGGCGTCCCATACCATGGAGCCTGCCATCTACGACAGAGCGTTCAACCGTGAACACCGCTGGAGTAAGCCGTCACAGCGGCCACCCGAAGACAGCGATCGCATGCGTTGGTGTTTCCCGGCAGGGTTAAGTTTGTTCACCTCCCCGAGGAAGAACTAGTAGCTCGACTGCGCAGCTCGTTCTGGGGATGAATCCTCAATGGTAAGCCGAGGGTTGTTGGAGATGAGTTGATATAGTGCATCTTTTAGATCCCTGAGCCTTTTTATGTTATCCTTCTGGTGTCCGTTTGCAGACCGCAACAACGGCGCTGATATCATCCATCTTGCCTAATCGGAGTGAGTATTTTTCCAAAAAACGCAAAGAATAACTACATACCTCCTTCAAAAGCGAGACCCTCACCGATAGCCTTTTCCATATAGGGACTCTCAGCGAAGGGGTCCTGGGCGATGACCTTCGCAGCGTTGAGTAACTCTTGCGCAGCATAGACCATCCCTCCCTCAATGGATTTTTCACGAGCTTCCTTATCGGCTTCTCCAGATTCCCACTTCTTCAAGCTATCAAGCACCACTTTCAGTACCTCCTGCTCCCAGATATTATCGATGACACCATCAGAGACGGCGACGACTATATCATTTTCCTCTATCTCTATCTTGTCCATGACTGCATTGCGGGGGTTGTCTATGCTGTTGGTCCCGATCTGTCGCGGACAGTCGAACCAGTGCCATTGTTCAGCAGTCTTAAAGACAATCTTCTCCTCGCTAGGGCGGATAACGAGAATTTGACAGTCTCCCAAATTTGTCACATAAAGAAGGGGCTTCGGCGACCCGGAGGCAGTTGTATGATGCAATAACCCTGTCACGCTTGTGGTTGTTCCAAGCCATTCGTTCGGAAAGGAGGTCGCGGCTACCGTCTGTTCATAAGCCCGTTCGAGATATTGTAGAGGGTCGGGATCGCGAGTCTCTTCGGTCAAATGTTCTACTTCCAACGCCCAAAAGTGAAGGATGAGTCTAGACCACAGGCTGGAGACATGAGGAGTCAGCTTTTGTTTTGCGGGGTAGGTGAGCTGAGTCTTACGCAGCATGACCTGAGGGCCTCATTGCCCAAGCACCAACACCATCATTAACACCGATGAAATTTTTCGCGACTAGGACGGCATCATCCCCGTTTGTAAGGCCTCGTATCAACTCTCCACCGACGGATAACCGCCTATCTTGGCTCCGGAAATGGGTGGTTAAAGGATCCGAGAATGAAGTAGAGGGGTTCGAAAGGAACGGCGGGGGAAATGGACGGGAGGGTCGTTTCGAGCAAAGAGAGTAGCCCGTTTCAAAATAAAACGGTGAGCTGGAGAGGAGGCCAAGGACGGAACCATCTGGACTGGGCGTTGTTGTTCCGTGGGACGAGAGCGCAGCGCTGTATCGCCTGAAGCCGTAGGATGCCGCTGCAATTAAAGTAACCGGCGACCTCCCGTGTACGAACGGAGAACCGAGGGTGGAGACAGATTTGAGGAGCATGCCAACTTAGAGGTTGCACCTTCGGCGCAGGATGCAGGCAGACGTGAATAATCGCATCTTTCACTTGCTTGCTTCTTTATATTATAGTTTTTCGTCGGGCTCCGTTTGTCGGTTGTGGACAGTTCGGTGAAAGTATTTCGGGACGAATAGCGACTCTAGCCGGGGCTAGAAATAAGTGTTCAGGCGCCCTTGCCTTTCCTTGTTCGTTCGGCGGAAGATAATCGCCAGAGCCATCCTGTGAGAGTTGAGCCTCTTCCAACCAAACCTTGCAGGGCTGACACGCGATGCAACCCAGAAGTGGAATCCCCTTAGTCATGTAGATGATTAGTCAGATCATCCTTCTCGACGACAGCCTCATCTTTCAGGACTCCTTCTCAGCATCTACACTCAGCAAACGTAAAAGATATAATATTTCTAAGCTATGTAGCCTTTAACTGACTATAAGTCCCTCTGTCAAGCCTTGAGATACTGGTCAGCTTCCTGACTCTCTTCCAATCCGCCATTCTCTTTTCCTCATCCACCCCGTTAACCACATCCCCATTCCGTTGCCTTTCGAAGACCAGGAGTATGGCTCTTCATTCAAGCGTCATCTTTATAAGTTCCCGACGGTAGTCTATGACTTCTGCATGGAACAGATCCAACCCGGTTCTCAATTCGGCAGCCATCTGCTCCGAAGTAATCCCCTCCCTTGTCACACAGAGCCCATCAAAAATCGCTTCGGCCAGATCCCCGTATCGTGCGCTGATAGACTTTTGCGATTTGCTTTCTTGAGCTGCGCATATTACTTTCATCCGGGCGGTGCATGGGCAGGAACTGGATGGCTTCTTTGTACAGTCGGCCGAGCAGTCGCAGTAGTTGAAGCAGATGCACTTCCCCCTAGCGGCATATTTCTTGAGAGGCATCGTTCCTTGAATCCTCCGGTATTCCCCCACGGTAATCCCGTTTAACATCGCGCCGGATGATTCTCGGTGGGACAATGCCCGAAGTCTCTCGTATGCCCAGGGATTTTCCATACGGACCACCGAGTCTCTCTTGGTCTCAGCGTCCTTCTGGACTTCTCGTTGCTTTGGAGCGGTCAGGTATCTCTCGGAAATTGCTGCTATAACCTTGGCGGGTGACGCTTTGTGCTCAGGATTGAGGCCGTACCACTTCAAGAAAGCTGGTGAATCCGGACTAGCCACAAGTCTCAGGATGTATTGGCGGTATCCGACTTGATCCTTAGGATAGTAGCCCTCTCTAGCAGATCTCTCGATGGCCCAGTGTATGTAGCTGGTCTGGTGCTGTTGGACAATCTCTTTGTTGAGAAAGGTGCAAATCTCGTCGGACCTGAGAACCTCCTTGCAAGCTTGGAACAACATGTTGAGGTGGCTCTGTGCGGGCAGGTTGCTTTGCCTCTTGCTTCCTGCCATCTTCCGGATGTCGAACCGGAATCCGTCACAGAGCTGGACGTTTGCAATCTCGATATTGAGGCAGGCGTATATGGCGTAATAGAGCTCCTCGATTGTCTTCAGCATGTCGCTAGTCGACTCGCTCGCCATATCGGCTTCGGCCTGTTTGATATGGAACTTTATTCCTCCTGGAGTATTGTCGAACTATTTGCACAAGGTATGTGTGTCAGCCACGCCCTATACCCGCTGATTTCAATGGTCAAGTACAAGCTTACCTCGACTCCATAAGCCCTCATAGCCTCCGCAACCACCATAGCCGTTCCATAAACCCTGGCAAACAACCCGACCACTTTCTGGTGTCTCATGACTCGGCGTTCCGCCATCGCACTCACACGGGATAAATCCAGGCTCCGCTCAGGCTCGTCGGGGTGCGGGACATTCAGCAACAGAGCTGGATGAGTGTCGTGAACTGGCTGGTCCAGGATATCGAAGTTATCGTCGATTCGGTAGTAGGGATGAAGCATCTTGTCGGCGTTTTCTTACTCGTGAATCAATTGGATTCGACAGTCGAGTATAAAGGGGTTTTCGTTATTTCGGTGGAGTTGGTCATCGAGGGGTAGTTTGGTGAAATTAGATTGTGAGTGTGATGGCGTTTCTTTTCTTTAGTCAGGTCTGTCGAGTTTTTGAATTTCCCACCTATACTAGGTTTTTGTGGTTGTGTGCTGTCACCGTCAATGTATAGACCCTCAATCGTTTGAACACAATAGCTAGCTCCACGTCATTCTATTGACAGGTTTCTAATTATTCACTATTCAGGGCTGTGAGTGAATTCACCCTCGCTAGTTTTACTACCTTCCGGAAATGTCTATTTATCACCAGGATTTCCCCGGATTTTTTCTTCAGCTCATCCCGCTGCCTACAAGTGTTTTCTCTTACCCGATTGGGACGAATGGTACGCATACTCCAGCGCTTTGAGGTAGTTTTCGTCTTTAAATAGAAACGCGTCTCTTAACCAATCATAACATTCCAGGTATCAAGTAACTAACTGTGTATTTTCATAAGGCATATAGTAACATCATAAATCATATCTGCATAAAAAGCATGCCGCCATATAGCATGAAGCCGTTTCTCATCAAGAGATCATCAATCAAAATATCCTTCCTCGCGGTCCGACCTTTCTCTCAATTCCCAGGCCGAATCCAACTGAAAACAACTTCAGAGAATGGAAAACAGAATAAGAAAACTCGGAAGGAATGGCAGAAGGAGAATAGCCTCCGAAGTATGCACCAATACAATCGCAGCAGCTACTTGAAGTCTGGATCCACCTCAATAACGTTGGCATCTGGCTTGGCGCTCAGGAGTGGATAGGGGATGACAAAATCGGGGATATTCCAGACACTCTTATTTAGCTTGTCGACGATATCTGGGTTAACGTTCTTGCACTGGCGGAAGGATAAAGACTGCGAGTATACAAATTAGCTTCTGGGGGAGGGGGTTTCTTTATGGCCTCATCAAGCTCACCTTCAAGAACCTTAACCGGCTAACCCATTCTAATTCTCCAAGATTTGCTAGCACAGTGCCTCCAATTTCTTCGACAGAGGCGCCCCTCGATGATACCCCAGCACAGTTCTCCACCCAGAGAACCTCCAGCATACTTCCACGTTCGGCAACTGCCTCATCGTCATAACTCACCATTTTTCCGCGCTTCCCAAGAGTACCCAACCACTCCAAGAATTCAGGTTGGACGGCACTGCACGTCCTTAGCCTCAACTCACGGAGGTTTCTATTCCTCTTGACAAGCTTCCGAAGCTGCCAGGGAGTGATCCCCGCACGCTCAAGGGTCAAGCTTTCTAAGCCCCTGAGTCCACAATTTCTACCTCCAAGGCCGATAAGAGAGTTCCACGCTGTGCTTCCGGGGGCTGGTTTACGCCAAAAATCTCTCGGGAGCGTGTGGTCTCGTACGTGGGTATGCTCAAAGTGGAGAGCTAAATTCCGAAGCTTTCTTTGGCAATTGGATCCCAGGGCGTGGGCGGCATACTCGTCGAGGTCGTAGGCTAGGAATTCAAGAGTGACTAAGGAGCTGCCATAGCGGTTTAGGATGTTTGATAAAACGGCGTTTTGATCGCGGATTGTCTGCCTCGAGGTTCTAGGCTCCTCCTCGGAGCTGGCGATCATACGATCTCCTGATGAAGTCTTCCTTGAGCGGTGGTGCCTTCGTTGGTCGCCGTTAGTACCCTTTTGGAGCTCAACAGAGATGTATTGAGGATGCCTCTGGATGCTTGTGCAACCAGGAGATCTGAAAATCGCCTGTGTGGGGAACGACGGGTCGCAGTTAAGCCATGCTATTACGGACTGTATCCGTTTAGGAAAGACCGCGAGATGTAGCTGGGTAAGTGACATGGCATGGTAGGCATGGTTCGTTCGGGAGGTAGCCCCGAAGGAGAGGAGGGAGTATATCGGAAGGTGAGAGAGGATGAGGAGTACTACCTCAGGGGGTAGGTTGCTAAGTTTGTCCGACATGTTTGTGGTTTATTTGAGTTCTGGTGTCTTGCTTCTCGAGGGTCAAATACGAGGGATCCCCTGTGGGTATCGTCGTTGACCTTCCTGGTAAAAGAATGTTAGTTACCTGTTTCCCGGGACAAGTTGCAGATATAACTAATTTATACAGGTCCTCGGGAGGCACAACAGAACCCAAAATCCAGGGAAGGAAATGTTTAGCCCTGCGTGTGTCATACTGTCATCATTCCACCTTTGTCTTCTCTCCACGTCCGCAAGCCTTTGTCCTCCACGAGTCACCAATGCTCTTCTTGCAATTGTTTTTTTCCCTTTTTGATAATTCCTTTTACAAAACGCATCGACGCCCAATACACCTCTCCACCTCCAACGAGAAGGTATTATTTCTTACCTTTGTCTGTGTCTGGTGCTCTTCCCCTGTTGCTCAGAGTGGAATTATGATAGCCCAACGCAAGAACGACAACAATAGTGCTCCGCCTTGTACCACCGCGGAACCAAATAGGAATCACTCCGCAAATCCCACAAAAACAAATCAATGGGAGTCGTCAAGGCTGAAAAATACGGTAGAATAAAACCCCAGGGTAGGTGACGAGGGATTACGGGAGGATTTGTTTCGAAAGAAGCTGGAAAGTGGGAACTTTATTGTGCGTTGATATGTTCCTTCTTCCACAGAGGAGAGGAGGATGAGTATATGTATGTTTGTATGCGGGTAGTCGTGGGGGGGGAGGGGGGTTAGTATGTAAATTGACTCTTCGAGTTATATTTGTCAAGAAAGGAAAGAAAAAGAAGAAGAAGATCGTGAGTAAATCATTTCGGAAGTTTTTAAACTCTAGCAACGGGAGCCTACGAGATATATGTATGGAACGGATGGTTACCGCTCTGTTGTTTTCCCTCAACGTGGTTCGGGGCCACAGCAGGAAGAGTAAAAGAAGTCTAGAAAAGATACATGTAAAAAAAAGAAAAGAAAGTTGAGAAAAGGGTAAGTTAAGGAACACGTTTCGGGTTACCCTTCTGCTTCAATGTTTTTATTCATTGCTTTTTTTGGTTCATTATTATCTTACTTTCTGGCTCTGGTTCTGCAGACTGCAGGAAGGGGGTGGGAGTGGAGAGCGGCGAAGTGAGCGTCAAGAGAGGTCACTTATTTTTAAATTAGAGATGGAGGTACAGGTACATAAACGAGTCGACTGACCCATGGATCAGGTTGCGGAACAGTGTTAAGGTAGAAAAAAAAGAAAGCATTAGTTGACGGAGTGATCGTTCGGATTTAAATTTCTGTATGTAGGTAAGATAAGTAAGGGCTTCCTTTCGGGTTGGGGTCCTTTTTGGGGGTGAATCATGGCACATACAGTTCGGACCATTCAGAGATCCCCCTATTTCGGCAAACCCACTGCTCTGGGTGATGGGAAAGGATTGAGAGGATAGACATTTGACGCCCAACTACGGGTCCTACTAAGAGGATGAAACTGAAATCTCTTTTGCTGTCAAACTCTGTCTTGAAGAGTTGTGAAGAAAAGATTTTTAAAGATGGTTGACAGCGCAGCTCTTACTGTCGTAAACTCTGTATGGATGCACCACACCCCACGCCAAACGAAGGGATTTGCTCAATGTACAGAAGTGGAACAAAAATCACTCAGGTCTCATCTAATCCCAACAGGAAAGAAAATGGGAAAATGCAATGTAGTGGAGTGTGCTTCTCCCTGTAGGGATGTATTTGGATCAGAAGCTAATGGGCGTGTATGATCATCGTCAGGCTCATCTATTTACTCTTGGGTTTTTTTCTTTTCCTTCTTTCCCGCTTTCTTGAGATTCTGCCTGGCTGATGTGGCATCCGGTGCCTTGGGAATGGGGACGGGAAGAAGGGAAAGTGGGGATTAGATGGGATTCGTCGGCGGTGCTTCGACCTTTTTGTCTTTCGTCCACTCATCTGCGAGGCTGGAACGCTGTGGTCTTTTCTGGGTGTAAATATCCCGTAGGAACTGAGGAGAGAGGGGAGGAGCAGTGTAGATCTTGTGAAGGTATCATGGGGTTGGGGAAGGGATGGGTACGTACATGAAGGTGCGCGTATCTGGAGGTGGCACTGCTGCTGTGGTTGTTGCTCTGTTTCAAAAGGTGGTGGTGATCGAGGTTACTGATCTCTCAGATGCCACAGTACAAAGTATCAGTCCAACAGGGATGGCGTAAATGGAGGCTCCTCGTTGGAAATATTAAAGATAGGGTGAGCTATAGAACCAGGTGACTGGATATAACGGGGCGGGTTGTGACCAGTTTGTTGGTTCAACGTTGATTTTCACGGTGTCAGCTCCGCGGCCTTCCCATCGACCTGGCGTCTCCGTTGGATCTTCGTGATTGCGCGATGACAAGGAGATCGGGTACCCTGGCTGGCCAATTGTGGAGTTGTCCGAGCTCAAGTCCGTCAGGCTGTTCATCAGGAGTTTCCAACCGAGGCAGCAACTGAAGCTCAATAGAAATGTACAGTAACAAAGCCTCCTGAGAGGGACAAATAATGGATGTTGATTCAAACTAGGCAGCCAACGAATGCCACTGACGCAAATGTAAGCAGGAAAAATAGTAAACGAGACTACTCTTGTCAGTTGTCACTCTCACATCCGAACAAGCTATACTATAGGCTAGCTGAAGCTCCCACTTCAAACCCGGCACATTGCGAATGGTAAGGAACTTCCCAAGGTGGTAAACCGGGGAACAATAATGGTGTGCAAAGAGGGAGAGTGTGAGAGCCTTCGAGACACCTATGAAGATGACCCCAGTCAGCTGGATACTAGCCATGTCGTGTAGAAATTGGTACCGAATTGGAAGTGTCCCCGCAAAGGGTCAAACTCGACGTGCTTCCCGGTCACTTTACTCGCCGTCCGTCGTGATTCAAGTCGAATACTGCGTTCGCAAAAGAGGTTGTTTGTTGTTAATGTCCTTTTACACTTTTTCTCAGGTCTCGAACATCCAGAATGACGGGTCTCAGGTTTAGCCGATGAAGGATTGACGGTGGATCCAGTAATCGTCCCGTTGTGGATCCCCGTCGATGTCTCTCGATCGTTTATTCGCTATTTCTCATTGGTTACCGACTGCTTGGGACCACTCGGTCAGCAGACTTGATCCTTGTCCGTTTTGCGTTATGCATGAGTCAGCCCACACTAGACTCTTTCTGTCCTCTCCGCTTTCCTTTTCATCACTTCATCTCAGCTGCTGAGCCCTCTCATCTCTTCGTTTGTTGGTGGACGATGGAAAAGTTCAGGGATCCTTGGGGTGTGCACAGTAGCAAGGAGCAATGCATGAAAGCGAACATCCATACGAGCTCGACCCAACAAATATCTTCTCAGCAGCAGTTCATCCGCTTTTCTGTCCAGGTGCTTGGGCCCTCTCGACCCATTCTTCTTCTTTCCTGGTCTCAGTTCCATGGAATAGATGGAAAGAAGCTGCCTCTTCGCGTGTCTTCACGACACCATCACCCCATCCTGAACCCCTCAATCAGCGACTGCGAAGCCGAAGTCCCCGATTGTTGGCTGGTGTGATGCTCGAGTGGCTTGTTTTAGACACGCTCGGGGGGGTCATCCTCCTGTGACAGAACGGAGATGCATGTCATCGCCCCAAGCGTCACCCAAAAAAAGGGGAGAAGAGTAATGAAAAAAGGAAAGAAAGAGGGAGATTCGGCATTACCTGATTCACGACTTCGATCCGTTTGCGCCCCTTCTTTATTCCTCTCATTTTGATTTCTTATTTATTTATCGAACAGGCTCTCATACTTTCGTTCACAGCTGAAAATGAAGCCACCTGTGGCATATCCACATCTCTTCAAAGATCTCATTGCTTTCTTTTCCCATATGTAGGAAAATCGGCCTTAGCAACGGGAGAGCGATGAGATCGAGCGAGATAAAAAAGCATAAATTCCCTGTTCTGTTTCTCATTAACAAGGATCAACCCAACCCCGAGAAAAGCACGCGGATTGGGGAGAATTAAAAAGGTCGAAGAATGGATTCATGCAGTCGCATACATATTCGAACTGCTGCAGGGTATCGGATAAAGAAAGGTTAACAACAGGGTCTTCGTGCTGTTTGGAACCCACTAATAACGCTAACCGAAGGAGGACCTTCAAATCCCGAATGCTAATAAATTGTTGCCCTGTATGGAGTACTAGGGACATGGGGCACGGTGCATCACACCTCCTTTCCTATTGTTCCCTTCAACGAAGCAATGTTTGCTGTTAATTAACCAGAAGCTAACCAGGTGGTTGCAGAGCCCCCTCAGTTTTCTTCCTTTTTCATTATGGGCAGATGGCACATCTCGCATCCAGCGGTTATGGTGGTGTGGCCCCTGAGACTACACCTCTGGTTTAGGAAGGTTGCTTTCTTGTCTCTATGCTCGAGCAATAACTAGGCATGATCCGAATTTACAATCATTGTGTTAATTTCTCTTAGCTCGAAAAAAGGTACTATATTGCCAAGATTATATCATCTGCTCTCTTCGAAGCCGATGGTCAAATTCGGCTGATGTCGAATGATGGTCAATTATCTCTAACTCTCCTGTTCCAGTATGTAACCACTGTGGGGACGACGAGGCATTTATTGAGACGATGAACTTGTGTCTAGGTGCGAAAACAACCTAGATACCCATGTTACAGCAAACGAGAAGACTCAATGAGAAAGAGTTGGTACATTCGGATTTACCGTGATGCTCGTCATGCTGACCGCCGTCTAGTATACAATGCGGGTTCCCCAGTTAAGGCCATCTATTCTTCGGTTTCTCGGCCTCTAGGAAGTTTAACTCCAATGAGGACGTTTGCAGAGATCGATCTCAACCGCTCTCTGGACACCACTTTTTGAATATTGAGAGGGAAAACGATTTGAGAGCGCCTTACCCATATTACAGCGTGGCGTCGACTACGCGCCGCATTCCAGATTTCGGCTGCTTCAGCCTTCAGGGACGAAAGCGCCACTACTCGGGTTAAACCCTTTGAAAGCCTTTGGGAAGGGGTCTTGATACCACTCGAGTGTGCCTTTATTCAAGCACAGGGCAGGGGATTCATGGGCTTGAAACGGGAGGGTGATGGCCCCCTGCTGCGAAGAATACCCTGAACAAGAAGTACAGCAATGCGTTAATCTTTCTCACTAGAGGGATGAGGTAATGCAAAGCATAGACGAGGAGAGAGAAATTTCTGGTGCTGGTATTCTGTCTATTAGCGAGCGCGTAGAACAGCCCAAGGCCATGGCATAGGTTATCAAACCCAAGGCGATGGATCACTTCAGCACGGCGATTGAGGGGAAATATTTGCTAGACAATCTCCCCATTAATGACTACAGCGAAGATGGGTACTCTAGTCTTCAAGAATATACAGACACCCCGATATCACATCATCAACCCGAAGACAATATTTTTGCGAAAATGGTCCCTATTTTGATGCCTTCTTTTGGTACAATTGCTCTTGCAAGTAATTGCTAGAAAAAGGAATAAGTAGCTAGTACCTTTCTGAAATCCCGTGCGGAAAGGGAGATTGTGACCAAGGATAGCCTGCTCCATTCTCCTTAACTTCCTTGAATGGCAGTCTCCAAAAACGCGATATTCCCAGTCAAGAGCTCTTATCCAAGCGAGGGTGCAACCCAAGGTCAACAGGCAGTGAGATCTCGTGCTCATTTCTTTTTCCTACTCTTTTCTTTCTTTTTTCCCAGGACAAGGTGACGGGTCACACAATCACATCAAAACCCCTGTTGTTGGATTGCGCTTTTGTGGCTTTTGCATACCAACTCTTTGGAAAGGGTTGCCTCGTCGTCGCGGCGAAGGCCATGGCCTACGCCTATGACGAGCAAGGGAACTCGCGACAAACATCCCAACGGGGTTTTTTTCTTACTTGATGTACACGAGTTGGGAATAAAACTTTTGGGGAATCCCAAAGACCGCTTCTTCGGATTTTTCTTACTTGCACGTTTCGTATCCGGCGGTCGGGTCTATGGGTTTACATCTCATTGGGTTTGTTGGAGTCTGAGGGGATGGAAGAAGGAGAATGGAGAAGTGAGAGGTAAAGAGAGGGGAGGGAGAAGTCATGGATTGGATGGTAGTGAGCTCCGAGCCTCCGGGCTGAGATACATAGATGTCTGCCTGTGACTGAATGTGTTAAGCTAGCTGCAAGGCAAGAGTTGTGTAAATATGCATAGTTCGCACTTTCCACCTGATACAATATAGACATTGGAGGAACATTGGAGCTCCACAATCCTGCTTGTTTTGTTCCAGATTGCGATCGATGAACCCATGAGTTAGGTGTGATCGGATACCCGCCCATCCCCTAACCCTCAAGGAAGATGTTGCGAGGAAAAGGAGGCATGGAAGGAAACTGATCCCTGAATCAGAAAGGTGCAAGAGAAGGGAATCAAACTTGATTCGTACGGCGAAAGGCCGGCTATGCTTCTCGGCGATGAGTACGTCGCTTCTCTCTCTGTGTGTATCTCTGTATCTCTCGCCCACTCTTCCCCTCTTTTTTCTTTTCCTTAGCTTATCTGCAAAGCGCCCGCCAATGACCGGATTGTCGGGACTGGGGTGATGCAAGATGCGTGTTATGGTGGCTTACCTCTTTAATTAGGACTGGATGAGAAAGCCGAAGTGAGAGAACAAGAGGGATGAGCTGCGTGATGAACATGCGTACAGACAGAAAGCCTGAGAAAGGTATCTCAATGGTTATTCAACTCGGTTACCTAATGTTTAGAACGGAGAGATAGCTGACTCGGCGCAATGTAAATAAGTCTGTAATTTATTTCATTGTTTTTTTGGTTTGTATTTCCTTGCTTGCCTCCTCCCTGATCATCTCTCTCGTCGCTTGCTCACGGCTCCGGAGGAGTCGTCATCATGTCCTCATGTTCAAGTTCCTTTTCATGTGGGATCAGAGCTTGGACGAGAAAAGAAAATAATATGAACTGCATGAGTGACCCGACACAGCGTCTTTCCGTCCCGCCATTCCGCCATCCCCGGAGTGACGGGAACGGAAGCAGAAAAAAAGAAAGCAAGTATCAAAAAGGATGACCCATGGCCCAATCTGAGCTTTAACCCTGGACCCTGAAGGTTCGGCCACTGGCCGTTTTCCTCTCCCGCTCTTCGTTTTCGGGTCTTGCCCGGTTGAGAACTGACCTGTATGTTAGCACGGTCCCCCAAACCCAGAAAATCCGCACCAGACGCGGGAGACTCACCTTGCAGGAAATCAGCTGTCCTTCTTCTCATCCTTGAGTGGATATACGCCTGGAGAAAGTTTAGCGTGTGACCGAGAGCTTGTTTGTTGGGCAACGAGGCTTCAACCAACCTTTGACGCTTTGATATGATAATGGAAATAGTCCCGGAAAGTTTGGATGTGAGAGATGTTATCTGCGCGACGTTGGGCTGTCAAATGCCGTGGGAACAGGACTTGGATCATTGCTTGTTAGCGCCACCAACCCTCTCAATGGGACGGATGTAATTACCGAAAGTGATGTAGCCAATTTCTCCGGTTCCTGGATCTTTTAGGCCCTGCGCTCCTTGAAGCTCAAGGGGAGGCTCATTGCGGAAGAGGACCTGGGGAGCATTCTGAATTGCTCGCCTTCTTGCATCGACGAATTCCTGTCATCCGCGTTAGTCACCAATCCCCAACGCTCCCATCGTATGGCCCAATGACCGGTGTCTAACCTGTAAGAAGACCTTCCCAAAGATGCGATCCGTTTCATCTCGGAACACCGTACTGAAGTTCACCGTTACCCTATCGTGACTCGCTTTGATGTAAATAGCCTCCTCTTCGCGATAATGGATTGCCATTATCTCTCCACCTTCCTTAATTCCCTGTGGAGCTGACTCCGACGTAAATCTTGATGCCTCCTCTTGCAGTTTGGAGAACTCATCGAACGCTCGCTCGAAGGGTGCTGCCATGGCATTGCGTTTCAGGAGGGCGATACGATGTATTAGCTCCTCCTTAGCCTCCGCATCCGCAGGCAGGTCGTTAAGGTCGATCAAAATAGAAAAGTCATATCCCGGTTCCGGCGACACGATATATTGTCCATATTCCCGCTCGAGAACCCCCTGCGCACCATATTGAACGAGCTCACGGAAGCATTTCACTGAGATGGATATGAGAATTTTGGATTTCGTTTCCGGGGTAGAGAGATGGAATGTGACGCCGTCGAAGTCAGAGACGACTTGATCGATTGAGACAGGAGGGGCTCTAGAAAGGGGTCGAATTAGTCGTTGCCTTCACCGTAGCGGGATGGCGGGGATATCGTACCCAGAGAAGCGCTCCGTTAAAATGTTTTGGATAAGGACATTCTGGTAATCTAAGAGAAGCATGTTGACGGGCGAGCTACCATTAAAGTAACCTGTGCTTCCTTCTTATAGTCGGTGTAGTAATTATTCCCTGAACTCGTCGTTCATCTAGGCCACTAGGTTGTCATCATAGATAGTCGCCGTTATGGCGGAGTGATTGTTTCTGCCTAGTAGGTCTATCCAGTCTACCAGATTACATAACCCCATCCTTCCTATCGATTGCTATGCAAGAGCAAAAAGAAAGTGGAAAATAAAATAAAAAAAGTTTAGAATCATGTTGCGACGGTGAAGGAAGATGGTTAAGTCATATTTGTAAGTGAGATACTTTTCTATTCTCTTTATATGCGCCTTACTCGCTGGCGCAGGTTTAATTGATTTGAAGCTGACTTTTGCGCAGAAAATTCGAGCATTCGAAAACATTCGGGCTCGTTACTACCCCCTCGTCGGATGCGATATGGACTCGGGATGAAGGCAGCTCAGGCTCGTCGCGGCATACTGGCGCAGGGAGGGCGGTTGTCGGGGCGAGCGAGGAGGTAATCTGCTGGGATGTGAAGAAGGGAGAAATTCTCAGTAGATGGCGCGATGTGGACTGCAGGGCGGAGGTTACAACCATCTCTCAGAGCAAGACGGATGAGGATGTATTTGCTGTTGGGTAAGAGCTTCAATTACCACTTCGTTGCGCCAGTTGGCCAAGGAGCTGACATTTGTATACAAGATACGAGGATGGGAGCATTAGAATATGGGATTCGAGGACTGCGACTGTGATCATATCGTTCAACGGACACAAGTCGGCCATCACGCGATTGATTTTCGACGCCTCAGGAGTGCGCCTGGCGAGTGGTTCGAAGGATACAGACATCATTGTTTGGGACCTAATAGCGGAGGTTGGACTTTTCAAGCTGCGCGGGCATACCAACCAGATCACATCGATCCATTTCCTAGACAAATCCGAGGGCGGAGAGGGCGAGCTCGCAAACGGAGCTAGCAGTGGGAAAACCGATCATGGCGGATTCCTATTGACGACGAGCAAGGATTCTCTGATCAAAATATGGGACCTGTCATCGCAACACTGCATCGAAACCCATGTCGCACAGAGCAATGGAGAATGTTGGGCCCTTGGACTGTCCCCAGACCAAAGCGGTTGCATTACTGCAGGGAACGAGGGAGAACTCAAAGTATGGTCCATCGATGACAATGCTATGCGCGAAATCGCAAAGGAGAAGGAGGATCCAGGAGAGAAGAAGATCTTGACGGACAGGGGTACCTTCTACCGACATGGCAAAGATCGGACAACCGGGGTTAGCTTCCATCCTCGGGCAGATTATATCGCTGTTCATGGTTCGGAGAAATTGATTGAGATCTGGCGCATAAGATCGGAAACCGAAGTTCAAAAGAGTCTGGCGAGGAAACGCAGACGAAGACGAGAAAAGGAGGCGGCAGCTAATGGCGAGAAATTATCCGGGAAAGAGCTGGATGCAGAGAATGCTGAATCTGTTTCGGATGCTCCTGTGACCGAGGTATTTGTCCCGTATGTCACTGTGCGGACTGGTGGCAAGGTACGATCGTTCGACTGGGCTGGGGAGAGATCACGCAAGAGCCTAGAAGTGCTTACCGCGACAACGAACAATCAAATCGAGATCTACAATGTGGTCGTGGGCGGAAAGGGGAAGGGAAAGGATGCTGAGGAAACAGATTATACACGAACACTGTCAGTTGACATGCCAGGTCATCGCACCGATATTCGATCGTTAGCGTTGAGCTCTGACGACCGAATGCTCGCGTCCGCTTCAAACGGTAGTCTCAAGGTTTGGAATGTCAGAACTCAGAGCTGTCTACGAACATTGGAGTGCGGATACGCTCTCTGCTCTGCTTTCCTACCAGGTGATAAAATCGTCGTCGTGGGAAATAAGAACGGCGACCTCGAAGTATTCGACATAGCCTCCTCTACTCTGTTAGATACCGTCAAAGCGCACGATGGCCCTGTGTGGACACTCCATGTCCATCCCGACGGAAAATCGGTCGTCACGGGCAGCGCAGACAAGACAGCCAAATTCTGGAATTTCCAGGTCGTCCAGGAAGAGATTCTTGGTACTAAGAGAACTACTCCTCGTCTCAAGCTCGTGCATACCAGGACACTAAAGGTAGCCGACGATATCCTCAGCATTCGATTCTCCCCCGATTCCCGTCTTCTCGCCGTATCCCTCCTCGATAATACCGTCAAGGTCTTCTTCGTCGACACCCTTAAGCTGTTCCTTAATCTCTACGGTCACAAACTCCCTGTTCTCAGTATGGACATTTCATATGATAGCAAGCTTATCGTCACCTGTTCAGCGGATAAATTCGTCCGTCTTTGGGGTCTCGACTTTGGAGACTGTCATAAAGCAATATTTGCACATCAGGACAGCATCATGGCCGTGTCGTTCATTCCAAACAACAACGAAGGCAACGGGCACCATTTCTTCAGCGCCAGTAAAGATCGCGTGATCAAATATTGGGACGGCGACAAGTTCGAGCAAATACAGAAGCTGGACGGGCACCATGGGGAAATCTGGGCATTGGCTGCCAGCCATTCAGGAGAATTCATCGTCAGCGCAAGCCACGACAAGAGTATCCGAACGTGGCAACAAACAGACGAGCAACTGTTCCTCGAAGAAGAACGAGAAAAAGAACTGGAGGAACTTTACGAAAACACACTAACTACATCCCTCGAAGACGAGGAAGAGAACCCAGACGGAGAAAAAGCCGAAGCTGTAGCAGCTGGCAAATCGACCGTCACCACCCTCATGGCCGGTGAAAAGATAGTCGAAGCCCTCGACTTGGGTATCGAAGATCTCGAACTCATGCGCGAGTGGGAAGAGCTGAAAATCACTCAACCCAACGCCGCCCCTCCCCCACGTCATGCCCTCTACCTTGCACTTGGGGGAGTTTCTGCTGAGCGACACGTTCTCAACACGGTTCAAAAGATCCCCGCTGCTGCCCTCCAAGATGCCCTCCTCGTCCTCCCCTTCTCAAAACTCTCCCCGCTTTTCACGTTCCTCAATATCTGGGCTAGTCGTGAGTGGGATATCCCGCTCACATGTCGAGTTCTATTCTTCATGCTGAAGACCCACCATCGACAGATCGTTGCCAGTCGTATGATGAGACCGATGCTGGATGGGATACGGGTGACGTTGCGCCGTGTCCTGGCTCGGCAGAAGGATGAGATGGGATTCAACCTCGCTGCGTTACGGTTCATCGGTAACCAGATGAGGGAGAATGAAAGGTCGGATTATATCGATGAGGAGCGGTGGGAGGAAGAGGAAAAGAAGAGGATTGGAGGTGGGACGGGGAAGAAGAGGCAGTTTGTGACTGTTGCGTGAGGTGCTTGCTACATACATACTCTTGTGGATTACGGTCATGCTGGAAAATGGGATGATAGTCAATGGATTTGTCTAGGTGTTTTATGGGAGACAAAAAGAGATTTCTGGTCTTGTACAATTAATGAAGTCACGGTCTGAGGGTTAAGATAAAAGTATTGAATATTTCTAGATCGGAGTATCGTTTAAGAGCAATGAAGCCGGTAACCTCTAGCACCAATCCCAGTGACAAAACCCTATCCAAGCATTCAGAGACCCGAGCACAATTTGAAGGGCATTTATTCCCCTAGCATCTGTACAGAGGTAAAGCTTGCTAGCCTCGAGGTATCCCGAGACTTCTCTCAGCTCCTCGACTTCCAATAAACCATTCTTTAGCTATCGAGCGATAAGTAGTACCTAAAACACTGATGCTCCCAATCGAGCCCACAAGTTAGCATATGCAGTGTCAAAAATAAGGTATCATCTCCTCGCAAGCAGAAACAGAGCAGAGTCAAAATCAAGACCAAGGCAGGATAGAAGGGGAAGCCAACCCCCACCACCCTTCTACCCCTCTCCATCTCAATTTCGCTCTCGTATATGTATTTTCAGTAGAACCATTCTAAGCATCGACGACAAAAACCCAACAGAAACCTGACTCCCCCACATCTTCACGAACCCACCGAAACTTGCATATGACGATACAAAGAGTCAAGGGCCTCCCGTAAGGGATGGCGAGATGGGGAAAGCGAGGTCTGTCGTATTGGTAATGCCATATGTCTCTTCCGGCTCTTCCTAAAAGTATTCCGGTTCTATGCAGAAGTTCTCATCATTTTAAATATTTGTGTTTGTGGGTTTCTTTTCGGGCTCGTTCGTGCGTGTGGGACAATTGCACGGACAGTTCTGAGGTAGATCCTGCCTTGCTTCGACGGAGAGAAAGGAAACGGTATACTTACAATTTAGCAGAATGGGTAGAAGCAGATTATGCACCCTGAGCGCGCTGCTGCCTCACATCATGGTTGTTGTTATGAGAGGAATGAAAGCAACAACAAATATTTTGAAGCTTTTGAAGATTTTCCAGGAAAAGCCGGGTCACGTGGCTGTTGATGCACAGACCAATAAAAAAGAAGCGAGCACTCGAACTCTTGGCATATAAAATCACCAAAATCTTCACAGGAAGTAAAAAAAAAAAGAGACGGAGCACAAGGGAAAGATTTCGTACAAGGCAAAAAATAAAGACAAAAAAGTAAAGCCGAACGCGAGGCTCGAACTCGCAGCCTTGTGGTAGCAATTAATTGGAGTCAATTGTCCCCGTTTTAAGAGCCACACGCTCTACCGATTGAGCTAGCCCGGCCGATTTTGTTGGTATCGTCGGAGGCATTTTGCGACTATGGAGCAGAAGTGAGAGACGGTCCCATAAAAAATTTAGAAAATCAATTGAAATGAGTCACCACAGTTCGGACGGGAGAAGAGAATTTTTTCGGTGGCGAGCGATAGAGAAAGCCGCGGTAAATTTTCGACCTGCTATAAAAAAAATTTCAAAAAAATGAAGCCGAACGCGAGGCTCGAACTCGCAGCCTTGTGGTGGCAGATCAGCGATCTTTAAGAGCCACACGCTCTACCGATTGAGCTAGCCCGGCTTGATTGTTATTTCGGATATCCACCATAAAATTCTTGTTGCATGATCTCGTGTGACCCTATCTTACAACCCAGTTTCCACCAAAAAGGGGCTTTGATACAAGTACCCATAGACACTAACTGTTCCTTTGGTCTATGCAGATACGGCCAGTCAGTGGTGACTACGTCCAGGGTAAAGGGAGAATGAAAGATACCATCCAAGCAATACTGAGATTTCCTTCCTACTCCGCTCTATGCAACCAAACATTAGGGGGCGTATGAACGAACTCTAGCCCAAATCCAATCCCCATCCAAGCGCCGTTGAAAATGAGACCCGCTTCGTTAGATCATAAGTCGTCTATCCATACATATAGAATTATGCCATTGTCATTTGCACACCGTCAATCACCCTGATAGTTTCATCGTCCCGCACCTAGTACAAGTCCACCATTCGGTTTCCATAAAGGTTCCGCATTCGTGGCATAACCATCCGAGAGGCTTGTCCGCAGGTTTTTCCGGCGGTTTCTTACTCTCAAGAGCCATAATAGACCTGATAGCGCTTTTTCGGGTCTTGAGAGTAGTGGGTTCTGCCCTCGTGGATGACCCAAGGGATTTGTCGGCAGACCGTTTCGCAGGTATCGTTCTGGGTTTAGGGGGAGGTGTTTTGGATTTTTGTGGTCGCTCCGTAGCGCATGCATCGCAGCAAAGGAAATTTGGTGGGTTTGAAAGGGTGCAGATGGGGCATGACCATCCATCTGGGGTGTTGTCATCTGTGGTCAAGTCGACACTAGGTGATTTCTCCAACGGCAGTTGGTTCGTAGTAGTAGGCTTGGAACTTTCGGGTATAGGCGGGGGAGAAACGGATGATCGGGGGCCTGCTGGATGCTCTTGGCTTGGGGGAATATATGAGTTTCCATACGTTTCTTTCTCTTCTTCCTGAATCATCTCAATAAACGCTTGCATTATCGCTTGCTCGTTCGCATCTTCTTCTTCCGCCTTGGTTTTGAAACCATTGTGCGAGGCATCTTCTGCCAGTTTTTGGCCCTCATCCGTACCACTCGCACATCCCTCGGTAACGGTAATGCGTCTCTGAGCTGCGTCCGCGATAACTTTTCGAATATTGGTCCCCCTCAGTACTGGAGCACCGCCAAGTTTCCGACCAGACCCTGCACCAAGGCTCTGTCGCTTCTCCGCCGCAACACGTGCGCGTCGGCGGGCTTCGTCTAACGGTATTCTTCGCCCGCCAAGACGCTTGCCATTCGACAGGAATCCTTCACCAGTATATCCTTTTTGGATAAGCTGTTCATGCTCATCCCGGAGTTGATTCCAGAGAGCGTGAAACTGCTGGTTGTGAGGCCCGTGGACGATATGACAAAGCCTATTGATATTGATAAGCATAAACTCCAACCAAATGAGAGGCTAGTTAACTTAACGCGTACTCATGAAGCATAGTGTCAACAACTTGTTCAATCGGAATAAACTGATTTTTATCAGAAGGGTATCTCAACCGCAGGCATATTTTCTGTCCCATGTTGATATTCAAACCCAGTAGATTCCTCTCCTGGGGGTAGAACTCGCTGAGCGTGCCAACTCTCCATGATCGTTGTCGCATTATCGGCTTGACAAGAGACGCAACTTTCCGAAGTGTAGTCAAGGCTTCGGCCTCCCTTGGGAGCCGTTTATCATGTTGGTACTCTGAAACCAAGGGGTCAAGTTCCCTCATGGTCGTCGCTGTGTGTACAGGAAATCAATATCTTCAGGGGGTATTAGATTCAGGTCAGGAATAAAGGCCACAGAAACCGTCATAAAAGTAGAACAGGCACCGTTAAGAGGAAGAATTTAAGGGTGCCAGTTATGGAAGCAACTAGAAGGGAGTGATTAATAAGAAGCCATAGAGGGGGTAAAAGAGGGCGTAGAATATAGCAGTGAAGAGGTTTTTAAGGGCTTCCCAGCAAGAGGGGCCCCTATTCTCTACCAGAGGCAAAAAAGTTGAGCGCACCAGCCCTTTGCAAAGAGCGGAAGACGTGTTTGTTGGCGTGGAGCTTCCTTTGATGTAAGAACGAGAGATCGCCAACATGCATGTTCACGTGATCCGATCAGAGTCTTTATGCGGATGCTTCCCATCTCATCCTCGAGTCTCTCTTGCAAGCACCATAGCTCTCCACAAGCCTATATCCCTTTCGATCCAAAATGACGAGCGACGACCAGTTTTTCTTTGACTATGTAAGCTCCCCAACCCGCCCAGGCACCCCTCAAGCTAACCCTTCACCTGTAGCTATCCTCCATCCCGAATGACGTCAAGAAATACTCACTGCAAGTTGCGGACTCAATAGACCGACATGTTGAGTACGCAGCTGTGCATATCCGCGACAACCTCTCCCATCAGTCATGGCTTCCCTCATCTATCCGCCCGAAGAGACCTCCTCAGAGAATAGCGCCGCCGTCGCCGCCGAAATCTCTGGTTGATGGCATACAGAACTGGATTTTAACAAATCGGGCGTGGAGCGCTGCAGCTCTTGCCTTTGTTGGGACGGGTGTGCTTTTAATCTATGGCAATAGGAAGTTTAATGTTAAGAAGAGGAGGGCGCGAAAGGCCGGAAATGGTGCACGTAGAGAAATCGTCGGTATGTGGCCTCCAGCTGCTGGTGCTTTTTGGCCGAAAACTGACCTAAATTAGTGATCTCCGGGTCGCCGCATGAACCGATGACACGATCGATCGCATCCGATCTTGAACGTCGAGGATATATAGTATTTATTACCGTTACGTCGCACGAGGAGGAGAGCGCTGTTCATGCCGAGGGTCGCTCCGATATCCGCCCGCTTTTCCTCGACCTCACAACCGTATGCCAACTACTTCGAGCTCCTGAATAGATTCTCACTAACTGGTTTATTCGCAGACTCCCTCTTCCCCCTCCGAAATACATCCATCTCTCCACACAATCTACTCGTTAATATCCCAGCCGCAAGTTCCGATGCAGGGTGTCCCACCACATATCTGCCAACTAAGCGGGCTGGTCTTAATACCTTCTCCAAACTACCCATCTGGCCCACTAGCCACAATTCCAGCTTCTAGCTTGGCCGATACCGTCAATACCCGTCTCCTCTCGCCCATTCTAACGACACAGCTATTCCTACCACTCCTCACCCTTAAAAACAACCAGAGCTCTATCCTTCTCTTGTACCCCTCGATATCTACCGCCCTATCCCCACCTTTCTCAACTCCAGAAGTTGCAGCTACGCAAGCCCTCTCTGGCTTTGCAACCAGTCTCCGACGGGAGCTACGCCTCTTGCAGTCTTCAAATGGCAGTGGTAGCACCGTGGATGTAGTGGAGCTAAAGCTCGGGAATATTGATCTTGGGCCTCTTTACCGCGGTGTGCAAGGCGGCCAGGCTACAGGAACTGAAGTACTCACCTGGAACCCCCAGCAGCGTGCTCTTTACGGGCCGCAGTACCTATCCAATCTTGACCACCGTTCCGGTTCCGCCCCAGGTCATCGTTCCGTTCGTGGTACTCCTGCGCGGGATCTCCATTTCGCTGTTTTCGATGCCCTTGCTCCTTCTCCTAAAAGCCTTTTCTGGGGCCGGGAGAGGAAGCCGGAAGCTGTATATGTTGGACGAGGATCACGTGCGTATGCGCTTGTAGGGAACTGGGTTCCCGGTGGGTTGGTCGGCTGGATGCTTGGTCTAAGATCTGGGTACCAGGGTCCGGCCTACGATTACCCCCGCAACGGAAACGGAAGCGGGAGTGGAAGCGGGAGCAGGAGTAGCAGTAGTGGTGCGGGCTGGGAGAGGGTTGGATAGACAGGTGACATTATACCTGGACGTCGTCCTACCGTTACACCTTCACTTTTTCGTTCTGTGGAATGCTCACTGCTATATATCTTCACTCTTTACTTTGTTTATGCATCAAAAATCGGGGTTATCTATGGGGCCCGGTGGTAGGCATTGGGAGGTTTTCTTGGGTTTCACGAATATTTATATCTATCTTTGTTTAATATTCTGCTCTGCTGTTTTTCATTCTCTCTCCCCTCTGTACCCATCTCAAAATCCCCGAATCCCAAACACCAGTTGCTCGTTCTGTCTCGGGATATCGATGAAATTTAACGCTCACGCCCAGCTATTGTCGTTATTTTCAGCAGCGCTTCCTTGTCTCTTGATATTATTGGGTTCTTCGTCTTCTCTTGTGAAGTCTATTCTTCCATTACGTCCCGAAAACGCTGAGATTATATGTCCATAGGCTAACCCTGCCCAAATCACTCATTACATCCTCGATTATATCCTCCTCACATACAAATTATATATAATTAAATCCACCCCTCTTCCATATACAATAATCATACCTGTCCCACCGTCTCCTTCGTATATTGCACCACCTCTCTCTGCACCCCCCGATTCCAATTCTCCGTATCCTTCCTCGCCCACTTCACCTTCCCACCCACAGCCTTCTGCCTCCCCCAATGCATCAACCACACCACTCCAAAAACAACAATCACACCCGCCAGAATCCCAAAACAATACCCCGCCACTAAGCCGCTGGAGTTCTCTTCCGGGTCGAGGAAACTGTAGGTGTAGAATCCCTGGGTGGCGTGCGTGAGGTATGCGAGGGAAACGTACAGGGCGAGGATGAATATGAGGAAGGGGAGGTGGAGGATGTGTGGGGGGAGGGTTGTTGAGAAGATGATTTCGAAGAGAGAGAGGAAGGGGGGGAGGGCGTGTTGGGAGACCTGTTGATTGGATATCGGTTAGTTATTTGTCCCCTTTGTGCTTTACTCCCTCCAGAACGGGAGAAATGGTTGTTCATACGTTAGTCCATGCCTCAAACGTCACCGGAAACCAAGGATCCTCATAAAGAATCGCCCAATAAACAATCGTAACAATAAACGGAAAAGTCGTCACCGTCGCATAGAATATACTATGCAACACCCTCACCACCCGCGGACACTTATCAAAGACCACCGAGCGCCCCGTCGCCGCGTACAGGAACGTATGTATCGCCGCAACGAGGAAGTAGAACGCTACTCCCCAGAAACTCAGCCAGGTGAAGTAGCTGAATGAGCGACGGGAATCGTCATCGTCGTTGTGTGAACCGTTCCAGCCGAAGATGAAGAAGATGGTTACGAATGCGTAGAGGGAGAATAGGGAGCGGATGGAAGCTAGGAGGACGGGAGGGAGGAGCCACGAGGTTTCGAAGTGGTGGAAGGAGTCGTTCGCGGGGTGGCAGCCCAGGAGGTTGAGGAAGCGGGTTATTAGAATCATTATTGTGGTGGATGGTGCTCCGTTGGCGACCAGGAGCAGGGAGGTTGATTTTGTACAGGGCGGCGGGAAGGGTATGAACAGAGGGCTGCCGTCTTGGGGATCGATACCCAGCAGCTCGGGATACGACTATATTTACAAGGGAAGGATCATAGATGAGCGAACTTCAAGCCTCGCGAACGACGAGGCGCATCATCATCGTGTCATCCTCATCTCCCTCAGGCGCAAAACTCGAATCGTGGACGAATCGCGAAAAAGGGGCTCTATTTTTGGTCCAGGGTGATACACTAAATTTTTTCGGGCTAGCGTTAAAATTTCACCTCGGCCTTTCCCCAGGCCCGTTACGGTGGGCCCGAGACAAGCTTCAACGTCGTACGTACATGGATATGGAAGCGAGCGAAAAGCACAGAAAAAAATTGCAAAAAAAAAGAATTGAAATATTCTTTGCACTAGCCGCGAATCGAACGCGGGGCCCATCGATGGCAACGATGGATTTTACCACTAAACCACTAGTGCTGTTGTTGTGAAAGTTGATCAGAAACGTTTTCATGAGCCAGAAGTTCCGTACTCTGGATCGAACTGCTTTCGAGGATAGAGACAGCAACCAGATTAGCCCCAGGGGGGTCAATTGAGAGGGGAAAGGCTATGTAGCATTGCTCAATGCTTCTCTTCCTCTTCCGGCCTGAATTCGCCATTTCAGAAGGCTTCTTACGTTGTAGAGAATACGGGATCTGACGAACTGCTGGTTGTGGCATCCCGCGGTTTGAATGAAATATATATATTTCCTCAAAAGCGGTACATCGGAAGCCCTCCAACAAAGACTACATTGCCGCCCATCCCCATTCCGACTTTCGATTGTCTTTTTACTCGGTAACCGTACACGCAAATCCCCATGTCGTCTTCCATGCCTGTATGCAAAAGGCTGTCCCCACGGATGTCTGCAATATCCCAAGTTGGACCCCCTTAACCCGGTGCGTATATATTCGTCCGACCTTCCATCTAGTTATCTACGACGACTAAATTGGAAGCTTCTTCTTTCCGATATTCCCTGAGACGAGGTATACAACGGTGATAGAGAGCCGGGAGCACATCGCTACCCACTGGCATCCCACCGGTGCCGGAATTGGTTCGAGGAGCAGAATCTTCCATCTGTGACAGGGACCTTTTGTATTAATCCATGATGTAGGGCCATGTTAGCATTGGGCCGGCATATGTAAACATGTCAATCGCACTTCGTATCTCGCTCAGCATTCAGCCAGGAATCACCATCGTCAACCCCTAAGCAGTCGTCGTCTCCTATGAACCATCCCTTCACCTCCAATCCCAGCATTGACCTCACGTAAACTGTCCTCACCCTTATGATTCAAAAGAGCAAGCAACTCATCATTAATAAGCACTAGTGGTTTAGTGGTAAAATCCATCGTTGCCATCGATGGGCCCCGCGTTCGATTCGCGGCTAGTGCAAAGATTCTTCTTTCTTGAGGACAATTTTTTTTTTCGTTTCTTCTGCTGATTTTTTTTGTGTGCTTGTTGAGTGAGCTTTGCGCAGGATGACTCGATTGAGTGCGATTGAGTTCTTTTTCTTTTTCACTTTTGGTTTATGGTTGTCGAATTTTTTGGTTCTTCAAGTAGTCATAATTCGCACTTCTGATTGATCATGAGTATGGCTGAGAGACAGTGCGATCGAGACTGGAATTATTATCATCATTCCAGCGTCATTGCCCTCAGATGTGTGAAGAGTTTGTTTGTGCAACGTTCTCAGGAGATTTCGATATTTTTACTCCTGTCTGATTGGTTGAAGGGTAATTGCCAAGAATTACTCATAATGAGAAACGGATCCCTGCATGGAACCAGAAACTCTGCCGGTGCCAAGAGCGGAATATCTAGACTTCGAGAGATATCACCTTTACGTGTATATATAGAGCTGCAAGAGCTCCGAAGATGTGGGTTTCTGGAATTGATCAGACATTTTATTTTATAGCCATCCTTTTCACAATTTAATCCCAAGGCGAAAAAAAAGGGATACAGTTCACCCATCGATGGCGTCATCTGGTGGGACTACATCTGATGCCGGGCCTTCTAGCAAGTGCAGTGTCGCGACCGGGTCACTTGGAAATGAGAACCTAGCTTCGGAGGGGGAGAAAAGGGAAGAAACGGAAAATGCGTTGGTGAGCGAGAAGGACGACGAAAAAGAAGCGGGAAGCGAAGAGGAAACAGATCAACCGAAGGACCAAGATGTGGATGAATATCCCAAGGGTTTGCCGTTGGCGTTCATCGTCATCGCCTTGGTTATGGCTATCTTCCTCGCATCGCTGGATATGGTGAGTTGACCCAGTCTCAGGCGGTAGAAGAGAATAGAAGTGATAGCTAACTCTACCAGACCATCGTCGCGACAGCAATCCCCAAAATCACAGACGAGTTCCATGGTCTCAATGACGTATCATGGTACGGTGCCGCCTTCTTCATGGTCAACGGCGGTTTCCAATCATCATGGGGTAAAGCCTATAAGTACTTCTCTCTGAAGTGGACCTTTCTGGCTTGTATCTTTGTGTTTGAGCTTGGTAGCTTGATCTGTGCTGTTGCGCCGAGCTCCATCGTCCTCATCGTCGGTCGTGCTATCACGGGACTCGGCGCAGCTGGTATCGGGACCGGGGCTTACACGATCATTGCGTTCGTGGCCGAACCCCATAAAAGGCCCATGTTCACCGGCTTCGTTGGGATGTCTTTCGGTATTGCTTCCGCTGTCGGTCCGTTGATTGGTGGTGCCTTTTCCGAACACGTCTCCTGGCGGTGGTGCTTTTATATTAACCTACCGGTTGGTGGCGCCTCGGCCCTGCTCATATTATTCCTTTTCAAGACCCCGAAGGGAGCACAGCCGGTGGCGGCAAGCTGGAAGGAGAAGATGTTGCAGATGGATCCTCTTGGGATCGTTATGATCATGGGCGCAGTCGTTGCGTACATGCTAGCGCTCCAGTACGGTGGACAGACAATGCCGTGGAAAAGTAGCACTGTCATCGGTCTGCTTGTCGGTTTCGTCCTCATCGTGATCGCGTTCGGCATTTGGGAGACCTACCAAGGGGAACGATCCATGGTGGTGCCGCGCCTGTTCAAACAGCGCCCTGTCGGGGTTAGCTGTGTGTACACGTTTTTCTTCGCTGGCTCCTACTATCTCGTCATCTACTACCTCCCCATCTACTTTCAGAGCGTACACAACGTTAGCCCTGCGATGTCAGGCGTGGACAACCTACCGCTTATCGTGGCGACCAGTATATCGATGATTCTTTCGGGTATCTTCATCTCTTCAACAGGCATCGCTTCCCCGCTTAAAGTATGCGGTGCAGTGATCGCAGTGATCGCAGCTGGCCTCCTGTACACCCTCGACATCGATACCAGCACAGGGAAGTGGATCGGGTATCAGATCCTCGGTGGTGTTGGCTGGGGTATCGCGTTCCAGGTGCCTATCATTGTTGGGCAGAGTGGGGCGGAACCCCAGGATATGTCATCCATCACAGCGATGGTCTTATGTAAGTGCCGTCTTCGTTCCCTGATGAGAACCTTAGCTAATGATCATTCAACCTGCAGTCTTCCAGTGCCTCGGAGGAACAGCTTTCGTGTCCGCTGGCCAGTCGGCATTCGTCAACAGACTTATCGGTACCGTTCAGACTTCCGCCCCTGGCGTCGACCCAGCTGCAGTTGTGGCCACGGGAGCCACGCAGATCCGAACCGCGTTCGCAGCCGACCAGGTGCCCGGACTCATTGTGGCATACATGGCGGGAATCAAAGTTGCCCTGGCGATCCCAATTGGATCAACTGGGGTCGCTCTTCTCGTCAGCATGTTGAGCAAGTGGAAGAGGTTGAACAAGGAGGCAGTCAAGGAGGCGGGAGGCGCAGCTTGAGGAGTAGCTGCACTTTTATCAAAAAATGTACGTATAGATAGACTTAGACATAGAGTAATACTTAATAAGAAGAGGTGTGATGGCAACCATCACACCAATTCCCACCAATTGGTCGAATAGGCGGTAGAAAACCAGAGCTCCCTTGGAGCTCGACGAAGCCATTAGATTGCTGGTTCCAACTGCTTATTTTCTCCCTTTCCCTTGTCCTTCGCTCTCCTGAATATATCCGTTGCTTTCTTCATCGGGAGAGTCACCCGTCTGAATATAATCTCCGTGTCTTGGCATTGTGTCATCCCTTTTCTCCCAGACCCACAAAGAGTCTTGGCTCATCCCGTGACCCATGGAACAACAACCGAAGGACCGAAGAAGAGAGAGAAAAGGCAGTGAGAGATGCCTTGATGCCCCTGAGGAAAAGAGAGGAAACCGTTGAATCCCCGAAGTTAAAGGGAGGAAGGGAAAGTATCCAAAGAGTTAATGTATGGAGAAGAAGAATATCAAAATAAATAGAGATTAATTGTTTGTACTCCATAGAAAAGAACCAATTTTAATACTGCTTGCTTGTCACTCTTCATCTCTAGACCCAGTCAAGTCAGTCATCATCAAAACCGTCTCGTCTCCGTAGTTTCAAATTCGCCCTCACCATCAACCTCCCCCCAATTCTTCCCATCTCTCCCATCTCTCCGTCCTCATCATCTTCTCAGACTTTTCACTCTCACTCTTAGCATCTTCTTGATCTCTCAATCTCAATTCATCGTTCCTCATCTTGCCCTTCATCTCCCTCTCTGCTAGCCAGAGAAAGATCGTCCCCATTTTGCGTCTGGAAATTCTTACTCGATCCGTTTCCCTCATTTCAACGGTTCCACCTTCAATCTCACAGACCAGTCCATTCATTCCCTCGACTTCTTCTTTGTTGTCCATCGTCTTACCAGCCAAGTACACGGAAATCATTGGCCTCACCATCTCACGTCGCTCCTTCGCTCTCTCTCCTTTTCAAATCATCAATCGTACACGTTTCTTTCCCCAGGGTCCAAGCCTACCGTCTCTCTCCGCAAAAAGCCAATCCGGTGATCGTCCTTCCTCGTATCCTCCCAGATCGGCTCGAAAGCGCGGAGTGCTCGTCATAACATTCCGCCTCCAAAAAACATTCGTCCACCAAATGCAGAGGCTGTCTCCCGTCGCACGCCCGATACTTCTTCACCCGTCGTCGCTCGCTTCTACACATTTTCAGGGGGACGTGGAATCATCCCCTTTTCTCACAGCAAACCCCTTCGTCCCGCCCTTTAACCGGACAAACGCTGGACAGGCTGTAAATTTCGACCACGCCTCCCACCAGGATAACCATGGCTAACGACAAGCCGTCGTTCATCGGGATGCCTCCCAACAACGGGAGTATTAGCGGGAGCATCAACGCTACATTGTCCCCCCGGGTTGAGCACTTCGATGGCGAAGTCCCACCCGCCCTTTCTCCGCTCGATGCGTTCGCCGCCCAGAGCCGCATTCTCGCCAAACAATTAGATGACTCGAGGAGAGGGAATAGACGTCTGAGCAGGCTGCCTCCCGCGAGCGTGGAACGGTCGTTGTCGCAACCCCGTCCGGGATACTTTCGCTCGCCATCGTCGGAGGAATCACAGGCGCATAAAGCACATTTTCCTGCTAGTCCTCGGAATTGGGGGAATAGTCCGGAAGTGGAACAGCCTCTTGTTAGGCCGCAGTCGGAGCATCCGCGTTTGAGTGGGATTGACTCGTCCAAGAGTGATCGTGGTGGTTGGGATCGTTTTAGTCGCGACCAAACTCCCCATGTTTACCGTGACTCCTCTGTTCCTCCCCCACTCGGTCCGCAAGGTTATTTTGGTGCTCCTCGCGCGGAGTCACCCGAGCAAGTTCCCGCCCAGGCGAATTCGGAAGCTCAGGATGTCGATGATGCGGAGAGGGCTGATACGGTTGGGCTTGGTCTACCAATGGCCTATGGGTCGTCCACCGATTCCGTCTCGAGATTACAGCCTACGAGTGCCCTTGCTCCCCCGAACGCGTCTCGCGCACGTAGCCCGCGGCCTGCGCATGAGAGTTCTGACGATGACTATACCAGCTCCAATGCGGGATCTACATTCTCTACGAGGAAGCTGTCATCGAGCAGCGGCATTTCGGCTGCCCAGTCTCCAATGTCACCTTCTGTCCGTCCGCAGCTACGATCAGAGTCGATCGGTTCGGATACTTCAACTACCGCTGGCCTCCCCCGACCACCACCCTTTAATTTCTCCCGACCGATGAGCCGATCCAGCACTGCTCTACCCCCCCAATCCGCTGGCCCAATGACCACAGAGTTTCCTGCTGAAACTCTACCTTCCGGCATGAACCGCGAGAACCGTCCAGCTCCTATGAATCTCCAGGCTAATCCCGCTACAAGCGCGGGACCGGCTACTGCCGACCCATCAGCTCCGTCTTCCTATATCTACGCCAAGTTTTCCCTGCCCCGTGGGAGAATGGTTTCCCGAGACTCAGTAGTCTTTTCGGGACTCCAGACTCCACATTTTGAATGGCAGGAACCTCTGTTTGAAGCTACTCCTCCTACAAGCGCGCATGGGGAGAAATTCCCTAGAACTCCATCCCCACCGCCGCCTGAGTCGTTCCAAGACGGGCGTCCTTGCTCCCCTGATCGGACTAGGAAGGTTTCACCCGCTAGAAGCTGTCCTGATAGGAAAACGTCGCCTACTAGAAATTTACCGACCCGTAATCCTAGCCAACCTAACCCTACTTCAACCCAAGTTCGGGAAGCTCTCCAGAAGACGGCACCAGAGAAGCCTGCTCCTGAACCAGAAGTTTCTACTGTTAGGATGGTACCCAAGCCTGAGACCCCAGAAGATGACAAGTCGACCTCCGCAGATTCTGAAAACACACTCCGTCCGGACACTAGTCGCACAGGGGCCACGGCAGCCACAGCAGCAACCAGCACCCAATTGACTGCTGAAGATCACGTCACCAAGGGAATTGAGTGCCACGAGAACGGATCTCTTAAGGAATCGACGTACCATCTCCGCATCGCAGCCATGCAGAACCATCCCACCGGCATGCTTTTGTACGCTCTCGCCTGTCGACACGGATGGGGAATCCGCGCCAACCAACGCGAAGGAATCGAATGGCTTCGAAAGGCAGCCGATTCCGCCGTCTTGGAAGTAGCCGATGACGAAGACCCCTCGACCCAGAGCCAGGGAGATATCATCGATCGCAGGACCCGTCGTGCGCAGTTCGCTTTGAGCATCTATGAGCTTGGAGTCAGTCACTTGAATGGATGGGGTATCGAGCAGGATAAGAACTTGGCGCTGCGGTGTTTCGAGATCGCGGGTCATTGGGGTGATGTTGATGCTCTTGCGGAAGCAGGGTTCTGCTACGCTGAGGGAGTGGGGTGTAAGAAGGATTTGAAGAAGGCTGCGAAGTTCTATCGGATGGCGGAGAGTAAGGGGATGAATATGGTTGGGAATAGTTGGTATGTTTGCTCTTTGCCTGTGCTATCTCTGTGCTCATCATACTGACTTTGACATAGGATCTACAAGGACAAATACAAGTCTGAAGATGGTGATGTGTTGGACAAACCTGCCAGTTTGAATGCGTCCACCACTCCCGAGAAGAAGAACCGCAACAAATCTCGGACTCGCAGCATCTTTGCACGGAAGAAGTCCTTCGTCTCTTAGGATGATTGATACCCTCGCTTGCCTGTTCTTTTTTTCTAGTTATCTACTTGCGCGGAGTCCATCCCAATCACATCCCGTACATATACTCTCGATGTATATGATGCACCTTGTTTTCCCTTGATCATAGCTCCCCTTACTACTACCTACTACCCCTTTCCGCTTCGTCGTGGGCATGTTTTATTATACTTGTTTTTGTGCTTGTTTCTTGGGCGAATATGGGTTTTTCTTTTTGTACACTATTCCCCCCAGGCCCATGTGTGTTTTGTTTGCATTATCGCGTCTTTTTCTTGTCGTTTTCTTTCTTCTTCGCTTCAACTTCTTCAACATCTTCTTGCACCTTTCTTCCCCTTCCCATTCGTGCACATAAAAAGCTACATACTTTTTTGTTCTACCTTTCCCCCTTTTTCCACTCATCCCGCCATTGACGTCGCTGGCCTTCGATTCTCATACGCCCATTTTTTACTTCTTTTTCTTCTTCACTTGACTTCGCTTCTTGGGCACATATTAATATTCTCTTCTTTTCCAGCCTGTTCTTTTTTTTCTCTTTCCTTTACGGATACCCATTTTCTTCGGAAATACAAACTTCTTCATTGCCTTGACCATTGACACTCATTACTGTCTTCTTTTTCCCCTTTCTCCTAACCTTTCATCTGTCTTCTTTTTTTTATTCCTCTCATCTTACTATCTATCTAATGATCCCCATGATATATTGATTATATACATACCATATCCTTTTTTCATCGTTATCTACTTATCGTTCAACTTCTTTTTGTGTTTTTAGCTAGCTTCTTCATCTTCTACCTTTTTTCCGCATCTGCATCTACCTACTTACGAGAATGCTCGTCGGGAATGAAGCACTTCTTTTTTGTTCCTGTCTGTATTTCTTTCTGTCGTTTTTTTTTTTTTTTTTGGTGTCTCGTCAGTCTCGTTTCGTCTCAATTTGTACCCATATCCATATCCATATACCAGATTTTATAATTCTTTGGAATAATTAGCGAAAAGCGATCTGTGTCATACAACAACTATGCTCATTTGGTTTACAATTTCCCCGATATCCCTCTCTCTCTCTCTCTTTGCAGAGGAGTGTGAGTACTGGAGCCTCAAATGTCATCATCCCATCCCCTCGCTTCGCTAAACTTTCTCCTATCCTCGGAATAAACTCAGGAACCGTGACCCATGAACTGATCAACCACGGTCAAGGTCTCAACGACTGGGGTTTTCTCTGGTTCGTTCATTTTGAATTTTTCTGCGTTTTCGTGATCTTCCCCTGACTAAATTTCCGGGGGGTCCACTGTTTTTTGGACAGTTGGTGACTCTGGTTTGTTTACTTGTCATTTGTTTGGATGAGATGATGAAGGAGATGATGATCCATGCGAGAGATTACCCGCTTCTTTTTGTGTGGATTGGGTTTGGTGCTTTGCAGGGGATGATGACTGGGAGTTGGACTGGGTTCGGGAAGAGTTCTTCTTTGCTTTGCTTTGCCTTGTGGTTTGCTTCTGATTGCTTTGTGCGATCACGATCGTGAGAAAACCGTTGGTTTAAAGTTCGGGTATGTTTCAGGGGTGAGAGAGGTTGATTGAGAGCTGGTTGTTGTTGCGCCTGTGAATACGGGGGATGCAAGCAAGATCAAGAAAAGGTCAAAAAATTTGATGTTGGTCTCGTGCTTTCGGTTGGATCGCGAATATGGAGAAGAGAGATGGGGTGTTCGGCGATACATCCAGAAGCTGACTAGTTCTCCCGTCTTTTTTTTTTGGAAGCTGACTTTTACTTACGATTTTCAGCCCCCCCTTTTTTTTGCCTTTGCTTGTGAGATGGGAAGGGAGTTGAATGGGGAGAGTGGAGGGAGGCAGAAGGTGAAGAAGAGATTTTTTGGTTTCTAATTATTTTGTTTTGGAGGCGATGTGTGGTGTACGATGGGAGGCGTTGGAGGGGAGATTAAAAATAGATGCGGTACGAGTGGTGGTCAGTGGTCAGTCATTCCATGGGAACGACTCCGGAGAGGGGGATTGGGTAGAATTTATCTACCTTTTGCTTCTTTGGAAGTTTTCCAGATGAAAGCGAAGAGAGAGGTCTGGATGGGAAGATTCGATGATGTCTCGGCGTAGCCGGTGTGGCGTACTAGTACATATGCATCTCAGATCAGTGTGGGAGCTGGATGTGGCTCTGGCTCTGGCTCTGGGCTTTGCTCGAAGCTGCCGATTGACAGTGCTGATTTGATGATTGAGATTTGGGGGGGTGAGAAGTTTCGCCACTTTTGAGTGGGAGTTGGAATGCTTCCCACGAGTTCGAAGGTGAAGCTGAAGGTGAAGAAGATGAGACGAAAAGAGATGAAACAAGAGAGAGGAAGATCGATCGCATCATCAGCACATGTTGGTGGTCAAAGAGAGAGAGGGAGCGAGATATGTATCTCATCTCCATCTCCATGCCAAGGTGTCTACCCCATACCCCAGGATCTGATGCTTTTTTCTCGTGTCTCTCTTTCGTGTCCGAGATGTGTTGAAGCTCGTGATCGTTAAACCAGAGCGGCAGAGAGAAGTAGAGCCACAGCAGTACGGGTTTGCAATGATTCTCTCTGATCGTCTGAAGAAAGAGCCAGTCATGATCCCTGTCTATTTACCACTTTCCCTTTCGCTTCCTTGTCGGTTGTCCCCGCCCTGCCTCGGTTTCTCCTTTTCATATGCTTCAAGTCACTTCAACTGCCATCGTCGACGTCCCTTCGACACACGCTTCTCTCCCGCTTCTCGGTGATGTACCGGCCATCCCTACCTTCATCTTCATCTTTCTCTGGGGTTCATCTTCTTCTCCACAGATATTTCCCCACGGGACAGACAGATGTCTCTCTATACTTCTACGCCCGCATGTCTACATGTGAACTGGATGACCGACCGAAAGAAGCAAAAGACCCTTTCGGGGATCTTCCCCCGATTATATCATTGACCCTCTTTACGCCTCTTTCTGCCTTTCTCCAGATTACTCCTTACTTCTGACTTACGCTGCACTACGACCTCTCTACACAGACCAGCCATCCAAGCGGGTCACTTTTAAAATTATCCCTGGTCCATCATCCTCTCTTTCCTCTCTCTTCCCCCCTGTTGAACTTTCTTCTTCTCCCTCGTCTTCCTTCCTTCTTATTAGTCCCTTTTTCCTCCTTCGTTTCTTTTCTTTCTTCCCTCTCTCTCTCTCTCTCTCCTTCTTCTACTCTCCCCTCCTCACCTTATCCTCTCACCTCTGGTCGCGTGTTATCTCTATCTACTTCTCGATTTCTTTCCTGCATTGACTGTCTGGGAAGGTCTCTGTTCTCGTGAACAACCACATTCTTTACTTCAACAAATAATACGCGATGTCGGACGGGGCTAAGGGCGAGAGCCAGCATGTTGGCGCCGTTGCCAAACCAAGCTTCGGTAGCCGTGTCAAGGCGCATTTCAAGCGCTTCTGGTGGCTCCATATCATCATCTTCATTATCGTTTTCCTTGTCATCCTCCTCCCTGTGTAAGTTTGATCTTGCGAGACAGTAATTGCGAGCATTACGCCAATTGCGATCGATACTAACAATCCATCTACAGCATCTATGTGGGATACCCCAACATCGCGCAAAGTGATGTCGACGATTCAACCGTTGAAATCACCCAGATGGCTATCACGAACCCCTCGCCAGACTCCCTCGATGTCAACATCACCCAGCAGCTTGGCACCGATAGCGCCTTCCACCCCCAGTTTGACGAGTGGGATGCTGTCGTCTACATCGGTGGCACTGACACAGCTTTCTTGAACCTCCACGTTCCCGCCTTCAAGGCCGAGGACGGAACCGAGATCCAGGTCGAGCAGAGTGTTAGCCTTGAGAATGCCGATGCTTTCGGCGAGTACGCGACCGCTGTTATGCTGAACGAGACTGTTACCCTGGATATCCGTGGTAACCCTCAATTGCAAGAGGGCAAGCTTCCTAAGATCGGTGTCGACTTCAACAAGGCTGTCACCATGAAGGGTTTGTTTATCGTCTATTAAAACTGTGGCGATCGTTGGCTAATGATTGGATCGTAGGTCTCAACTCCTTGAAGGGATTCGATGTCACCGATTTCAAGATTCTCTCGATGAACAAGCCTGACGGATCTAACATGGAGGGCACTGTCTTCATCCCCAACCCAAGTGTCATGACCCTGGAAATGGTGAGTCTCATTATATACCCTGAAACATAACGAAAACTAACCATTCCTAGGGTAACTTGACCCTCAACCTCGCCGTCGCGGGCGAGAACATCGGTACCTCCAGCTTGAAGGATCTTACCCTCCACCCCGGCGACAACACCGTCCCCATGACATCCATCGTCGACCAGGCCAAGGTCATCAAGATGGTCACTGGCGACTACAAGGACGGCATGCTCCCCATCGACATCACCGGTAACTCCACCACCTACAACGGCGAGGAACTCCCCTACTACACCGCTGCCCTCTCCGCCAACAAGGTCAGCGTCACCCTCGACGTCGGCTCTGCTCTCGACAGTCTCTTCGGTGGTGGTATGTAAATCTTGGGTGGATGTGACATTTCGTTAATGTGAGATGCATTTCCTTCTTTTTCTTAATATATACATATATATCTCTCGATTACTGGACATATGGAATGTTTTTGTAGGTGGTGTGGAGGTGGTCGGTTTCCCTCTCTGTCCTGCCTGCCCCTCTCAAATTGAATCTATATTTTTACCATATATTATATACCCCTAGGTTCAATGATTGGGTTGTTGTTCATATTTCTGTTTTTTTCATTTTCCCCCTTTTCCTATCAAGAGATTGATCTATGCAACGTTTTCCGTTTCTTCGTTTACTGTTTCTATTTTGTCTCCCCCTTTCTCGCCTATACATAGAAGAGACTCAGGAATAAGAATACAAAAATCGAAAAAATAATTAAAAAAATAACTAAAAAATCATCACGAAATCATCCAAAGCCCAGCCCAGCCCAGCCCCTCTATCAATCACTATTTAGTTCCCTCAATCCCGATTCGACTGAGGGGCAGCGAGCGCAAAAAGGAAGTAAGAATGTCGTCCGAGTCCCTATAATATTTTAAACTTATTACTTTCCTGTACCACGTGCGACAACTTACCCGAAACGGTCAACTTACATCGATCGCAACCTTGTACTGTGTGTGTTGTGCTGAGCTGCGCCTGTTTGTCAGTCATTTGTGTCTTGTGCCACCGAGGTCTTTTTGATGTGTCCAGGCCGCACGGTTGGTAATTAGCGGGGAGGACGGGGGAGGGAGGGGAGGGGTCTGGGCTTTTGAGTCTTGGCTGGGGCTTTGATCTCGGGGGGGCTTGGCTTCAAGGCTTGGTAGTATGTGGCGGGTATGGAAATATATATATTTCTACAGGATTTGATTGTGGCACTCTGGGGTAAATACTTATTATATACATACTGCAAGGTTGGCGTAGAGAGCGATCAGAAGAGGTAAAATCATGACACAGTCCTTTTGAGAAACGCATTCAATAATGCTATGCTATGCTACTATGCTACTATGCTATAAACCCGGAGATTGCTTTTTGATACGCCGGGAAAGTTATAAATACTGAATAAAGATCATTTGATGCAAGGTGGATGGATAGAAAGGGAGGCATGACCTGATAAGAAATAGGGTAAATGATTAAAAGATGATAAGCTGAAGAAAGATAAGAAGCATCAAAAAAGAAAAAGGAAGATATTAAATAGGAATAAGGGTGTGCAAGAAACTATACTCGGGGTACCTTAACTTTTCCCACCACGCAATGTCGTGAACAATCAAGCAAGCAAGCAAACTTCGAAGAGATGATGATGCTGATGAATGATAAGAAATATAAGTATCGCTAGATATGCCAGAATAAAACCATTGCTTTTGCTTTTAACCTAGAAAGAAACCCATCCCTCACTGACACCCTCGAAGAATGCATCTTCGGAGACACAGCTGTACGGGCCAAGATCCTTTCCGTACAGACCTGTCTGGCCGTATGGTCCCTTGCTACTCGGTTGTAGAGTGGTTGGGTGATCAGAAAGGGAAGAAGAGGAAGACGACGAGCCAGATGATGAACCCCATGATGGGGCGGCGAAGTAATGTGGGTGTGTGGGCCAGGTGAACTCCGAGAGGGCTTGAGCTACGTCGAAGTTCCCGTGGACGAGGTTGTTGGCTGGGGTGAAGATGTAGGAGGCTAAGTAAAATGTTAGTATATGTATTCTGTGCGGGCGACAGACAGGGCGCATCGACTTACAGATAAATATTTCCACATCCAACTCCTTCCCCGCTTCCCTCCTCACCTCAATCAACCTCCTCGCGCTGTCCAGCACATTCTTAAACACGGCAGTCGCCTCAGGAGACTGTAGCGGTGTCTCGCCATCATCCCCGCAGATTCTCGCAGCGCGGATCTGTAGGTCCCCACTCCAGCGGACGGATTCGTCACGGAAGAGATCAGGGCAGAGCGTCGGGACCGAGGTGGAGAGGTCGGTGAGGCGGGGGCAGGAGAGGAGGAGGGGGCAGTAGTGAAACGAAGTACCGTGGCCATCCCTGTCAGGATCGGGATGATCGAAGCCATCGGCAGATAACGGGGAGTATTCGAGGACCCGAAGGGTGGAGCTGGAGGCTTTCACGAGGGACATGATCCCTGAAACGAAGCGTTAGTTTCGACGAAAAGATAGTTGCGACGAAAACCAGATAAGAAAGGGCTGTGAAAATAATAACATACCTGAGATTGACACACTGGAAATACCAGTAACATGGATGGCTTCCAACTCTGTGGCCGTTCTCGCAATCATTCTCAAATCATGATCCGTGATGGGCTTGAAATTGGTATTCCCAAAGATCTTCAACTTCGCCAGACCACGGAAACTCAGATTCGGATCCATCAACGGCTTATGATCGACCTGGTTCCTCGGCGACGAGAGCTGCGACTTCATCAAGTCAATGGCAGTCAATTCCAACGAGGTCAACTGCCCCTCACGGAGCAACATCCTCCAAAAGTCGGCGGATCCATAGCGTAGGGCGATCCAGGGGAGGGTGACTGCTTGGAGGTTGTGGCACTTTCCGAGGATCTTGAAGATGTCTGCGTTTGTCTCCGCGGTGTAGAGGCCGTCGAACCAGAGACGGCGGACGTGGGAGGCGAGATCGGAGCACATGGAGACACACCTGGCAGCTTCCTTGACGGCATTGTAGGGTTGACGGTACACCGCTTGGCCGGAGGGCTTTGTGTGGAGGGTGGATAGGTGGCGGGATTCGATCCATCTGAGTAGATATGTTAGTTATGACTCAATGGTAGTAGTATAGAGTGTGAGCTGGGACATACCGTTCACTACCCCTCCATCTGCGTATGTAGAGTTCCTTAACCGCGTAGTCCAATGCCCAATGCCTCCAGGTCGAGTTTACCTGGCGGATAGGGTCGACCGCGACCCAGCGGAGGGAGTCCTCGGGTTTGCGACCCCGAACGTATCGTTCGAGGGAGACGTGTTGAAGGGGTTGGGGAGCCTCGGTTAGACCGTAGGTGTAGGTGATGGATTCCTTGGTGTTGATCTCGGCTGCGTAAGAGAGGATCAGGTCGAGGACTTCGATGGGGAGTGAGTTTATTGTTGTTGAGGGGGTTGTTGATGCCGCCATGATGGGTGGCGAGGATGTGAGGGGTGTTTGGTGAGTGTGGAAAGGGGGTTGAAGGGAGGGAGGACGAGGCCTCTATGTAGTCGTTGTTGAGTGTCCGACGTGTCTCGAATGAGGAGAAGGAAGTGTTGTTTGATCAATTCGTGGAGATGTTTGATGTGTTGGTTGATTGTTGTGGAGAGAGGAAGAGTAGAAGTAGGAAAGCGTGGATGATAGAGAATCGGAGATTCAACCCGACGGGGACAAACAATTACTTGTAATAACAAGAAAAGGAAGAAAGAAAAGAAAGTTACACAGAAAAAAGTCAAAGTTAAAGTGAATGACTATCAAGTCTTAAAAGGTACTTGAAAGGTACTTTCTTTCTCTACATATAAAAAGAAACAGTCACCGAGTCCATCTCTCTCTATCGAATGTTCTATTCCTTGATTTCTACGCCATGACGTGAGAGAGAGAAAGAAAAATAAGATCCTTGGCGGGTGTTCGTTGGCGCGCCACCACTTGTCATGCTCTGGGTTATTTTTGATATATTAATAAGAATGAGGTACCTGGTACAGGACACCCAGGGCCTAGATTGCATCACCCTCTCCCTCGAGCACTTGTATCAGTGACTTGCTCCTTGTTATCGGCATGAGGGGCAATGCCGAGACAGACAGAGCAGGTGATCAGGGATGACAGTACGATACAGCAGGTGTCAATACCCACCGCCCATGATAGACCGGTCAACGGACTCAATGCTGACTATATTTGGAAAAGTCGGTGATGAGGAAGAGTGTTTCTTCCTGTCATGAGGTTGTGCGACCCTCTACGCCTCTCTTTGTCTCCTGTATCCCGTCGTCACCGGCTATGCGACATTCCGCAAGCAGTAACAACTTCCCGGGTCTGAACCCTTTACCGGCCACTTTACCGGGATCATGTCAGCACATTGTACTTACTGTACTGTATAAGGAGTGAACGAACCTCCGGCTCTCGCTGCCCGAGATTTCCCCGCATTTTTTTTGCCTGTGAAATTTTCAACGTTACATACATACCGTTACTGTAAAGTGAAAACTTGCTGATCGAAGCATCCAGAACGAACCATGTGACCTACTATTATGTAATGGCTATTTCTTTCCCCGCGGGAGGAGAAAAGAAGGGACAAGATGCAAATATCCTTCATTGATGTGGTGATGGATGTGGTGATTCTTCTTGTTCTTGTCGTCGACATTTTCTCTTCATTAAGTAAGCAGGGGTTGGATGGCGTGATGGCTGTCGGTCACGCCTGCCAGGTGATGGGGGGGATCCACTTTGAGCTTGTTTTTCCTGTATGACTCGATGGCTTGAACTTCCCCTGAGGATGAAGGGATGGCAGCAGCAGTCATACATCATCACTCAAGGACTCTTACTCTTGCATACAGCATCACCTCTTCAACACTTCCCCCCAGTCCTGCCCCTCAAACGTCTCCCTCTGCCCAACCACCCCCCTGACCCCAAGGTCCTCCCCCATCAACACCTTCCCCCCATCCTTCCTCGTCCACCCCTTCTCCCTCACATCCGACCAGAACCTCAACATCACACCCATCTCCTCCCCCATCCCAGGCCACACCCGGTTGAAATCCTCTTGCTTCACCTGCACATTCTCCACCTTTGTCCCCTTGACCTCCGCCAACATCTCCCACAGCTCCCTAACCGAGAGCACCTCCGTCCGCAGGAATACGTATTTGGCAGGCTGCGTCAATTGAGGCTGCGATAAGATCGACGAGACGAACAGCCCGATATTAACATCCACCAGACCCGCCGTTTCGATCGGTGTGTCCCCCGGCACAGGCCACATACTCACATACTTCCCCGCCGACGGGACAAAAAACGGGGCAAAGGTATAATACTTCAAATTCGTCCCATAAAACCCTATCCACAGGAACGTCGTCTTCTTCGCAAGCTCGGGGCATGAGGATGTGATGTACTCGTCCGTCTGGGCCTTTCCTTCGAAATGCGGGACTACATATTTCCCACCCGAGAGCGCAGATGCGGAGGGGATGGTGCTCCATATGTAGTGCGTTAGGGTTGGGGTGGAGGATGCTGCGTCGGCGAGGTTCTTGCCCTGCAAGTATTCTGTTTTTAGGGCTACTTCTGCACCGGATTTGGCGAATGTTGCGTAGAAGTCTGTGTTGGCGAAGATTGCCGTCGCTCCCTGTCGTCGTTGTCAGCAATGAGCTAGGATAGCCTGGGTAAGTTTTGTTCTGTTCTGTTCGATTTGAATATAAATTACCTCAAAAGCTCTCTTCAAACTCTCTACATCCCCGACATCAGCGGTAACTACTTCAACACCCTTTGCGCTCAACGCCTTCGCTTTCTCACTGGATGCGTTGCGCGTCACCGCTCGGATCCGGTAGGACTTGTTCCCTTGGAGAGCGGATATCACGGATCCCCCCTGAGCTCCTGTCCCCCCAATGATCACAATGAGATTGGAGGATGACATTCTGCCGCATGATTTGTGGATATTCCTGCGACCAGGTACTATGGCTGCATGGGCAATGGCATATTGTGTGCCGTATATATGCCATCCTAGGGGTGGAATAATAATGACGTATATTATCTAGAGAGTCGTATTATTGTCGATAAGGTTCGTCGGCGATGAGAGTATAACTCAATGCTGGTGGAAGTCAATACTCTTCTGCGGTTGGTATATACCACCTACCCATGGAGTCTGGTACTCGCGGAACCAAACTAAACCTGTACTTGAGATAGGGTTAAGAGAGGGAACTTTATAACTCGCGATAGAGTTTTAGTAGTGTCCTAGATAGCAGCCTCAGCTTCCGGACTACGTGCCCCTGGGCAGTATTATTGAGCCTTGTAGGCTGTTTCCATTGATCAGGGCTTCCTGAGTGCTAGGCAGTCGACACTTGAGCGATGGTGAGAGGAAAATTGGTGATAATTAATCCCGTGACATACAGTGCCGAACATAAGTTTGGTACAAAATCGTGCACGTGCCACATGCATTTTTTTCCAACTTCGGGGGTTCCCAATATCGAAATATCGATATAACGTAGTCAATATAGAAGCTATGAAGATGAGAACTAGGCCATTAGAAAGCCCTCATTGCAAGGAACACGATGATACTAATTTCATCTGATTCGGTGATGAATTGATGGAGTTATGAGAGATATATCACTTTTTAAGCCTGCGGAACTCTCCAAAAATGATTCCAACCCTTATAGCTCAACCAATTCTCAATCAATTTGAACAAAACTACTATCATCATGTTTCTTGCAATAAGAGCTTTCTAGTGGTCCAGTTCTTATCTTCATAGCTTCTATATTGACTACGTTATATCGATATTTCGTTTTTGGGGAACCCCTCTACGTTAAAAAAAATGGATGTGGCACGTGCACGATTTTTCGATAATTGTAGTCAAACTTATGTTCGGCACTGTAATCGGTCCGACTTCTCTCCCTCCAGGACCTCTATCGCGACAAATCAACCATCCAACTATCGTCTTCACCACAAGCAACAAGAAAACGGCCTGTCGAAACAATGAAAACATGAAGAAGAGCTCCTCACACCCGTCCAACTCCCAGGAGATTGGAAATGGCTAGCCAAAATTCGGTGGCCTTTTCTACATACCAAAACGAACTCTGTTGAGAGCCACAAGTTGGCATTTATTAGTTACCGATCCAATGGACTGCGGGAACTTGCATACCCCTCCCTCTCCTTTATTCCGGACCGCCCGATTGACCTTCAGTACGGCAATGGGGACGGGATCTGTTCTGTCACCAACTGCATGCGGACCTGTAAACCAAGACCAAGCTCAGCGACTCTTCAAGCGTGGGGTGGAAACAAACGTGCATCACCTTCCAAGCGACGGAAATCAAGAAGCAAGAAGCAAGGGGTAGATAATCAGTGATCCGTCATGCCACGCCTACATGTACTGTACAGTAAATAGAGTGCACGGCCCGTGGTCCGTGGTGCGCACACTGCAGGGTGAACTCCGGATACCTTACTTGAACCATTCCCATGGGTCTGTCTTCGGGATCAACCTGCCACCCGTATTTGGTGGGGACTCCGGCTCTTGGGGAACGCAATTGCTTCTTTGGACTTCCGACAAGGATATAATTATTATATTTTGCCTATGAAGAGACAGGTCTCTACTTTCAAAGGTGGAATTCATTGGCAACGCTTCTGAAGCCGAAGCTCTGGTCTATATGTCTTATTTCTTTCTAAGAGAGAAGGAGGAAAATTTCTTATGATAGGAATATCATTATTTCTTATTCAATAATTATTAATAATAGGGATGCCCGAGCTGATTAGGTCTTTCCTGCCCGCTTTTTGAAACCTCTTAACCCAGTCGGCCCCCTTCTCAGCTACTAGAGAAGAGCGAGCCTATTATCATTACATTTCCGCCAAAGAAAAGAGAAGACATGGTGAATATTTGCATGCGGAATTATAGGTCGTGCAAGGTGTTGTATCCTGTCTCGACCAAACTTCTCTGGCCCCTCGCATCAGAAGCAATGTGCCAGTAAAACAATCCTCCCAGCTGGAGATCTGTGACGAACTTGGCTTTCTTCTGCACCGTTTTCGAGGTATCATACGTGACAAAGCCTCCGTCTCCACCAACGCAGAAAGCGGCTCCTATCTTGTCATCATGAAATTCCTGGGCACCTGGCCTGGGAAGGTCGCGATAGTCGAAAACTCCCTCTTCACCGCCACAACCTGTGTACCCCTGGCCGATATTATTCGTCCCTAGGAACGAGCGGCCGTAAACGGGTACCCCGAGGAGAATTTTCTTGGCCTGTACCCCACGTGAAAGGACGTAGGAGACTGAGGATTGGCACGATATACGGGCATCATCATTATGCGGATGAGATGGTGTAAAGAGTTGCGCCTGGTGACCCGTCCGGTTGCACCACGGGCCAGAGAGGTCATAAACCATAAGATTTATCAAATCTAGGTATCTCTGGGCTGCACCAAGGTCTATATTTTGGAGGGCCCACTCCCCAGCGGGGAGAGCGGTGGATAGGACGTATCTGGGCGAGGGGAAGCGTTCTCGTAGTCGAGATAGGAGGTATACGTAATCTCTTCCTTCCTGATGGTTGGAGGGATGTTCCCAGTCAACTATTTAGGGGGGACGCTGTTAGTAGTCTATAACACGACCCCAATGGCACAGTAAATTGGCCTCCTGGAAGCGAATCGATACATACTGTCAATTCCGTCAAGGCCGAACCGATCTACCAAGGCCTTCGCGGTCTGGGCGAAGTTTTCCACCGCAGAGGGATTCCTAGCGACGGAGGCGAAATTCTCACTTCCTTTGCCCCCTCCGCCGATAGAGAGAATGACCTTCATCTCGGAGTATTGTTGCTTCAGCTGTGCAAATGCCCTGAGACATCCCTCTGTTCCATCAACGGGCATTTGGCAATCAGCCCATTCATCGCTGAGCTGTAAACTTTGTCAGTTAATTCCTTAACAAACCGGCGACGGAAAGAACAACGTAGACAGTGCCATCTGGTTTAACCCTACGGACACCGATATATTAGCCCTCATACTCCCAAGTAATCTCATACCCGACTTCTATATGGGTGAAGATATCCTAGTACCAGGCAAATGCATAGAACACGTGAGATACAAACCCCAACCTCAGGGATGAGGGAGGTTGCTTTTTGTATATCCTCCAATTTGGGTAGTAGACCGCGTTGGAAAAGAACGGGACTTGGTATGCTGGTCGAGATCCAGACCCAGAGCCATGTCTGGAGGATTCCGAGGATCGTGATGAGAGGAATGGGAAGCGAGATATCGCGGGTCCCACGAAGGAACGCATCAGCCACCGAAGGACTGGGGTTGAAGCTTAAGCTTTCAACCCTAAACCCTAGTATTGGCTTCGAAAATTGTTTGTAGGATTTAAAGATGTAGTCCGAGTCGAGTCTTTCTCTGGAGGGGTGTGTGTAGTGAATATGGTTACAGTGGCATGTGTAGAAAGCTCTTGGGAAAGAGAAGGAGGCAGTACTTATGAGGTGTCGAAGAAGTCACTCGCATCACTTCATGTTGCACGCACATAAAACACGCAACAAAAGAACCGTAGAGATAGGTATTATGAGAAGGTGAGTAATCTAGCATTAAAGAAAGCAGGAGGGCATTGGGTTATTATATTGAATTATGCTTTTGCTTTCCTTGGGAACTACTTCTCCATCTTTAACTAGCGGATATCTCAAAGCTGATAGACCGCCGAACGCCCAGGATACGAACTCCTCCCCACGATACCCGACACGGACAAGTGTGGAACAAGGAAGGGAATGCAGAATATCGTCAGCGAAGACAAAGAATTATGGATCGTCACCTGCATATCGACCTGAGTGGTCGTGAAAATGCGACACCCAACTGCGAAGGGCCTATGAAATCCGATCAACATAAGTGACTTCGTAAGATCCACCAGAAACCCGGTGCAGAGTTGTGTTTATTATTAGAATTGCAACTGGGTAGGTACCAGGGGAAAGCTACAAGCTGAGGCCGCCCATTGAAAAAAGGACTGGGGAAGGGACAGAGGTTCGAACGTTCCGTAGGAATCTCTTTCTCCGCTTGGCGGGGTATCGACTTCTTTTCTACTAGGGATATCAATTCGGACAAGCATGCAGTCCATCTGCAAATATCAAGAAAGTGCTTGATAAACCAAGAAATCCGAAGCTGAAGGAGGAAGAAGCCAAACCCACGACTCTTGATAGGGCTTAAACCTCATATTCAACGCACAGGCTCATCGAAATAACGGATTTACCGGGATCTGACGACCGCCAGCCACGACGCATTGGCACCTACCAGGTTCTTGTTTGTGGGGTAGAAAGTCAGTATCAGTCATTGTCACCTGCATATTGTCTCTCACGAGAGCTGGGCTCCCTGCATTGTTCATGCAACGGGAAGACAGAGGACACAAGCCGGCAGCCTGTGCATATGTACAGTTCCACGCCTACGGATTTCTGTTGAGTCGCATGGTGTTAAGATCGACGCCATGAAAAAAACGACGACCGATAGATGCCGGCTGTGACATCGGCGATTGAAGTTTGCTACTGAGAGATCAGCTACAGGACTACAGTAAACAAGGCGTTGGGGTCTAAAGAACTTGCAGCAAGCCGCAAGGGTCGGAGGGCCGTGCGGAAAAGCGTTTAAGGTCAACGGGCAGCTCAAGTTGCGCCATGCACACCTTCTAAAATTATATAGACGGTGTGACGCAGGCTCGAAAACGACAGGACTCACCGGAATACTTATGCCGGGTAACCCCTGGCCGAAGAGAAAATGTCTCTTGTTGCGCATATGCGTTCCTGGGAGCAAAACCTGCCACCAGATCGAGCATCCTCCGAGAAGGAGATGGAGGGAGGGGAACTGTTTTCGTGGACTGGGATGCATGGAGTAACCAGAATCGCGAGAACAATAATGACAACTCAACAATCGGTTATTCATCCATGATCAATCCAAGGATCGCCGTGCAATAGAGGTCGTCATATTGCACCGATATCCTCGTTTAAGAGTAGGAGTATGCCCGTCGCGCATAGTTCTGACTGCTGTCAGCCAAGTGAACTGGGATCATCGCCTTCACAGTTCCTCGATCTCTCGTAAAAAGAACATATTGGTGATTGTTTGCTTCGGCTCAACGCTGCTTTAAATCACTTCCTGCTGAATGATTGGGCGCAATATATCAGCGTGCATGTCGGTCGTTGTTGCCAAACCTATTCTCTGAAGTCCTCAAATCAGACGAATAGATGCTTCACCGGTCAAACTTGTTCGATCAATAAGAGGGGAAAAAACCTCTGCTTTTGTTTTCTTCGGTAGAACGAAGTCTGAATGTCTGGATGTCTCTGGGAAGCGTTTCTTGGGAGAGATTTTTTTGGCCATCCTTTGTAGCGTCTGACTAATCCTATTTATCAATGCGGCGGTGATCAATCGAAAGCTCTCCAAACCGCTGGCAAGATTTAGGAACGAAGACATTGATTCTACTCATGAGTTTTAAACAACACTCAGCAAAGCATTTTCCTACCGATCCTCACTTGATATGAAGTAACACATTCGGACCCATTGTCTTGAATAACCGTTTGTTTCAATCCCTTTGTTCAGCTACAAAGTCTCGTTCCCGCGACCACTCATTCAGACTATCCGGCAGCGGAGATTCCTCACTCCTATCCTTCTCGCCACCTATCATCTTCACGATGACCACAGACGTACAGTCTGCCGCAAGGCAAGCCATCGACGCAGACCGCCCCCGCGACCCCAGCTTCAACTTCTCTTTCAACCCGTTCCTCACAAAGACATTCGGTTTCGGCCTCGCGGAGGACGTCCCTGTCTGCAAAGCATACCGTGAAGGACACTGCCCGCTCGGCCCAACATGTCCAGACCGCCACCCGACCCCATCTCGAATCTCCACATCCACATCCCCCGGCACAATCGCACCGTCTTCGACACATGGCAGTCTGGTCTGCAAGCATTTTCTCAAAGGCTTGTGCAAGAAGGGGATCAAGTGCGAATACCTGCACGAATATAACCTGCGACGAATGCCGGAATGCCAATCATTCTCACGGAGCGGATACTGCCCGAATGGCGAGGAGTGCCTGTACCAGCATGTGAAGGAGGAGGCCAAACTACCACCCTGCGAGAGATATGATCGGGGTATGTGCGAGTTAGGCCCACGCTGCGCGAAGAAACATGTGAGGAGGAAGATATGTCCGTTTTACCTGGCTGGGTTCTGCCCTGAAGGGAAAGCGTGTATGAATGGTGCACACCCACGATGGACGGAGAATCTGCCTAAGCCGAGTATAAAGGTTGAGAAGAGCGAGGAGGAGAAGGAGAGGGAGAGGATGCGGATAAGGGAGGAACAGGAGAAGGAAGAGGAGAGGGAGAGGGAATGGAGGAGCCAGAATCGGGGACGGGGTGGGGGGTTTATGAGGGGGAGGTATCGAGGAAGGAGAGGATAGTGTTGGGTTCGGTGTTGCGCATTTTCTTCTACGAGTCACGTTTCCCTCCGCACTGTGTACGATAGGTGGCCGACGATCACAGAGAAAGTGTCTGTTTTGTTTCACTTTGGCTTGGGCGTTTTCGGATAAGGTTGCTGAAGAGATGGATGTTTCAAGAGATTCGATACCCTGAGCTAGCTCGACAACAGGAGTTGCTGAGGATGTGTTAATGTATAACGAGATATCATGACTACATAGGCTACAGTATCTGAACGAAACCCGTATTTATAGTCGCCAAATCCTGCGTGTGCTTTGTCTACTCCAACTTGATTTGAGGAAGAGGGAAGGGACTAGGTGTGAATGAAGTTATAACCGGCCACTGGAGGGCGGAAGAGATACAATTCATACGTGTTGAGGGAGAGTATCATATGTTAGTGAGCTCTGAATAAATCCCCTCATTCATCTCTTCCTTCAACCCTCCTCTTTTTGCCGCCTTTTGATATCGCGATCTCGAGTACATATTTAAGTGATTAGTCACCGGGGTGATTAACTATATTTAGCCAGGGAGCGCCAAGACGCAAGCGAACAGTTCTGCAAAGATTTAAGGTTTTGGTCTGTGCTTTCAGTCATGATTGTCAATGATAACATCATCATGATGCGATTATGTCAATTCCCCCGTCTGACCAGCACGGAAACGATAGGAATAACACCGAGGATGAGCACTTTGGGCATTAAGTTAGGGCTCGGGAGGAGAGACTCTTCATGCCACCTTGAATACTGAGAATCGTGGAGCTTTGCGCTGTTGATGAGCTCACAAGTGACAAAAGTGCCCACCCTGGACTTAGTCAGGTTATGTAAACATTATTAAACCATTAGAATATGGACCTTGAGGGTATCCATCTCATAATCATCACAAAATCATGAGAAATCATCCCCCGGTTCGCTAAGATTCCGCCATTTGACGTTCATTTGTCAGTCTTGTGTAAGTTAACCAGGCCATATTTCTTGGTTGAATAACTCAATTGATGGGTTTTTCTGGTATAGCAAGGGAATGGGTGCAACCCAAAGTTCCGCGATCGTGGATTTAGGGTTAAAGGCTGGAACCCGGATGCGACAGGATATATAAAGCTAGGATGTTTCCCTTCCCCTGAGCCCCTCATTCTAGATAAAACTACCCCTCTATAACCTCCTAGTATATCTTCAATTGATAAACCCAAACTCTTATTACATCTCATTGCTCTCTATACAATCGCTCAAAATGGCTCCTAAGGTTGCTATCGTCTTTGTAAGTTTATTCCCCTAAAGCACGAGGCGCATTCTGGATGTCTCTGGACGGAGTTCTTCCAACCCACCCCCAATCACTTGGCGACCAACTTCTAACCCTCTTGAATGCTTAGTATTCCATGTATGGGCACATCCAGACATTGGCAGCAGCGGAGAAGAAAGGAATTGAAGATGCTGGTGGATCCGTCGATGTGTACCAGTACGAATGCCCTTGTCTTGATGGGTTATCCATGCCTTTCATACTAACCTTTGATCTTCCCTTGGAACAGGATTGCAGAGACCCTTCCTGAAGAGGTCCTGACGAAGATGCACGCTCCCCCCAAGTCTGACATCCCCATTGCGGAACCAGCAACTTTGGAAGAATACGATGCGGTCCTTTTCGGAATCCCCACCCGCTATGGGAACTTCCCCGCTCAGTGGAAAGCCTTCTGGGATAAGACAGGCGGGCAATGGGCGAAGGGGGGTTACTTTGGCAAATATGCTGGAGTTTTCGTCTCCACTGGAACCCCAGGAGGCGGACAGGAATCCACAGTGATTGCGTCTATGAGTACACTCTCTCACCACGGATGGATCTATGTGCCCCTAGGATACAAGAATACCTTCTCGTTGTTGTCAGATGTCACTGAGGTCAGGGGTGGAAGCGCATGGGGTGCTGGAACATTCGCCGTAAGAACCCTCATTTCTCTCTAAACCTCTTCATGGGAAGCACATCCTGCGAGGGATATTGTCCACCTATTTCCTATTTTTAAGAGGTATGCTTACAAAACCATCATCGTCTAGGGCGCCGACGGATCCCGTGTTCCAAGCGCGAAGGAGATCGAACTTGCCCGCCTCCAGGGCAAGGGATTCTATGAGACTGTTTCCAAGGTGTCTTTCTCTTAAGTAATGAAGAGGGAGAAACCACAATACCTAGAGACATCCCTCAGGGGATTGCCGCGTAGGATGACCGAGGATGATTGATAGCTTGATGCATGGCGCTGTTTAACGATTAGTACTGCAGCTTCTTTAGACAAGAGACGAAGACATTAAAGATAGCAAACGTAATGCACGAGAGAAATGAAAGAATACTTGGAACTTGCTCCCTGTAATTGCCGTATAAAGTGCTGCCAGCGGTTCTTCAACGCTCGCTGGTTTTGTTGGAGGGACATCTATGACCTCATCGATCGCGAAGTGACAGCTTCCCGGAATGTGAGCTAATCCTAATATAGACGCCAGAATATAGGAATAATATTAATCCGAAAGTTACCACAAGATTGGTAATATTACCCAGAGTTGGTGTATTTTTGGTACATCCCGTCATGACGATGCTGACAGAGAGAGGGAGCTCCGTTGCCTTTGACGTCCAGCAACTCACTTACGCTCACATCTATATCAACTCTCAACCCACTACTCTCCTTCTACTTGACATGACTGAAAGTAGTGGGATCCTGTGATATTATCTTTAATATCTCTCTTCTCTCTTGAAAGAAACCGTTGGCGCTTGAAACCTCACTTCCGCATATCCCACCACCAAAATGCCAGCCAAAACCATCTTGCTTCGGCTTGAGAGTCGGAATGGACAGTTTAGGCTCACCGTTGACCCTAATGATCACTTCCCAACGTTGCTACCAAAGGCGAGTACTGGTGGCATACTCAGCTCCTGTCAACTTTTATTTAGACCCAACCGCCGATTGATCGTTACTAATGACGTTGGCTCTATCTAGGTGCTAGAGAAGCTGCCCCCGAACACCGACCCCGCGTCAATAACCCTTTCAAATCAACCCATAGGTACTGGTGGGGAGGAGAGATATCTCAATAGTCTGGAGGGTGTTGCCTTCCAGAGAGTTGGCTTATCGTATGTCTGCCTACGTTATCTGAAGCGTTTCCTCATATCTAACCTGATGTACAAAGCCATGGCGACAAGCTCTTCATAGGCTACAAGGAGCAGTCTTCAGTTACGAACGGGAGTGCAAATGGTCACACTCCTACCACATACCAACCAAAAAGCGAATCGCGCCGCCTAGATGGAGCCCCCTTGCCCCAGGAGGTGCCAATCCGGGCCCCTCAATCGTCCACCCCCTCCACGACGAGCAAAAGACCTTGGGAAACGATCCAGCAATCAGAGCTTGATAACCGGTTAGATAAACAGGATGGGAAGATCCAGCGGCGCCTAGACCAGAAGATGTGTCGACATGGACCCAAGGGTATGTGCGATTATTGCATGCCGTTGGAACCATATGCACCTGAGTATATGGCGGAGAAGAAGATAAAACACCTGTCGTTCCACTCCCATCTCCGTAAAATCAACACCGCGACCAATAAACCGGAATCGAACAGCTCTTATATGCCCCCACTCAGTGAACCCTTTTACAGAGTCGACAAGGAGTGCCCGTCTGGGCATTCACCGTGGCCGGAAGGGATTTGCACAAAGTGTCAACCAAGTGCAATCTCACTGCAACCTCAACCTTTCCGCATGGTAGACCATGTTGAATTTTCTTCTCCCAATCTTATTAACACCCTTTTAGATTTTTGGCGAAAGTCTGGAGCCCAACGGGCGGGATTCCTGTATGGGACTTACGAAGAATATACAGAGGTTCCGCTTGGGGTGAAGGCAGTTGTTCAAGCTATCTACGAGCCACCACAGGTGGATGAGGTTGATGGTGTTACGTTACACGACTGGGAAAACGAAAAGCATATTGACGAAGTTGCGAGGCTGTGTGGGCTAGAGAAAATCGGCGTCATATTCACCGATTTGCTAGATGCTGGAGCTGGGGACGGCACCGTTATTTGCAAGCGCCACATCGACTCATACTACCTCTCTTCCCTAGAAATCGCTTTTGCGGCTCGTCTCCAATCCCAACACCCAAAACCTACGAAATGGAGTGACACTGGATATTTTGGATCTAATTTTGTGACTTGCGTTCTGAGTGGAGATGAGGATGGTGCCATCTCTGTCAGTGCGTACCAAGCTTCGAACTCAGCCGTTGAGATGGTCAGAGCAGACATCGTCGAGCCATCGGCAGACCCTGGGGTGATGATTGTCCAGTCCGAGGATGACGATGAGGCAAACAAGTCGCGATACATCCCTGAGGTATTTTACCGCAAGATAAACGAACATGGCGTCAGTGTACAGGAGAATGCTAAGCCTAGCTTCCCTGTTGAATATCTCCTGGTCACGTTAACCCACGGGTTCCCTACCGAGTCGTCATCCGTTTTCACGAACAGTACCTTCCCTGTGGAGAACCGCGAAGTTATTGGAGAGAGTCAGGAGTTGAAAGAAGTTGCCAAACGGGTAGTGGCACATGGGGACCCCGACCGAGTTCTTCGCGAGATCTCCGATTTCCATCTACTATGCTTTCTTCTTGGTTTGGGAATCCTAAATAAGGTCAGTTTCCTAGGGTCGTTGTCATGACTCTCCCATAAATGCCATAATAACTACTAACATCGTAAAATTCCGTAGGACGAGGAAGCACTTCTATGCCGTGTCGCTCGAACGCATGATCCATCAGATGGGATACAGTTAATCAACACACCTGGTTGGGCCACGTTAGTGACCATACTTCAGGAGAGTGGTGAGCGGCCCCCAAAGCGCCCCAGGCCAGTTCAGACCCATATTTCTCCCTCTTCTTCAGATGAATCCCAAAAAAGAAAGCACAACTTTCGATCAAAATCAGGGTCCTCCCCAAAATCAGAAAGCGAACAACTTGCTAAGAGGTTCAAGGGGGCTAGCTTAGGATAGCGACCCGCTACCAAACCAAACCCCATCTTCGCCCCGGATGGGGGCTTCCCACGCCCCGTTTTTCTCGGTTTTTTGAATGAAACTCCGATCGATGTTTCTTCTCTCATATCATGAATACATACCTACGACGATTCGATACGCAGCGCGGCCTCCCTCGCGGCCACGCTTCCCCCTTATTACTCGCTCGCAAGATGGAATTGGAAAGGAAATATGCCGAGCCCAGCCTGGCCATGGACTGATTGATGATCGATCCCCGCACGAACCCCCCCGAACCTAACCCGCCCCCCCGATTGATGTCCATACCATGCATATCCCCAGATTTTCCCCTATCCCCAGTTCATGAATGCGGATCCCTCATCTCAGATTAGGCATATTCGAGAAAGGATTTTTTGTTTTTTAAACTGAGAATAATATAGAAGGAAACAGAAATCTGATCTACGTTTTGCATCTGATCACAATCTTTAGATACCCCTCAAACTTGAGGCAACTAATCCCCACTGTTCTTACTGATATGGGATTGGTTATAAAAGAAGTGGCGTATTGACGAACAGGTTGAATAGATTATTTTTCGAATACCTAGCTAGGTACGGGCTGACTTTTAAAAGCAGATGTCCAAATTGGGTTGAGAGAAGGGAATGAGGAAGACAATTGTTCCACGGAAACGCCAACGCTAAGGAAAAGCCTCGTTCAAACGATGGAAAAGGAGAAAGTAAGCGAAGGTGAGATGCAGTGCAGGATAAGCTCAAAGTATAACCAAATTGTTTCGAACAATATCTTAATATCTCGAAAAAGATAGCCAACCCACCTTTCACGGCGTTCACCTACGCCTCAGCCCTTTTTCACTAACTGCCCCAACCTCTTTTCCAACACCCTTCTTCCATTAAATGTCTTCCAAACCTCATGCGGTGCATCCTTAACAACGTCCCAAGCGACAAGGTTATCCGTCACTTTGGTTAAATCCTCTTGTTTCTGAGCCCACTCCTCGCTCTTCTTCACCTGTTTACCCGAACTAACCACAACAAGCGGCGTATCTGGGGACTGGATATTCTGAGCACTTGAAAGCTCACCCGCAGTGAGGGAATTTGCAACAAGGTTCTCCTGGAGTTTGCTCTTGATGACTTTCCCTCCTTGGTATGCGGATCGCCCGTAGACTCGGTCTTCGCGGCTGCGACCCTTGAATATCGCGCCAGCGAGTCTGTCCAGGCCAAGTGGTGAGAGAATGCCTCGGAGCCAGAGGAGGAAGCCACGATTCGATCTCGCAAGACTGGGAAGGTAATCTTCGTGCAAGGCATCGACGAGGAAAATCCCCTTGACTTCACGGACGTGACGGCTTGCGAAGATCCGGCTACGGATTGCACCTGAGCCGGCGGCAACGACGATCCAGGGTCCTTCTTCTTCTGCGGCGACGAGAGCGTCGGAGAGTGCGTCTGCGGACATTCCGGCGGAATGAGGGGATGGGGCGTTGTCTGACCAGCCGAATCCTGGGGGGTCCCAGTAGCAGTAGCGGGAGATTGTGCCGTTTCCGTAGGCGTCTTGTACCCAGTTACGGAAGCTGTCTTCGACCGGGTGCTCTCCACCTTCTAGGAGGACGGTAGGTTGGCGATGGCTACTTTTGTCATTTGTGGTATTACCCACGCAGGCAAGGTGGACTTGGTATTTGTCACCGTCAACGTAGTATCGCTTTCCCTCGGGTGGTAGGGTAGCATCTCTCGCTCGCAGAATCAGCGTGGCAGTCAACAGAATGGCAACGATTGCCATGACTCCCATAATTATGGTAGCTGCTAGTACAGCCAGCCACTCCTTCAGTGGGCGTCGCGTTTCCTCCCGACCTGTCAGACGTTCCTCCTCAGATCGTTTCCCCGCAGTCACAGCACGATTCTGAACGATAAGATAGAGACCGATCAAAGTTGCCCATATCACAGATGCAATTCCCACCCATCCTTCTTCAATTCGAAGACGTGGGACTCCAAGTATAACGAACATATCCACAGCCAAGAAGACGGACAGAATCAATCCCCATATCGTAATGGGCCTCGAAGGAACGGCGAAGAATATCAATGCGATCAACAGATTACCCACTGTTAGGGTCGTAAACGAGAAGGGGAAGAAGCCAGAGCCCCGACTGTTCATCATCGGTGGGCTAACGAAGATTGAGACGAGTAACACTATCCACCAAATAAAACTTATAATGAGTAGGACCCCGGTTATAATGCGCAGAGCTCGAACGCTCCATAGGTTGTATGGAGACACCTGCAATCTAGTCAGCTTTTATTGTAGAGTATATAATGAAGGTTAACTTACGGCTGGGTCATCTGGGTTCAAGTAACCTGGGCCTCCTCCTTCTCCTCCTCCTCGAAGGAGGCTAGTTCTCTCGTCTGGGTCCTCGCGGTGATCCACCCGCGTTCGAGGCGACGGGTGACCGTTTTCATCCGAGTGGACGTTGTCTCCGTTGGCCTGTGGTCTCGGAGACTTCGGTTTCGAGCCCCATAGAGAGGTCATCGTGAAAATGTCACGGTTGAATTGGGAATCCCGTCAGAAAGTCCCCGAGATATCTACTATCTCCGAAGTAGTAGCTAACGGATAAGGTTCCAGAGAGACCTGAGTGTTGATCAACCCGAACACGAAATTATGCCAAAAATAAAGAAATTGAAGCTTTAAGGTAGACGACCAAGTCTCATATAGAAAGGAATATTTCACACCTATTTAAAGGGAGGCAAAGAAATAACTTGTTTGGAGAGCTCTGCTTATCGATGATGTCATCAGTACGTGAGGTCAACAGTTGCATCACGTGGGCGTCTAAATAAGCGCGGGCACGAGATAAGCTTCACAACAGAACAATCGGGTTCCACATTCTTTCAAAGCCGAGTGGCAGAAAAAGAAAAAGTCTCGCTTAGCGGGTCGTTGGAGACGCCCACAACGTCGCTCCCAGAATTTAAGGACATAAAAATTTAATTTCAATAAAAAAAGATGAAAAAAAGTAATGACAAGGGTGGGATTCGAACCCACGCCCCTTTCGAGACCAGAACCTTAATCTGGCGCCTTAACCGCTCGGCCACCTTGCCCTTGTTATATAAAATGAGAAACCATATTTGACACTATGAAGTCATCAGTTATATCTTTTTGACTAAGCGCAGCGGACCGGAAGTAAATCGATCACAAATGGCAACGACGAGCACGAAGTTACACCAATATTCTCTCCATCCAAAACAAATGACCCTGTCAGATTAGATGAGTTTATTATGTCAGTTTAAGCATCAAGAGCTATGAGCGACTTACAGAAATCTTTCGTCAAATCTAAACTTGCAAAACTTCCCATGGAACCGCCACTATTCTTTGACGAAAACGATGAAGATAGCGCGACTACGGACGGGCACCCGCAGGTTCTAGAGGATGATTCTTCTTCCGCGTCGTCGGCGTCATCCGCAGGAACGATAAAACCGTCGCAAAGCAAGAAATTGTTTGCTCGAGGAAAAGGGTTCGTTTTCCCTTTTTCTTTTTTTCCGATACCCAGGGGGGGTATTTATATCTCCCCCTCGAGAGTCGGAGCCAAAGGCTTCAATTTTCAATGATTCATAGCCGTAGATTGAACCTCTGTTATCAAGATGCTGACATCACAAAAGGTCACTTCCTTCACGGCGAGGTCTGGCTCCACTACCCTGGACAGATTTCTTTTCCTTAGAGCTCTCTTTAGACGAAGAAATTGGGGGACTGCATATAGTCCATCATGCATATCTCATACCCCCTTCAAACTCTGGACCTCTTTTTGTAATGCATCATGGTGCGGGATCGTCTGGCCTATCCTTTGCCGCATGTGCTGGAGAGATCCGAAGTATATTACCCACTGCGGGCATTTTATCACTTGACGCTCGAGGCCACGGAAGTACGACGTTGAACAAGCTTAATACTTCCGATCCTGAATCTAATGATGGTCAACTCGAAGCCGATCTGAGCCTGGAAACTCTCAGTCGTGATGTGGTTTTTGTTGTTAAACAAACTAAGGAAAAGATGAAATGGGAAGAACTACCTGATTTAGTCCTCGTTGGACATAGCTTAGGCGGAGCCGTGATGACGGACGTGGCAAAGAAAGCTGAGCTTGGTTCTAAAGTATTAGCATATGCTGTTTTAGATGTTGTAGAAGGTATGGTGGTTCCCTTTAGACCAGCAAACGTCGCTAATATAAAGGCAGGCTCTGCAATGGATGCCCTCCAGAGCATGGAGACGTATCTGTCGACACGGCCGTCGCATTTTCCTTCATTAGTTTCCGGGATTGAATGGCAGTATGTTACCGCTATGACCTTACCGTTTTCCTGATCCTAAATGATAGTTAACTTCTGCCTCCACCAGCACTCGCTCACGATCAATTCGCAACTCCACATCAGCTTGTGCTTCCGTACCTTCGTTATTGCGGGAGGATCCTACCCCGCCCGACTCGTCGAAGCCATGGACATGGCGGACTAACTTGGCGGCTACAAAACCATATTGGGAAAATTGGTTCATTGGTCTGAGCAAGAAATTCTTGGAAGCTCGCGGTGGCAAGTTACTGCTTCTCGCGGGGACTGATAGGCTTGATAAAGAGCTCATAATCGGTCAGATGCAGGGTAAGTTACTCACTGTTCTCATCTGAAATCTTACATGAATATCTCTCACCTAACTTTCGCCCCTAATCCAACAGGTAAATACCAGCTACAAGTATTTCCCGAGGCGGGACACTTCATCCAGGAAGATCAACCTGCGAAAACAGCCCAAATTCTCGTCGATTTCTATAAAAGGAACGATCGTAGTGCACTTGTTCTTCCCCCGAAGGTGGGCGATATGGGTGCTTCTGCAGCTATAAAGAAGACTGTAGACGGTGCTAAGAAGTGAAAGCGTGGTGCAATGGGGGTTTTTCTTTTCTCATGGCTTTTGAGCGGATGGGCTCTGGATAGGATGAGGCCTTAGAAAGCGACGATGTGATGATCATGGATATAGACATCCCACCTCTACGTTCCGTTTACCTTCTTACATTATGACGGCATAAAATCCTCTAAACTTGGAGAAAGCTCTTTGGTTCTGGTCATACTTCACATCCGAAAGTTGGTACGTTCCAAACCTCAATCATTTGCACTGTTACCAGTAGATATGGCACCAGAAAAAATATATTAAAACAAGTGATTCATATTCTAACACTGGATAGCTTTAAGAGCCTCCAAAGGTATATCGAAGGAAGTACATCTGTCCTGGAGCTATAAAAGACAATTCAAAGAAAACGATTTTTCTTCTTTTCACGGAGTAGGAAATAGAAACCCAAATTCCCAACCCAAAGCCCCATATCCCTATGCTCCTGTCCTGATGCCCATACCCTCGTCCACCAAACCTCGCTGGTACATACGCCGTTTCCGAATGAAGCCTGTTGCGCCCAAGTAAGGAAAACCCATCGTCTCTCGAGCGTTCGACTGGAAAGTGAAGTAAAGGAGAAAAGGTGGGAAGACATTTATAATAACGCTGGTTTAAGGTAGATATGCCCCACCGGCAACAACAAGATTCATACCCGTAAACTTGACTTTGTAAACAGGACTCTTCTTGGTTGGGAAGGCGCTGATCTGATCCGAGGTCACGACAACATCCTTGCCCTTCTTTTTGCCGGTACTGGTTCCAACGCCTGGAACACTGGCAGAAGCCTGGGTGGATGCGGAGGTGTCGGGAGCTGAAACGTTAATCTTGTTACCGGCACCACCGTCCGCAATGACCTTTCCGATAGATGTTGCAGGGTCCTGGTTAGGGCCAGCGATATCCCAGACACGAACCGTGCTGTCTGCACCACCGGAAACGAGAACCGTGGACTCAACACTCCAAGAGAGCGACCAAATACCACCCTTGCCGTGGCCACGCATACGTTTCAAGAGTCTTCCGGGACCGATATCCCACAAGAAGATAGATCCTTGGTCGTCAGCGGAAGCAAGAATCTTGCCGTTGTTGCTGCACGCCAACGCCGTGATATTTCCAGTGTGGCCGGTAAAAAGACGGACTGCATTACCGGTGGTGACAGACCACATGCGAACAGTGTGGTCACAACTTCCAGTGAAGACATAAGCTGAGTTTGGGTGGAAACAAACACAGTCAACATCCTGGTCATGTCCAGCGAAAATACGCTGCTGGCGACCTCTGCTAGTCACCCAGAGGCGCGCGGTTTTGTCGTGCCCTCCAGAGACGAAGTAATGACCATACGGTCCCCAAGTGAGATCCCAAACGGGCTGATCGTGGCCCTTGTATATAACAATGCACCTCCAGAGATCAAGAGACCAAAGACGGATAGTCTTGTCAGCGGAAGAGGAGAGAAGCCAGCGCGTGTTAGTCTTAACTTCAGCATTATCGGGGCTAGCGATGGAAGGGGCGAAAGCCACGGCATAAACGGGACCCGAATGTCCAATAAGGCGGTGGGAGTTTGCTGGTGGCGTATCATCGATACCTGGGTATGTCGGCTCAATTGCTTTGCCGTCGAGACTCCAGACGCGAATGTAGGAGTCATTCATACCGGCTGCAACAAGCATGTTGTCCCCGGAGAAGTCCAAGCAGTTGATTCTAAACCAAAGTTAGTATATAGCAAGAGAGAGTGGGGCATTGAAGTTGTGCTTACCCGTCATACGTGTTGTGGAACGTAAACATACAACAACTCACAGCAGGGCCAACACCGCCAGTCCTGCCTTCGATTTTGAATCGGTCACGATTCTCCTTTACCTTCTGAACCTCCATCGCAACATCACGAGCACAAGAGGCCGGAAAAGTTATTTCCGCACGAGAAGGTCCTTCATCATCGTCTTCTTTCTTGATCATCTGCTCGAATTCCCGGACAAGGGTGTTCCGATCGCCAGTGGGAGGATTTTTAGCATCTTCCTCCTCTAGTTCAGCTCTAACATCGCCCTCCAACTCTGGCTCTAGAGGCAGCTTCCCCAGTCTCAATTTTGGCAGTGTTCCGGCCAAAGCGGGATTTTCACCCATGTAGGCAGATCCAGGGTGGTGCCCAGGGATGCCTTCGTCTTCCGCAGGGACACCTCCAGCGTCGTCTGCCCTCCCTAGCATGGCAGCAAAGCTGAAACGATCATCGGCGGAGCGGTCTTTGGTGATTATAGTGCAATAACTGCTGAGGATCGCCGACATAGTCGTCCCGCCTTCCTTCTGCTTGCTTTCGAGAAATTGCATTAGGTTCGAAAACGCTGGGTTGCTCAAGGTCAAACGATATTTGTTCTCCCTATACAACTTGGCGACGGAGTTCTCCTGAACGTGTTCGGGAAGACTGATAGTCTCTAGAACGCGAATGTCGTCTGTGTGTTCGGGTAGGAAAATGTTCTTATACGCCTGGAATAATTGACGGCTTTCTTCCTGAAAGAGAGAAGAGACCAGGTTCAGATACGAGTAAACGAATAGTGGCCACAAAACGCGTCTAAGTTCCGGCTTTTTGATATGTTAGTATTCATTCCTAACGCATCTCAGATATTTACCATACCTTGTAGAGGTCAAGATTCTCTTCAATCCAGGCCCTGGTCATCTCTAGAGAACAGAATGAGTCAGCAATCCGCTTTCTCTCGCAGAAAGGTGTCTAGATAGGCATACCAAACGCTGCCCTATAGTTAGCGCGCGACTCGCTGAGCGGAGGGAGCGGGCGCCCGTCAATTTCCTGGTTTGCCGACTCCATGCGGAGCATCGCTTCAGTACGGCTGTAGCCCTTCTTAGCTAGGTAGTCGATCACCTAGTATATAGATTCTGGTTAGCCATTGTGTAAGCAGGAAAAGGGAACGGCTGTGTTGAGGGTGAGAAGACGAGAATAGAAATAAAAGGGCAAAACAGCAAGACAAAAAGCAAGATCCACAAGGCCGCAAACAGTCGACATAATAGAGGCTGAGACAAGTGACACACATCTGATAATGGCTTTTGGTTTATGGCACTCTCTGTAGCATATGGAGAAACATAACGCGCCGGAGGAGGGTTCTGCAAGACTCTGTTTGATGGTGCAGAATGTGCAGAAGGGATATGCTCAGCTGAGTGACTGGTTCTGGAACTACCGGCGGCAGTAGATGCAGAGAGGGCTTCGGAAGGGGGAGTGGAAGAGTTCCTCGAGGTATCCGAGCTACCTCTTCCGCCCCTGCCCCGACCTCTGCCGCCTCTTTTCCCCCGAGCCATGACTGGAGTAATGCTGCTGTAGAAGAGGTTTTGATGGTTGATGGGATAGAAATAACAGTTTGTGGGGTGGTGGATGGGTTTGTTTATCCATCAACTATACGTTTCGCAATAAGGTTATCCCGTGACCTCCGGCAGCAATGAGGTAGGGAGCTCATGCCATGTGGACAATCAGATGCACTATGCTCATAGAAACTTGCAACAATCGCTTCTATCACAAACACACACTGAGGCACCTTAAGTGGCACGACCTGCGAAACACCCTCGCAGAAATGCCTGTCCCCAACAAAGCAAATCCGCACAATGAAGAGGGGACACTTCAGAGGCAAGAAGGGGACAAGACATGATATGAGGGCAAGCAATATGAAATTAACCTCAACGCAGAGTGTAGAGTCAGGCTTCGAAAGAAAGCCACAAACAAAGTCCAATAAAGCAACCAAACGGCGCGAAACCGAAGTGAAGATAGGATATGGCAACTTACAATTTGATTCAAATTCTGCTGGGACATCGTTCCGCCAGAGCCTCCTGCAGAAGCAGGAGGGTTCCCCCCAGCTGCTGGAGCTCCATTTGATTGATGTGGTTGAGACATGGGCAATGCACCACCCGCGCCGATACTTGCGCTTCTCGGAGCAGGACTTTGTGAGACGGGACTCGGAGCGTCGCCGGCTGGCGCAGACATTTTCGACTTATGTTGAAGTCAAGGCTATTGGTGAGGAAAGGATGGCATATACTCGAGGGAGAAGCTATCGGGTTGTACACAGCTCTCAAGCTGGGGCGTGAGGTGTTTACGAGAAGGAAAACATTGAGTGTTTATTATTTCACTGCCGAGACTTAGAGACTAACAAGACGGTGAATTAATCCTTCGTTTATTATGCATCCGGAACTCTTTGATGCTTCACCAAGAATTTGCCGCGATGAACGTTGATTTTGGCTCGCATGCATTGACCATGGTAATCACATGACCACCATCCGTCTGCCATGCCGATTGGCTCGTCCACTTCAAGATTCCGAGCTTCAGTCAAAGGGACTGACAGTGAAGAACTAATTTACTTCAGTACAAATTAGACAGCCACAACGGTTCTTCCGCTGTGTTACTTTGACTAGACATCTCGTTATCTTTAGGTGTCATTATGGAACCTATAGAACAACAGGAGCCTGAGCATGTCTTTACTTCTGCCGATCGCATCAGACAGCTCAACGACATAGATAAGGTATCATCCCACTTGAACCCCCTCCAACAAAGGAAAGGATAAGGAAGGATGAAGGAGCACCCGCTGATAGATGCAGGATGTTGCAAAGCTTCTTCACTCTGCTGGGATAGCCGTCCAGGCACTTACCAACCGCGCCCCCAAGACCGATTCACCGACCACTTCTTCCCCAGACTCGCTAGAATCCCATCGCGAAATCTTCAAAACCGCGACTTCGCAATACTTCGCACTTCTCTCATCTATTGATGTACGGCTACGTCGACAAGTCTACGCTCTCGAAGAAGCTTCTATTATTCCCGCAGAATCGTCCTCGAAAGCGGGCGAGACAGTCGGCGCCGCAGGAAATACAACAGCAGCAAGCACAACAAACCCATTTGAGATTAGTTGGTTGAATAGTCGGAAAGATACAGTTGGAAAAGACAAGGAAGCGGAATTGTGGGAAGAAGCGCGAGAATTTGTTGAGAAGCTGGGCTTGTCGTCGGGCGATGGCAGTAAAGGGAATGCTTCTACGGGCAATCAGGCTATGGACGTGGACTGAGGCATATCATTCGACTTCCGAGTTTATTCCGTATCATCCATTCTTGCAGGACAGTATAAACCCGGGAGGGATGAATTATGACTATGGGGATACCTTCAATCTGGAGGCAACTTCCGAAGCTCCTGTCATTTTGTCCACTTGGCTTCAGAACTCTGTCGTCCTACGTCAATGGCGGGAGTTTCGACTAGGAACCCGATCGATTACCGAAATGCTGTCAACCCCCCCGACGAATCAAGAAGTTTGTTATACTTCCCCACGTTATCTTCCGCCGAATATATGCCTTCATGGCAGTAGGCACATCGCTTATAGCGGTTCTAGGATATGTGCCTAATTTCTTGGAAATGGCAAGCGGTGTATTTCGCCCCCCATATTAAGACAGGTTTCTTCGGTCAAACTAGCAAATCCGCAGCTGCATATATTCCACTCCTTACATTTGCATTGCCTTATTTAGGACCTTGTATAGTATCTGGTGAGATTTGTCCCATATGGCAGCGAGATTAGGTATTTTGGAATTACTCTTTCATTTTCTACATGATGAAAGTGTTGGAGGAAAGGCCGTTGAATTGAATAAAGTCTATAACACGAAACCGCTATCGCTTCATCGAGTTAATCATTTCTCTATGTGTAGCTTTGTCCCTGTCCGTTTCTGACAGAGGTGGAAGACCTAGAAATAATTGGTTAGCAATGGACAATGTTTGATGGCGATAAGGATCGGCTTACTCCTTAGGTCGCCCACGACGTCTTTCGCCTTCCCGAAGTACACCTCCTCTGTTGGGATCATTAGTTCCGAATTCCTACGCATCCAAGATACGAAGAATCTCAACAGAGGCACTCACGTAGTAAATTCCTCATCTTTAGCTCCATATCCTCAACGAGCCGGCCTACATTGGCAACATGACTTGCATCACCCTCAACAGCCATATCGGCTTCCACCTGCCTGGTCATGTTACCGCTCAGATCCATTTCTCCCAGGGATTCGTTTTCGGTTGCGAGATGTAGAATGACAGTACTCGTAAGTTTGTAGTGTGACATGCGTGCCCGATCTGTCGCTTCGAAGACGTGGATACTATCCCAAGCTCCCGAGCTCTTTGATCCGGGAGTGACGGCTGGGAAAGTCGATTGTCAGCAACCAAGGGGCCTTCCTTATTGATTTATCAGGTCGTAGGGGTAGGAGAACACGGCATACCTTTCTTCAACAGAACCACGCCCGCAAACCCATCATCCAGATCCCAGAAGTATACACTCCCTACCCCGCCCTCATAGTACAAGTCACGGTAGACATCAAAGGCCTCATTCGCAGCAACTTCTAACTTCCTCACTCGCTCACTCGGGACTGTCCCATCCTCAATTGGAGGGTCAAATTCATTGCTCCATGGTGATCGATAGCTGTCCCCGTCCCGATTGTAGTCGCAGAGAAGGTAGTCGCGACCAGAGCGAGCACAACGTCGCACTTCAAGAGGTTGGTCAACGGATGCGAGAAGGTCTTCGGTGAGGTCGGGAACGAGGGTTGTGATGGCTTGGAGGTTCCGTTTGGTGTCCCGTGGGGAGAGGCGGCGGAGGAGATCGCTGCGGGTTGTGATAGCTCATGTTAGCGGGGCGAGTTGCATGAGGAGGGGCGGGAGAGATAAGGAGATTGCTCGTAGTTTCAGCCTTTAAGTATCGGCCACGATCAATGATATTGGGGAGGTAGGAGTAAAGGGATATTTATACTTACAGAGCGCTGTCAAATTGAGTGTCTGCCATGGTTGGTTGCTGTGACGGGGGTTGGGCGGAGTTGAAAGAAGACGATGCATCTCCTAGCGCTTTATCGGCTGAATGACAACAATGATGGGGGTGCCGACAGGCACAACATTCCTACAGAAATTAGACACTTCGACAGAGCAGCTTACTTGCTGCTCCCTTCATACATACTTTCTCTCATATATTTTCTCAAAAAATATTATCTTGACTTCTTTTCCGTCTTTTTGGCTTGTACAGGCCAGACAACGACACGCCTACCGAACACTGCACCTTGAACACACATCCCAACAACTACTTCCTTCTCCCAGTCCTTATCTTACCTACAGTGCACCGGTGCTTCTAAGGTGCGGTCCCTCAGCTACGGGTTAGGCAACCTAGGGCGTAGGACTTGGAAACGCGTCTCGAAGGATATAAAAACACATTTACACGAGTTATCTCACTGTTGTCATCGAGTGCATAGCCAACTCGCTGTTAAACGGAGAGCCACAACACCGTCGATGGAAAGGCGACAAGAGAGTTAGCTATGGATTCCCGAGGGATTCGGTCATCGAGCTACTGTTTTGAACAAAAGAATGCGCCCACATCCCAAACTGCATGACTGCTGCTCCGCCTACGTGTGCCGTTTTTGCACTCTTCCAACTACCTATTACTTTTTTACCGGTTGGATAGTTGTTTGTCCAAAGTTATACCAGGGATGGTATAAATTTGAAGCCTTTCTATTTCAATGTTCACATCACAGAGGCTTCCAGATTTTCAGGTGTGATGCAACGCCGCCGTGCATGATTCAGGCGCCGACCCAACTCGCGCTCCCCAGGCGCTTACACTCATAGGGACTTCCAGGTGCTGCGGCGAGCAACTACTGACATTCTTTGCCTCCATGGGGTCTGCTGATAATCTTCAGGTATCAACCAACCCAACAAATCAGTAGTATCTACTGGGGTCAGGCTCATTCTCTTTCCACAGTACCTCTTCAACTTCCGCAGAGGACAATACCACCATACCAATTATCGTAGATGATTGAAGAGGCCGTCCCCATCCACAGGCAACCAATGTCTATAAACGAGAAGGATATATATAGGGCATGACGCCCCGGGTCTTCTTATTTGTACTAGTATAGACATTTTTGCCTGAGCCTCATCATAACCACGAGTGGAAATTAATACTATTTAACCCATATCTTACATTCACAACCATGCCCACCGAGATTCGCACAGAAAAGCGCGTCCAGAACGAAACGTATGCCAATGCGCGGAAAAGATACTTTGACGCTCAAAAGAAATATCGAGACTGCCAGGTGGACTATGACCTTAATCTCAAGGCGATTGTATTTCTTGAGAGACGGCTCTCAATACTAGAGTTGAGAAGCAGAGATCAAGATGGTGCGTTTCAGCATTCATATTTACTTTCTTGTCCGTTCCTTTTTATTTGGCATACTAATCGATTTCTTCACTTCAGAGTGGGCTTCAACGCTGCGAGCACAGTTGCGGTGGCGAAAGGAGGTACAATTAATTACTCTGGAGGAGATTTCTAAAAGCCGGGAAGCGTTGTCTAAAGCAAAGCTGGACTATGAGTTTGTTCGCCATGCTGTATCCGACGCCCTAAGGTTCGTTAATCAATATCATATGAATTATTACTGAATCGACAAGTTACTGATTAGTCTTTACTAGCGACCGTCTTCCAAGAGAGCTGTCGGATCAAATTACGGATTACGCATATCCGAAACTACGTTAATCTATGAGGGTTCTTAACGACTATTGGGAGCACGGGTAAAGGATGATGGCTCGGCGTTTGTTTTGAATAGATGATTTTTGGTGTCCTTTGGATATACCCGAATTCTGTTTTTTACCTGTTTATATTGATCGTTACGAAAAGTTATGCTATTGCTTCAAGCCCTTTCACGAACGTATATCTCAGATGTCTCCTGCGATCAACCTTTCCCTTCCCTAGCGGCCATTATCCACGAGGGGAGAATAAGCTGATAGGGAAAACCTCCATGGCACCACCTCCAAAAGATGTGCTAGCTATGGCTGTGTCCTGTGCAAGGCGATGGAGGGTATTTATTTCTTATTATACTGGTATTCAGGTGTTGATGTCAAGTAGCGCTATGCCTATGTATGCCAAAGGTCTATCCCAACACACAAAACCGATAACTCCAACACGAACTCCGCGGAAAATGTACTTTAGGATCTAGGGAGAAAGAGAAGCGGCTGAAAGTGAAATCTAGTATGGAATTAAAAAAGAATCATAATCTCGTCAAAAGTCGCTGTCATCATCATCAAAAATCAATCGTCTGTTCTTCCTCACACGTCCAGGGGATGGGTATTCAGAAGCCCTTTTAGCAGGCTCTTTCCCTTTACCGGCGGCAGTTACGGAATTCATGAGCGCATCGACGTCGGGGAGGTCGAAATCCAAGTCTGAATCGTTGTTGGGAGGAAGAAACGGGAAGAAGGGGAGCTCTTTGTTTAGGTCGAAGGGGCTTTGAGAGCACATTAGGGAGGAGTATGGTTCTTCTCCCGGGGAGGGTGGTGGGGGTGTTTGTGCGGTGCGTCTCGAATGGTTTGATGGCGTTTCTTTGAGTGTTGGGGGTTTGGGAGGTTTGAATTTGGTCGGCTCGGTACGCTTGGAGGGTGAGTTTGGGCTGGGTTGTATGTCTTCTGGGTGAAGAGTTCTCTTGAAACGGTTGTCACAGTTCGGTTCAATTGTGTGCATAGTCTTGAGTAACCTTACTACGCGACGAGTAACAGTCCCATGCCTGACTGATTTCGTCGGCCGGTAGGATCGTTGGAGATCGGGAAAAACATCGTTCTGTGGCCGTTGGATGTATTGGGGACTGGTACCGCCAATGTGACAGTAGCGTTGTTCTAGTTCCATTTGTTCTGAAGAAGATAATAGCACTTCATCCAGGGAGGGGACATCCACGGTCTCGACGATAGGAGGGGGTGTAGGCTCTCGCTCGGTGGTATTGCTCTTGCCCCTTTTCTTCTTCCCACCAAGGTCAGAAGCTTTCGTGAATCCAGTTTCAACACCATCAGGCATGTGGAACTTCTTTGCAGGTGCCTTTGGAGCGCGCCCCTTTTTCTTCGGGACAGGCAGATCAGGGTGTTGTGTGTTCTCTATAGGGATTTCGATCTGTTTTCTCTCCACGACAGGCTGTATGTCTCTCGGGAGTATTCGAGGTGACTTGTCGTCATGGAAGTTCAACCCAGACCCAGCAGCGATCATCTGCTGCATCTTCTCGTAATTGTCCTTTGCCTTGGTATATGACTCCTCCTCTTTCCCCTTCATCAGTAAGAGAACAATTTTTCCGGCCCTCTTTCGTCCCGTTCGTCCCATTCGCTGCAGCATCCGAACGGGGGAGGCCGAGGAATCGTAACACACGATAAGATCAACCTCACCGATATCCAAACCCTCCTCACCAATTGAAGTCGCGACAATAGTGTTGTAGACGCCGTTTTTGAACTTTTGAACAACGTCCAATTGCTTCTTTTGGTCCATCCCATCAGAGTTCCGTGCGTTTGATTGTCCAACGAAAACATGTGGCCTTATCATAGGCTCATGCCTTTTCAAAATCTTGGTGATCACTTCAGCATTGTCCCGGAAATTGACAAAGATCATGATTCTCGTGTCAGAAGGGGGTCTGCCATTGGCACCGCCGCTGCCTTCTCCAGCATCCATGAAATGGTTGAGAACCACGGACTTCAAATACTCTAGCTTGGGATGACCGACAAACTCTGCATTGCTAGTCCATATCTTTAGCCGACCCATGAGCTGTTTAAAGCTAGCATGTTCAACGATTTGGCGTGGAATTTTTGGCCCCTTTTCGCCGTCAGCCATTGTCGATTCCCGAAAAGCGACGAGGTTGTTATAAAAGGGGATAATCCCGTGGTATTTTAAAAGCTCGATGGCCTGGGCCAGAGTTGCGAGGGTGCCAAATATATTCGTTACGGATTTTCTAAACCCCCAGTCTGTATTTCTGGCCGCTTCAGAGTTCATCCACTTCTGTCGCTGCTGGGTGAGTCCGTACGGGTTCAAGAGCATCGGATCCGAGACCCAATGGGCATTGTAACCCCGGAGCTTATCAACACTAGGCTGCAAGACCTTCGAAAACATCTCCATAGCCATGAGCATTTCCTCTGAATTCTCGAAACTTTGGGTCTCGACGTTCCGGGTATGTACGAACTCGCGGATATCGAGGGACTGTTCGGTCCGTATCTCCACACGAGATATATCTAAACCATCAATAACCGCCTGGACGCCCTCTACCGTGGCTCCAGGAGTCGCAGTCAAGGCGAGGACGCGGAAGCTCGAGTTGAACCTTCTGAGAAAACTGACAACTTCCACGTAGGAATAGTTGCCGGTTGCACGATGCGCCTCGTCCACCACCAAAAGCACAATCCGTTTGGGATCTGCGATACCCTTTTTCAGATCGTTTATCAGGGTCTGTGGCGTCATGAAGAAAACGCGCTTCTCTTTCCATTCCTCAGCCCGAATGCCAGGTTGGATATCACCGGTGAGCATAGTGGTCTGCGAACGTGGAATTCCCACTATGCCGAAACATGCCTTTACTTGCTGCGAGACCAAGGGTTTGGTGGGTGCAACGAATACTATCTGGGCATCCTTGGTCCACCGGAACCAGTTCAGCATAATAGTAGCCGCAATAAATGTCTTCCCTAAACCAGTCGGAAGCGCTACTAATAGATTATGGAACAACCCCCGATGAGATATATTGAACTGGTAATCTCGAATCGTGCCCAGGTTTGTGGGGTAGACCCAGGTCTTGGTGGCATCGTCGTTAAGTTTGTGGTGGGTTGGTGGCTCGTTTCTATTTATCGGCCGGTGCCGTGAGACGGTCTGGGAATTCGAAGTCGCGGGTTCCCTCGCGGTCCCGCCAAGAAGTGTTGTCTGCCGTAAATTTGCCTGCTGGGTATTGGTCGGGCGTCGCTGCGGTATTGGAGCGGGTTGGGATGATATCAATATTGACTCTTGGGCGGGGTCAAGATCAGGCGAGGGAAAAGACAGGGAGTCAAACGCATCGTCGGGAATATCGTCATCCCAGATGTCAGGCTCACCACCTTGGTTCGACTTATCCGGAGGCTCGGGAGCTAATTGTGGGTTTATAGGGTGCGATCCTGAGGGATGCGTGGAGGGTACGCTGTTGGAGTGCGGTGATATTTGTCCCGGTTGGCAATACTGGAGTGAAGCGGCAATCGCAGCTCGAATATCTTCATCTTCGTCTTCCAACCCTCCCCCAGGCGGGGTACCTGGTACTTGTGCAACGGCGTCGGGTGACGGTTCGGGATCCGGTTTTTTCCATCGGGGGCCTCGTATTCTAGACGGGCTTGAGGGAGGTTGCGTTAGTTGGGTTACAAAGGTGTTCTCCTGAATATTGGCACCCTTCGATATGTGAATCTTGTACTTTGATGGTGGGGCAATAGATCTTCGAGCTTCTTCCTCGGATGTGGTGGGCAGATCGTCGTCGTCTGAGGAAGTCGAAATCGAGTCATCATCGGACTGGCTGCGGGGCCGACGTTCGCCGTTCTTTAGTAGTGACGGTCCTCTGTTCAATCGGCGGCGTTTGAGCGGGCGAGGAGAGTCTTCACAGCTGACATTGGACGTCTGGGTTCCTTCATCGGGAGTAGCAGAAGCCTCAGCAGCTTCGATGTCGAAGATATCAAAGTCGTCAATGTCAAAGTCATCGTCGTCATCTCCGTTAGAACGCATCGTCAACCATGCAACCGTCAAGACATGAGGTGCTGTGGCTTGTTCGCAAGAATACCGTTGAGCTGTCGGATTTTCATCTCGCGGCTTCACTTTTGCATCAAAACGCGAAAAAGGACGATGACGAAAACGCGAAAACACGTGAGTTCTGATTATTAACAAGCTCAACTCTAACCGCTCACACGTGATAACTTTAAGTCTAAAAAAAGAAATTACAGGAACCAACACATTCGGAAATGATCAACCATTCTCGTGATCGTCAAAATTCTCCCCCAGATTTTCATTCTTTTTCGTCTTCTTCATCTCCATTTTTCCTCTTCATCGTCTTTCTTCACTTGAGTTTCTGGATCATTCCAGTATGTAGTTTAATGATATCGTCATAATAGAGACAGAGGAATTCGTTGGTAGAATATGAAGAGACACCCACCAACTTTTTTAAGCCAAGATTTCTCGTCCATTCATCCCTTATGAAGAGGACCGAGCTACAATGCGAGAACTGAGAGCCTAGAGGAGAGTCGAGTCCAGATCAAGAAACACTTTCCCGCAACCCGAAGCTTCAAACTTTTAGCTTACCCTTGACCATAAAAGAGGAATCAACAAGCCACCAACAGGGAGGAAGCAGGGAATGGAATGCCACCAAAATTCCCTCTGGTCCAGTCAAAATGCAACATCTTCTCGGATCCCTCCCAAACATCCTGTCGTAGCGCCCAAACAATCCGCATATCTGACACGCCGCAAATGAACTGAGAGAGCAATATCACACAAGCGATCACACTAAGACGGGTGTGCCCATGAACCAAGACAACAGCAACCACGAGCCTTGCCCTTTTCGGGGCTAGTTGGCTTCCTTTTTGCTCGAGTCTCTCCAACTTGGAATCTGTCGCCAAAGCCAAAGACGGGCGACGGGCATTGGATCCCTTTTCGATGCTTTCCTTAGCGTCAATTTCCCCCGTTTTCCTTTTTTGCCCCTTTGCGCCAACTCCCCTCCTCCCCTGTTCTTCAGTGTTCTGTTCAAAAGCGAAATCTTTCCCTCCCCAAATTTCTCTTCCTTCTTTCTCTTCTTCTCAGTTAACCATCACTTTCGTTAAACATATTTGACAAACAAGACATTCGTTTGAACTAATTTTATCTCTTGTTGATTTATTATCATCTATCAACTTTTAATTCTACCCCCCAACAACCACAAACCATCACAATGAAGTTCTTCGGAATCGTCGCCCTCTCCGGCCTTGCCGCCTTCGCTGCTGCTGCTCCTCAGGACAGCGCTTCCACTGCCACCAGTGTTCCCTTGACCCCGGAACAGCAGTGTGTCGCTGACTGTATGATATTCGCAATCCATCGTTCCACCGCATTGATCAACACGTGAATACTAACTCTTATGTATCCAGGCCCTGATGATGACACCTGCTGCGCCGCTGAGTGCGTTGGTGTCCCATGCCCCGATGAGGACATGGCCAACGCTACCACCGACTGCGTCGCCAAGTGCCCCCAGGGAGACGGCTCTCCTGCCGACACCGCCGAGTACAGCCGATGCAAGGAGCAGTGCATCCGCAACGAGTTCTTCACCGGCTCCCCCAACCTCCCAAGCGGTCCTCAGCAGACCTCCGGCCCCAACGGCGGCAACGGCTCCGGCAGCGACTCCGGCTCCGACTCCGACTCTGGCTCTGACTCCGAATCTGGATCTGGGGAGGCTACCGGTATGCTTTCCCCATCCCCCTTCTCGGGTTAACGCGAGTTCTCGACGGTGAACTCAGACCTCATTGAACAATCGAGACTAATATTCTATTTAGGTACCGACTCTGAGACTGGCAGCCCCACCGAAACTGGTGCCTCTGAGACCAGCACTGGTGCCGCCGCTAGCCTCCAGGTTAGCGCCTCCGCCGCTGGTGTCTTCGGTATCCTCATGGCTGCTTTGGCTCTCTAAATGACCCAATGGCCGGGGTTTCACCCTTCTTGATCGACCGTACGCATAGATGAGAACTTTTTGTCTAACAAGAGAAATGGAAGGGAACGCACAGTTGAAGAGAGATAGCATAGGGAAAGGATAACCCAGTTGGAAACGGGACCGACATCCAACCTCCACGCGCCAGCAACACACGCGCCCAACCACTCCTGACCTTATTCTGTACAACTAGTTCTGTCTCTCTCCATCTAAACCATCTGTCAATTTGTGTCTTCATTTTGGATTCATTTGTATAATTTTCCATCCTGCTTTGTTCCTGGTTTGATTTTCTTCGCGATGCCTTTTGCAAAAAGAACAGCCAGACTTTCAGGTACATCATTATCCTAATTTTAATTTGACTCATGAAACACGAATGCTCGTGGATCCCCCTGTAATCATTCTTCAGGCCAAGGAATTTTCCTCGTTATTGCTGCCCACTTCAATTATTTTTATTAACGTGAATTCTCGAGCACCCTCGATGCGAAGAAGAATAATTTCCAACACCCCCCTGAATCACAATAATTGGCATGCATTTCTCACCTGCAGATGTGGATGTTCGTGCACTGGCGCCACGTGACTGCAATGTCTGAGTCGCCCGAGACAGAACCGAACCCATCCATCCACGCTTCACCCAAACTTTTTGGCGGCAACATGCAGTCCAAAACGAAATGTCTAGTTCTCTTTCGACACAAGAAAACAATAGTAATTATTAGTGACAAGCCTTTGTTCGAAGCAAGGGCCCGTTTTGTCGGTCATGGAAAATGTATAACCCACACCAAGGAATCTCCGAACCGCGAGTCAGAGACTTATCCCCCCGTACGTCGAATTGAAGAATGGATATGAGAGCAATGATAAAAGGCGATCCATCTGTTCAGAGTGGCAAGAGCGAAGAGAAAATCCAGGGAAGGTGTCTCGGTTGTTTCTGAGACCTTTGAAGTCTCGCCTTAGCTATTCCGAAGCAAGGTTTCAAATTTGAGACCCGACAACCGACTACAGATGTGGCTCTGATACACATCCTTCTCCTGTTCGAAGGTTTTGCCGAAATAGTTATATCAGAAGTTTTAACACGGAGTATATGGCAAGTTTTTTGGTGTGAAATTCCCTGTTCCTCCCAGATATACAGGAGGTGCCATTCCCTTGTCTCGTGAGCAAGATACTACTTGATCATACTCATAGGGTCTGACCTCAAAGGGGGTCGAGCTTCAGCAAGTTCCAGGTTTCCTATTTTGGTTTCATAGCTGATGCTCCTGAGTATCAATTCGTCTCATCATTTACATCCCATGATTACTTTAGTTCTTATGGAATATCAAAACCCTCTTGTACCACCACAGGTATCAGAGATTGACTCTTGGAATTTTTTCTTCCTTAACTATTTTATCACGTTTATTTTTATTCCCTATTTCAGCCATCGTGCCTCTCATATCAAGATACCATGTGGAACGCAAACTTCGTCGCGCAAACCCCCTCAATACACTCAACACCACGCTCCTTGGGCTTCGGCTCCCGCCGTGGCTCAGACTACGATTCTGACCGAAGCAGCGAAACAGCCGGGGACGGCGAGCTCACAACTCAGAATGGAACGGTCCCTCTCTTATGGCAAGACCGGCAGGACCGATTGTCGCAGAAGCTTGGAACCACTCAAGTTGCAGAGATCCATCCCCAGACTCTAGATGTGCAGATTCCTAGACTGGGAGATATTAGTGATTCGGAGAGTAGGAGTCAGTCGCGGGCTTCTACGCAGGGAGGGGATCGGGAGTACGAGTATCCCGAGAAGACGCCGACGATGCTTCAGCCGATGAGACATCTTCAAAGTGATACGGATTATCCCGATCCAGAATACAATGAAGAGCCACCCCCACGAGTTATGGGACCGCTCGAACAGCAGTTGTCCATGTTAATGTCGAAAATAGTCTTCATGGAAAGTGAGAACCCGACTGTATCCGTCACTCCAGAAGATTACCAATCCCTACAGGATAGAGTCAAAAGTCTCGAGGCGGAAAACCAACGATGGAGGGAACGGTACGAAGCTATCTTCGCCCTCCGAGACGAAGACGTCGCAAATCTCATCAAAGTCCGTGGTCTACTCGCCGATGAACGTCACAAACACGCAGAAATGCGTAAACTACGAGACGACGATATTGTCAACGTTGTCAAAGTAAGGGGAAAACTCGCGGATGCCGTTCGGAAACTCGATGGATTGGAGAAGAACGGGGGATCAACGCCCCCGAGAAGACCTCTGAGCACTACTCTCGAAAGAAGAAATACTACGGACTTATTCCAAGCTGCGAAGACTGCGGCTCTAGAGCAGAGAGCTTTAGAGCTAGAGAAGGCGAACGAAGACCTTGTTCGACAGCTCAATTCTCCTAGCTCTACTGGGAAAAGCACCGAGGAAGTCACGCGTCTACAAAACACAATTCACAATCTCAAAGCGAGATTAAATCAGAAAGACGAAGGGGATCCGTTTGGTGCTAATCCTCGGAATGCAAATAACAATAGGAATGTTATTCCCGCGGATTGGAATCGGATTCAAGCGATGCTGGAGGAGAATGCGAAGTATAGAGAGAAGATGGGAGGGAAGGTGCAGCAGTTGAGGTCGGAGAAGGAGGTGTTGCAGAAGGAGTTGAATAGGAAGGATGATGAGAATGCGGATTTGGAGGCACGGTTGGAGAGGTATGAACGGGAGGTTGGGGCTGGGGCTGGGCGGTAGGAGCGGGAGGATGGTGTTGGGTGTGTGTATATGTCATTCTTCGGCGTTGGTAGATTCTAGATACTTGGTAGATTGGATTTTTGGGAACAAAAGAGTGGCTTCTTCTGTATGCTCTCATTATCGTGGGGAGTAAAAAGAATGTTCTTTCATTTGCCCTCAAGCTACTCATGCCAGAAACATCTTCCCATTATTCAGCGCCAAATCACTTCGTGCCAAGTCATACTCCGTTCATCACCTGCATGAACACCCACAAACCGTCAAGAAAAACCAACCGCCCTCTGCAACCCACTAATATATCCCAAATCGAACCCACTTCCGTCCATCCCATGCATGCTTCTACCCCTTAGCCACGGAGCAACCTAGCAGAACTCCTGATGACAACCAACAGCACAGCATCTTCTCACCCCGTTGTTGCAACGAGTGCATTCGACTTGTGGGTTTGGATCTGGGTTTGCGTTGGGCTCTGGAGCGGGGGCAGCGAGTGTCGTTGCGGCGAAAAACAAGGGAATGATCGCGGAGAGCTTCATGTTGAAGGATGAGGGTTTGCTTTGAAGAGTTTCGTGTCTTGTGAGAAAGGTTCTAAAAGCAAGGTTAGCTCGGTATATGAGGCTTCCTGGTGAGATGTTTGAGGTAGGTATACATCACTTTTGGTTCTTTGTGATGGAGTAAAGATGGATAAGGAGTTGTGGGAGGGAAATCCTTTCAAGTAAGGGGGATGGAAACAGTATGTTTCTTATCCCCAGATATTGACAGTTGTTCCTCATGTCTCGTGTCTGCTAGCTCGATCCCCCCTTCCGGAGCCTCTTGGGGGTCAATCCTAAGCAGAAAGTCCGGGAAACTAGGCGAGGTTTTGTGCGCTTTGGGGATCAGAAACTTTTTTTGATCGACTTGTTGACCGGTACCCGCCCCCCTGGGGTACTGATGCAGATGGCCGTAGGGTACTTTCGGACAAGAGTATTCATCTCCGTTTGCTGTGAAACCTACAGCGGACAGATCTTAATCGTCAAGGAGAAACACAAAGATAAATCTTGCCCAAGGCATAAATAAGCCAGCCAGACACCGTCACCATGGGCGTTCCTGAGCGGGCGCATGCAAATGGAAGAGCTTGAAAACCTTCAGACCTCATGCATGTTGAATCAAGGGCGTTGCCTATCGGGAAGAAACAACGCCGTCGTTACTTTGATCAGCTGATTCCCGTTGCACAGCACGCACAACAGCCTATTACAACTGACTGCATTATTTGAAGGTCTCATCGGAAGTCTGATCGTGGGCGAAGGAGAATAAATATATTCTCAGGAAAGAGCAGCTTCTCCGTTCCCCAAGTGCAACCAATAGCCACCCCGTTCCACGGTCCTCGGAATTCGGGGCACCGTCTATTTAGCTCATGCTATGCTAAACTCCACCTAAGCTCGCTCTTCAAACCCACCACGGGGTTTGAGGACCTCAACCATTCGGGATCGAGACCGGAGCAAGATATCCTAGCAAGGGAATATAAGCTTGGTCGTACAAGAGAAGCTGAAGGCTTGTAAAGCAGGTTGACGTGATGCGGTATCGAGGAGGACCTCTAAAAATATCAGACAGTGGACGTTAGCAAGATTTAATATCAGTGCACACCAAATATTTCTTCACTCCAAAACGACCATTGATCCAGGTTAATGTCCAAAGCAGGCCCAAACACCCCTACGCATAATTCTGGATATGTACTTATTCATCCCCCTTGGGACCTGGTATACCAGACACTAGTAACACTACCTACCATACCAGGCAAGTCTACCATATCATCGTTGAATACTCCACTCCTTTAATTATCCAATAATAAGGTACAATTATCATCTCTGGCTACTATCTAGAGGAGTCCATCATAACCTCACATTGACATCCTGTTCAGGCACCAATAATTTGCTGTGGCCACGTTTGGCAACCCAATCGCGCTGATGTTTGAAGTTATGGCTCCAGTCAAATTCTATAGGAGAGTGGACTTCAGGGTTTATAGCAGCTGTCGCACGTGAGTTAAGAGATTAGTCAGAAACTCATTCCTATTTGATTACTTATCACTCGTTATTCAATAGGTCAAGCATTGGACCTCTCAATCTCGATATTCAGCATCTCAAGTGCTCTATTGTTAATCTCGCGCCCTTCTGGATTCGCAAGCCGAGATTAGTGACCGAACAACATCTCTATTTTCTATTCTTCGAGAGCCCCCGAATACCCGACCCATTCGTCAAAACCGAGGTTTCTCAACATGAGACCCGGGAATTTCAATTTTTACTTAAACCTACGAGAATAATTAGTTGAAGCTTTAAGATGGCAATCTAGGGAAGTACCCACCCGAGCCTATTGAACTTCTGGTAATATTCATTGTAGGCGTTAAATGTTGGGGATGCGGGGTCTAATGCCTCCCGCTGATCCACCAGGTCTTTTTTCAACTTGGTAATAAACCGTTTAAACGCAAGTTTCAAGGGTTCGGGAATGTCGGCTTTGCCCTCCTGTTTGGACTTCACAACCAGAGTGGCATGTTTGTTAAGGAGAGCAATGATGTCCTCGCAATGGGTTTGACCTATCAAGACTCTTAGTTTGGAGCATTATCGAAGATGTTGAAATGACTTACCCAGAAGAAGATCTACTTTATCTGGTGTAACTCCGTATATCTGCTCCATTGTGTCAGGATCTGTGCGCCCGCCTGGCACATTGTACAACTCTGTATCGGCGGTCACGTCTCCATGGTGCGCCGCCTGGTTTCCAGACCGAATATGACCCTGATCATATTCTAGTCGGCTGTCCCGGCGAAATGCCTCAAGGAATCGGTGGCGAATTTGGCGATAGTTGGCGTTCTCAGTTCGATTCCGGAAAAGTGCATTCTCACGTTCGAGCTTTGCAATCTGTTTTGCAACCTGCGAATCCTTTGATGTCACCCGCTCATTGAGATTTTTGACTTCAGTTTTCAATGCCTCCAGAGTATCCATCAGTTGCAACCCGTGTCTGTTTCCGAATACTGGTTGTCCCTCAAAGCAACCGGGTCCTGACTCCGCGGCAGCTGAACTGAACACCTCAGTTGCTGAGAGTTTCATGTCAGCAGTCGAGGCAGACTCCGCGACATCCTTTTCACCGTACGCAATGAAGGTCATTGGGACGAGCTGGTAGACGGTTAGAATAGTGCTATATGACTGAAGATGAAGTGAAAAGATGAGAGTGCAGGAACCAGGAGATCTGGTGGCCAGGAATCGTGCTTTATATCACAGGCGGGAAAGTTAGAGCTCAATAAAGCTTCTCGTTTACGGATTCTTACCTCTTCTGTTTCGAGTTCTGTTCAATGCGAACGGATTATCTGTGGCGACATGACTAATCTGCTTTCGAGAATGTCAGGTGCGATCAAAGAAGTCTTCGTGGGGGAATCTCGTGAGAATGACGTACGAGGAATGGACGCGTTTTCTCGAGTACTCCGACTCCGTACCTAGGTATGAGGCAACAATTATCTCGACACAGACGGCTGGTTCAGGGCCACGCCTTGTAATTGGTGGGCGATCCTGCAATTGGCGGGGGATGTGGATCTTTGCTCGTCGAAGCCAGTCACTCAAGTCTGTGTACAAGAGATGTTGATAGGGATATTTTGGCTTGGAGAGATACTGCGCTAGGAAAGGAACCCCTGATAAAATAAGGAAGCCGTTGGAAGGAAGAAGTTCTTCCTCAACGTTGATAAATAGGCCCAGGAACGAGACAAACAGGGGCAGGGTGACCGAGCCTGGTTTGCTACGACTTCAAAGTCCGGGCCAATTATATGCTTGGAGTTAAGACTTTCTTTATTCTTCGCCTTTTCACCTCCCTGGAGGTGAAGTTTGACATCGCCGAATGCGGTCATTCTCTTTGGTAACCACCAGGAATGTTTAGGCAAGATTCCGTAGTGAGAGACATTCCCCTCTGCGTGGTTTCTTTGGCATATCTTGATCATCTGATTATGAAAATCCCGCTCTGGGCGGGATTTAGATAGCAAGCGGCAAGGTGGTGGCGGGGACCACCACGTCTTTGGTTGGATATACAAACGTACATCAAGCGAGAGAAAGAATGGGGAAAAAGAGAGACTAAAATCTTACTTATTCTTGCACTGAAAAGAGAAGTATCTACCCGAAGCTCTTCGTGGCCTTAAAAGTTTTAGGGGGCGCGCGGCTTAGAAGGGTTGCTGGCGGGGTTGATTGGGGGAGGTGCTGGATACCGGGGTTGAGTACTTGCTCGCTTTATTAGCAAAGAGACCCATCTTCAAACCGAGCAAGACACATACGGAATTGAACGAACCAGTCCCACAGCAGCAAGCTTCTATAGAGCAAGGATACTAACAAACGAACTCCCTCCCTCCCTCTTTCAACTGCAACGCGTCTAAAAAACCGCACAAAACTACCATCTTTAGCAAAATTTGAAATCCCACCCTACTGGGGCTGTATCTTCTCGTCTCGCATGTTTTGGTTTGTCTCCGAAAGTTGTAGAGCGTCTGGGTCAGGGATTTCGGTTATTCAAGCTGTTGGGACCACCTACTTCGGAAACTTACCGTAGAGGAGTAGCACCTGCCCCTCTCTTCGTTTGGTTCATCTGGTTTTGGTATCAAAAATTTTCAACCCATACCTCCTTCCTAATTACGAAACCCAGAGCGCTTTCCGTTCCCCTCAGCTAGTTCTCATAGAATAAAAAAAATTGCGTAAATCTGTTCGATCGTCTGTGAGATGTGTTACGCTGATTGTTTACTTCAAGCTAGAAAAAGAAAGAGAAGACGAAAAAAAAGACGAAGAAGAAAACGAAAAGAAAACGAAGCATGAATCAAAAAAAAGAAGAAATAAAAGAAAACGCGACAAAATGCATGCTAGATAATTAACTATTTCTTTCAATTCATTCATTTGAGCTTACAGCTATTCTTGACATTTCTTTGCGAACTTGACTGTCGTCATCGAACTCGTCAATTGAATTTACTATGTTTCAGAACGTCTGATGTATCTCAAAAGTTCTTTCACAGATTCGAACGCGAATTAAAAGAAAATTGCTGTTACATTTCAGTTGTGACTTTGTACAGATGTCAAGCAGAGAGATGTTTCATATTCTGAAAGCTCGATCAATCATGAGCATGATTACAGCTTGCTTGTGAATATTCAGACTCTCACGCAGATCATCTCTCATCATCGATCATTCTCTTGCTGATCTTCGTCGCGCGACGCAAAAGCGGTCTCACTCTCTTACTCACCCGGGAGACACTCAGGCAACTATCGAGTGCGTTTAAGCCACACGTCGGCCGATTAGTAGTTGGGTGGGTGATCATCAGCGAATACCGTCTGTTGTATGTCAGTTTTCTTTTTTTAGCCCTATTTTTTTTATACACGGAGTATATACCCTTTGGGGAGGTTGAGGAGGTTGGGGAGGTTGAGGGGTTGGGGGTGTTGTAGGGGTTGGAGGCCGGGAGGGGAGGAAATCGCTGGTGCAAGTCGATGTGACGGTTATAAAGCGAACGCAGAATATCCCGCGATGTAATTTCGATGCGAATCTTCAAAATCCGATTCTCATATTCAAATGGGGATATGGAAAACTTTGCGCGAAACGACATGGTTTCTAAAAACCTCTCTACGATACCCCCCAAGGCAAAATGATACTGACCATTAAGACCCAACCATGCGTCCCTCAACTCCCTTAGGATAGTGAAGGTCGAATATATCTGAGTAAAGGCCCATCTTGCCACCTTGGTACAAGCTAATCGCGCTCGCAAGGTCCTGCACTCTCTCCTCTTTCAATACGTTCGATAGCATCGATGAATGTCCCGAAGATTCAGCCCTAAGAACAGCAGCAACATAGTCCGCTCGATCCCTAAGTCTTTGACGGGATTCCTCGTCGACAGGTACCCCATTTTCATCGAAGTTCCACGGCGGGTCCATTGCCGCAGGGACTAGATTTAGCGGGAACGGGAACTCGACAGTTTCCCACGGCGCAGAAATCGTATCTTCCCAATCAATCACCCCCAATATCTTATAGCTATCGTTCACAACGATGTCAGTGTGTCCGAATTGAGGGCGGCATAAAACGAATGGCCCGTTGTCTTGAAGACAGAATTGACTGGCCATTTCAGAAATCTTTCGAGGGAACTCGGCTACAGAAGTAGATACTCTTGTTGCAAGATCCCCGCAAGTAGCTGCGATGGTAGATTCCGAAGTGGGAAATTCTAGAGTTGGAGCCAAGGCTTTGAAATATTCTGTTGCGGTTTCGAATGGTCCACCAATACCCGGGATAGGGCCAACATCGTAGCTCCCATCTTCAAGCCGGATGATGGACCCGATCTTTGGGAAGGTGATTGAGGATATTTCTGTCTACACCGTACATTAGTCCTGAAACCACGTTCCTTAGCACTGTTAAAAGGGAGCGGGATTACCTGAATCCTTGCCATCTCTTCATAGAAAGACGACTTATATTCCGTAGGAATAAAATCGAAATTCAAATCAACCCCCACGTTCCCCATCAAGCATTCCATGAGCATAACATTAGCCCCAATATTGCTGTCCTGACGAGGAATGAACGCAAACACGGCCGGGACGGGAACCGTCGTTCTCTCCTTCACAAGCCGCAGACAATCAACTTCACTTCTCATGACCGCCTCATCAGAATCTTCCTTGTTCAAGGGAATCCGTAGTCTAGCAACCCAGCGAGAATCGTCCTCAAACTTAAGAATCCGAACCATGTGCCTCAGGCCCATGGCTATGTCGGGCTCTAGGGTGCATTCCTTGCCATCGTGAAGTCCTGAGGCGCTGGCACAAAGAGCCTGCCAGTCAACGGATTTGAGAAAGGACTGCGCATGACCGTGACGCCAGTAGGTCTCTGGAAAAGTTGACATGCCCGCCCATTTGAACCCGCCAAAGCCTTCGTTATCTGCCATCGTTGGAAGATGTATTTGGGTTGATAGGTGAAGAATTAGGTAACTTGATGCTACTCTCCGGTTATGAGTCTGAACATAAAAACTTTGTCAGGTGGTAGAGAATGTGTTGGTAGATGGTGCTGAGTGCGCTCCTCAGGGAGGAACGTGGGCTTGTTTACATTAATAGCGGTGCCTGGAATCGATTCACCCACAAATTGTCAAAGCGAGTGATGCGCGTGCTTGCTCAAGTCACACCAATGAAAGTAGTTTAAAGAGAGTGAAGCTGAGAGCCTTGCATGAACCAACACACTACGTGCGGCACAGCGCTTGAGATCTGTTCCCTCATCGAAGCGCGCCAATAGAAAAATGGAACGCACGCCGACCCAACTCTGTTTTTGAGGCACTAAAATGAAAGTTGCGTGAGATCATATCTACCTACAGCAGACTCTCAGGAATTTCAATCGACAACGTTCTCTCGAGACCTTAACAGAACGATAATGTGGCGGGTTAAGGTCATTGGCGTTAAGTCGCCCCTCGATTTCCTGTAAACCAGGCATTCCTAGTACCAACCTCATGAGTGCGAGGCTGATTTTATGTGCAAACCCTTGCTGCCAGTTGGTAGTGATCTCACCACCCTCGCCCCCCTCGCCCACCCTCATCCACAACCTTGGAAGAACCGAGTCATCGGCAAATTGTCAATACAGGGATATGCGTGATTGCACAAGTCACGCATACGTCACGCCAATGAAAACATTTCAAAAGAGCACAGGATGATGAAATCGAGACAGCTTGCATAAATCAACACGTTGAGTTCTCACTCAACGTCCGGCACAGCGTCAGTCGCGCCAACAGCCAACAGAAAATCGAACACCGGGAAACCTCGCTATTGAGGCTCATTTGTGCACTTATCAACAGGTCACTTGTCGGAATTTCAGGCGTCGGCGTTCCAGATCCTTCCATACAAGCAACAGTGTGGCGGGCCGAAATTCCAAGTGCGAACTCCTGGCTTCATCCTGATGTGCCAAGTGGTACGTGCTCAGCTTTCTGTTGGCTTGAGCTCAAGTTCTGTCGCCAGTACCTTTCACGGCTTTTTCCCCCCCTTTTTTGGGGGGGGGGATAAGCGCCCATCCCCAAGGTATTTATCTCGTCCTCCCTCAACATCTATCTAATAGGATTTTCTAATGTTTATGTGTATTGAGCTAGATACGCACAATTGCTTTCTATCAGATGGGACGAAGCAACCTAACTAATAGGTACCTAGTACCTAGTCATAGCTACTCCCTACTGCTCTCCTACCGATGCCAGAAACTATCTGGTATTTCTATTAGACCAGAGAATCTAGCATGGTAATTTCCGAAGCCCTTGGGCTCCCTAAGGTATCCAAAGCAAATGAGGGATTGAACTACCGCATCAATGTGGTCACGTCACCGCTGCTAAGGAATATCAGAGCCTGAGCTCCTTATCCATGGCATATGACATCGCTGTGGGGTACTGCCGCTCCTAGTGAGGCCGGCTTGTATGTTTTGGTCAGATGAGGTGGTCTCGACGATGGACACCTACCACCTTCGATAAAGCTGTTGGCATTCCTTCACGTTATAACAACCCTTTGATGCTCTTGTCTATTTCATCTACGAAAGCCTTGCGCGGCGCTCATTAATGCGGCGGCAGAAAGGCCAGTCACGGCTTCATATTGCCAGAATGACGTCGGCCAACTGCCTTAGGATGCTGGCAACACCGCTTGACGCCCGAACCTTCGAGAGAATCGGGACGGCGCACATCGTTTTGTATCCAGTTGATTAAAGAGTAATCAGTGATATTCTGAACCTGAACGAAGCTTGTTGGACCGATGGTGTTGGCGGCGACATATCTAGGTGCCTTGCTGGGCACTCTCTCTGTTATACTACGGCGGAAAATTCGATTGGCAAGATGAACTTTGCATGGTCAACGTCGTGTGACTGAGCGTTGAATTCCTTGAGTGCAAAAATCTCATGAAAGTCGTCTATAAAAGGGTCTTCATTGCCCTCCCAAAACCGTCTTAGAAATCCATCAACAATTGCAATACCAACAAGCCTCGAAACGTCAACAAAAAACAGCAATCGATACATATACCAAGCTTCTATCTGTTACTCGAGCTCAATTCACATACAACCCATTACTATCAGTCACTTTCTTGAGACTATCTCTCTCGACCCCAACCGGTTCCAATCAGGTAATATCAATCCCCCGCTCCCCCCCCCTCCAAGACAACCCGAAGCATTTCGACTGACACTTATTCAGAAAATGGCTCCTACTACCCGCAAGATCTTCAACGCTGGAGAGGAGATCGTGGACAGCGCATCTTTGTACACCGAGTGTTGCAGGATTGGCTTCAAGAGAGAAGTCCTGAGGGGGACGACCTGCGCATGCGGCATGCCAAATTAAGCAACCGAGACTGTGAGACGGGACCCAGTTACACCGTCGAATATCGGGAATGAGGATTTGCGGGTTTTTTCTCCGTTGAGAGCATCGACAAGCGATGCATATACATTCGTTTTGGACTACTTTCTTTTGTTCTTTGTCGTTTCTGCTTTTTGGACTTTATTTGCCATTTTCTCTCTGTTAATCAGAAGATTGGGGTATAAGATTTAGAGGTCTAGATTTGTCGTTATCACTTTGTATTCATGTTACTCACCAATACACTCGTTTAACTCTTTGAATTTCTCTAAACAACTCATTTGAGCTCGTTCTCTGTTTCTGTACTTGGGCTGTAATGATCTTGTCAACAGAGACATAAAATATAGTGAACAGAGCATTTGAAGAGCTTCGAAACAGACTGTCGATGAGAAAATGCAGATTCGAGCTGCGATCAACGAATCTCTTCGTATTGAGTGCTGAGCTAAATTTCTCAAATCAGTCTCTCACATATTCACTTGCACTGCTGAGAGATTTGCTAGCAAGAAGAGAGCTCTTTAGTATTTATTAGATTATTTTCTCTCAGAAAATACACATCAGAGATATGTCTATATCGTTTTTTAAATGATAAGTAAATATTTGTTTTTTGATCAATTAAGAGCTTCATAATGATCTTGTTTAAATCTTTGATGATTCTTCTTGTTTTTAAAAACAAATCGAGAGAGATGTTGTTATCAATTTTTTAAGAGAACTACAATATTCATAATATTTGAGTAGTACTATAGACCCAGAACCTTACCAAACTCAACCCCTGTCACAGAAGCCCCGAAGTACGTCAGACGGTGCGGAGTTCCGTGCACAACATCAAAGGCTACCCCTGCTTGCAAGCATAAGCCTTTGATTTCCCCTCACTTGATGTCTCAAGGAATTGGCCTGAAGCTTTTTGTATATAAAGATAAAAGAGCAACTGAGAGCCATTGGGGGATTTCTGCTTCCATTTACGACCCAGGAGACAGGAATTGAAGCGTATATTTCTCCCAAAAGTTCATAAAAGAGTGGAAGCTCCGCACCATCGACAACATGGGTTCAACCGGTCTCGACTTCAAGGTAACTTCTATTCTATTACAATGAAGGGTCTATACATACCGCTAAGCTGAAGCTAATCGTCAACGAGTAGACCTTCTACAATACCATCAACAATGAGCTGAAAACCACTGCTACGACTCGTCACGGCATCAATCCTGCCACCGAGGAACCCAACCCTGAAGTTCCCGTCTCAACGAAGGAAGATGTCAACTCGGCTGTATCCCACGCCCGTACCGCCTTCAAGAAGTGGTCTAAAACCTCTGTCGACGAGCGCCGAAAAACAATCCTAGCCTTCGCCGATGCGCTCGATAGCCATAAAGATGAACTCGCCCACTTTCTCGTCAAAGAACAAGGCAAGCCCCTATCACAGGCGACTCAGGAGCTGGGTCTTTCTGTGTTTGCTCTCCAGACAGTTTGCAAATTGGAACTTCCGGAGGAGGTTCTTGAAGACACAGAGGAACGGACAATCATTACTCGACACGTACCATTGGGAGTTGCATGCGGGATCGTTCCCTGGAACTACCCCGTTCTTCTTGCCTGTGGGAAAATTGGACCCGCGCTATTGACGGGGTGTTCTATTATTATTAAACCTTCTCCATTCACTCCTTACTGCAGCTTGAAGCTTGGTGAGATCGGACGGCAAATCTTCCCACCAGGTCTCTTTCAGGTATTGAGTGGTGGAGATGATTTGGGCCCGATGCTCACAGAACATCCCGATATCGATAAGATCAGTTTCACTGGGTCTAGCTTTACTGGAAAGAAGGTCATGGAGAGTTGTGCCAAAACATTGAAGCGAGTGACTCTGGAGCTGGGTGGAAATGACCCTGCAATTATTTGTGACGATGTTGATATCGATGCAATTATTCCAAATGTAAGTGGTATCTGGCACCTTGCTGTTATTTAAATACCCTCGTTAACCTTTACTTGCAGCTCGTCATGCGTTCCTTCCTCTGCTCCAGCCAGATTTGCATGATGATCAAGCGTCTCTACGTCCACGAGAAAATCTATGATCAACTTCGTGATGCCTTCGTCAAGGCGACAAAGGCTCTCAAATCCGGAGGAGGGTTCGAACCCGACTCCTTTATCGGCCCTCTCCAAAATAGCATGCAGTACGAAAAGGTTAAGACTTTCTTCGATGATATCGCCAAAGAAGGCTGGAAACCAGCCACTGGTGGTAGTATCAGCAACGAAAAGGGGTATTTCATCACACCAACTATCATCGACAACCCTCCCGAGAAATCTCGCATCGTGACCGAAGAACCGTTTGGCCCTATTCTCCCCATGCTCAAATGGAGTGATGAGGATGATGTCATCGCCCGCGCAAACGATACCAAGATGGGCCTCGGTGCCTCTGTATGGAGTAATGATGTTGAGCGTGCAACCCGCATGGCGAAACAGCTGGAAGCCGGAAGTGTCTGGGTGAACTCACACTTTGATGTCGCTCCGCACGTTCCGTTCGGAGGGCACAAATGGAGTGGGATGGGGGCTGAATGGGGAGTCACTGGTCTCAAGACCTATTGCAACCCGCAGAGCTTGTGGTTGAAGAAGAAGCCGTAGGTTATGGGTGGATATAGTTCTGCTATGTACGTGCTTTACTAACCCTTTCGTTTCAGACAACGGTCTCGTCTTTAGTTGCACAGAATTATGACGCATGAGATATTAATGAAATATGATATTCTATTACACCGCCCTACAGTCAACTTCTTTTCCATTTTTCTTGGGTCACCAACTTATGAAGGGCCTGCTCATCACATACACCCGTTATATAACGAGATAAAAGGGGAAGGCGCGACCTCATCAATATGGCTCCTCCCTCGTTCAGGTAACAGATCAGATAGGGAAGCTCCCCCCCGCCCAATCGTACTTTCCGTCTACTATAACCGGACAAAATAAGAAGGCGCGACCCTTGTACCTGCCATATTAGAATAACTAGTCAAGAACGGAAGGTGCGGTTTAAGGGCCGCTCCTTCCTTTTTCGTCCGATGATGGTCTGTAGTCTATTACTCTACCCGAAGGAAGCCCCGATAAACCGGCCCGTCCCCATGGTATGAGGTTATCCGACGGGAAGGGGGTGCTCCCGTACCTTAAATTGAATATAATTATAGAACCCATGTGGCACGCATGTTCTGTCGAGGCACATACGTCATACCTTCAGGAACAAGCAACAATTATCAACAATCGCGGAAAATCGGCGCGCAGACGTTATTAATATACGAATGCCTTTCTCTTATTTTATAGCGGAATTATTCCCCATAGGAATGGTATTCGGAGACACTAACGAGATCGGGTGTAACCCCCAGTTCCGTGATGGATAAGCAACGACAAAATAAACTCGGCTGTCGCCGATGCCGATAAATATAAATTTGACTCCGAACATCTCCAACGTAGAGCTATTAAGCAAACCCCTTTACAACAAACATACATACTGGCACCAAAAGAAAAAGTACAGGAGAGCAGACTCGGAAGAAGAAATACCGAAAATGGAAGACAAAACTTCCCCCCTCATCTCCTCAATATCCACCTACGTCTCCTCCAAAATGGCCGATCACGACCCCTCCCACAACCCAACCCACGTCTCCCGCGTAGTCTCTCTAGCCCTAAACCTGCTCTCCTCCGAAACACGGCGAACCAACCACCCCTACGATAAGAACATAATCCACCTTTCCGCCCTCCTCCACGACATCGGTGACCGGAAATACCTCCCCCCACCACCACCCTCAGAAACGCACCTCTCGGAATCCGAACGCGCCGCGAACTTGGTTCGTTCCGTTTTACTCGAGCACGGCGCAGATGCGGAATTGGCCGAGAAAGTGCAAGTGATAACCTCCAATGTGTCGTATAGCACCGAATGTAAGGACCCCGAGCGGATTCGGGAGTTGGTACGGGAGTATCCCGAGTTAGGGATAGTACAGGATGCGGATCGGTTAGATGCGATTGGGGCGGTGGGGATAGGGAGGTGCTTTACGTTTCTTGGGGCGAAGGGGAAGGGGAAGAACGGAGAGGAATGGGAGCTGGGGAATGCGATTACGCATTTTGGGGAGAAGTTAGAGAGGTTGGAGGGGATGATGAAGACGGAGTCTGGGAGGGAGATGGCAAAGGCGAGGACGGAGAGATTGAGGGAGTTTAGGAGGTGGTGGGAGGAGGAGACGGGGATGGTGGGGGTATAGAAGTTGTGTGAATGTACATATGATGAATAGATACCTCTAGAAGTTACGCGCTATTATTTCTCAATGTCCCCATGAGGACGAGCTCAATTTATCTGGGTTATCTGTCTGCAGTGTCTGTCTGTCTACACGTTGCCCAAGAGACCCTGACCTGAAAGAAACGCCTAAACCTATGTGTTGCGCATAAACAAGATAACAATGTCTGTGAAAAGAGATAGCACTGAGGTAAATAAACCTGCCTCCAAGATTAAGAACGCACACGAACTATGAGAAAGATCAAAACACCACCAAATATGAAACGAATGCTACCCACCTGGCCCGATAAAACACCATCGTGCTCATTCTCTTCAAGCCATCAAGCCAGGAGATCGCCCATGACCAGAATCAGAAGAGGATAAGAGGCATACCAAAAGATAAAAGCCATATCAAAACCCACAAAACGCCGCATTATATGCGGAAAAGTCTACATAAATAAGGGGAAGGGACGATAAAAGAGAGAATTTATACTCGGTCCCGGGCGAAATCCAAAACTTCACAGTCGTCTTCGAAGAATCCGTCGTCATCCCCACCCTTTGGCGCGGTGGTAGCTTGCTTTCTCTTTCGCCGCGTGGTTATGACAACATGCTCAACATCACCGGTCGCATTGCCAACACTAATAAGGTTTTCCATCCGAGTACCCGAAGCGCGCTCCCCAGACGCAGCTCTATCGTCATCTTGGTCATAATCGTCGTCGCTGTAGTTAGCTTGACCAAAATGAAGGGTAGTGGTGCGGATGTCGTTGCCGAACACCCATTTATCATCAGGTAGATCATCATCTGACTCCGACGTATAAACACAGAGGTTGACTCTGCGGTCGGTATGGAATGGTTGATATGGTGGGTTGGTTTCGATTTCAGCCTGGGAGAGAGGTTGCGATTTCAGTTTCGAGGTGGCCGCTGTGTTCCTCGCTGAGGGTGGTGATGTCCAGAATCCGGTGATATTCAGATCCTTGTTGATAAATCCAACTTGAGCAGGACCACTTGGGTTTTGTAGTTGAGGGGGAAGACGGAGTTCCACGGTTTTACTTCCAATGACTGACTGGCGCTGCTTGTAATTCTTCCGGGCGGTTGTACTGTGCAAAACTTTGTACATTCTGAATGAGTCGCTCTCCACCAACCCGAGTAGAGGCTGGTCCCTATTACCGAACCACGCGACTCGCGCCGGGGACGGGTCCTTGTTAAACTCGGAAATGTGCAGACGATTTTCACCAACATGCCGTAGAGTGTTCACGGTCCCAGCCGCGGCACCGACTGATTTGCTCAGCCCTGCGGCAACAACCTTTCCACCAGCACCAGTAGCGGAAGAAATAGCAAACCCACCCACGGCAGTGAATGGCGAGCTTACACTAGGAGCCCGTCCTCTGACCGCCGACAGGATTGGTTGAGTCTTCCCTCCAACCAGCTTCATGGCGGCAGAGAAACGGTTTCCAGAAGGGACTTCTTCGGGAAACTCCTCTTTGACAGGACGCTCAGTCTCTCCACTCGCATTCGTGGGTATATGTGGAATTCGACGAAGGGGTGGCCAATGGAATGCACTCCGAGGCAGGTCGAAAACATGTACTGTGCCTTTCCTTGTAATTATTGCAAAACGGTCGCCCGTTGGAGCTGTCCAGGTTACGTCCACAATACTCGATGTCGTTAATCGAGAGTACCTTGCGACCTGCCTAACATGTACAGCAGAAGGGTTGCGGGTTAGCCCTGCAGACGCAGGATCATCGGATATGAACGCAGCAGCCCTGCAATGGCGTATTTGCATCAAGTCCCATACATATTGTACGTCGCCGTTGATACTTGCAGTCAGGAGGAGCAAACCTGTTGGGGCGAAGGAGAGGAAGCTGCACCCATTGGGCGGTTGGAATGTAGCGAATGGGGTCAAGATTGATGTCTTTGCATCTTTATACTCTCCGATTGTCTTCAAATCGATTATCGACACTAAGTCCGGCTCGTCATGTGTTGTGAATGCTGTCTCCTGCGCATGGGTCGGTGGGAAGAACTGATATCCTTGTTGAGGATCTACAGGATGCGACCGACGCTGAGGAGCATGGGTGGCCTGTTGATCCTTGTTCCAATAATTATTCCATGTCTGGAGACCTTGGTCACCGATCCATCGAGCCGATTTGAATAGTTCCTGTGTGACACCCCTTGCAACCTTATTAAGGAGACTCTCTCCCTCACCAGAATCAACCACGCAGGTAACCGGCGGTGGAGAAGGAGGGGAGTGGGTATCAAGCCCGAGTGGCTTCTTTTGCATAGGGAATGTTGGGACAGCACCGTGAAGCGATACACGCGATGAGGAAGAAGGAGGAGGAACAACTGCTAACCATCGACCAGCTACGGATACCATTGGAGTATCTGGGAATCTCGGCCCGTGCGAAGAGTCTGCCTGGGAATTATCCTGATCCGTTGAATTGGATGAACTTGATAATCGGCGGGTGCCTCGGCTTTGTACGCTGGTCCAGGTTTTCGCAAAACATTGGTAGGCTCCAAATTCGAAAGAAACGCCAAATATGAAAACTTCACCGCTCGTGCCAGATGCAATAATCACATTATTCCCGTCCACGTAGGTTCTCAAGTTTCCGACGGGCGGTGGCGCAAGAAGGGATAGGCCAGAAAACGCGTCGAGGGAGCTGACTGGTTTACTGGAGAAAAGAGTGGTTATATGTTCCTGTGTTTGTAGTGAGTACACCTCAACACGCGTTTGAAACTGAGAAGATTCTTCGAGCTTGTGCTGCTTCTCGGAAGCTTTCGACATGGGGATTCCCGGAAGCATCTCGTTCTGATCGGACCCAGGCGAAGAGCCTCCATTGTCGTCCTTCTGTACAACTGGTCCGTGTAACGTGATGACAACGTGTGGGCGTGAACTCGCAAAGGGGTCGGCACGAGGAGCTCCACTGGAAAGTTTTGCTTCGATGACTCTTCCATTCAAACCATCAATCCTCCCGATAAGCCTGGTCCTTTCTTTCTCAAGGGATAGCACGTCTAGCCTCCCATCGCTTCCAACCAGTAATACTTTCCCACCCATCTTCATTTTCGGCGATGAGTAGGGGAGGTTATCAAACGCAGAAAAAGAGTAGGTGCCTTCGGACGCGGATCGGACATTCTGGCCTGGGTACATTGGTATATCGATATCTGGAGCGGAGTAGAAATGTGGCTGGGGTAAATGCGGTGGTGGTGGTTGATTTTGATATTGAGCACTAAGAGAATGCCGTTGTCTGTCTGTTGATGGATTGCGTGATGAAGTAGCGTTCATAAAACCGTTTCCAAAGCTTAAAGGCCGTGTTTTTGTTGGTCGTGGAGACGCGGAAGGGGAAGCATGGCTGAACCCTCTTTCAACCCTCCCAGAAAGTTCCGGTGGAGACTCGCCAATAACAGCGCCGTCAATGTGGTCGACTGGTGGGCTTTTCCCAAACGGAACTTCTTGTGCCCAGGCATCCGTACGACGCACAGGGTCATTGTCCTGAGCGGCTCCAAGAGCTTTCAGAACCGGAGAGACAACAGGATTGTTCGGCGGAGGGACGGGCGACTGGGTCTGGCTGAACAAATCGTCCTGCTGAGTGGGGAAAGAGGGTTCTCTGTGAGGGTTTAGTAGGCACTCAAATGTTTTCCTCTTTGTCTAGGATTGTTGTCTTCCGCTTTCTAGAAATACGCAGAGCAAATACAGGGAAGACTCTGGAAAACTTACACATCCTTAACCTCCCTCGCCGCATATTTGGCAGTCCCGGCCTCTCTCCCCGAAGCATTTCTCCCCTTCTTCTTCTTGCTGGGAATCTGATCTGGGATCGTCTGGGGTTTGTCTTGGGGGAGAGGTCCGTTGTCCGGAGACCGACTGGGTTGGCGGGACGACGAGTTAGATGCTGGGAGCATCCAAAATACGTTCGGGGATCTCGCGGGTGGGCAGCGCCTCCTCGAGGCAACGGGTTTTAAGCAACCCTTTAGCTATCAGAGCTCCAGCTCAAGATGAGAGGAGCGTTGGGGTCACCGAAGCTTGTAGCGGGGTATGACGCGGGGCAGTTGGAGAACTATACAAAAGGGATACTTCAGTTAATTTCCTAATTTACTGGTAGTTTGAAGAGATAGACAAAGAGGAACAGTACAGAGGTGCCTACAATGTCAGGGTGGCGTTGGTAGAAAAGTACCTCCCACGTTGAAGGACGAGGTTGGCGGAGGTGACGACTTGCAGTTCCCCCTGAAACGGAAGAACAAGCTAGGCTGGTCTCGCAGCCGTGTCAGAAGCCTAAGCTATGGGCGTAGCCTTTGAAACACCGTGCTGTGAAGATTGAAGCATCAAGGGGTATCAGGGCACTTAAATGAGGATCTCGGAATAGTTGTCAGAGTGAAAGAAGAAGCACTGGAGAGCTCCAACAAAATGGGGGGGGAAGGTCATATCATCCAGTACAGTCATCCCCATCCACGGATCCAACGATCTTATGTAAGCGAGCCAGCTGCTTTCAGGGTCACGTTCCCGCGTGTGATTGGTCGGATGGAGATAAACTAGTCAAACAGTGCAAACATACCCCATGCCAGGGACGATGATGTTGTCATCAAGTCACATGCAATGCATCCACGTGACACGTCGTCAGTTGCTCAGGCCTCCATCTGACTCGGACGGATGAAGAGGACGAACAGTCGGAAAACGTGCGAGGAAGATGAGAAGAAAAGCGAACGTTTTTAGGGCGTGGTTTGATACCCCTGTGCGTAGTCTCTTATTCCATGTACAACGGGCAAGGATTCCATATATACGAGAGTCACCACAGCAAGGCGCTTTCCATCGGCATTCTGAAAAGCATCAAATTCCTAGATGCGAAACGGACAGCTGGTTTCCGATTAAAGACATTCGCTCAAGCATCTCACAATTATAGCCTCAGACAGCAGGAATGAGATTATTGCGCAAAGGGTACTAGGGCGACAAAGCTCTATCCCAGCAACACTGTTCACCCATCCCCTGAACCGAAAAAGTCTCCTGGACAGAGGCTCTTAAGATGATGATACCGCGTTGTTAAAGTAAATATTGTACTCCGAATCATGCTCATAGACCCAGGCCCAACATCAGGGTGCGACTCGCGGAGTGCAACCCTTAAGCCTTCTTTTTCGCTGCTGCCTTGGCCTTTGCCGCCTTCTTCTTGCTGCTCCTTATCATAACAACACCCAGGAATGACCCAACAACCGCCGAACCAAGCAATGTCAGGATAACCGGGATTCTAATCGCCCAAACTCGTGGTGGGAAGAGGTCGTGGAGAGGGTGCCCGGGGTCGACGAAGGGCTACTCATGCTATTAGCTCCCATCTTCCTATAAATCCCCAGCGAACTCACCATCAAAAGCGTCCATGCCGTGTAATAGAGAAACACTGTGGTCGCCACTAGGAGCATGACTAGTCCAAGGAGTTGGCCAAGCTGCAAATTCTTAATTAGCCCCTGAGCACCACAATTCGCCATTGAGTCGCGAACAACATACCATTGTGGCAAAAGAATCACATAGGAGGATAGATCCTCAAGTGTGCGCGGCGGAGAGAGAATAGCGGGTTGTTTGTGAAAGGTTCTAGAATGGTAGATACTCCTGAGAAGTTTTGTTTTCATCTGGCATCAAAAGTAGCTGGTGAATGCAATGGTCACGTGATGACATATCTTTTGCGCCAAGCCTCTCAGTAGCTCTTCCCCTTCAAGTTTCTTCTCCGATCCTGCAGTGAGCAAACTATCTCTCTCAACACCAACCGACAACGAGGAGCGGATAGTCATACATCTCTTCGAAGATGGGAGACTCGGTGCTACTGCAATCAGCTGTTCGCTTGCCCACCCCGCCTCCGGGAACCTCATATTCACCTCATGCGTCCGGCTCATTGAAACGCTCCCCACCGTCGCGTTCCCCTTCGCCTGACCGTCGGCGCTCACCTCCCGGCGGACCTTCTCGAGATGGCCCAAAAAACTCCTCTCTCGACAATTCCCACGTGGACCAACGAGAATACGAACTTACAGAGCGACTTCGTCAACGCGAGAAACAAGATGAAGCTCGAAAACCCCTTACCGAGGAGGAAAAGCAGGCAGCGGCGAAAGCTGAATATGAGAAGCTATTGAACATGCGTTCCGGAGGTACATACATTCCGCCCGCGAGGCTGCGTGCGCTACAATCCCAGATTACGGATAAGACGAGCAAGGAGTATCAGCGCATGGCTTGGGAGGCTTTGAAGAAGTCAATAAACGGTCTGATCAACAAAGTCAACGTCTCGAACATCAAATTTATCGTTCCCGAACTTTTCGGTGAGAATCTGGTTCGAGGAAGAGGTCTCTTCTGTCGGAGTATCATGAAAGCCCAGGCTGCGAGTTTACCGTTCACCCCGATCTACGCTGCGATGGCAGCTATCGTGAACACGAAACTTCCTCAAGTTGGGGAGTTGCTATTAAGTCGCCTTATTGTTCAGTTTCGCAAAGCTTTCAAACGAAATGACAAAGCCGTTTGCATATCGTCTACCACCTTCATCGCGCATTTATGTAACCAGCAAGTCGCGCACGAGATGGTTGCCGCTCAGATCCTGCTGCTCTTATTGCATAAACCTACCGACGATAGTGTTGAAATTGCGGTTGGACTTACTCGAGAAGTTGGGCAACACTTGGAGGAGATGAGTGGACCCATCGCTCTAGCAGTTTTCGACCAGTTCAGGAACATTCTTCACGAAGCAGATATCGACAAGAGGGTCCAATATATGATCGAGGTGCTTTTCCAAGTTCGGAAAGATAGATACAAGGACAACCCGGCAATGAAGGATGAGCTCGATCTCGTGGAGGAAGAGGATCAAATCACACATCGCGCCGGTCTTGACGACGAGATTGATGTTCAGGATGGGCTCAATATATTCAAATTCGACCCCGAATGGGAGGAGCATGAAGAGGCGTATAAGAAGCTCAAGGCCGAAATTCTTGGCGAAGGCAGTGATGACGAAGAAGACGATAGCGAGGAAGATGAGAGCTCAGATGAAGACGAGGAAGCCGAGAAAGATCGACAGATGGATATCAAGGATCAAACCAACACCGACTTGGTCAACCTTCGAAGAACCATATACCTGACAATTATGTCGAGTATTGACTTCGAAGAATGTTGTCATAAGCTCATGAAGGTAACCCTTCCGCCTGGCCAAGAATCCGAACTTCCCTCCATGGTTGTTGAATGTTGTTCCCAAGAGCGCACTTTCTCCAAATTCTACGGCTTGATTGGTGAAAGGTTCTCGAAAATAAATCGCCTTTGGGCGGATCTTTTTGAGGCGTCCTTTGCCCAATACTACGACACCATCCACCGCTACGAAACAAATCGTCTTCGTAACATTGCGCGGTTCTTCGGTCACCTACTTAGCTCCGATGCTATTGGGTGGCACGTGTTGTCAGTCATACATTTGAATGAAGAGGAAACCACCTCCAGTAGCCGTATCTTTATAAAGATCTTATTCCAAGATTTGGTTGAAGCGATGGGCATGGTCAAGCTTCAGGAGCGACTGAAGGACGAGATCCTCCGTCCCAGCTACGAAGGAATATTCCCAACCGACAATCCCCGAAACACCCGCTTTTCTATCAACTACTTCACCAGTATTGGTATGGGTGTACTGACCGAAGATATGAGAGAACATCTCAAGAATATACCCAAGCCAGCAATGCCTGCTCTTCCCGCGCCAAAGTCGGAATCAGATTCCGCATCCGTCAGTTCTTACTCCAGTTATTCTTCCTACTCCGACTCACGTTCCCCCTCCCGCTCCCGCTCTCGATCTCGCGCCCGCTCCTATTCCCGCTCTCTATCCCGCTCACGTTCACCTTCTCGGGCCCGTTCCTATTCCCGATCCCCCTCTCGCTCTCGATCTCGTTCTTACTCCCGTTCACCGTCGCGTGAGCGTGAGCGTGGACGTGCAACGCATCGAGGCCGATCTTACACTCCGTCGAGATCTCCCACTCCCAAATCGAAGACTCGGCGTGGTAGGAGTTACTCCCCATCTCGCTCTCCATCTCCAGCGCCACGAGCTCGTCGACGAGAGGCATCATATACACCTTCCCGATCCCCTGTTCGCCGGAGACCACGCTCCATCTCTCGCACCCCACCGCGAAAGACTTCCCGGCGATCACCAAGCCCTAGCCGACGACGTGAACGGAGCCCCTACCGTAGCCGACGATATGATAGTCGCTCAGTCTCCCGATGAAATTGTTACGTCTTCATGACATACCTGCTCCGCAATTTCTGACCCGAGTTCCTTTTATTTGCTTTATTCCAAGTCTCGTGTGTGTATTTATCAATGGAGTTTTTCTCATATTCATATTCGGCAATTCGATTCACAGCAATGGAGGGAGATTGTATCCGCAGGAAAGTTGATGGAGTCAAGGGAAAGGGAAATTGGAGGAAAGTGCGGGGATACTCTGTTCTCAGGAGATCCATGAACACTATAGCCAGGTCATACTACAATTCTAGCCTATATGTATCTTATACCAACTTAGTCTAACAACGTCAAATGATGCTTAAAGTTAAGGTTCTCTCCGCTGTCCCGTCTTTGATAAAGAACCAATCATCACACCCTGGCTCGGTGTCTTGGCGCTTGACAGTCCATGTAGTGGGCTATCAATATTCCAGCAATTACTATGAAGCTACAACCTACATGTAACAGCAAGATGAAGCTCTTTCTTCCCTGCTCTTTGGCTTCCATGGATGTTCAGGTCAGGAACTGGTCATTAAACCTAGAGATGGGCTTGCTTCACGACGAGGTCTACCCCAGAATTGTTACTAGGACTTTATTGTCCTTATACTATTTCGGTGCGGTGCCCTAGGGAGATGTTTGGGAATATATTTAGCCGGGGATGGAGCGGAGGCGGGTAGCTGAAGACGCCAATGTCGGAGTCAGTTTGCTAATTAGACCTTTAATAAGGAAATATCAAGGGCTTGACGCACTGTCTCCTTGCCCCCAGGACTATCCCCTTTATTTGTTAAAAGAACCATACTAGTAGCACTTGGTGGCTTAAGAAGATAAAAACTGGTAAAAAATAATCCAATGGCATAACTATTATATCTCATTTACCTCAATCATGCATAACCTGTACCCCCCTGAGTAACTAGCTCTATAAAAAATTTCAATAAATAGGTAACAAAGACGGCCGCGTGTTTTCCTGTCACTACCATCCCTTATGAGGCTATACCGTTCGAGACTCTACCATAGGATGGATTGTAGAATGGTGGCCTATTCCGAGGTCAAATTAGCTCACTGTGGTCTAGATAGGCCAGTGACAGGCAAGGGAATAGGGCTGAGGCAAGATAAATTAGGAAAGCAGGAACACCTGTACGACTAACTTACTGGTCTGATTAGTCTTCGCTCCAACACTTGACCCATTTACAACCAGTGGCCCGTCAACCTTGGCCTTCTCCTCTTCAGCCACCGAGTCCACAGTCAGGCCACTCATCGCTCCAGCCAGCAACTCATGCCCAGCATTTGCAACCGCACAATTACTGTTCCTGTGCTGACCATTCGTAAAACCCGGTGCTGATACCTCTTCCTCAAGAGCAACCCTTATTCTGGATCCCCAAAAGTAGGAATTGTCAAACAGATTCACAGCTTTTTGAGCCTCTTCCGCCGATCGAAACGTTGCTTTAGCGGTACCACTTGATGATTGCTGGGCGGATCTTCGATTATAATAGACTTCACATCTTTCAACTACACCAGCAGCGCGGAGGTATTCCCTCAAATTCTGCCAGCTGGCGCTTGGCTTCAGATTGCGGATGAGGACGCTTCGGGAGGGTTGGGTAGGTGTCGCGGAAGCGGCACTGAGGCTGCTCCGATTGCTGCGATTACTGGCGTTGCTACTATCACAGCTGTGGATACTGTCGTTGCGATGGGGTTTAGTAGCAGTGTTGGGATAAATTTCGTGTGGTTGTGGTTGTTGGAAGCTTGACGGTGCGCAAGAGATATTAGGCTGGGAATACGCTTCATATTCGGCAGGGTGTGTTGTAGCAGTGGGTAGTGTGAAGGGGCCTTTGTTGTTGAAAACTAGGGGCATAACGTAAGTTATCGAGTTGTTTGCCTCATGACCTAATGGTAAATAGCCTGGGGTGAAATTCATGAAGAAGGGGTTATATTCCGGTGACCACTGATACGGCATCATGGGTTTCCTAGGATCAGATTAGCGTTCTGCAGAAATATGTTTGACTCTCGGTTGACCCGGGAGGGATATTCTGGCATGCTTACTCTGGAGATGCTGAAGGAGAAGGGGTTGAGGGGCTAGGTGTTGCAGTTGATGGCCTTGAATATCCCCTGGAGTAAGGATGTCGTCTCATAGCGGGCGGGCTCCTAGTTGGGCCAGCAATAGGCCTCGTTGGAGCGCAAGCTAGAGATAATGTGACGGTCAAGGAGTGACCGTCCCAGCCGTTTGTTGAAAGCCTGTCTAAAGAGGGTGCCGTTAGCCACACTACATCGGATAGCAAGGAACGGAATTCGTTCATACAGTATGTACGCCATGCCTCATCTTCGTTCTTCACAATTATCTGCCCGAGCCCTGTGGGTCTTCCATGACAATCATCGTAGACTACCGCCTGCCGAATGTGATGTGCGGTTTGCCGAACCAGGTCTTTCAACTCTTGCCAACGACATTGTGGTGGAATCTAGGTTATCGTCAGGTATGGAGTCCGTTTTGTAGATACGGAAGACGGAATCAACCTACCCCTTGTAAGAATACCACGTACTCTTCCTCGCCTCCCTTGGAGCCTTTGCGAGAGCCTTTCGACCGTGGGGAAAATGGCATACCTCTTAACTCTAGCTCTTCCTTCGCGGACGGTCACTTCAACCGGATAGTAAAAAGACAAGATGTATCTTCCTTGTAGTATCACTGCTGATTTGGTTCCACCGATATCCTGCTTTTGGTTGCGCGAATATCACTATAAGGGTGACGATTACTCGGGGTTAAACCTTCTTTTCCCGAAGAGAATCTCAACCACGGGTGTAGGCGATATACAATCAACTGTCTCAACGGAGAGACGTTCGCCTAGATTGATGCTGACGCTTCGCTTCTGCTGGATCAGGCGGGGTTGAAATAGATATATTATGTTTGCTGACGTCTCTGGGAGAATGGGGGGTTGCAACCGGTGAATTGGTGTTTCACGAATCCAAAATCCGTAAAGGATGGGGTCAAAAATAACTCAGTCCTAGTCATGATGTTAGAATATCTTGGTAGATTGGGGGTGTCAAGGCTATATGAGAGAATAAAAAGCCGCGACGCTCATCGGAGAGGAGACGACGGGCCGTGGGGTGGGGGAACAAGGGCGCTAATCGCACCAAGAATCTAGGAGGAACCCCAAGGGTGAAAAGAAAGAGTAGATTCCTTACCTCGGGACCGCGATACCTGTCTGGTGGTTGGAGATGGGGAACTGGATATCCCGAATCGCAAACAAGATCTGAATCTTAAAACTATTGCGACGGGAAGAGCGAATATATTAGAGAGACGGCAGATGTTGATGAACTCATATTTTAAGTCAAGCAATCACCAAAAGGAATCGAAATAGGAAAGACGGAAAAGCCACAAATGCCCAATGGTCGAATGAAGTGATCTAGAAAAACGAATTATGACAGTCCCCAGAACAGGATAAGTCAAAAATTTCTTCCATCTTCAACCTTAATCCATGCCCTGCGTTCGGTCATCCAATTTATTATCTCACTTACAGGAGAAGGAGAACAATATGACCAGAATTTTCGAGATTCAAGTCAAATGGTGACTGAAAGACTGAGGGCGCTGTGGAAGGGATGGTAACCGGGTTGGAATGACACATTCCATGTCAACTTAATGGGGTCCTTAAGCGCCGAAGGAATTCGAACTCATCCGTCATCCAGACATTTTCGCTGTCCTGGACTCTTTGTTCATGATCTTCACCTTCATATCTCAAGGCTGCCTGCCGGAGCCGGGGTGGCCTCGAATTTTGGCGGCGTCAAACGCCTACGCATTGAGGGGTGATCGTGAGGGAGACCCATGATGTTCTTCTGCAGACGGGGTTCCTCGTTCATTGGTCTGCTGGGATGACAGAGGGGGATCGGAGGATGGCTTGTGAAGCGCATGGTAAACCTGAAGGCGGCCACTAGGTGACAAGCACCCGCAGCGATCATTTTCTCACGCTGTGGTCAGAAATTGGGGGGGTGTGAGCCTGTCAGGATGGCTGAGTGCCGGAGCGGAGCAGCGGAGGTAAGCCTTGGGCTTCGGGAGCGATTGCCCAAACTCCCCACTGGGCCGCTGCAAGATAGATTTGATAGATCAACCTGTCCTGTGCGTGCGAAGATCTGATTTTGCGACGATCAGCGGTTCAAATCAGGAATGATGAATGCGAGGGATCAAACACGGGAATCTCTGATTTCTTTTCCCCTTTCTTTTCTTTTTTACCTTTGGACAATTCTCAGCTTATGTCCCAAGAGAAGCTAGACTGAAAGGCAGTGAATGTGGTCTCTCGAGCCAGCTCAAGACCTTCAGGCTTCAGCGATTTGATTGATTAAGCTCAGGGGATTTTGCGGAAGCAAACCACTTTTGTCGTATGCTAACCAAGCCACGATCGCACTATCACCGACAGTAGCGCCTGTAGTTCAGCACTAGCCTTTAAAGAAGCTGCAGCTCGGGGCACTTTCTGGCTTCTCTTTCTCAATCCGACGGATCCATGGGTCGATCATGATTCGTTCAAGACGCTTTTGGAACATCAAGCAGAAATATCCGTCACTGACGTACTCCGCACAGACAGACGCTTCTGGTTCTTGATGATTATGTTGATGCCGCGCATTATCTCAACAACTCTTTTCCTTGTGCGCGGGCACTCGGGAGAGTGTGGACAGAGGCAAAGGGCAGAAAATAGTGAAGTTGTTCCCTCATTTTAGGACGGGTACGAAGAAGGCTGTGTGGGATTCCTTGCTGCAAGGGAATCGAGGGAAGGCGAGTCAGGCAATCCCACGCATTCACCCGCAGGGCCGCAGATCCATGAAAAGGGTAAAAGAAAAAGTCAACGACCCAAGCGATCATTGATCTTCCGATGTTAGTGTGGACGGGAATGCAGGACTTTCCCTCATTTCTTCAAAAATTTCCTTCGTTTGTTGACGTGAAGAGATGCCATTGTGATCCGAAAAATTGGGCAACATCAAAGGGTACCTCCTCGTGCGCACAGGGTGCACCGCAGTCGCGAACGAGGCCCACAAAGTTGAGGCGGCCATCGCCTGTCAGACCCAACACGAGAATTCTTCTTCACTTTCGGATGCGCCGTCCTCGGAAGCTAAAAAACTCTTGCTTTTCAAGTTCGCCTTGCTGTGCCTTCGACAGATTGTTTGTGCTCCCGCTTCCCAGGCGCGGCTTACCAGCGACCTCGCACGATGAGAGGTGAGGCTGCAGCCCGAATGTACACATAATTTCATCTCAAACCAAGAAGGCTTCCCCGAGGGCGGAAAAGAATATTTCCTATCCCTTGCTCGGAATTTTGAGCACTTGGATAATTAAATCCGGTAGTGTTGATGAATTTTGATAGCGAGTATGCGGTTGCAAAGGATCTTGCTGTTTTACTTTTTATCTTTTCATCTTTCATCACAGCCAAAGACTTCGAAGCTCCAAAGCAGATGAGACAACATTCATCGCTTAAACTAACACGGGGTAATACAAATGAGATATTTGTCTTCCAGTTAACTCGATGTATTCGATTAGGCCTTGGCTAAATTGGTGACGAGGATATCGTCGTACGTTTATTTTCATCCATCCACCCCCTAGGTAGAGTTGAACTAAGAATAAATGTAGCTGACCGGGAGCGGCGGAAGGTTAAACCCCTCGACTCTACCCTTTTGGATATAGACCCGACGAAGTAAAACTCTAGAGCAAGCTGGATGTACCTGACGTCGGTATAGATTGAAAGATTCGGGAATTGATTTGGATTCGGATAGTTCGCTCCCCAAAACGGGCCATCCTCATACCGACGAGTATTCGTCCTTCGGCGCTATTATTTGCCACCGCTGTCTGTTGACATGGCTCGCAGGAATGCTGTGCTGGTTTGAATTTGTTCATCTTACTCCTTACTTCTAAGCCGAGCTGGCACCCTCCAAAATCTACACTTCCCAAGAGAGTTGGAAGAGCATCCCGTATTCTAATCAAAGATGGGTTCACCCCGGCCTCTAGAGTGAGCGTTCTCTACTCCGGAGCTTAGTAGGCGGTTCTCATCGAAGCTCAAAGTGCCTGTGGCGTGGCCGGAAACTAAGCCAGAATGCGCTCTCTCTATGAGGCGCCGTCCGTGTTATTCGAAACGAAAACGTTCGCTTAACAATCTCCCCGAAGATAAGTGCAGCGACAGAATCCGAGTTTCATCTTCCGTCCTATGGTCAGTCTATCGCAATTAGGGTCATGGTCATCATTTCCTGCCGGAATGCGCGCCATAGATTGGCAGCGGAATGGTCGACGAGGTTAACTTTTATCGCGGCCATTGAACGCAGGGTTTGAGCCCTGCGAGTGCGGTTTCATAATCAAACATCCCAGGAAGAGCTTTTAGACGCTCTCCAAACGAACGACCTCGAGGATTCCTAATGGTTGTTGCCATGCCAATATTTACCCACCTAAGGAGTTTGACCTGGACCCTTCGGGAAAGAAAAACTCCCAATAGTCGAAAACATCTCACAAGGAGCGAGTCACTGGGTAAGAATGATATATTCTTGAGCTTCCCAGACTAAAAATGCCTCTATCCCCTGAAACGATGCTTCAGAGACATAACTGTGTCGTATGAGCTATCTCCATATTCAGTTATAACTGATCCTCTTCTATTGGACGGGGTGGAAGTTCACTCAACACTCAAGACTGAAACGGTAGATACCGGATATACCCGATGCCGAAACACGCTTTCCCAAGCCCAAGAATGCTGTTGACCAGAACCCCAGGTTCTAGAAGAGTCGGAAAACTCCGCGCGTCTCGATAGTGGAATGTACAACCACCGCCTCTAAGCATGAAATTTTTTCTTTCAATTGAAAGAGAACAACAATAGGAAACGGCCTCGCGTACTTAGTCTATCCGGATTAAGAGATCGCTACCCCCCAATGGTTTTGGAACCGACTATCCCTTTCCCCGGCCATGCTGGGTCAGATAAGGGGTCTGGCGATCCATCTGAGGGGCGACGTAGTTTAGTATTGTTGTTCCCATTGTCTGGTCGGAGGATTCACAATATTATGCCAGATGATTATTGATGAAGGAAAGAAGATATGTCGAGAATAACTTCTTGACTCGAAACACTTCCCCAGCCGACTCCGGGCCTTCGACATGAGAGATGAGATGACAGGTCATGAAAAGAACTGCTTTAAGATGATACGAAAATGCGATCATTATCTCTTGCGCGCGAGAACAGTGATATGTGCGACTGCTTTGCGAAGAGACTCGATCTGCTTCTGAGAGATTAGAGAGAGAATCTGGACCAAGTCATCACGCAGCGGGGAGATGAGATATGAAGTTGGATCGAAGCTCGTGAGAGAACTCGAGTAATAATTCCCGTGAACGTCATCGTACAGTGTTTCTGAGGTATGTAAATGCTGTCTATGTATTAATTAAAATTTCGTGTGAAGCTGAGGTGAGGTCTCTGAGGAGAGAAGACTCGAGACTTGAATGTCTATGCTTCTTCTTCTTCTTCTTCTTCTTCTTCTTCTTTTATTAGTTGTATTGTGCTGCTTGGGCCGGCTCTAGACCCTTCAAGTCGACGCCAGCGAGATGTGAGGATAGCAAAAGAATGCCTCAGCATCTTGATGTGTCCCCTGATCCGATCTGACTATCCCTTCTCTCTTGAATCATCTTTGTCGTAGAGAAGAGTTGGACAAACGAGCCGATCTTGACTTGAAGCTCAAATCTCTCAAGCCCCGGTGGCGCCTTGTTTTTTCCAAAACTCAAATATCTTCTCGGCATTTGATCAATGATCTCACCCGGCTTCTCATCTGCAAGTATACATAGGGTCTCTGGCTCTGGCGGCCGAGGCACTGTCACGATCAAGCTTCTTGGCCAAGAGATTGAGCGTTATGAGAGTAAGCTCCAGAGTTAACTGAAGCACGACAAGCTGATCAAGGGTATTCGGCGAGCAGAGAGCGAGCAGACTACGTTTAGTGAGCGATAGTGAACCATACTAGATCAAGAGTTCAGTATAGTGAGATTCAAATCGTAGGGATTTAATTGTATAGGAACGAATTGCTGATTCTCTTCTAAAAGAGAGAATCTTGCTGTATATAAGAAAGTAATTGCCAGCTGAGATGATTAGATGGCGATTGACTGGCTGTTCGCCAGCAAGAAGAGTTTCAAAGAGAGGATTCTGCATATTCTTAAGAGATGTAGAATGCGTCAATTGACTGGCGTGAAGTACAGTGCTCGTCAGTCACTAAACAAAAAGGTTCCTGTTCCGGCTGTTACTCTTAGTGAATATGACGACTAAATGCCGACTAAGCAATTATGGGAGGAAAAGCCTCCACCGAGGGTCACTCGGAATCTCCAGATTAGAAGTCTGGCGCCCTCACCATTAGGCTATGGAGGCCACTTGATGAAATTTGGTTTTCCAACTGCCTGGTTGAAGTCATTCAAATAACTAGTCTGCATCTCAACTGACAAAAGTCTCAACCCCGTTCTTCGTTTGAAATCAGCAAAATGTTGAAAGAGGGGAGAATGAGTGTCTCGTCACAAAGGCGAACTCTGTCAAAGAGAGAGAGGAGCAAAAACTCACTCAAAGCAGCGTGATATCAACAGAGCAAATCTCTAGTCGATCTTCATACTCAGTCGATGCTTGGCCATCTATCTTCTTCTCTTCCTTCGTGATGTTCGTGGTCGTATATGAGTGTTCTTCTTCTTGTTAATTTCCTTTTCTCCTGGAAGCTTTTTCATGAGGTCAAAAGAGCCTCAGAGAGGTTTGATCTAAGCCTAATCGAGAAACCGGAACATCAATCTTCCACCTGATCTGATTCCCCCACTACAGTACTAACTAATCTTCTCAGAAGAATCAGACTTGATGACGATAGCAGCTTCTCCGAGGGATAGAATGAGTGTATTCAAAAGAATTGATATTCGGGAGGGAGTCAGGAGAATTCCAGCCCTGCACAGCCACTTGGAAGATGCCATTCCACATATCCCAATCGCGGGTAATACTCCGTGCTTCAAAGGCAGCTTAGCTTCTATTGATTACCCATCCGTCCCCGTTTTCGATATCAGCTTTGAGAGGGATGAAGCTGAAGCAAAAGTGGACTCAAGATAATCATTGCTTCGTGTGAAAAGGAGGCAGAATATCGTACATTGGATTTGATCCGTCATATTCCCTCCGGGCAAAGGATGGAGAAAGGGTTCGAAGATGCGAGTGATCCCCCATCTCCTTATGTCTATCATGCCTTCAAAAGATCATCTCATCATCTCCCAAACTTCACTACTTCAATAATTTTGTAGTAGTTGACCATCACATCAAAAAGCTTCACCCGCACGCATGAAATTTGAACATAGAAAGAGATGAGATGAAATAGAGATATACATCAACCAACAAGCCGATCACAAACCCTAATCCACCAACCGGCAACACCACTGTTCGCCCATCTCCCGAACTCTCCTTTTCTTCCCCCCAAACTTTGAAGTTTGAAGGCCCAACTTTAAAGAATCTACGTGAAACAATCTTATTTGCTGAAGATCATCGACCACATAAGGTTCCTCTTACCCTTGTCAAATCCCCGTGAAGCCCACATGGCCCCAAAGAAGGGGATAGGGATAAGTTTCATGAAATGCCATCTTTACTTGTGGCTGAAAGATGATGCTCTGGTGGTGATGATTTTCATGAAGGTGTTTGTGGGGAAAGGGGTACAAATATGTCATCCCGCGGATCTGGCAGGAAGGGGTGGGAGGAACAGCGCGTGTTTATCCCCGATATCGCAAGATGATATTATGACAGCTCACGAGGGGAAGGGTATGATGTAGCTTTTAGAGTTAAATAGTCGGTGCACATCAGTTTACTCTTCCTTCAAGATAATATCCGCAGAATATGTGTAAAAAGGGATGAGAAAAGACTGGGAGAGACAAAGTTAAGAGGTGATAGAGTTGTCAACAGACTCTGAACGTGGACACAATTGTAGATTCTATGCAAGTGCCTCTTGTGTATGTAGATGATGGTCAGCAGTAATTCAGGAGATTGGATGGTAGGAGAAGGGGAAAAAGCGGGCGAGGTGAGAGATGAAGATATGTCGAAGTCCTCCGTAAAAGGCCTGCTTGCTAGAGAGGTATCACAAGAAGATAATGCACATGGAACAGGCTGTCAATGGAATGGTATATCGAATGGCATTCGAGGCTCTGTATTTAACCTATCCAAAAAGTGAAGGAAAGACATGAATAGAAAATCCGCTGAACCAAGTGAGGTAAATTGAAGAACAGTGAAAAAAGGGGGTATATCGAGAACTGAAGGAAAAAACCCCAAGGGCGCCAGGCCACGTGAGAAAAACCAAGATGAGTAAGAGGCACGTGCGCAGGTCATCAGTCTGACCTATCACACCGACTTTTTTATGCAAGACGGAAAGCGACGGGACGTACGCCAAGACTAAAAGAGTCACTGGATACGATCACATGGAAATATGTCACGGGATCGGCGGTCGCGGAAGAAAGGAAATGGATATCTTTAGGCGATCAACGGTCTTGCAGGGTGCAAACTGTGCGTTGGATGTATTTGTTTGGATGGCCATTTTCCGAGCCAGCGGATGTTGCAGTAAGGCCGGGTTAGGGGTGTTTCAAAGATGGGCGATCGGATGAACGTATGGTTCGTCATCGGAGCTCTTGTCCAGGTTATGCGGCGAAAGACAAGTAATCCTCCTTTGCGTTGTTCTCGCGGGGAATGGCCTGAACCATAAAGCTGTCGCTGCTCCGAATAGTGTTCCATGCATAGCACTGTGAGTGCGCAACTTTGCCGGTTCTTGAAGCCGGAGATATATAATGCGAAGTGTAGAGAACATGAGCGCTGGCTCAAAAGCTGTTAAGGCATGTCTCTCGTCACTGCAGGGCGCGGCTCTCGTTGCTTGCGGATATCTGACGGTAAAGCGCGCAGTTCTCGTATCGCAGATAGAAGTTCGTTCGAAAGGTTTCGAGATAAGTCGTTTCGGTATATCCGAGAAGATGTTACTCCATTTGGATTGCGCATAGAGGGGTATTCCCTTACTGCCTCCCTTGGAAGTATCCGTTTCGTTTGTTCCTAGTAGTGGTGGGGTTGTAGTGCAGATATCCGGTGGATTGCTCATCGGTTAAACCCCACCATGGCGGCGCATCGGCTGCAATAGTAGGAGTTCATGCCGAACCGCACGACGCCAGGTGATGAATGAGAATCGACGGACAGAGAGCGTTGGCATCTTGAGCAGCGGACGATGTCGAAGGACGCGGATGAGGTGGATGGAGCAGTTGAGTCGGATGAAGAGCGAGGAGTGAAGCCGCCAGTTGAATCTTTGGTAGGCTGGCTGGGGATCTGGACCGATGAAGAGCTCATGGTCGGTGGCCTTTCGATTTTGAGATCGGGTGTTTTGTGTGAAAGAGGATGATTTCAGCGCTGCTGAAACCTGGGGGAGACTCTGCTTTTATGCGAGTGATTTTCCAAGATCAAGCTAGTCGTGAGTCGGGCGCGGCGTCAGCGGGGCAGCCAGGCTGAGTCGACTTTCAGAGATCAAAGCACAGCTTATTGTTGATCAATGGCACTTTTGCAAGCTGTCGTTCAACGGATTGCGGAAAAGAAGGTGTGAAAGAGACGGAGAAAGTGAGCGGGGTCGGGGCCAGAGAGATATAATAATATCGCGAAAAGTGAAGAAGCGTTTTATTATTGAGATTGTACGCTCTTGCCGCTCAATCGACCGGGATACAAACCTGAGGACTGAGAACAGACAACAAGGGTGAGATACAGAACATAAAAAAAGATTGGAAAAAAGAAAAGATAAAAACAACCCCCTGGTCCGGCCGGGGAGAAGAAATGCGTGCATGGACTTTGGCGGACAGGCAGGCATGAACAGCATGCGCAAACACCGACTGGGTGAGATTTGGAAGAACCCAATTCAAGGCTGCCAAGTTGTGGCTTGACTCCTTCCCTCTTTTTAGCTTACCCTCGTGTCGGGGCAAAGAGTTTTGGGGTTTGCCTGGTTCTCCATCAGAACAAGCGATCGTTCGGTTCGACTCTGTTTTGGGGGCAAATTTTTTGTGGCTCGAAGTTTCAAATTTGCAGTCGCAAACGGAAGGTCGGGGAGGAAACATGGGTCTGCCATGTCGTCATCGGAAGCGATTCGTTGATCTTGAAGTATCACACATTAAAAAACCCTTTTCGCGTTCATTTTTGACCTCCTTTTTCGCTCCCTTTTCCTTGCTGCCTGCATGGTTGATTTCGAGCCTGTGGTCACCACCACGGGCGCTGAGTGGCACGACTGCCAAAAGGATGGATCCATCTTTCATCTCAGGGGGCTCCACCAATGCTATTCATGTTCTCGACTCAGTATTGGCCACTGACAAGGTTTGGAGGGGCAAATTCCTTCGCTGCCTTCACAAGCTGCTGGATTCGTGTTGTCCGAAATATGTCCTTCGATGTTCAGTTCCATTGTGAAATTCATTAAGAAAAGGGCCAATAGAGTGCCGTTTCTCCCTCATTCTAGCTATCTTGTTGTGATGAGCACGTTGTCTGAAACGAATGCGACTTGACAATGTGGAACAAAAATTGAATCGTAGACAGTTCGTTCCGCTTTTGAGCCCCATCTTCATGGAAGATGCCGAGACTTGCTGTGCGGGATGAGTCGCCGATAAGACGGCAATATCTTATTGCCTATTACGGTCTAGCGTGCGTATTCTGGGGTTGCTTCTCCTTCAACTCCGCTGTGGCAATATACACCTTTCCCTTTGGATAGCCGACATCGGGCCAAAAAAAAAATTCTCCCCGACTGGGAGTCGAACCCAGGTCGATCGCGTGACAAGCGACCATCATAACCGTTAGACCATCGAGGATTGTGGTTATGGTTCATGTTGAGGGCTTCTCACTCTATCTTCTAAGTGGCTCCCTTTTGATCTTGTCCCAGACTGGGCTTGCTTCGTCCATTGAGTTAGGAGGGAACCACAACCACCAAATAAATTATTTGCTATTTCTAAAGGGTAATCGTGGGAAGACAATTCGAGGGACCATGAGTATCTCTTGCGTCCGATTGCCTGAGACGGCCTCAGTTCAGCCCTTGGAGTACAACTTAGTTACGTATCTTATGAAAAGGGGGATGGTGATTCCCCCGCCCGACTCTTATCTCTCCTATTATTCAGAGGAAGAATCTCTAATATCAAGGTGGGAGCATAAAAGCAGGTGGTCTATATCCACCCTGCTGCATGCAGTTAACTGTGTGATCAACTTTCAGTTTACAACCATTTTCGAGGTGTGCTGAGCCGCAATATCCGCAACTCTCCGGGTTTTCTGGGGATTCTTTGATCATCTCCATTAAGCTATTAGGAGTTTGAGAACGGTATATATTAGTTGAGTCGAGCTGACCAGGGTGAAAAGGTTTAGAACTTACTCTTTAAAGTATTTTCCTTTAACTTGGCAATTATCCCCCTCGACGAAGACTCCGCAGGCCGGCATCTGATTTATGATCGCCCTGGGGCCGCAGCCTCCAGTGTCTTTGTTGTCATCCCGTGTTCTGGCCCAACTGTTAGAAAGCCTCCCTACTTCTCGTGCTGAAGTATGAGAGAACAGCACATACCCGTAATACTCTTCATCGTTCAACTCCGCAACAGCCATATCACAGCCTTTCCACCACGAATCCTTATCCTTGTCGAAGCCAGGTACACCACCGCATACTGGTGATCCCTTACAATCGAACCCCGTCGGTTTAGGCCCGAGTTCCTTGGCAATGGCGGCTTCTGCTTTAATTGTCGTAGTTGCCGCCTCAGGGCATTTCCCGTCATGAACGTCCCTCATCCAATGCGATGTGAAAATAATGGGATACTCCTTCCCGTGCTCTGGATCCCCCATAAAAAGAGCCACCGTTGAGTTTGTCTTACAATCCTTGGCGGGCTCCCGGCCCTTTGGGATGTATTCGAAAACCAGTTTCCCGTCAGGCGCGCTGTCCCCCAAATTATCATCTTTCTCTGAAGTATCGCCATCGACGCTGTAGCTCTGGATAACCGGCTTTTGGGGCAGTTTCAGGGCCCTTGTGAGCTCCTCGGAAATCCTATTCACCAGCTTCGTATATTTAAACTTTGCATCTTTGGAACCTCCCTTGGGGCTTATGATAATAGCCTGAGTTGAAGGGTTCGGGAATTTCTTCGAGCCCGTGAACTCCGGGTTCTTGAGCTCACCTTTATCCAAGAAGTCTGAAACCCTCTTCTTGAATTCGGATTCCACGAATATAAAACCATCCCTAGCATCCTTGCCATTTTTGAAGGCCGTAAAGGAAGGAATCTCATACAAATGGGACATGTATACGGCGTATTTGGACACAACAACCACACTAGAACAACCGTAGAGGCCAAGTTGACCCATCGTGAGAAACGAGTCCTCCAATCGGGCCATTTCAGACGTTGATTTTCCATCGGCGTCTCTTGAGATTTCAACTATCTTGGGAGCGTCTACGAATTCCCAATCACGTTTCGGGGTGGAATTGGTGTCATCTGCCCCGGAATGGCGAGCCAATAGTTTGGGACGAGACTCTCTTGGAGGGCCAAGCCCGGAGGATCTGCATCTCTTGCAGTCTGCAGAGCAGAGCTGTTCTTCAAAAGGACTCTCGGCGGAAGGAGAAAGCTGCGTGGAGGTAGTTGTTTCCACCTCCTTTGTAGTTTTGGATCCTGCGGTCGATCCATCTTCCTCAACCTCCACATTGCTCTGTTCGAGTTCGTTGGTTTGTCTCCTTGAAATAGGAAGTAACGGCACTAGCGCAGGCGCGAGGTTGTCAATTCGGCGCAAGTTCTCTAATTTATAATTCACGTACCTTTGGAATGTGACCTCTCGAAGGGGGCGTTTTTCGGTGATGTCAACAGGCCAGCCATGATGCCGTATTCACCAATCGCCGATTTTTTACTCGCTGTAGATCGGTCGGAAGCTTCTGGTTGATGGCTAGCCGTCTTAGGTAAGGAGATAATAGACGCCGAAGATATTCGCAAACTCGGGTTGGGCTTCGACTCTACACCTATCCCATGGAAGAAAAGCTCACCCGCCCATATGAGCAGGACCAGTACCACCTTTGATACTGGAAGAGTATGCATCATTCAGGACAATCCACGGAAATGTTGAAAGTCTTAAGATAGAAATCGCAATAAGATTAGTATACAGAAACGGATCAACAGTGCAGGAGGAGTTTGAGCATACGTATGCTTCATAACACGTTCTTGGGAGATCCATCCTGCTTTTGAGTTTCCCACGGTCCTCTACTACTCTGCAGAGGATGCATGGCTAAATGCTCCTATCAGAGCGATTTGAAATACTAGCGATTTCGAGGGGAAAGTCGTTGGTGATAGGTAAGGGGATGTTGTCACGATGGCAATATGGAGTAAGGGGTGACCGAACACTCAAGGGCAACACCCTCTTAAAACCTTTCCTCTTATCCCCCCTCTCGCTTATGTTGTGCTCCATGGGGGAAACACTTCGAGGATCCAAAGCAAACAACACACAAAGGGAGAGAAATGAAACAAAAAGCAGTTAACCCTGCTTGTTTGGGGCTGTAGTTGTTTGAAGCGTAAAATCCAGACACAATCTTAGGCAAACAATTGGCATCAATTTTCAGCCGAGAGAAGAGCTTTTTGACGTGTTGATATCTTCTCGTTTTCTCTTTCCTTTCTTCTCTTCAGGCCGTCGGTGGTACACCTGCGGTGGACTCGACCTCGACAAGATGCTCAGGGTGAGCATGGAGGTAGACAGGAGGCAATATTGTACCTTGTAAAATTCATTCATTAAATAGGCTCGCTCTCCTATCATGATGAAGGATCCTCTCTCTCTGAGTCCGGTGGTCGCGGTATCAGTCGCTCGAACTTAGTGCTTTCTGTCCATACGAGACTGTGGAGTTGGTTATGGGTAAATTCTTCAAGGCTCTGTATCTTTAAAGCGGCATGAGAGTCCAAAAGCCACCGGAAGGCAAACAACACACACGTACGCTTGTAACAGGTGGATTAAGCGATGACCTTCTTTGACTTCAAGATCTCAAGCTCTTCCTTGGGAACGGTGGATCCGTGAAATCCTTGACCAGGCGGGAAGACACCCAACAGGTGGAATTAGCCATGTTTCAGAAACAAAAACGTTCCATGGCAAAGGGAGGGAAGGGATTGCGATACGACGCTGGAGATTGGCCTGGGACTTCATTCCTGAGTTCGAACCACGGTGGCTAGAAATTCTTGCTTTCCCTCTCTCTCTAAAATCAGGAATTTGGCCATGTTGCGGGATGCACAGCCACAGGTTTGGGTTCCGATAGAGACTCCGATTCCTGGACTGGGCACACATGGAAAGTCCAGACCTCTGGCTTCAAAGCCTGAAAATAGCTTGCGATGCCGCAAAGCCAGGTTCTGATGTCGGTGGCTTCAATCATGCCACTTCCCTTGTCAGTTGATCGACTTCTTCTGCACGTTGCCCAGGGCGAAAAAAGCCATGCTTGGTCCATTAGTGCGCAGCTATCCAGGGATTGCCCCAGCTCGACTTTTGATGTACGACGCCCGTTGACCCTTTGGAGTCTCTACTTTATCAGCAATTTCCGCTTCTCTTAAATATGTTTGAGTGCATGATAAATGCGAGAAATAGGACATGCCCAGAACAGAAAGACGCAAACATCCCACGCCAACGGCCACTCCCTGGAACTATGACGTCAAATTATATCTCTTGCAGCTTCGTGCATGAGGGGCAAATATCTGTTATCAAAAACTTCCTGGAGGGGCACCGGTGAAAACGGGCGAATGTCCTAGAAATCCTCGGAATGGATGTTTTTTCAACATCAGAACCCTCGGTGAAGACACCCGATCAAATAGGCGTTTGCGAATTGATACTCGTCGACAAGTTCTTGATAACCCCGGCTAAAGTGTCTTGAGGAGTGCTGTCCTGCTAGGGTCCGGGGTTGATGCGAAATCATGGACTTACCTGTGAGCGCACCCATTCTGCCCACCCACGTTCCGTTTCCCCATCGGATTTACAGAAGCGATTGATTTCGCATTATTACTCCTTGGCCCCTAAAATGCATCTCGACGGGAAGAGTGACATCGGGAGGGGGATTTTACCGGCGAGATTTGCTGATGGTTTCGTGTTTGCAAACAGATTTCGGGCCCGAAATAGCTGTAGGCTACGTACGTGCGCATTGAGGCGACAACACTTGCGATATAGGTTGATTGGGGGTTGTGTGTTGTGGTTACCTGTTGCTTGTTTGATATATTATTTTGTTGATATAGAATCGCGAGGAAGGGAGTGAACCAGGGGTCCCACAGCTCTTTTAGGCAAGCCGTTGTTGCGGATACTTCCTTCTCCATCATCGATTCGATTTATTTGTTGACGATGACCGAATTGGTCTCTCACTTCTGACTTGCGACCTTCACCTCATCAATCTCTTCATTTGTTCAGATCCTAGGCCTCTACATAATTGCCTGTCTTTGTGTATCGCGACCAAAGCAACTTTTGCTTTTTTATCTCATTTCATCGCTCCCGTTTACCCCGCCACCACCCCGCTCTGACGAACTCTTTGCATCTACACCGTACATCATCGCACCGGAGCATTCCGCCACCATGGCAGGCACATCCCCAAACCTCTACAGCTTCCAGAGCACCGAGGACCTCGCCAAGCGCCTCCGGAAGTACGTCCTGCAGTGTCAGAATGCAGGTTTAAATCGTCACAAGGTCTTCCGCGTCGCAGTTTCGGGCGGTTCTCTCCCAACCATCCTAGCAAAAGCACTCCTCGCACCAAGTGACGGCTCGGAGGAAGACACCCCTCAATTCTCCAGCTGGGAGATCTTTTTCGCCGATGAACGTGCTGTGGCGCTAGACCATGAGGATAGCAATTACCGTCTCGTCAAGTCCGAACTCCTCGATAAGATCCCCACCGAGCTCGGAACTCCCAAGGTCCACCCCATTGATGTCGCCTATCTCGAGGACGAGCAGGAGCTGGCGGACCAGTACCAAGAGGAGCTAATGCGCACTTTTGCTGCGAAGGATAGCGTCAAGCTTCCCGTTTTTGACCTTCTCCTCCTAGGCTGTGGACCAGATGGCCATACCTGCAGCCTCTTCCCCGACCATGAACTCCTCCGCGAGACAGACTCCTGGGTTGCACCAATTTCGGATTCACCGAAACCGCCACCGAAACGCATCACGCTCACTCTTCCGGTGGTTACTCATGCGCTAAAGATCGCGTTTGTGGCGACGGGTGGAGGAAAGAAGGAGATAATGAGACAAATCTTTGATACTGAGGAGGGAAGAAGCTTGCCATGTGGCCTCGTTAATATGGGGGCTGGTGATAAAGTCAGCTGGTTCACCGACGTCAATGCGGTGGAAGGTGTTGGGTTTCCCAGGAGGGGAAGTCTTTGAGTGAGGTTGTTGAGAACGACTACGATATCGATACGAAGGAATGCGAGAACAGTAGCATGGAGTAACTGAAGAGATGTCTGTATTAATGAATGACTGAAATGCGCCCATGCCTGCGTTTTATAAGGAGGATAGTAAAACGGGTTGTCTTCTTTCTTCTGCAGCAGTTTTTGCATCGTTACCCCCAATATCAACCCCCCTTCTACTTTACCACCTCTTTTATTGTTTCATCTTTTCGATGCCCAGGCATGAATCTATGGCTGGCACTTTCCCGTTCTCTTTACTTTGTGTTGTGAACTCGATAGACATCGGCCACGGCTGGGGCTTCGAGCTCCTCGGAAAAATGATATTCTTGTACGATCTTCCACGAGTTTACATTTGTAGACACTCCTTTGGAGCGTGAGAAAGAATATAATTTAACCCAGTAATTGCCTCTCTCATCGGCATAAATGAATTGTGTGTTGTCTTTGGAGGAATGAACCGCTCCTTATCGTTGAAGTGATAGGCAGCTTGAGAAAGTGACAACGAATGGAGGGGCTGATTGGCTCGTTTTCTCTCCATTTGTTTACGACTTCCCCCAAACATTCACAGCAATCAACGATCCTTGTCACCGACACTTCCCTCGAGAAAGCTTCCACAATCTCCTGGACTTGGAGCTTCTCACCATTCTCAGCAAGGCTCAGATATCCACGGGGGTTGGGGGCGATGCCGATACCGACACGATCACTTTCACTGCGGGAACCGACTCGGTTGAGCCAGAGACAGGTTGGCCAAAACATTGCGGTATGTTCTATTCAATGATGCCCGAGCTCGATCTCTCTATCCTGTGGAATGAAAAGAACCTAGCGTTTTCCAAGAAGAAATACCCATATGATATATAGTATATGATGATTCTTATTATGTTGCTGGTACTGTACGACAGAGCCCCACCCGAGAGAATGCACCGGCTGCAAGCAGATTGAAACCGAGGACTACGTCGAACACCGGGACGGGGACGGGAACAACAACAACCACGACGGTTGGGATTGAAAATGGACTTGGAAGGAGGAGGACTGGACAGTTCCATAAACCCACAAGGTCGGAATCGGTTTCGTCGACGTCTACTTCATCTGCGAGTTTAGGCAGGGATAGAGACCGTGATAATGCTTCTCCTCAAAGACGGAGCTTGTTACCTCAGAAGAGTGGCTTTCGACGAGAGAGCCAGCATATACCCGAGAGGTCGCAGCCGCAGTTGCAATCGCAATCGCAATCGAAACCGAAGCCACAATTGCAACAGCCAGCGCAGCCGGCACAACAGCAGGAAAGTCGGATGCGGTTACAGAGACATCGGAATGCTCCTTCCATAAGTTCGCATAGGTTGAGTTTGGCTAGGTCTGGGGAGAGTAGTGCGCCATCGACGCCGACAACTGCAACACACACTGAAGCAAAGGTTGGAGGAGGGTTACCAGCTCAACAACAGAAAACACAAATGCTCCCTCCATCTAGACTAGAGAGATCTGCGTCTTTGCGACAGCCTGCATCTTCGAGACCTGGCGCCCCTGGGAGCCAGACCAAGAGCCATGCTAGAAATCGCAGCGTGCAATTAGATGGCAGTCGGTTCAGTAACCAACTTGCACTAAAGCAAAGCGAATCGGTAGCTTCGACGCCCACAGCTTCAGTTGCCTCGACTTCAAAGTCGGCGAAACCGTCGTTTAATACTTTTCAGCAACACTATAGCCCGAAGAAACAGCCCAAACCCCCTCCACCGACTGCATCGACCCCTACAGTGCAGCCCACAGACCCAGACTCATTCCTTACTGCCTCCCGCCCTGAGGTTGCAGCCCTACAAACCGAACTCCTTCAACTACATCTCATCCACTCCTCCGCCGTCCAAACACAAACACAATGGAAAGCCAGCGCAGAGAAACAGCTACGACAACGCTACAAAAGTGTCGCAGCCAAGTATCGGTCCGCAATAGCCTCCGATAGTGCTGTGCAGCAAAACATAAATACCAAAGCATTACGAGAGCTATCTGAGAATGCGAAGAGAAATAGTGGTGGTCGCCATGACTTCACTGAGCAGATTCGGATACTCTCTCGCACGCTCCAGGATGTGGCTGATATGACTGATCTTCGTGGAGGGAGGTATACTTTGGTAGTTAGGGAGTTTGAGAACTGGGTGGAACGGTTCAACCCTTCCGGGAAATCTCAGAATGCGTCGCTTGACGGTACCGCTACGGCGGATTTTATTACCCCGATAGGGCGCAACTGGCAAACGGAAGTTTCTCGATTAAATTCGAAGCTTGAGCTATGTTTGCGTAGTCTCCATAGCATAGACGTGACTCCTGAGGGCCCTCAGAAGACGGGGGGCGGTGGAGACACCCAGCCATGCTCGTTGTCCGCACTGTGGCGCATCGTACGTGGGCATACAGACCTCGTCAGCTCCATGATCGACGAATTGGAGACGATATGGAAGATTGAGGCTGAAGTCGTGAGGGTCGAGAGAGAACGTGTCAGAGAGGCTGTCGACAGCATTGTTCTTGGTCCTGGGAGTTATGGAAGTCGTAACGGGCAACGGAAAGGCGTTTGGAAGACTGGTTGAATTCTTTAATGAGGTATGATGAGGTATGTGAGGAGTGATAGTTGAAGTATTAATGTCTTAATGAGATTCCCCCTTTTTTTGTCTTCTTTCCCTAAGGGTTACTCTTCTTCGGTGATGCTATAACTTTTTTATATAGTATTGTGACAATTTAACCCGTCAAGTTAGATACATGGGTAGTCTCGAGATGCTGCTTCTGTTTCTCGGATATGATGCTTCCTGGAGGCTTTTTTACCCCTGGGGCAGTGTGGCGTGGACATGATTGGGATATTGACGAAGGTCTATCCCAAGTCCACGTTGCAGGTGGGAAAGGGTGCCCACATAAGCTAGGTCTTTTGGGGTATCATTTGGAGTGAATAACAAGAAAGTTCACCGCGGTGTACAGCTTATATATCCCAAGTGGCATGATCGGAGCCAGAGGGGGTTGAGACGCGACGCCGTATAAGGTTGCGACAGAACGGGGAGACTCCACGTCCTTCAACCAACATCTCAAAGCCTTTGAACAGCAAGAAGTGTCCCCTGAACAATAGCCTTCCACTCCACCTCATGTACCCTCTGCTCAAAGACATTAATATCCTCATCCACCCCCTTAATAAACGGGATCTCCTCTACCAACAACGCGGGCCCCTCATCCACCTCCACCACCACATCATGAATCATCACCCCCGTCTTCTCAATCTTCCCCTCCATCCAAGCCTTATGCGCATCCGAAATACCATTCGCCCCTTTAAACAGGCCCGGTAAGCTCGGGTGAAGATTTATAACCGGCACCCCAGCCTTCTGCAACGGGTCCAGAAATAAAGAGGTGAGGATATGCATGAATCCCGCGCATACTACCAGCTGCGGATTATCCGCCAGTACCAACGAGGCTAGTTCCTTATCGTATTCCGAGCGTGCGAGTTGTACGTCGTCCGGGTATTTCTTCTTGTATTCGAGGAGGTTGTGGTATTTTGTTGGGATGGAGGCTTGTTGGGCCCGGGTTAGACCGTAGGCGGCTTTGCGGTTGGATATTACGCGGACGATGGTGCAGGATGAGAGGAGGGAGGAGGGCTGTGTGGCGTCTATGAGGGCTTGGAGGTTTGTACCGCTGCCGGAGATTAGGACTGTGAGGCGGGTTTTGGATTCGGAGGTCATGGTTGGCGACGGCGGCGGGGTTGTTGTGGGGTGTTTTGGTGGGAGTTTGAGGTAGTTGGAGGAGTGAAGGGGTTATATCCTCAGAATTATAGCTTTCCCCGTATTTTTTGGGTAGGAATAATGATTGAGTACGTTTCTGAACGTTATATAGTCACCGTCGTGAGTTGGATGAGAGCAAGCGTCATTTGGTGGGGTAGTATGAAAGTCGTGAACCGCAAACTTCAAAAAGTTTTGCAGGTGACAACATCCACATTCTAGGCCTTCAATTGAGATAGAGATTTCAAGGTAGCTAAGTCACAGTCATCTGCTATATTTTCCATTCTTTGATTATTGTTTTGAATTATATCGGGGATGATAGAGGGGAGTTCAAGTTGAGGTATCTTTTTTCCTTTCCCAATTCCCAATTGGGAACTCGTTAGGGCTTGCTGTAGGGCTACTAGCCCAAATCTTAATTCGACGGCTTGTCAAGTCTTTTGGCTGAGCAGTCCACAGCAGTTCAAAACAGACTCCCTAGAATTTACTCTCACGCCAACGGAACAATGGCTACAAACCCGAAACATTATCGCCCAAGGATGTTTGTCACGGAATGTTAACCTCCGGAGAGCTTTGGACGACTCTGTGCTCAGGCCCATGGGCAATCAAACAGCGTAAGATAATTTGAGGAGACAAGAGGCCCCAACGCCCTTGTCACTCCGACGGGATTGAAATGTCAGCTTCTGGTTCATGAGTAATCGACATCGGGTGAGGCTAACGGGCCCTCTGATAAACGCCGGTTGGTTTATTCTTTAGTTGGCATGGTGGTATTGGCCTCGAGCGAAGCTAAAGCTGGGTGATATATCAGCCCCATACTGAGTACGGTCTCTCACCATCGCCTGGTGATAAGTGGGCTGGCTAAGGGACACCGTGAGCAATGCTCTATCCAGGCCTGGCCACATGTGGTTTCTAATAACTATCTGAATATAAGCGGCCTGCAGATGCAATCCACTAGTAAACTCCTTCGACGGACATCCAAGACGTGAGGAAGGATCTCCGTCGGCTGCCTGCAGCGATGAGAAACCTGGTTCATCTTTGTCATGTAATACTCTCAGCTCCTCGTGGACGATGGAAGTTCGGAGTCAAGGGTGCCAGCACAGCATAATCCGCCTCTGTTCTGGGATATATTTGTGATCAATTCCGTCTGGCCAGGGGAAAGTATAAGGGGATAAAGCTCTGGGATCTCATGATAATAATTACTTCGCATCAAGCGAAAGCAACCTCTTCACGGCGAATCGTGGACTGCGGTGGTGAGATATGAGGAGAGAAGCTTTATTTCAACGGTTTTTCCTCGTCGGAGACAACGTACGGGAAAGCACTCTCATTGGAGGCAACCGATTACTCAGTCGGCACGCCCTGCAGTGTTTGTCTGACTAAGAGGACTACAAGGTGCTCCTACTGGCTGAATTCCGATTACCAAGCACCGTGCTTACCAAGGTGTGGACTGCATGCCGAATGAGGAATAATGACTCCGTGTTTCGTCTGACGGCGAACTGTGATTCTTCGGTCTTTAAGGTGAGAATTTAAATATTGCTTCCGTGCTGACGGTTGATGCAGAACATGCAACTATCGAGGCTTTTCTTCATGCCTTTCATCCGTTGTTTTGGGACTCGTTTGTGGATATACCCTGCCTATCCCCGTCTCTTTCTACTACATCCTAATCTGGGTTGACTTCGAGAAAAGTCCAACCCTGTCTGGTACCACTTTTCCTGTTGCCGTCGACGGTAATCTGCAGTTCTGCTATTCTCTAGTGGCTCAAAAAAGGGCTAGGAAATCACTCTCGATCTCAGGTCGAAGGGGTTTCCTGATTCGTTATCTCACAATTAATATCTCGAAAGGGGTTGAGACGTCGTGACTGGAGCTACCTATCCTTGGGCTTTGGGCTTGTTCTCGAATCTCCTCCGAAACACAAATACTTCATTTTGAATTGATTGGGAGGCTCATTGCAAGTTCCTCTCCCTGGACCATCACCATCCCCTTTCTTTGGGCGTACCTACTCTGGACTTGTCTTCGAATATGGAAAATACCCCATAACTGGAGATAACGGAAGAACCTGGATCGGATTGCTGCGTTTTTGATGGCCTCAGAGAGAGTGTATATATCTTCTGAGATACCAGCCAGTCATACCAAAACCTGAGCCTAGGTTAACCGTCACCAACCACCTGTTGCATGGGACATCCGAGGGAGCGTCATTTCGCACTTGGATATTTGTGAGGTTATGGATGCGGGTGACCACCGGAGAGCATGGGAACACAATGATTCAGCTACCCATCCCTTAACGAGTCATCAGCTAAATCCCAATGGACGAGCCCAAACGGCTGCTCACCCCATCGACCACACACCGCTTTCGACGAGATTCCCGTCCCAAAATAGGACGTTACCGTCTCTGTCGAGCGTCTTCAGAGATGGCTCTGTCAGAACTGAAGCAAATAGCGGCATTCAATCCTATGAGCCAAGCAACCCCTATCCCCCGGGAGTACTTACGTCTGTCGCCTCGGAACACAGCATAAAAAGGCCTCGTTTATCGCATGACCAGGGTCAGAGACCAGACGTAAGCACGCGAGATAATTCAGCTCTGGCAACTATTTCGGTGAGTTCCTTCGAAAATGGTATACCTTCGACTTGTCTTATCTCCAAAATCATACCGTAAATAGCTAATAAATGGGTCTGCGCTAGGATCGGGATTGTCGACTAGGTAGACGTGACGATTTCTCTATCCAAGAAGGCGACCAAGTGGCCGCTACTAGACACTCAAAATGTTCCATGTGTATCCGAACCTGGCCGCTCATCCAAAGAGTTTTATCGGGGTTGCGAGGTTTAGAGGCGGAAATAATTCGAGCTTCTCACCAATTCACCCCTGGTAACTCTTATCAGCAAGTAAAGAATAAGCCACCATATAGTCCTTCAAGATCTAACATATAAACTAGGAGAACGACAAATCACTAGTTTCCAATCGCCCAGGGAAGGATGATTTGGAAAATTCGCTGATATGGGCGGCTCGTATTGTTGAATCAGGGAGATCACTTCTTGGAGAGCTAGCACCTGCTGTATCGTCGTCCAGATCAACGCCAGTAACTGGCTTGGCCCGATTTACCGCGCGCAATCCCTTTGTGGACGAGAAATCCAGTGTAAACCTGCCTTCGTGGGAAACGGAGAACAAAACAGAAAGAGACATTTTTATTTCACCGACATCTGGCCAAGATGGTCACTCTCGGGGACCTCTCGATTCAAGGCATGACAAAATTAGGAGTCTCTCCGATGACCGAACACGCCATTCAACCCAATCTCCGCAAGGAAGACGGTCTCCCCGAGGGTCTCTTCCAGGAAATCTCCAGTCGTCACTATTTTCTCGCCCGAAGTTACCTAGCCATTCTTCACAGGATTCTCCATCGTCGACAAAACAACAAAACCCTTTTGCGCCCCCCGGGCACACATCCTCTGCCCATAATGCACATGTACAAGACCTTCAACATCAGGTTAGCACCAAGACACTTGCTCTTCAAACCCTTCAGCGAGAGCACGATAGTCTTTTGGCTGCGTTTTCTCGGCACCAGACTAGCTATTCTACCCTCGATAAGAAAACAAAGGTTGCAGATGTCGAGATTAAGGAGCTTACAGAGGAGAAGATAAGCCTTCAATCCCAAGTGGATAGCTTAGAATCGCAGGTGGAGGAACTTTCCAAAAACAAAGAGGATGCACACCAGCAATCGGTTTCCAGCGGTGCTCAGTATATGAAGATTATGGCCATGTCTTCGCGCCTACAGGCGCAGAGTGCGAGTGATCAGAAGAAATGGAAAGCGGAAAAACAGGAATGGGAGACGGAAAAGGAAAAGCTCCTGAAACGGATCGAGAGCCTTGAGATGGGGAATGAAAATGTCAAAGATTCGGCTCAACTCCAATCTACATTGCCAGGGGTCCCATCGGATGGGTCGTCGGAGACTAACCTACCGGATCGTACCTTCCATTTCTCAAATGATCTTGAGTCGATGGCCCCCGACGCTCTTCGGTCAGAGATTATTTCTCTTCGCCAAAGATGCCACGAGATGGAAACTGTCCTGAAAGAACTCGTGCAAGAGACGGAATCCTTGAATGAGGTGATACAAGAATTGACTTGTGTCTCTGGGCGAATCAGTCAGAAAATCCGTCCCGAGTTTCAAGCGCAACAGACTAGCCAATCGCCAAACCAACCCAAAGAGCAGACAGGACATGCTACTGAGCCCGGGCTATGATTTGCAACCATTCGAGCATGCGTAACGCCTACTTTTTGTCGTATATTGGACCATGGAAGCTGAGTAGGCGAATACGGGGCATCTATACCCTATATGCAGTACATTTTCATGTAAATAGAATTATATAGGACTTGAGCCGGAGCTCTTCAGATACCAGATTTTGCATGATCTTGAAAACATTCTTTTGTTTAATCGAAGCCCCTATATGAGCAAATAGATAGCAGTGGGTAAACACGAGGGTGACTGTTGCCACCCCTAGATGGTTGGCGAGAAGAAAGTTTATCCGCCCCGAAGTCCGAAATGAGGTCAGATTTAACATGAGCGGGGCCTCAACTCAGAAAAAACATCAACATCAACTGAACCTCAATAAAGAGAGAAAAAAGCTCTGAACACCTTGAGAACAATTGCAATTCCCATTGAAAAGGCCTTCTATCACATCTCTGATTGACTCGGACTCTCGGATACCGTGAGGCAAGCTTGAGAAAGCGACAAACAGCGTTCTTGCCCACTTGAACCTTCACTTCCCTTTCTTGTCAACTCTCGAAACCCACAAGAACAAAAAGGAATTCCCTCCTTTTCCATGCCTCACAAACCTTGAAAGCCCAGGTTGTGGCCAACTGGTCGAATACCTTGCCATTGATACTGATAACCCTTAAAAACAAGCAAAGTAGAAACGCTTGGAACAATCACCTATGCGTCCTCTTGTCGCTCTACCGATGGACTAGGCAAATGAAGCCATGATCCAACCAACCTAATCGCATCACTGATCTTACAGATAATTTCATAATCAAAAAGGTCTGTGCCATGCAGTTGACATTGCCTACCCGCCTGCTCGAGCGGGAACGAGGCGAGGGTTCGCGTCACTCCACTGTACGGACAATCTACGGAGACAGAACCTGGGTCGATAATCTTGACATTGTGAATGAACTAGGTGGACATAGCGGTTGCGTAAATGCGTTGAGGTATGAAATCGATCCATCTTATCCCATCCATTTTGACAGGAAACACCTTACTAAAGGCCGGTATATCTATTAGTTGGTCCCGCTCGGGGAGGTTGCTGGCATCAGGATCTGATGACAAGCATCTGAATATATACACCTACCAACCAGACTCGTCTACTACACCTTTCTCACTAAACACCACTGTCTCCACCGGCCATGACGCGAATATATTCTCCGTCAAATTCATGCCCCATTCGAACGACCAGACCCTTGTGACATGTGCTGGAGATTCGCAGGTTCGTATTTTCGACCTCGAATATTCCGCTCGCTCCGCACAGGATACAACCTCTCCCGCCCATTCAGCTTTGCCGAGAAACCGAGAATTCTATAACTTTTTCAATGGTGTTCGTTACTTGAGTGACAGAAACACCAACGCAAGGGTCTTTAGGTCTCACGCTGATCGGGTGAAGCGTATTGTCACAGAATCATCACCCTTTCTCTTCCTGACTTGCTCGGAAGACGGGGAGGTTCGACAATGGGACTTGCGCCAACCGTCGTCGGCGTACCCTGCCCCTCGTGGTGGACAAGGTTATATGTCGTACAGACCCGACCACCACGATGCATCCAACGTCCCACCACCATTAATATCCTATAAGCGATATAGTCTAGACTTGAACAGCATATCTTGCGCAGCGAGCCAACCCCACTATATTGCGATGGGAGGTGCCCACCTTCATTGTTTCCTTCACGATAGGCGCATGTTAGGCCGCGATCGTCTCATGGAGAGAGGTCAGTCGAGCAGCTTACCGCCAAGCCCTGGGAGTCATGAAGATGAACTCATGGGACAAGCAACGAGGTGCGTCCGTAGGTTTGCTCCAGGAGGCAAGAAACGCATGAAGAAGAGTGATAATGGGCATATCACAGCTTGTAAGATTAGTGAGGCTCATCCGAATGAGATGGTAGTAAGCTGGTCTGGTGAGCACATTTACAGTTTCGACCTTGTTCACAGTCTGGATGCTAGAGATGGAGAGGAGAAGGAAGGTGGTGTTCGAAAGGGCACGCATACAGGGAGAGTAAAGAGATCAAGGAATCGCAAACGGAAGCGTGAAAACGTTGGCTCTTCAGCGTCGCCAACAAGTGGCGGGAGACACGGGTCACATTTGAGATCGGAGGATGGGAGTGAAAATGGAGATATGTCTTTCAGAGTCCGGTACGGAAATGGTGAATCCGAAGACATCCCACTATCATCATTTACCCAGCGACTTGATGGTCCGGAAAATGCGGTCGAGCGAGCGCGCGAATCCGTTCTCAACGAGGCCCAAAAGCTAAGCTTCCGGATAGCCAAGGGGCTAGTGAAACTCCGCAAGCTATTGTTCTCTCCAGAAACCACTCCGCACCAGGCTGAGGAAGCGCGGGCCAATTCCGATCCAACTGTACATACTGCATCTTACACCACTGCTCTGGGGTATTCGGCGACTTATCTTCCCGAGATGGACGAGATTATTCGAACCTGGAGGTATCCTCTCAATCCGACGCGAGAGGATGTTTTCTTTCAGCAAGGCTTGCGCCGAAATCGCGAGTCGGCCCGAAGATTCGTTCAGGCCGCAGGTACTCTATCTAGGGTTCTTGGTGGCAGACTTCAGACCGCATCTGGTAGCGATGGCCCTCAGCTTGATTTATTCCGCCAGATAGTGCCAGCACCAACTGAAGGCGGTGTAATTGATGGACCTTCGCAGTTTGGATATGACTTTCTGAAAGCTATACTTCTTTGGCTGGAGGGTGGAACCCAGGCGCTTGTGGACGGGTTCAAACGAAACCCTTCCCATCGACATGATAGTGGGAGGTTTCCCTTGTCTGAAACGGCAACTGAAGAAGACATTGAGCACACGTTGATCCCATATCTCCAAAGCCTGTCTGGCCAAGAACCAGTTGTCAATCTTGAGGCGTCTAGATTCGAACATGATCAATATCGGATATTGTTTTCGTCACAATATGAGGCAGTCACTGCTTTTGGGCGTGTCATTAAGCTTCAGGTAAGAGACGGACCTGCCCCAAGTGTGAGCATAGCATCGGAAGGAGAGGGTCGACCAGGCCCAGAGTCCGCGACAACCATATCACGCGAAACCGCCTATAAATTCTGGGGCTTGAAAGTTGGAAATAGCATTCTGATGAGTGCTGCTACCGGTGTCGACTTCCAACTCGTGAGCCGCGCTTTTGGCGGGCTTCGCACTATGGTGGAAGAAAATAGTGACGAGGACGTGGAGCGAGTCCAGGAGGAAATTGATGGAGACGAAGAAGAAGAACAAGTAGAGGAGGTACGGTTGATCAGACGTGCCGCCTCCGGTGATCGGGAAGGGGGAAGCTTAGCTATTAGGAACTCAGAAGGTTCTAATAGGGCATCTGTTGACATCGAATCGGCCCCTGACCGGGACCCTGAGCTTACTAGTACTGCCTCAATCCTTCGTGAGCATATGGGCTCAGATGATGACGATGATGATGAGTGGAACGAGGATGATTCCGAAGGCGATGACGACGACGACGTTGAGTCGGATGACTCTGATTCCGACGAAAGTGGGTCCGGGAGATTGTTCATTCGGCGCGGAGGGTTTAATACAAATGTTCGGAGGGAAAATGTTGAAATGCATGTTCCCTGCTCTTCTCACACGAACGTCTACCGCGGTCATTGCAACGTCAAGACGGTTAAGGATGTCAATTACTTTGGTCTTGATGATGAATATGTTGTCAGTGGCAGCGATGCTGGACATGTATTCATATGGGACCGGAAAACTACTGATTTGGTCAATATATTGGAGGGAGATAGCGACGTCGTAAATGTCGTACAAGGTGAGAACCGGTGGCATACACCTCGAGCCAATTTTGCTGCATACTTACAGTTTTCTAGGACATCCTTACGAACCGACTATTGCGGTCTCCGGAATTGACAAGACAATCAAAATATTCTCTCCTGATGCGCGAGCCCAGAACGACGCTCGCCTTGGCATTAATATAGCCGACCCCGATGCTGCGGCGAACACCTCCGCTCAGGAACATCGGAATACTGAACCTCGTGAAGATCTTGGCCTGAAGAGCTGTAAGCGGATGAATGAGAGCTACCAGATCATGAGCCAGAATGATGTGGAACGGCAGGGAGGTATGAGCGAGGCGTATATCACGGTACGTCCGGCACAACTCTTACACCTACTCCCACGAATTACGCGGAGAGTAGCTTTCTCCGAATGGATTCAATGGTTCCAAAGGGCCCAACCGCCCCCGACTACCTAGGATCATCGGACGATTTATTTTTGGGGACTTGGCTGATTTCTTTTTCCGTTTTTGCTCCATTTGGAACATATAGAGGAGTATGTTGACACGCCTGGCAAGGGCACTGAGAGAAAGACATCCCGATGGCGAAGCCGGTGAAGACGGCGGCGGTGGCGGTGACGGTGACGGTGACGGTGACGATGATGGTGGTGGTCGTGCTGTTGTTCTGGATGAGAATTGCCCGGTAAGCAACCCCTATTTTTGATGTTACTTTTCACTAACATGTTCTGAATTCCTGCTAATTTGTCTACTTCCACTTGTTTAGATAATGTGAACTTGTATATCCACAGCAATGGCGCCGTTGCCGTTGCTGCAACCCATACTCCCTTCAGCGATGTTGAGACTGGAAGATGTGAACGCGGATGGCAGAGACGGTTCTGTTTCAAGCGTGCTTCCCCAATATATAATAGCTGATAGCGCGAACAAATAATGTCCGTACGAAGATAATGATGATGAGATGATATTGATACCAAGAGACCCCCGAAGTGCCAGCTATCCACGTCTGTAGAGTAAATAAACGCAGGTAGGTTACGGAAATGCTAAGATAGACGTTGCGGATAGTAGATATATGGCAGGAGGGAACCAGAGGACGGAGGTCTTGGCAGGGGTGATATCAGGGGATATTGGTCACATGACATACAGGAAGCGAAAGTGAGTGAATTATTTGCCGTCGACAACCTCGATTTTTTTTTTGTGCGTTCATGAGATGAGATGATACTCAGGACAGGGCAAGGGAACGAGATATTATCCCTAATCTGTGGTGATATCAAAGTTCCTCTTTGACCGAAATTTTTTTCCAGGGGTTTTTTTTTTTTTTTTTGTTCGCCCTCTCACTCCTCTCCCCTCTTCTACATACTTGGGTTGTCCCGCACTTGAGTGACGAGGTAGCCTGCAGAAAAAGAGAGAACGAAAAAGGACCTGAAGAGAGGGGCCAACGCTTTTTACTAAGAAAAGGAAGGTGAGGATTCTCCTGCATGGAGGACCGAAAAAGAGAAACAACACTTGCTTTGCGTCAAGAGAAGACTGCGCATCTGTTCTCAGATCCGCATAATCCTCTCCGCCACCTTGAGCGAGGCTTAGTGCACGAAGAACTTGGTTTCTTCGACTTGGCTTCTGCCGATGCATATCGCGCCCTCTACCTCTTCGAGACTGTAATCGACCCGGATTCGAGCGAGTACCACGCGAAGGCGAGGAAAGACTCCGTATTAACCGGCGAATTTGACCAGGCCCAGCAAGCGTGCGACGATGACGATGATGAAGATGGAGAGGAGGGAAACTTCACACCCACCTCTCGCGCTGATTATGACGAGAGTATTGGCAGTGTTTACAGACTTCTGGTGAGGAGTTTGGTGAAGTGTGGATGCATGAAGGACGCATATGAATTCTGCATCCAGGGATTGGATTTACCTGATGAACTATTGAAAGAGGATGACGGGTTGAAGGAACAGTTGCGCATCATCAAGCAATCTGTTGCGACGAAGCAAAAAGCTACCGGAATCGAGGTTTCTGGGCTTGTTGACTCAGATGCTCCAGATGCTTTCGATCCCAGTCTTCTCGCCTCCCAGGGTTTCGCCAAACGGGTCCTATACCCGTGGAATACCCATGAACCGGAGCGCAAGTCTCCGGAAACCTTGGAGCTTTTGAATAAAATGCTTAGCGAGGTTTCCAGTAAGTGTGAGGTACGCGCTGTCGCGTTGCCCGCTTTACACAATCCTCTCATTGATGAGCAGGATCGAAAAATGGGTAAGTGTTCTCAAAACGAAGAATCAGAGCCGGAGGTATCTATCCAGCTCGGGTTGTTTGCTAAAGAGGATATCGCGCCTGGGGAAATCATATTGCGAGAGTCTTCCTTCTTAACAGCTACGAATCGTCTCCATGACGATTTCTGCGACGCATGCAATGGTCCATTACCTGACCTCTCCTCGGAAAATGCAGCAGTCGCATGCGAGGACTGCGATGATATCATTTTCTGCAGCTCTTCCTGCGCAGATGTTGCCCAGGATATCTACCACGGAGCGGTTTGTGGACAGGATGGCTTAGCCTCCATCGGGAAAAGCACATCAGACCCAAAAGATAAGGCTGACTACCTCTACCTCCTCCTTCTCGGCCGCGCCATCGCCATGGCCGCAACTCAACAAATCCACCCCCTCGAACTCTCCGAAGTGAAATACATCTGGGGAGACTTCCACCCCTGGGACGACCTTCAGGCCCTTACCAACGATCCATCGTCCTACCCGGCAGGCTCTACCCTCCCCTTCTCCTTCCAGCTAAACATCCTCCAACCGATGCGCATGCTCGAAGAGATGGAAATTGACCCTTTCTCCTCCCTCCAGCTCTACGATACCTGGATCCTAAACACCCTCTACGCAAAATTCAGGGGTACTGCGTCTGGTAGACTTTCAACATGGGACGGTGGACCAGAAGTATGTGCTGTGCATCCGCTATGGTGTTTGGCAAATCATAGCTGTGATCCAAATGTTAGGTGGGAGTGGGGTGGGGAGATCACTTTTGTGGCTAGGGAGGATGAGAGGAGGGTTAAGTGGAAGAGTGGTGGTGACGGTGATGGCGGTGAGTTGGAGTCGAGTGGGAAGGGTGGAATTAGGAAGGATGAGGAAATTTTGAATCATTATTGCGATGTTGGGTTGGGCGTTAAGGATAGGAGGGAGTGGGCTATGGGTGCGTTGGGTGGTGCATGTTTGTGCGAAAGGTGTGTGTTTGAGGCTGGGGAGAAGAGTTGATTGAGATGAATGCTTCTTGCGGAGAAGGGGAATCTGATACGGCCGATCAGTTACGATCATATTTGTGGTTACAAACCTGGTGACCAGCCTTTTAGAATTTCACGACGTAGGTCAGTTAGTTAGATAAATTGAGAATTTTGAATCTTTCCTGTAGCTCTGTTGTAAAGGGTATCTATTAATCTCGGCCAACGTGTATGCATGCTAAAAATCATAACAAGGTAGACAAAATATGCATCAATCGTTAAACAAAAAGTAAACCTAAGTGTATGTCGTGGGTTAAAGTCGGATAGGAAGAGAGGGAAGAATCGGTTTCACTTCTTATACCCGTCCTCTTACTTTGCATGGTTGACTAGCTCCTCATAGAGGCCGTCGGGTATCTTCCGAACAATCAAAACCGTAAGCGCAATGATTTCTTTAGCGTCGAGGGGTGGGAAAGATCGAAGTATCTTATTTGGGCTATAGAAAGGTATTGTTAGTCACAACAAACTAGGACTTGGACAGTGGTGCTTACTTTGAACTGGAAAGAATTGAATCTCTCATTCTAATCAACTGTGCCACAATGCAAAGAATATTCAAATGTGGGCCGTATGCGAACAGAAAATCCCACAGGTGTAATACCTCTGGCAGAGGTGGAGTACATGCACACATGGTGAGAACTGAAGGGAATGCATAGAGTTCGGCATGCATCCCCCGGCTAAAGAGGTGGTTTGCCAACTTCGGTTCGACAACTTCGAGACACTTATCCACCAGCTTGAGACCCTTGTGTACCCCATCCATGGCGCCCCTAATGTATCCTGGACATTCTCGGGTGACGAAATAGTGGAATAGAGCAAAGGCTTCGACTTCACTGCGGGCCGCGTAGAGAAATGGTGCGCAGAGAACGTTCATGCCTTGTACATAGACTGCGGAATCTGCCGTGGCTGATTGCGGTGCAGGTGGGCTTGGAGTATCCTGATTTATATCCACCTCGTTGGCTAGAGCTGATCCTTCACTTCTATGTTTCATGTGCCCCGAGGGAGAGCGGGATTGGGTGTTTGCGCGCTTAGCATCGTGGATCCTCCAAGCAACAGCATTGAGAAGTCTAATTAGGCTCGCTTCTGTGACACGACGTTTAAATAATGGGTCTGTAGCAAGGGTGCGGAAGGTATCGTTGCGAATTTTTGTGTAGGCGGGGGACCGTCCTCTATGGACAAGGGCGAGGTAATCATCAGTGGGGAAGGGTTCGAGACGAAGGAGGGCGAGCCAGAGGTATATTCGATTAGGGGACTACGTACACATATTAGTACGCCAGATAAATTGATTTTTTTTTTTGGATAGGGGACATACCATGCCATCAATATCCGAGTCAACGCGGTTCGAAAGAACAAGATATCTCAGTTCCTGGAGACCCTCCTCGACATCCCCATTTGGTGGCCCATCCCGTAAGAGAGTATCAAGAGTCGACCTCTTACCCGTCCCAAGAGAGGGTCTAGATTTCCGTCCCGATCCCGATTGTCTATGTGCGGGCATCGAAGACCTACGGCTTATAGCAACATCGCTATTCGATCTCGTTCGACTATGCGATGGCATCGTTCCCGTTCCCGATGGCGTCGGCGTCGGTTGGTCATTTGTGAATGCATCGCCTGAGTTTCCACGGAGGCCAATTGTACCCGCATTGCGCTGTAGCTGCTGGCGTTGCTGCGTTATTAACGAAGGGGAGTTTGAGGATAGTTGCTGGTGGGATTGGAATTTTCTGAGAGCTCGAGGTGATTGAGGAGTTGGTGGAGCGCCGAGGATCGGGTAGTTGGAGGGATGCTGTGGTTTTGATGAAGCCATGATGCCCTCCGCGACGTTTAGTAGAAGGAACTTTGTTGATATCTTACGTTATGCCGGTGAAGTGGTGGGGAGGAGTTGCGACTTATCGCGATCTTCTTGCTATCGGGAAGTCCGTGCGTTAAACGCGATCTAAGCTTATCCAGGGATTCGGTGTCTTGGCGCTACAGCCAATGGTTGCGGTCGAGGTACCCGAGAGAGAGGAAGGTTAAACGCCCAAAGATGAGTGCGCTTTAATGGTAGAGGCGAGCTTTGAAGAAACGCTTTAATGGGGATTTATTCGGTAAAATACTTGAAGAAAATACAGTCGTTAAGCCGTTTACTCCATCCCAATCCATTTACAGGTGAACGCTGGTTAATGGGCATCTACTCCGTTTTGCCCCTCAGAGGCTTGCCCCGATTCTGCACCACCCGTAATACTTCCTACAAACTCTTGATAGTGGAAAACATCTCCCCTTCTTCCCCCTCCTCCAGTCTTCATCCCCCTCTTGCCAAAAGCTTTCTTGCCCGTGAAACCACTCACAACGTCATCGATTTCTCTTTCGGTCAATGGGCTCTCACCAGCCTCCGGACTCGTATGTATTAAAGCATCTCGAAGTTCGTCTAAATCAATCTGACCGCTATCGTCATCATCGAAAGCCGAGAAGGCGTTGAGGAGCTCCTCCTGGGAAGATAGCGGGGCTAATAGGTTAGAAAGGGTGTTGAGGAAGGTCGGAAGATTAATCGACTGAGGAGCTCCGGGAGGGAAGTATCGAGAGGTTGCTGATGATGATGAGTCTTGGCCTAATCAAGCATGATAGTATTAGTAGCTATTCAGCGAATTCAATAACACCAAGGCCTATCCTACCCAGATTTAAAAGTATATCAGCTACATCGTCTCTATTCACCTGTCCGTCGCCGTCTCTGTCGAGAGCTTGAAAAGCTTCCCGCATTTCGCGGAGTTGTGCCGGTCTAAGTTTCTCCAGTGCATCATTATCAATCGTGCCGCTCGCATTCCCATTCGTTTTATTCATCATAGTACTATAACTCCTCTGGGAGCCAGTCTCCCGCGTCGGTGATTCAGGAAGCTCCCGGAATTTTGGGGCTGCGATGGGGCTGCTTCCGCCTGTGAAAACTTCCCCATCTTCGGCAGTATGGGATTGATTTAATTTACTTGGTGACTGGACTGGTGTATAGCCTCTTCCGGGAGAGCTGCCCGGAGTGTGTGGATGGAGAACTGTTGAGGGAGAGACTGAAGATTGTCTGCGGAATGGCGAGGTCCGGGGAGAGCCAAAGGAGAGGGGAGAGGGTTTGTATGGGGTAGTGTTGGGGGTTACCTATACATGCACACCGATTGTTAGCTATGCAAAGTATTTGAGATAACGCTGATATGAGAATGCGACCATACCATTGTGCTGTTTGCCTCCCTAGAATTTGAAAGCGCAGGGTATGAAGTCTCTTGATTTGTCCGTATTTAATAAAAGAGCCCGAGAGTATTTATCAGCCGTAGAAATTTAACTCATGGACTTCAACCATAACGTCGTCGCAAGAGTTCACTGCTGCTTATCGCCCATCAAGATAGACGATTAAGAAAGTAAACAAAGGGATGATAGTATTTCCGTTCCGCAAAGCTTGTCTTCGGTCTTAGTCATCCTGACTGGAACCATGGCACGTGCGTATCATTGGCGTTTGGGATACAGAAAAGATACGAAAGATACGTACTAGTTTCCTTTTTGGGTTGTGGAGAAAAGAAAGTGAAGGTGGAGAGGCAAAGAGAGAGACGACAACGAAGTTCATCCGATGTTGGAGAGGATGCCATGGACATTCTCCCATTGCTATCCCTTTCTCTCTTTTCCTGGTATATAGCACCACGCAATCCCGCTCGTCCGTCCCCATAAGGACCAGGTTCGTTGACCCGTTGGGCTCTTAACCCCTGAACCATGTTTGCTCCTGTGCATTTGAAGCTATCGCTGACAACTGTTTCCTACTTAGCTCTCTCCCACCCCTAGTCTTAAAGGACACGACTATGCCATTGATATCCCAAACTTCTCCGGCGCAGTAACATCCTCTCTTGAACATACGCCATCATGTCGAAGACCCTCCCCCATCGCCCATCCACCAATGGCTCCCAGGACAAGCAGCCAGCTTCGTTTGCTTCGTTTCCCGCCTCTGGAAATACAAGCGGTGGAGGGCCACCGAAGTTGAACCGGCAAGAATCGCTTGCGCAAAGGTCTCCCGGAAACTCAGGGCCATCCTCGAGGCAACGGTCTGCGGAGCCAAGGAAGAAGAGATACAAGTCTCAATACCCCCTCGATTCGCCCGAACGCCATGTCGAATATATTCTGGTCGCGTCCTTCCATATAGATCGTGGCCCGATTATGGAACATCAGTATCCTGGTGCCATCAGTGGGGATGAACATATGCTTGCAGAACTCATGTTGCCTGACCAGACGCACGTCCGAAGTCAGGATTGGACCATATTTTTTTTACATAAGGATACCAGTGCCGACGAGGAGGAATCCCAAGACAATGAAGGCCAGAAGGGAGGGGACAACGAGGGCGGTGGGAACGGGTCCGAGGGTGATGGTCAAGATTCGGAAGGTTCAGAAAAACTAAATGAAGATGAAGCTGAGGATGAGGAGGATGGCGAAGAAGGTCCACCCTTGATGTATGTTCTCAACCTTGTAAATACGAAGCAGGACAACACGGCGAAACGGTATGTCTCCCAAATCCTTCATGTTATCTTCATCCGCGGGCTAATATATATAACAGAGGAGCTGTTGTGAAAGCAATGGCCATTTGTACGCGGCATTCCTTTCTCCATATATATAAGGTAAATTCCCGTCTTCTGCTAAAAGAATTCTGCTAACAACCACAGCCTTTACTTCTGCTGGCTCTAGAAGATTATTTTAATTCACCCTTCCCTGAAACGTTAGCGTCACTATATCATGCCGTCAACGCGATGGACCTCTCACTAATGCCCCGGCTTTCCCTTCTTGAGCGGCATGTTTTGCAAGCCAGTGATGCGAAAGATATGTTTGTTGAAAAGTTTGAACGTATGATCCAACAGCGCCTAGAGGACGAAGCTGCTGCCAGAGGGGACCAGCCTCCAGAGTCACCAACAAAACTAGAATCGCGTTACTCCGTTCCGAGGGACACCCACGAATTCGAGACCAAAGTCATGTACAACGACATACCAATCCCTGTTAAAGTTCCTACCGCCATATCCCCCGAGACCGTCGGCGATTTCTCCTTGATCAAGTTAATACAAATATTTTCACATACCCATTCCACCTCTCCCCAGCCGTTCGCGCTCCATCCTCACCTTACGACCAGTGGCGCATATACGCACCCAATTATTGTCTTAGTGAACGCTTTACTTACCCAAAAACGGGTAATATTTTTAGGACACAACCGCCCATCAGGTGAAGTTGCTGAAGCTGTTCTGGCTGCTTGTGCTCTCGCCTCTGGTGGCATATTACGTGGCTTCTCACGGCATGCTTTCCCATACACCGATTTATCGAAGGTTGATGACCTACTCAAGGTACCTGGTTTTGTTGCTGGTGTTACCAACCCCGCCTTCGCCAATCACCATGAATGGTGGGATCTTCTCTGTGACTTGCCAACTGGCCGCATGAAGATTAGCAATCGCATCGACCCTGCACCAGTTACGGAAGGACTGGTCTACTTCCAACAACAAACTCCAGCAGCCCCAGCCAATGGAGCTTCCGCATCGAACTTGGCTGACCCAACGGGGGATAATCTCTTTATGGAGGATATCGTTCGAAGTATTGCATCCAGACATGGTGAAGGCGCCATACGCGCAAAGTGGCGAGCATATATCACGAAATTTGTGAGAATATCTGCTACATTTGAGGAAATCGTCTACGGCGCTTCGGCTCTCTACATCATGGGCCCCGGAGAAGAAGCGTCAGCTGAAAGCCCGAGCGGGACGCAGCCAGATCCATCCGATCCTGCCACGCTTCGCGGCCATGGATATGTATGGTCGGATGAAGCCTCCAAACAGCGCGAGCTATCTGCTTCGGTATCCCGTATTGAGGGCTGGCGAAATACACGCTCTTACTACGCATTCATTCAGGATATTACTGCTCTTTACAGTGCTGCGAGGCCTGTTAAATCCCTCGACCTCCACCATCATCACGACAGATTACGTACTCTTAAACTGTCACACGCGGACTCTGGCGCTATATACCTTGCTCTGTCTGCAGCCGTCAGGAACTATAGCGACATTTGTCAGCTCCTGACTGTTACCCCAGAAAGTAACGCGGGGTTGTTTTATATAAGCATGGGCCTTTTCCATCCCGATTCGGCTGTTCGAGAAGCAACTGTCGATCTAGTGGACCGGATCGCAGCCCACGAAGCTGGAAGGCATTTCTGGTCACACCTTGGAAGATTCGCAAAACTTGGATATATGCGAGTGAAGCGGGAGAAGGATGGGTTACCCAGTCCTGGCTTGGTACAGGGCTTTTCGGCAAACCAAGGCACGCAGAGTCTTGCAGGGGTAGCATTGGGTGATGGCCCAGGGACCAGGAGAAGTTGATTTATCTTTTACGACCTCTTATTCTGCCCTTTTAATGATGTATATGCCGTTATTTGATTTTCCTTGCCGCATCTTTCTCCATGACCTCTTCTTCTCTTGCAAGACTCACTTGCCACAGTATGTTGCAATATATCCCAATCCAAAGAGTTTAGCTACTCCAAGCCGTGAGGCTTTTCCCTAACATTTCAAATTCTCCCGGATAAACACCGTTAGTGTCTGCACGTACGAAGCGTCCCGGCAGTTTAACGCCCTACGCATTGTTTCTAGACTATTAGATACATTTACTTGCCTAAAGGCCCAAGAAATGTATGAGATCATAAGTATGAGGTCAGTTGCTTTTTCTATACCATGCAACGGCTATCCAATCTTCCAATACTTTGGAGACAACAGATCTAGTGGTGGTCTTAAGTGGAAACAAATAGCCCCCACCTCGGCTCTAAAATACCGTTGTTTGTTTCTACTCAGGATTAGAAACCAAACAATGGTATCTTTCTATATTCATAGGTGCACCCGTCGCTGCTGTATAATATGTCGAGGGTGAATTCAAACTTTTGATACCCACACCATTATATGAAACCAGTTTGCTGATGAACAGCAAAGAGAGGACTCACAGGGTTTATATGACTCTTTTATTGTCTACCCTCAAGGCCGCAATTCACGGTTTGACTAAATGGGGGTGGAGGCAGGTTTTACCTATAAATACTCTACCTACCCCTTTTCTTTCTTCCTCAACGACGTTCTTCGATATAATTTAATCCAAGAATACAATCTCGTATACCACAAAAATGTTGGCCAACTTGATCCTTCTCGCTTTCGTAGCTGCCCAGGCAGTCTGCGCCCGGTTCGTCATGTATCTTGACGAGTACGTCTCCTTTCCCCTAGCTCAGAGCCCAACCCCTCTAGAAACCGATATCTGTTCCTATACTAATCTCGTCTATATAGATACCACAAAACCATTCTCCCAGGCCCAAATATTACCACTGGTATTGACCACGTTATAATAAGCGCGGCCAAATCCACCCTCTTCACGACGGACCCAGCGGAGCCATTTGAGCCTTTCATGTCGGTTGCAAATGTCACCAACCTCTTTGATAAGGGAACGAAGGTGCTTATAGCCGTTGGTAACTGGGGGGATAATGCTGGTTTCTCTCTTGCTGCGACAAATGAAACTACAAGGGCTCTGTTTTCAAAGAACGTTGCCGCGACGCTTGATACTCTTGGAGCTGATGGAGTTGGTAAGTTTGGTGTCCTTGTTGAGCTTGGGGATGCTTATTACACAAAGCTAACTGAAATATAGATATCGACTGGGAATACCCAGGAGGTAACGGTGACGATTATAAAAAGATTCCGAATTCAGAAAGGGTTTCTGAGATAGAGACTTTCCCTCTTCTACTAGCAGAGATTAGGGCTGCGATTGGGCCTTGCAAGCTACTTTCTATAGCCGTGCCTGGAAAGGAAGTAGATATGATCGCGTATACCCCTGAGCAGGCACCGAAAATATGGGAATCTGTCGACTTTGTCAATGTAAGTCATATCGCCTTAATATTCATACCCCGTCTCGCCTAATACTAACCTTTTCAACAGCTAATGACATACGACCTAATGAACCGCCGAAACAACATGACTACCCACCATACAGGTGTCCAAAACTCCCTAGAAACAGTAGATAGATACCTCGCCCTAGGCCTAGATCCACAGAAGATTAACCTAGGCTTCGCATACTACGCGAAATGGTTTACCACATCACCAATAGGCGACTGTGGAGAAAACCCAATCGGTTGCCCCACCGACGTCCTCGAGAACCCCGATGGAACTGACGCGGGAAAGTCTGGAGCAATTACCTTCGAGAAGGGGAATATGGCTCCCGCGCCCGAAAACCTGGAAGTATCTACTGACGCTCAGTGTGGTGCTGCTGTTGGTATGAGGTGTGAACCGGGACTTTGTTGCAGTCAGTATGGGTCTTGGTATGCCTCTGCCCCCCAAATTTCCTTTCTTTACCAGATCCCGGGGTCTAACGTTAGTTTCAGCGGCAACACAGCCGAACACTGCGGCCTAACCTGCCTTCCTTCCTATGGCGACTGTCCCGGCCCAACTATCTCGTCTTCCTGGCTCTCCGCCCTCGCAGACAGCAAAACAGACACCCAAGGTGGAGGTCAGTATTTTTGGGACGCTGACGCCAATATCTTCTGGACGTGGGATACGCCCGAGCTTATGAGGGAGAAGTTTGAGAATATTGTAGGGGACAAGGGCTTGGGTGGGGTTATGGCTTGGAGTTTGGGGGAGGATAGTGAGAGTTGGAGGCATATTGGAGCGATGAGGGAAGGGGTGAAGAATAGTGTGGCTGCGCCAGGGTGTAGGAAGAAGAAAGCGTCTGGAGATCGGGGATTGTGAGATGTGGGAAGGGAGATCGTTGAACGACGAGAGGCAGAAGGTTTGATGTACGGCTGGTTCGAATTTTTATGAGGTGTAATAGCTCATCATGGTCTTGGAGTTTTTGCAGATCTATACCAAGCATATTTACTTCACATTACAAGCTTCACCTCAAAGACCAAATCGAATATTCTTATAAATCATATTATTAAATAAACACCTTCTTTTCCCTCCCTTTTGAAAACCTGTTGAAGAGAAGAAAAGTTTCCAAAGACTCGGGGATATAAACAATATATAACGCTCAGTAGTCAAACAGCCCAGCCCGCACTCCAGCTAAAGTACACACACAAGAAGAATAAAGATATTGTATCAAATGTCAAAAAAACGAGTGCGAGAATGGAAATGAGGCAAACAAGAAAGGATATTAGTCTTAACCGTACGTCCCAGATCAATATAGCAAAGACAGCATAACTCCAGCGCTCAGCAGCGAAGCGAATCCCATCGACATTGAACCCAAGCTAGCAGGAGCAGCGTCGATGGCCGGTAGCGTGCCGAGCTCCACCGTCGTATTCACGAAGCTCGGCCCGCAGGTTATACTAATCAACTGCGCTGCGGGCATATAGGTATCCACAAGCGGTTGGCCTTCCACTCTGGCTGTATCGGCGAAAATCTCCATTGTTGCCTGTAAACATCGATTGCAGGAGGGGCGGACGCCTCCGGGAAACGGGCTGCCCAGAGGAAGCAAGTAGGGGTAGGAGTCCTCTGGGTTACTGACGTTCGTGGCGGCATCAACGTAGCAGTAGCTGTGGGTAAGTGGGTTTTTGAGGCAGGTTGCGCGGTACAATGCTTGATATGAGATGAGTCCGTTATATGCGGCTCGAACAACGGATTGGTTATTCTCGAGTTCCTGGCCACAGTTGGCGTCGTCGCCCAACTGTGTGGCTAGGTCGATCATGACAGCTGTACAGTCTGGTTCGGAAACGGCGCATGAGGCGTCGAGTACTCGAGAGACCGCAGGAGCAGAGTTGGAGAGTTCAAAAAACCCTAGCGAGTTCTTGATAAGTAACGACATGGGATGGCAATCAAGAAAGGTGGAGTTCTTCCGGAAATCTTCGAGGAACTTGGGGCAATTCGGGGTCGTGAAATTGGTACCGATATTGCTGTCGAACGGTTCTGGAAGAGGGCTATCGGATCCAATGGGTGGGGCGGTTTGGATCTCAGTGTCTGCGCTGATGGTACCACTTGCAGTGACTGTTAGGGCATCAGCAGTGGATGTGGTCGTGATACTACTTTTCTCGCTGCTGCTAGTAGTGACGGGAGGTTTATCGTCATTATCGGGCTTCTTAGTTTCATCTTTGGGGTTCGAATCGTCGGATGGGTGCTCTGGCGAACCCTCATGGTCGTCATCTGGTTTCGTATCGCCTTTTCCAGCTGGTGACTTGGTATCATCAGAAGGCTTCGACGGGTGGCCTTTATCATCATTATCTTTTTGATGTTCTGAATGTTCATCTGGTGAGTCGGCCCGTGGGGTTAATGCAATCTCGTTGATCTCGTCGACATCGTCTTGTCGAGCCCCCCGCCCAAGGATCAAAGAATGAGACTTAGAATGGGAGAGTTTGTCGACATGGCCAGGAGCGCATGTATTATCGGGACTTGCGATAACAGGAGAGCATAGCGTTAAGAGTAATGTCGTCAGAATTAAGAATAATGAGGCTAAGTGGGACAATGAAGATCGGCGATTTGCGGAGACTGGACGTCGCCGACCGGGCCGTAGATTCTCACATATCGGGCGTATCATGGTAGAAGACAAGGAACTTTGTGGTAACGATCGTGGTGAACGGTCATCAATCAAGTGTTCGGCGATGGAGCAACTTGGTGAGAGGTTCAGAAAAGTAACGAGCGTAGGTCGCCGAGGCGGGTCAGCGTGAGAATCGACGTCCTTGCGGGGTTCTCATGACAAAAGGCCCATGTACACCAGAGCAAGGTGGATTTGACCGGGTTTGGGAGTAAAAGCCTTGTTCTGCGGGCGATTTTCGACGAAGTCGGTCGTAGTTTTGTATCGAGGGAAGCGCAAACCCAAGGGATAATTGTGGAAGATATTTGAATGTCAAGATATCTTTAGCACCACACGACAGGTCTTTTTCTGAAATAGAAAAAGAATGCACGTCGGATGACGAATATTTCTGTGGTATTATCCCCTCTCCTTCCGCGTCGACATCCCTTTCGTTGACGGTTGATCCAGGGCCGACTGTGGTTAAAAATAAAGAAGGCACCGACTGCGCCGGGTATTTTCTCGTTCTTGTACTCTGGACTCACGTTGTCCTGCGGCTTGCACCAATATTTTCTCAGCAAAACAGCCGTTCCACTCAGACGAAAGACCCCCTTGCTGTTATGTTTGAAGCATGGGGTGTGATCCCTGTTTAGCTGCAGCTAAGCCTGACCACAATCAACTAAAAATCTAAAAACGTTCAAGGATGGCTGACGATAAAAGTCGAACGCTGAAGATTCGAAAGAAAAGAGCAAGAGGAAATGAACAGAAAAAGGGAGCGAGAGAGGCCAGCTGTGGGCACCCTACCGCGACGAATAGTCATCAGAAAAATCCTTTCCTCAAGAATCGTCGCTTCCCGGTGTCACCACGAACTATCGGAAAACGGTCCAGGAACATCCCCACCCGATGCCTGTTTCCGTTGCAGCGCCAATGGACGGTTTCGGGAGCTGACATGGGAAATGAAGAGCAAAAAAAGGTCTCAGGCTTTCTCAGCCCGTCCACGCTGCACACTTTCCATGCAAACAATGCACCACGCTAACAACGCTACGCCCAACATGGACTAAGTGACAACAGATTTGGAACCCTAAAATACGAGGCGTGTCAGAACCATGTAGTCTAGACTTATGGGGGAAGGGAAAGGCTACGATTCTTACGATGCAAGCCAGCCTGTCGCTCAGCTGCTGTCTTGTTGAAGGTTTATATATGAATTATTTCTCAACATCTTCGTCTCCTTCATCCCCGATCGCATTTCGCATTTCGTGTCTTCTTCTTCAGCGCAAGGAAAGTCGTTGTTGTTGTTGTTAATTAAAGATGTTGATCGCCAAGGTCTAGAACCTGGTCCATTTTAGGATATGAGAGGTCTTATCGTAGTAATGATCTCCAGGGACGCTACACCTTTTCGGTCGACTCCTTCTTCACTTAAATTCAACGTGAACCTCCCGGACAAAGGGGTTCACGGTCTCTTTCTCCAAGTTCTTCACTTTATAGTCGGAGTACGCAGATTCATATTCACGAAGCAACTTGCCAGAATGAGTACCTTTGGCCTCATCAGAGAGAAGATTCCCGCAATCAACTATTTCGTTGGCATTCGGTGTCCATCGAGCGTCGCCTGCGCGCAGAGGTAAAAAAGAACCACTGACGACGGGCTTCGAGAGATATTTGGGGCAGAGGTGTTGGAACGGTCGCAGACGCGGCTGAGGTTACCCGTTGCAGGTGCCCAAACCAAATTTCCCGAGAATGGCTGCATGCAATACGAGAAAACCATCCCTTCTCTCGCCTGTCCTGAAGCCTGGAAGCCGCCAGTGGTCAACGATATCTTTCTTGAAGGCATCAAAAACAATTTCCTTCTTTGGTGACTTCGATCTTAAATGGGCTCTACGAGTTCAAGTCTTAGCTCAAACTTCTGTCCAATTGCCATCCCATTCGGTCAGAGCATGAACTCAAGAGACCGAACATGATCTCTGACCTTACGAGTTTGTTTATAACCTTCCAAGTGCTATCTCCAAACATGTGAAAAATGAGGAAGAGAAAAAGCTTGGAAGTAAACAACGGTTCCTTTCTTCCACTATTTTTATTCTATATGGCGATCTCGCTCATGAGATAATGAAAGCACATAAAGCAAAATCCGCTCATCATCCACTGCTCTCATCCACAAAATCACTCTTTCCCCTCCGTCTAGACTCCCATTTCGAGGACCCCATCATAAGCGCAGTGGACAGCCACTCCTGACTGTGGATAATCCTCGCAAATCCACTTCGTCCCAGGAGCTCCCCCATTGGCATTCGAACTCAGCAATATTTGCCCTTCCTCAGCGATCGGGCCAGATACTCTCTCAAGCCCCAACGTGAAGAGGTTAAAATCAACAGGACCTTGGGGAAATTTGATATAGTATTGGCTGTTGTTGCATCGGGCGCTCTCTTTGGGCGTTGATCCGTAGGTCCTAGAATAAACCAGTCAATTACCTGTTCTCTTCGAATTTCCCCTATGCATGGGAATTTGAGGCTTACCAGATGAGGTTGCAGTCGGTGGGAGTGTCGTCTGGGTAGTTCGAATCGGTAACGACGAAATGCATATAAGCGGATGCGATATTCGAGCTTTGAGCCCAGAAATCGGTAATTTGGATAGAGTGGTTTTGGCGTTTGACGTCGGCAGGGGCCGCGAAAGCTGAGCTGGCAGCTAGAAGAAAGGTGGCGATGGTGGACTTCATTGTGGATATATATTTGGGGCGAATGGACCTAGAGAGTAGATGGGTGTTTAAAGCCTGTGGTGTGTGGTTTGATACTTCGAGGATGTTTCTTGATAGAGATTGAAGATAGGAGGGAAACATAGAGGTATTTATATCATTGAACTACCTATCCCTATATCACCGCCCTGTTTCCGTGAGACATCTCAGCATCCGAATGCTTCAGTAACATCGAGCTCTCATCGTCGGCTGTGTGCGGCAAGCGACGTCGGTCCCTGAAGGCTGAGCTGGGAGAGAACTAAAACACGACAAGTGAGCATCGAAATCGACTCGGACCGGGCGCTTGCTGTAAACTTCCAAGGTGCTGATTGGCATAATTATCAAGTCTTTCCCATCGGTGTCAGACGAATCAACTCTTGTTTGTGCCAAACTGCACAAAGTTCGACACTCCAAGATTCTCCAAGATTTGTTCGTGGTCTCAAACTCTCGACTTTTGTTCGTCACCGATTTAGTGCTGACGGAGATTTTAGCGATTCCTCGCTCGGGATATCTATATATATCCGCGTAAAGATCCTCAAGACAGACCGAATGATGGCTGAGATGAGTACAGTTGAGATTTGTCTCAGAATCATCTTGTTTCAACCTCACATTCGCCAGGTAGATGTGCTGTTCGCCGAGAAGATTATTATTTTCCCATCCATTAAACAGAATATATCGGCAGATCAAAATCCACAGAGCTCCCTTCAAAGCGGTCCCTTTCTAACCCAACTTTCGTCCAGCCGCCATCATCGGTAATTTCTCCCTACCATTGCCCTCAGATGAGTTCTTCCCCGGAGGCAATATCTATGGCTGTAATAACAAGGAGGCATCCCTCAAAACTGCCGAGAACCCGAATATAAATGCAAGGTCCCGGGTATCAAGGGGTCTCTCAGGCTCCGTCCACACTCAAGTCTCACAAGTACGCCACGAATTGTTCCGATTTATATCGGGTACATGCGCACACAAATATGGCGAGAGATTCTCCGCCGTTGCCTTCATAGCCGGGCACTTTAACCATATAGTCGCGATGGCGGTTGCCCCCAGCCGATGACATGAACCTTATTCCCTTGATAATAAAGTTGCTCCCACTCAATTTACTGATCGGTAATTAAAGATATAATAATCGTCTCCAAGTCGATATCAGAACGTGAGGTACTTAATAAACGCGGTGTTCCCCGACGATGGAGGTAAAAAGACGTCGATGGAGTCAGGAACCAAATTGACTCACACTAGCCCAGAGGGGCAAAATTTGCTGATAAGATAAGCTTCCCCATAAAATCTTCATCCCGCTTATTCGAACGTCAGATTTTCCTTTTCTCCTTGTCTCCCTGTCCTAAATTTTTAGATATCAGAATCCTTCGCTTCCTTTCTGTAGATCCATCATTCGAACAGAAGACTCGATGTCTTCCGAATTTCCGGCACCCGAAACTCGGGTACTCGCCATAGCAAGTCATGTATGAGCAGAAGCCCCACCCTAAAATCCCGCCTCTACCGGTCTTGCAGATGCTTGCATATTCCGTTCATTCGGATGTATAACTGCTGTGAAATTTAAGCTAACTCAGACATATGGGAGAGGGGAGAGCTCTGCCTCCTTCTTCTCCGATATCCGTGATATGTAAAGGTCGTCTACGGGTGCGTACACCACAGCCGTATTCAGTTGTTGCCGAGCATGTCATTTTGGAGCGCAGCTTGTCTGACTTCTTTTTGTAAACTAGATATGTCGGAAACACGATGGCGACTTTCGCCATGCAGGCTATGGGATGTGAAGTTGCAGCCCTGAATACAGTTCATTTTAGTAAGGCATACCCCATTCTCTTACCCCCTTTTTTCGCAAGCGTCTGGGACAGGTATGCCTGGTTAGGTTCATACTGGGCCTACATGTCACATATCTACTGTCCAATTCTTGCTTCTATAAATTGATCTTTTCCTTTCTATTTTTGTCTCCGAGTCCCGATCCCGTTGGATTCTTGCTAACCATCTTATTCTTGAGTCAAAAAGGCAACCATGCTGGCTATAGACAACTCAAAGGAACGAGGACTTCTGCACAAGAGATTGGTGATATATATGAGGGCCTATGCCAGAGCTATCTCACCGACTTCGACGTCCTGCTTTCCGGATATGCACCAAGTGCCGCAGCCGTCGAGGCAGTCGGCAAAATAGCAATGGATATACAGCAAAAGGCTGAGAGTAAACCTGGTTCTTTTTTCTGGGGTAAGAATTTCCCCCTGACTGCATTTCTCGATACTGATTGTTTCCATTCACTAGTCCTCGATCCTGTCATGGGCGATCGGGGGAGGATATACGTTAATGAAGACGTCGTGCCTGCATACAAGAATGTCTTGCAGCATGCAGATCTGATATTACCGAACCAATTCGAGACCGAGTAAGTACCATCTATACCTGCACCTAGACCTGTATACAAAATCAGAACTGTTTGCTCTGTTCACGGTTCCTGGTACAAGGGGTGGCAGGATAGCGCCGTTCCATTGGGTTTGAGGCAGGTTATGGCTCAAAGTTTGGTCAAAAACCTAACCAGGCTACAGGTTACTCTCAGGCGTAAAAATCACGTCTCTATCTATCCTAGCTGAAGCTATCACGATCCTTCACAAAACATATAAAGTCCCTCACATCATTGTGACATCTGTACAACTGCCCTCCGAAACTCCCAACTCTTCGGATACCCTTTCTTTATCTTTAAACACACTCTCGATCATCGGCTCTACCACTCGCTCCGACGGATCACCCCGACTTTTCAAGGTTGATGTCCCAGCCCTAGACTGTTTCTTTAGTGGGACAGGGGATATGTTCGCCGCATTAACAGTCGCACGGCTACGTGAAGCTGTCTTCGCTGATGACTCTCCAACCCCGGTTCGAAACGTCAAGTCGTGGATCTCATCGGATGATGTAGAAGCCACAGAGCTTCCGCTTGCGAAAGCTACTGTGAAGGTTCTGGCGAGTATGCATGATGTGTTAGAAAGGACTATGGCGGCTCGGATACGAGAGCTTGAGGGATCTTCCTCATTATCGAATTCACTAGATGGGGCCAATTCGAATAATCTGCCTGACGCTGAAAAGCAAAAGCTAGACCATCTCCGCGAGACGAAGGCTGCGGAAATCAGGCTCGTTCGGAATGTTGGCTTGTTGAAGAACCCGATCACGAAGTTTGTTGCGCGGCCGTGGAGTGTATGAAAGCGCCCGAAAATCATTTATGGCCCTAACTCCCATAACGGTTTTGGGGCAAAGGCTGAAGAAAAGACTACTATGTACCTATCTTACTAGAAACATGTACCCGCATCATAGATAGAATTGTTAGATTATAAATTCAACATCAGAATTTCCCTTGTTTCTCTCTGGAAACGTTCATTATCATTTTTTATTCATGATCAACTCTATGTGCTTGCGTCTCGCAGAAGAACATTCTAATCACGCGTAGGAGTGTGATACGGAAGCGCAAAATAAGATCTAACCTGTGCTGCCGAAGCCTCCTGTTCCTCGGACACTTTCTTCGAGCTGATCAACGACGAGGACAGAGGGGGTATAGATCTATGAGTAAAGGGTTAGCTCATCGACTTCAGCGATTGGGATTCCTAGACTAGAGGAATAAATAATACTCTGGCGCTGCCGAGATATCCTGCGATATAGAAAGGGGAGAAGCCGACTTACTCTCTCAAGAACCAACTGTGCAATGCGGTCTCCCTCCTTGACTGGATAGCGGGTATGCGTTAGTTAACCATCTAGTTTCGCATAAAAAAAGTGGTACAACGAACCAGTAAAGTCAACGTCGGAGAAGTTGAAGAGAAGGACTTTCACTTCTCCACGGTAATCTGCGTCAATGACTCCAGCACCGGTGTCGATGAAATTCTTTGACGCGAGGCCACTTCGGGGTGCTATACGCCCGTCTGTAATTTGGGAGTCAGTGAGAAGGTTTCTTTACTTTGTTTATGATTTCTCTCCTTCTTTTAGGCTACAGGAGGGCGCGATAAGGGGGGATTTAAGGAAACATAGAATAGGGGGGGTGTGGATAAAAAACGAGATAGTCGAGTGAGGAACAATAAATAAAGTAAATAAAAATCATCACATACAAGTACCCTCAGGGACCGCAATTGAAATGCCCGTATCTACCAGCCCTTTACCCTTTGCGGGGATAGTGGTCTCCTTTGCGCTGTAGACATCATACCCCGCGGCAAAAGCAGATCCGCGCGTCGGAGCCTTGGCTGACGGGACGAGCAACTTGACAAGAAGTTGAGGAGGTGGGGTGGTCGCGTCGGTATCAGCCATTTCGGAAGTTTCTGCTGTCTTCTTTGGCCGTTTTGCGAGGGGTGAATTGGGGAGAGATGGGGGTTGGTGTTGTGTGGTTGTGGTGGTGGTATCTGATGGTGGGGGAGTGGTCTCTTTGGTCATGGTAGGATGCAATGCAACGCGTGATTTTTGCTCTTGGGGATCTGAATAGCGATTGGACTTATTGATATATCAGTCCCTTTCTTCTCTTCATTCTTCTCGCTTCCAGTCATATAGGCGCGTCCGTTGGAACGCGACGCGGATATGGTCACGTGGCACTTTACCCAAAAATGGGGCTTCCGAAACTCTGTTCACCAGCATCATATGAGCCTCGGTCCCCGGTATCTCCCCGGTGTCGAAGAGACGGAAGGGGGGTATCTGGCGGCTCAATCCTTTGGAATGCTTCTTTAAATCTGGTCTTCAATCCTGATGCGGGATCCAGGTGGCAGATATTTTACAATTGACACGAGCGCACTTTCTATTCTCACATCATGGCTGGTGCAGTGCGTCAACCGATCGATGTAGCTTCTCTGGAGCCGTATATCGATAAGAATGTTCCAATTATCAAGACACCTCTCACGGTGAAACAGGTAGGCTTGCATTCAATATCCTGTTTTTGCATGGTGGCCATTTCTAACACATATTTGGCGAATAGTTTGGGTTTGGTCAGTCCAATCCGACATACCAACTCATTGCCGCTGATGGCAGCAAGTTCGTCCTGCGCAAGAAACCACCGGGACAGCTCCTTTCGAAGACGGCGCACAAGGTTGAGAGGGAATATCAGATCATTCATGCCTTGGAATCTACAGATGTTCCAGTACCCAAGGCGTACTGCCTGTGCGAGGACAGCAGTATCATTGGTACCCCGTTCTACATCATGGAGTTTCTGGACGGCCGAATATTCGAAGACCCTTCAATACCGGGCGTGAGTGCTGAGGAGAGGAACGAGCTGTAAGATATATCTGTCGTTCATATAAAGGTTCTTTTCTAATAGGCTGGGTGTTATCAGGTGGCATGATGCAATTCGTACGCTTGCCAAATTCCACAGGGTTGACCCCAAGTCGGTTGGTTTAGAAAAGTTCGGGAGGCCATCTGGCTTCTATGACCGACAACTCGCCACATTTACGACCATACAGAGCCGCCAGGCTGAGGCTGTCGATGTTGACACGAAAGTCCCCGTCGGCGACCTTCCCCACTTTAAAGATATGGTGTCTTTCTTCTCGAACAAACCGACGCAACCCCCCGACATGGGGACATTCGTACACGGTGACTATAAGATTGACAACATTGTCTTCCACAAGACAGAACCCAGGGTGATTGGTGTTCTAGACTGGGAAATGGCAACAATCGGACACCCATTATCCGATCTATGTAACCTGACAAGCCCTTATCACCTCGGCCTTATCCCTGGAGCGATGAGAACAGAGTTCGATCCTGAGACGACTCCTGGGCTTCCAAGCCGCGATGATTGTACTCGCTGGTACAGTGAAGTTGCTGGGTGGGACCCAAAACAAGTCCTGGAATGGGGAGATGCATTCTTTTGCTTCCGGAGCTGTCTGATCATGCAGGGAATTGCCGCGAGATACGCTCGGAGACAAGCCAGCAGTGCCAAGGCTCATGAATATGCGTCACAAACGAAACCGTTTGCATTCCTTACGTGGGGAATGGTACAAGAACTTCAGAAAGCAGCTCACGGGAAGGCTAGATTGTAGTCCTACCTGTTGAGGTTTTGAACGCCCTACACCCTTCATGAGGTGAGATCAATTCCATGCAGTGGATACGTGCAGCGCGACTCATGAATTGGATATACCTTTATAACTGTTACAATATACTAAAGCCCCCATTTTTCTGAAGTATGCAAATCGGGCTATCCCTTGCCTCCTACCTGCGTAAGTTTACACTCCGTACTCGAGTATTTCCAACCCCCTGTTTTTCGAAATAAGGATGGTTGTTCCCAGTCAACTTGGACGTACCCCTCATGTGTAGACCTTATCTGATCCCCCCTCAACACTTCGCTTCCAAGCTCTCTGCATTGCGGCCCTACTCTTGCCTTTCCCCGAGCCTTGCCGGCAAAGTCCCTCGTCAGGTGACTACACACGTGACGCGGGATATGCCAGCCTCGTCTCTGAATTCACATCAACAGCTTCACCCCCCGATTCTGTTCTGGTCTGGGTTCAATTCCTGCAATTTGAAAGCATCCTGCTCAAATATTATGCTTTGAAATCCATCGGACCCGACTGCTCAGAAGTGCCTCATTCTCACTTGGGTTTCCGCTTGAATATCAGATTTCGTTGTGGGAAATGAGCGTATCTTCGTAGCGTCCTCAGGCTTCGTATTCTTCTGGAGAAGGGAATCATGCCAACGGTGTGCGGGATATCATTGGCACAACGTTCTCATGCAGATAAAAATCATTCACATAATCAAATGCACGTAAATGATAAGATAATTTGCTTCCGTAGACCTTTGTACAGTAGTTCATATATCCTGCAGTCATGATGGACGGACTTCAGTCAGCGCCGATGTTGCTGATGCATCTCTCAGCTCAGTGACACCGCCACAGTCTATCCTCGACTCTGACTGTTCTCATCCTCGAAACCCCTCGGGACCCGCGTATTCTAGAAAAGTAATCACGGACTCGATCTCGTATTATCCGCTGTCATTTGCTTCTCACGAGACTTCGCTTCTCTGGTTCGTGTGAAGCTGGGAAATCCCCTCCACACTAGACGGGATTGAACCTTTTCCCAGCATCGCCTCACGAACGGGGAACCCCAAGGCTGTGACCATTCCGCTCCTTCAAACCCTCAATCGAATCCCAAAGTCTGCGGGGACATATTCTCCATGACCCGAGCGGACCTGCGGCGATCCTTTCGTACATCATTCCTCTGAGCCTCCCGCCCTCAGCCATCTCTGGTCCCGGTTATCGAGGTTTCTTTGACGTTCGTGGGAACTTCCCGTGCGGCTCTGTGATAAGGTCGTCGTCTAGCCTTCCCGGTGAGCTTATCCACTAAATTCCTATTGCATACCTTTTTTGAGCCTCATCCTCAATATCAACCGCCACTCTTCCGTTCCTCCCCATTCCTGCCCATATCTATCACCCCCATCATCAATGGCATCGCTAGACCGCGCCTACAGAGACACTGCATGTGTTTACTGGCCATGATGCGAGATATGACACCCCAAGACAAAATACTCCGTCCGCCCGGGCATTTAGCAGTCCCGCACTATCCAGATGGCTACTCATCCAGCGGTGGACCCGTCTACCTCCGACACAGCTTATTACACGGTGGGCCTTCTTATGATGACTTATTCTATCCGGGGTGGCCTTAACGTACAGTCGTTCGTCAGCTCCCGTGAAGATAGCCATGCGACAGAGGGTTGTGTGGTCCCAAACCATCCACATCTTTCTGCAAAGCTACTGAACCGAATACTTTCCCATCACGACTGCTTGAGTGGCCCATTGGCTCCCGCGAAATACATCATATTGCCTCAACCCCTTTGTCATCTGCTCACCCTGGTTGCGCTCAAGAAATAGACAGCTGATTACCGAAGCGATCGCATATGCTAATACCTCCAACTGATAGCTAGGGCATTTGAATCCTTTCGACAAACCTCTCTGGCTAGCTCTTTTACCAGGCGGCTTGGCTGAAGCCGCCCCCCAAAGTTGTGTCTGACCTCAACCCTCAGCCTATCCGAAGAGGAACGTCCGGAAATTGGCATAGAGTAGAGAAAAGTATCTACTTACTCATGTGTTAGAGCAATACAACCTTCGCCATGGAAGACATGTACGATCCCGACGACGTGGGTCGGTCCCCTCCTCCGCAACGGCAAGTGATCGATTACAGGGTCCGAGAAACGCCGCCTCCGCGTATCCCTTCCGTATCCCCACCACCCTCATCGCAAAACGATCCGTCTGGGCCCTCCCGTAAGAGCCCTATCCACCGACGGGAAATAGATCCAGTGGCAATGTCCGCGGCAGCGCTGATATCTAATATAGACCCCAACAGACCTGAAATCGCCCGATGGGAACTGGAGGAGAGGGAAAGGAGGTGGCAAGCCCCGAGGGCAGCTGAGAAGGGGAATGATATAAAGGACACAACAGCCATGGCTCAGGATGCACTGGCTGTTCTACAAGGGGCGAAACCGGTTTCTGGGTCGCCTACGTCTCCGGAACTTTCGGATGTCAAAGCTGAGGAACCTGGAGATGTTAACCTTCAAATATTCGGGCCACAAAGCGAGGGCGGGAGTATCCCCGAGGGGGTTGAGCAGCGTCACAGAGGTGATGATGTTGAAATTCTGAACCCGCAGGACCACTCTCCGCGAACCGCTAAGCGACATCTACCAAATGATGCGTCTCCCGAAATAATACCCAAGGACGAGTCAAGCGCAACCTCTCCAAACCTGAGGAAGTATACGATAAACCAGTCAGACCGTCCCGAAAGGGAAACACTCCCACGCTTGCAGCCGCTACCTCTTTCGAAGTCCCCCAACCCGTCCGAGTCCAGTCAAAATCTTCCTTCACTTCAATCGACATTAGGTACCCAACTTAAGGAATCACCCATGAATGATAAAACAAATGTGAATGGGAACCCCCAGCGCCCATATGCCCCTGTTGGTGTTTCATCTCCTCCACGAAAGCACAGCACCTCGATAAAACAAGAGAACCAACCAGCAGGGCATTATTTGCAACCACAACAACCGCCCAGCTACACTCAGACATCCTCTCCGAATTCAAAAGATATGTCCAGCCTGTCACCACCCTCGCAGCCAGCAGGAGCCCATCCATCGTATTGGCGACCACCGCCAAAATCCGAATCGTACGTAACGTCGCCATTCGACCCCGGGTCAGTCGGTTCGCAGCAGACTGGTGACAGTCCAAGTACCGGCTACCCCACCCCAACGGACCATATGACAGCAACTGAGGCAGAGCGACTTAATGTTGTCAGTGGGTCCCTCCAGTCTAACGGGCCTTTAACTTCAAGTGGCTTCAAATGTGCGCATCCTGGCTGTAACGCACAATTTCAAACGCAGTACCTACTTAAGTGAGTGATGAGCTTACTCAATGGCAACTTTGCTTCGAAATACTCATATACACCACAGTTCTCATTCCAACGTACATTCTCTTGCCCGCCCACACTTTTGTCCCGTTGCCGGCTGTCCCCGAGGCATCGGCGGGACAGGTTTCAAACGTAAGAATGAAATGATACGCCACGGCCTCGTACACGCTTCTCCAGGATATATGTGCCCGTTTTGCCCCGACCAGCAACACCGCTATCCCCGACCAGATAACCTCCAGCGGTAAGTTGAACGCCGCAATCCAGCGTAATATTATGACTGTGTATGTATACTGACCCTCGCGAAAGACATGTGCGAGTCCACCACCTCGATAAGGATAAAGATGATCCACAACTAAGGGATGTCCTGGCTCGACGGCATGAGGGAGGTCCAAGAGGTAGACGGCGTCGTGTCGACTCATGATGATACCGTTATCCCCACTTCGTCCTCCTATCCCGTGCTCAGGCGCTTCGTGAACAAGTGATACTCTTTAGCACTTGTACCTAGCATTTCCCTTTTCGATATCTGATACGAGACCCCACGATTTACGCACTTATGTCTCCATTTTTTTGAAGGTTCACATCTCATCGGGGATCTGTCTTCTCCGTCGACATTTTCCAGCGAGTATTCTCGGCACCTTGACGCCCTCGTTCACGCCTATACGCATCTTACTACCCTCCAAGCGGGTCCTCCCATCTGCCATGAGATTTTTCCCTTTATATCTATTCTTCATGTCTACTTATTTTGTCCTTGTTACCTCTAGAAGATCCACCTGCTTTCCCTGGGACTGCTGAAACGCCATGCCTTCATTCCTTCCGCACCTAAACGAGCTACTAACACGAACGTTTCTCGCAACGGGTCACGTAGCAGGAGCACCGGAAAGCGCTGATTATGATTGAAACGAATCGAGACGAGTTGAGACGAAACTGGGGGTGTGCCGGAGTTATGCGTTTTACTACATTTTTTGCCTTTTACTGTTCATTTATATTTTCTCATTTTCTCGTGCCTTTCACCTATCTACAGTTCGAAAACTTGTGCACATAAATATTTGCTCGCATTTTTTTTGATTTTTTTTTTCTTTTTAGCTATATATCATTACTTGAAAGGTCCATGTTATCGATGTGACCAAATGGATTGATTCATTAAGGGGTTATATGTTTTATGAAATGATCGTTGGCAAGGTCCTCAACTCACACCTCACAGCTCTAGGACAAACCGGCGAGCAAGTGTTTAGGCTCTTACTTGACATTAGGAGGCAGCTAAGTCCTACAGCTCCCGGCAGTGACCTAAGAGGTCATAATCACTGTCCCAGCCGCATATTTGTGTTTTCGGGGGCCTTTGGGAGTACGGAAGAAGCGTCGAGAGCGTCCCCGGGGGGATGACGCGCCACGTAATTGATTGCCTACCACGATGTCTGGCATACAAGCAACTTGAAATTGTACCCCAAGGGTGAGCCTAGCAGTGCTTCATCGGGTCCCATCCCACGACATGTCAGCCAGCCCATGCTGGTGTATACGGTATACGTCCCGGCGAACTAATAGCCCTGAGCTATTCTAGACATTCATCCAAATAGTACAGAGACGTCACAATTGTCACAACTGTCGGAAAGAATACGCTTTTGCCTCGTCTCTCGTTGCTCAGCTCCTCGTGTTGACCTTTCTCCAATGAAGAAGGCATGTTTTCAACACTCGTTCCTTCCCATGAAAAATGGAGCGCCTAAGTAAGACTCATCAGGGTCTACCATGGATAACTCAGCTCGAGATAACGTTGTCGATCAACGGCTAGGGGCTTGTACACTCTGTGAATTTCTGCAAAGAAATATCCCGTTCTGGTAATAGCGTGCCCCCGTATATGTATATCCACAGACCGCGTCAGTTACAGGGACCCATGGGATAATGTGAATCAGCCCTATCCCGACCCTCTCCCGAGAAAAATGTGGTTCATGAGATTGCTAGCGTGTTCGTATTTTATGACGAGATGAAATACGATCTCGAGCTGAGGGTAAAAAAAGCTCGAAATTGTTTGCAGGGTTTATTGGGTTATGGTGACGCCAATCAGGGGACAGAATCTCGTTTCTGTCGTGTGCACCACGTAAGGGGTCCTTCAACGTGTGTGCCTAATATTAGAATTCAATTTAATTCTTATCTTCAACCCAATAAGTCGGTCTGGGCATGCCAGGGGAAAGTTTGGTCGTGGAGGTCCAGGTGCGTGACTCCCACGAGAAGATTCATCATTCGGTAAAGGGCTCCAATAGGGCTTAAATCGGTGGTCGAGTGAGCATATTCTCGTTTGGGCTTCGTATTTCCTCGAGTCTGGAACGAGAAGCGAGGGATAAGCGTAGAGCCTTGCTGATTTCCGTGAATTGCCAGAACGTGGTAAACGCTTGAGAAGGTGGAACAGGAACCAGGTGCTTCAGCTGAAATCTCTTTCTTTATTTTCCTGTTCTGGGAATTGGTAAAAAGTATAGCATCTGGCTTGACCAAAACGTGAGTTTGATCTACAGGTCAGCAAGCGCATGTACCGTGGATGTGTTGAAGGAAAGTTTTCTTCATCGAGGTTTATTCGGCCTTGGCGGCGGTGACCCGGACGTTATCGGCCCGACTCTTCACAAGTTAAGGTTAAAGGTGTGGCTGTGGGATCTACGCTAACTTGAAGAGGAAGGCTGGTTCAGCCCTACCCGGCGTTTTGACCACCGAGACGCGAATACCATAAATACCGTGACGAAACGATATATTGTAATAAATTACCAAGAACCAACCTTTCATCGAACACTTCATATCTAAAAAACCTTCGCATAGATACCATTTAAGTCTTCTGAGTCACTCACGCTGGAAGGTCTGCCAACAACAAGCTTGGAGATCTGCTCAACCAACATGTCACACCTGCATCAAGGGAGCTTCGACCCATGCACGCTAAGTGTGGCTGAGCCCCCCGTGTTGGGTTTCTTGGGCTTCGAGGGATCTCTGTCTTTGGTAAAGAGATGCGCCTAACCCTGACCTTTTCGCTTCACCTTTTAGCATCAGCCACCACTACCCCACTCACCCGGGCAACTCCTCCCTCTTCCACGGAGTTCTCCCGTTTCTAAATGCTCATGGGGACTGGGATCAGATCTTGAAGCTTTATCTGAAATTGGGGGGATGTGAGACAAAGGGATTTTTCTGGAACCCAACTGGGGTGAAGAAGGGCCTCTTCTGTTATCCACTTGTCGATTCGACCTTTTTCGAAATCATATCCCCTCTTAAGCGAAGTTTTTGTGTGGCTGTGATCGGGTTTTATCGTTCTTTCGAGCTTCCTTCGAGTCATTGCGGAGGACTTCGGAGAGCTCATACCATGAGTTCCACTAAGGATCTAACGAACCGATATCGGTACCGCCGGATTGAAACTTTTTCATAATCTTGGACTCTAGGCAGCAACAAGCTACCTTGTCTTCATTCGCAACGGCTGCGCATGGAATTGTCCTAAAAAGGAATTTCTTGCGAGAAGGCTTTCGCATGGAAAAAAACACGTAGCGGATGGTACATGTGCATACGTCTTCTTATCCATTTTTATTCGATAAACGTGAGGATACTCCTTCCTTCTTGCCCTCGCAATTGAACTGGCTTCCGCAATTTCTAGATTCGGCGAGGGTTGAGTGCTAACTTTTTATTACTGAAACAATAATTATTTCCTTGCATACAACGGTAAATGTGGATATCGTACATCGTACATCGTTCTTCGTACTTCGTTATTCTCCAGATCTCCATGCCAAAACCCATCTCACGCACGTAAGCACGTCAAAGCTTTGACATTATCTGTTTCTCGGACCTCTTCTCGAAAAACTAGTTGAAGACCTCCCACTTCTTCCCCTTCGACAAGTTTCAATAACAACTCCACAAAGTGATGAGCTCTTACAAGTGTGCATACTTTTTTTGCTCATTAACCTCTTTCGCACACATGATACGGTAGCCAAGTCACATACATTTACAAATGAGATTCCGCGTGTCTTGCTGCGCCACAACTTATCCCTCCACTAACCCCATATTGAATAGGCAGAAGTATTCCCCGACGTTGAATTTGAGCAAGACAGGGAACTTACCAACCAATGGGGCTCCAAAGAACATTCTCAGAAGATCTGAGTCAAACTACTCAATGACGTTGGAGAGGGTTTCCGGGCGCTCGCAAGGCAGATTTGGGACAATCTGAAGGAGAGGTCGGGTAGCCAGTGGCTCCTATTGGCGATGAATCATCGCGTCCCGGTTTTGGGCCCGATAGACTTGAAACCCGTTTCAAGGGTATACGGGTTTGAGAGCAAAGCAGTTCGTAATAATATTTCATCGATTAATCGGGGGGATGACAAATTGTGAGGAAGAAACGCCATATAAATGAGTTTTTAACAAAGAAGAGTACGTATGAACACATAATGAAACCAACGCTAACATGTCGACAGGCCGTAATGGGTATAGGTGTGGATGGGATCAGGGTGGAATGGACGTGAGGAGTAATAAGTGTTGCTGGGGAAGACAGGATGGTGGCGCCAAGCAGCACCATTACTCCAAGTAATCATCTCGAAGCGGATCCCTTCTTATGGATACGTCGCACATGGTCTTTCATGTTATCCACTCGACTAAAGACTCGGCCACATCCATCCCATTCACAAGGAACACCCGGGTTGTGCTTCGCTTCGTGTCTTGCACGGTCCTTCTTGCTTGAGAAACCCCCCTCAGTTGATTGGGGGCATCCATCGTGCCGGCAAAAGAGGTGCTTGCTGTGACGTTTGTAGTGTTTTCGTAGATCGCAGCCACGGGTGAAAAAATTCCGTGACGAACAACCGGGATAGGCACAGCGCCAACTCCCGTCGTCGTTGGGGAATCCGTAGTTGTGCAGATTCCCAGAGGTCGGTGACGTTGATCGTGAAGACCTGGATCTTCTTCTTTGGGCGTTATCCGCTCTCAACAGCCCTGGGGAAGGTATCTCTGCCATGGGATCGGGAATATCTAACGGGCTGAACTCTGGGAGAGGAGAGGTAGAATAATATGGATCGGGTTGTAGTATTTGCTGTGGTTGAGAGATGTCTGGGAACGGCGTCATCCACTGGTGGTCAAGCGTATAGGATTCGTCATCTGCATAGCTATACAATGAACCGGCCATGCTTGTACTTTCCGAAAGGGGGTATGAAGCAGATGTGGAAGTGGAAGGTTGGGAAGACATCGGTAAGAAGAGCCTTTGGACGTTTTCATTATCTCCCTCCAAAGCTCGTTCTGCTTCGTAGGAAAAGAAATTGGACATGTCGTAGGAGAATAAAAGGTGAGAACTCTGCATTAGGGGAGGAGACAGGACGTGTTGTTTCATCGGCGACGAAGACGGTATTAGATCAATATATTCTAGAGGTTGAGAAGGTTTCGGAAGTTGTCTCAATCAGCAGCGGGATAATTTAGATGGTAATCCTTATCAGCAAAGCTTGTTCTCCCCAGGTTGATATATAGGAATCGGGGGAGATATATGCTGTGTATCGTTTAAGTTAATTCGCGGTTGTATCAAGATGTCTTCAACGGGATTGGACAAGGATCCCCAAGCATGGGTGTTCAAATGGCTTAGGCCATCGGTCCCGATCAGCACCGAATCCAAAACCCAGTAACTATCCTTCGTTCCGTCAGATGAGGCTGTGTTTGTCATTTCTAGCCTGCTGGCCGACTGGCCCTTTTCCAGAACGCTGACTGGTTAATATCTCAGGTACGGCGGACGGCCCACGTCGTTGCGGTGGGTGTAATCATTTCTTGGTAGACGTTGAAACTGAGCAGACTTTCCAAAGCATTGGTTTGATCCCGTGCTTTGCCATTCTTTTAGAATGTCATGCGTATGATGATTCGTGGTTCTATACAGGGCCGGAACGATATGGGCCCGCTTCTACGGGAAATTCAGAGATAAACTCCGATATTGCATGGATATGATAGTTGAGCAAAAGTGTGGTTGATCTTCCCGTCCGGGGTTCTCAAGCCCGCAGCCCTTTGGACCGTATTTTTCGGTGACCATGGGAAATAAAGCTTGGGGTTCCGGTCAAATTCGAGGCTATACGGTCTTAAATCAGGTAACTGCTCTCAAAATGGTAACTACCGCACTGAGTTGACTGTCCTCCGGGTTGAGGATTAGAGTCTCCTGGAGGCGGTACCGGGAAGTTTACCCCCTATTATCGGAGTAAAGCAGTCAAGCCTTGGGATGGAATAATCCTAGATAACCAATTTTGAATTAATAATGCTCGAGGGCTCAGAGTGATCCAAGCCGGAGTGCCGCATTTTCAGGCTCTCTTCAGCCACGGAGGTACATGGGTTACCCGCGTGGCTGGAGACCTCCATGAAATATCAGCCTGATGATCGTTGGGGGTTGGTATTCAGGGAGTAACTAAGTAGTATGTCGTCAGAGATAAGCTAGAGTTTAAGCCACGGGTTGACTGGGGTTCTGATGTATCGAATGTCCTGGCTAGTACCATTGGGACATTGGGACCAGTGACCAAGATTTTCCCAACCCATTTTGGAATGGAGGTTTAACAAACGAGGAAATAAACTGCGACCCCGTAAACTCTATGCTAGGGGGATCGTTCCGACGATGATTCGGTACGATGATTATTATTGCGTTCAGCTTGTCGAGAAACGGCCGTGGAGGATGACTTCTGAGCCTTCAGCCCTATGGTCGTCCATGGCATACGAACCAAAAAGAGAAATAAATCTGAGAAAACCAGTGTCAGCCACGGCCTACGGGCTGGGTAAACAGATCTTCAAAAATCCCTGCGGTCGAGGGAACAGGCGTAACGCCGTTGTGGTTGAAAAAGAAATTCGGCATGGCCATCTCGGCACGATGGGGGGTTTTTCGAGATAGGTCGTCCTTGGAGGGTCTAACACCGCCACGTCCATGGCTTCGTCTGAGAAGGGCCAGAGGGAAGCTCGCGAAAACGTCCAACCAGATCTTCACATATACTCCACAATGAAGGTGGAGAGTGGCGGTGGACAGGACCAGAGGGTCTGACACTGCGTGGGACAACCGAATCGTTCATCAAAATGAGATGAAGGGATCACCGAACAAGGAAAAGCAACGATGTGAGTCTGTTGGGAGCATGAAGAAGCTTCTGTATCCAATGGTTTTCGATCTTGTCTAACTTCCTTGTCCCAAGGGAATTAAGGATGGCGGTTTGGTTGTTTGTTTGTATGTAAGGCCTCCCATGGACAGAGCGCGAGGTTGACTTTGGATATATCACACTAACCGAAAGAGGGAAAGAGCGTTAAGGATGGGTCATTTTTCACCACAGCCGACCTAGCTTTATCTGGTTAGCGTGGTTCCAACAGCTTATTTTGACTTTGTGCCTTTCCGTGGCGGCTGGTGTTGTTCTGTTGTTCTCATTCAGACGATTCCATCCCAACTCGCAAGTTCATCAATCAACCATGTTGTTGTTGGTCGCTGGCGGAGTTCTACGGCGCGAGCGTGATTCCGGCAGACATTAAATCTATCCAAGGCGTTTCTATCCCTGTATCTCATATATCCCCACCTGTGCTCTCCAACAGCCTCAGCTTACCCAACTTTGCAAGACAAAGTTGTTCTCTCTCATGAACACCATAGCACTTAAATATAGCATATGGAACCTAGAGCTGCACATATGGCGTTGATATTTCCCCGCCTATTGTTGTTGGCTGTTGCGAAGGAGGTTCCTTGGCCAAATACGAAGCCCAGGAGAAATTCCTCAGCTTCAGCCCTTTTCAGCACTTTTCAGCCAGCAGCGTCCAGATTCTAAGTTTAGAACGACAATTTCCCGTCCAAATCATACGTGTGAAGGTTTAGAGCCTCGCAAAGTGCATGTTGTACAGGAACTCGTATCATCAGCTGCTCGGGGCTTTTGATGGCGTTGTTGCGACACACAGGGCTGATGACTGATTTCCGCTGAGTTGGGCCGATACTAATCTCGACGAAAGGGGGTCCGCCTTGAGAGACAATTGGCTTGACTTTGCCGGTACGTCCGTCTTTCAAATCGAGTCACTCATGGTCCCTGCCAGAAGTTTCAGCCCAAGGCCTGGAGATATCACGAAGATACGCTCGTTTGCACATTGTGCGTGATAAATCTATCTGTATTTCTAGTCATTTGCTCATTCTACAAAAAAAGGTAAATTCCAAAAACCCAGACTCCGGCTATCATACTCTCGCGATAGTAGGGGAAACGTCAGTATCCTCCCCCAGAATGATCATTACAAAAATAGTCTAAGACCCTTGCCTCGTACCGGCGGATGATGGTTCCAGTAACTAGACCAAGAACCACCACTCAATACCTTCGTATCCTCTCACGATCTGGTAGGAGTGGCGTCCTATGATCGATGACTTCCTCCATCTTATCATGTGTGGGAATTCGGTATAGGATATAATGCTGCACAATCAGGATCAAATCGAAGATGATAGTAATATTCCCGAGTCCGAATTTGACGGGATTCCCGGTGATCCCACTCCAGTCGCCTTGAAAGCTTGAATCGATCACAAGCTGCATGATTGATAGAATTCCTCCGGCCAAGTCGAGAAGCATTGGGTTGATCTCCCAGCCCACTGTCGATTTCCGTTTATAATTGACCCATGCCTGGGGTATGTACTTGACGATCGTGACCACCAACTTCACATAGGAAAAGGTGTATATCTTTTATATAATTAGATCACACAGTTCACCCAATAATAATTTGTGAAGGTTGACTCACCAGATCGAGCCACGCCCATGTGGATGGATCATAACCTCCATGGAAGACCACAACCACCAACACCACAACGAGGGACAAAATACAACCACAGCATATTCCGAAAACAGTCTTGCCGAGTCTCTGTGATTTGGACACCTTAAACCCCCAAATACGAGGCCAGAATTGGCTGTATGTGAACAAGCTCAGTATCAGAGCGTGGACAGTGAAGGCAAAGTCGTTAAAGCGGACTGTAGGATTCGGGGAAACCGGATTGCGAGCGGCATATTGGTCTCGGATAACTGGTGAATATAGCAGTGTAGAAGTGTAGATCAAATAGGAGAAGAATCCGATGACATTGTTTGTCGGGTATCCGATCGCTTGACCTCGGGTGGAGCGGCGGCGGTAGTTAGAGATCAGTTGGGGGTAAAACGATGCAGACCAGCAGAACGTGCTATTAGGACAGTCAGTGGGATGGTCACCATCCGCTCCAAGGTTTACTGACTATATCCAGCCTAAGACTCTGCAGTTTCCTTTAATCAGTATCTGTCGTCCCGCATGAAGCTTGGAGGGGTTCAGTTACCGAGAAACAGCCGCGGCAAAGACCTGTGTTTGGGAGGTCATATTGGGAGGAGGTTTTCGAAACGAACGAGGAGATAGTTGTTGGCCATTGGGAAGGAATTGTGAGATTATATATCGTTCAGAAACTGTTCATCTGTCTGTATCACAAGATGAAATCTCATTATTGGGGTGACTATTCGCGTGATGAAGGCGGCTGATAAGATAAGCAGCAGACCCCTATACATATCGGGATTAGCGTGATGCTGAGTAATTAGTGTTTTGGTTGTCCCGGATATGAGTTGTCGAGCTAAACCGTAAATGGCAAAACGTTGTTGTCGTCCATCAGCTTCATCCTCGTCTCCAGTCAAGACCAGTCAAGAAGCAAACCATCAGGAATTACTGGTCAACTGCCATTATTATCTTTTGTTTATGTCCAGAAGGATACATTTGAAATATCCATTAACCTATATACCTACCTCAGCATTCTCGACTCCGACTGCTACCACGAGGAATCCCAGCCCAACCACGATTACCACGACGACAAGACTTTGTACGACGCATTTGTTGACGACGGCTTCAGGTTCTTCGACTTCCATTGTTTCGTTTCAACTTCAACCCATAGCCTAGCAAGGCCCTCGAAGAATCCCTTTCCAATTCCGTCATCGCATGGTGCATTCCACGGAGCTGGAGGTCTCGATAGATCTCCTCTGTTGACTCCGACATTCCTGCGCCTTTGAAGGTTCAATTTAGAGTACCACAAACGGAAATTGGTAGCTCGTCTCCAGTACATCACGATGTCTTCAGATATGGCTCCTCCTGGGAGTAGCACGTACTCCTCGAATACGCTGCATGTTGGGGATGGAACATGGGACACACAACGGAACACATTTCTCCTACCCAATCTGATGGGCCTCAACTTCGAGACAATGCGATATAATGGTGAGTTGCCAGAGTTGTCGAGCTATCCATCAATTACTGATATCTATCAGGCATGGGGAATCGATTTCGAGATATGCCAGGATACCATTCTCTCATTCGCGCCCACGGGGTAATCGCAACCATAACATTCCTCGGGCTCGTTCCCGCCGCAATTTTACTAGCACGATTTTATTCTCGAAGACCATATTGGGCGCTCCGTCTTCATATCTGGCTCCAAGTTCTAACGCTTTTCCTTTCGACCGTTGTCTTCGTCCTTGGTTGGTTTGCGGTTGGACCTGCGAGAAGTTTAACGAATCCACACCACGGGATAGGCCTTGCTATTTATGTTATGGTCATATTCCAAACCCTCTGGGGTTATTTCGTCCATAAGAGGGAGAAGGGAAAACGGAGACTCCACATTCCACTAAAGCTAATGGTAAGCAGCTCAAAGCGTCTATATAGGTCCGAGAGCTAATACTTCCCAGATACATCAATGGTTAGGCCGTACCTTGGCACTCCTTGGGATCATACAAATCCCTCTGGGCCTGACCCTTTATGGTTCGCCCGCCGTCCTCTTCATTCTCTTCTCTGTCGCCGCATTCGCCCTTCTCGTAATATACTTCGTCTTGAGCTATCTACACGAGCGTCGCGTGGGCGTAGACTATGATAGTCGCGGTAGTTATCTATCTGGCCCCGAGGTCATAGACGAGAGTCAAAGCCATCACCACCACGCGGGTCGATATGCGGCCGCTGGGGCGGCTGGTGTGGGGTTAGCTGCCCTGGGAAATAAATTCCGGCGTCGCTCGGAAAGTAAAAGCCGAGTTGATGAGCCAGAATCCCAGGGACCCCATGGATCATACATTAGTGAGAAATATTCCGACGACAGTCATCATGCTGGATGGGGTAAACGGTTACTCCAGATAGGAGCAATTGGGGGTGGTGCTATGTTCCTGAAAAAGCTGTTCGATCGAAGGCGGGATAGAGAAAGCGACTCTGAATCCGGGCAGTATCGTCCCGCTCACGGGCGAAGTGATAGCATCACCGAGGATTCTTTGAGCAGGGTCGAAGAAGGGAGGCCGCCTCCTAGTCACGGTCCCCAGTACTCCGTCAGCGACGTGCATAATCGGCCCCAAAGTCAAACATCGATGTCATACGACAGCTACTTTACTGGAGATGACGATCGAGGACATGGGATCCGGAACACCATTGCCGGATTGGGTGCATTTGCTGCTATCAGGGGCCTGTTCAAGAGTCGTAAAGAAAAGGACGAACAGCGTCGGATTGAGGAATTGCGCCGCAGAGACATCGAAGAAGAGCGAATAGCTCGAGCAAATAGCCAACGCAAGTACACTGGCGACGGACAACCACCCCGCCGAAAGAGACCAGAATTGCAACACCCAGATGACTCTGTCCTATCTGGGGAACCCATGGCCACTGGAGCCCTTCACCCGCAGCCAGCGGATATCCCTCCTGTGCCCCCAGCACACCGTACCGCATCCGGTTCGGAGATATACATGGATAGGCACGACAACAGACCCCATCGACGTCGCTCGGGTGCGGATCCTGCGGCCGAACTGGCTGGAGAGCCTACAGAACCCACTCCAAGTCACCAGCTTGGTAGTAATGAGGGCCAAGGCGATTCTCCACGTGTCTCCGTTGTAAAGGTAAAGGTTCATCCAGGCGGTCGCCGCGTCACACTCCGGCAGCTAACAGGCGAGGAGGCATCCGCCAATCGTGAAGCCAGGCACCGTGACCGGGAAAGGAGAAGCAGTCGCAGACGTCATGGGAGCGTCAGTTCATTCTCTGGCAACAATGCCAGTGCTGATCGATGGCGACGCGTGGAGGAAATCGAACGCCGTCAGGCCGAGCAAATGCAACAAGAAGCACCCCAACCAGTGCAGCCGCCAGTACAGCCAGAGAACCAATCTCAGGCCACAGTTACAGCCCCCGCGCCTTCGCATTCCGGAATAGGAACTGTTCCGCAACAAAGCGGTCTTTCAGTCCCTGGAACCCTGCCTGGAACCCTGCCCCCGGGTGCCGGAAGCATCACGTCTCCGGGCGGTACCACAATGACTGGCACTGAGACGAGCACAGGGGATTTTGCCAGTAACCGCAGGAGGAGAAGAGCTGAGAGGGCCCAGGCACGGCAAGCACGACAAACTCATAACGTGGAGTTCACGTGATAGCATTCCAGCCTGTCCTCAACTATTTTTCTTTCTCTATTCTCACTTCACGACAGCGATGCGGTTTTAAAATACATATTATGGGATATCCGTTTTTTCTGGGTTGGTCGGTGTGGGAAAAGGATATTGGGTTCTCCTGGGTTACGTTATAGTGACCTATGTCTTTGCATATACCTCACGGCGTTTTTGGGTGCGGATCATCTGGAAACTCTGCTTTATTTTGCCCTTATTTCTCAGCAATTGTAAAAATAACTCCGAGCTCCCGGTTGATGTTTACGCTATTTGTTGTCTCTCCCTTGATGATGTCTTTTCTTCTTTTTTTCCTTGTATGTAGTTGGGCTTAGCCCTTTTTTTGTTCTAATGTTTGATAGAGATACACACGCAAGACTGAATCATGATGCAAGCTTTTTTCCCTTCATGGGCTATTATTATGTTCAATTAAACGGGTTTATGGGCATCAGCTAGCCTGTTTATTGTAGCATGTCTTTCGGAGAGCTGAGGAAACGGAACGTTCCTGGAGGTAAACTATGTATATAAACCGAGGCCCTGCAACCATCACCACACCAAGGTAAATAGACGCTGCGAGGGTACTTCCTAGAGACATCAACATCGACGAGTACGGAAGAAAGAAAAAACAAAGAAAACAAACAAAATGTCTCCCCCTACCCCTATCTCTCCTAGCTTCCTCGTAGCTCGATACCTCAGATCAAATAACTACGACCAGACATTGGAAGCCTTTATCAAGGAGGCTGGTCTCCCCAAAAACGCGGGGTCCGCCACTGGCGATGAAAGTGATTCTTGGACTATTGAACAGACGTTGGAGGAGAAGACTACGTTTGATAAAAGCTTGAGGTTTGAAAGGGCTGGCGAGGACGGTCAGGAGGGGTCGGAGGGGTGGACTGTTCCGGGTGAGCGAGAGATTGGAGGCCCTCAACAGCTTCTTTTTGGATGCTTGGTTGTCGCTTATATGTATCAAACACATTGCTGATCGAGACATTGTAGCACCCTCAAATCCAACTATACTTGAGACCCCAAGCCCAGCGAACATCCTATCGGTCTCAGCGCGGCCCTTGGATGTTTTAGATGATGTGGAAGAGCGCACCATCCCGGCCCGGGTTCTGGCAACAGATGCATCGAGGTGTGTGAATGCCTTCGATGTCACTGAGGGGTGCCATCTGGTCAAGTCTATTCCTGGTCTGTGTGAAGCGCCTATAATCTCTCACGCATCTTTGCTGGATGGGAAATACCTCCTCACAACGTGCACATCGGGACAGGTGACTCTCTCCAAAGGAGAAAAAGTCATCGAGCGGAGAAAGGACCATACCAAGTTTGCTGTGAAGGTGATTACATATCAAGAGAGAGGGGATTCGAAGATATGGGTCGCAACAGCAGGTTGGGATTCGAAAGTTTGTTTGTATACAATTACCGTCCCCCGCGAGGGCGAGGACCCTTCCCTTGGGGAACCGGTGGCACTTATCAGACTCACAACGTACCCCGAGTCCATCCAGTTTGTCCGAAATAAGGACACAGGAGACCTAATCCTTCTCCTCTCACGCCATGATTCTACAATGCTTCACTACTACGAAGTTAAGCCACCGACTACCTCCTCATCCGTAGAGAGCCAGCCATACGAGTGCCGTCTGCTGGGAAGGCAGAACCTAGCCCCCGGCTCAAACGCATGGATTGCTTTCTCCCCAGTCTGTCTTGCCATAAGCCCTCATGACCCAGAACTCGTCGCAGTCGCAGCTACATCACTCCCCCGATTTATGAAACTGTTGATAGTGCGCCTCCTATTCCCCATCAACGCCGCCATACAGCAGCAACCTACGTCAAACGAACCAGAGACTCAAGCTACTCAAGCGAGAAGAGAGCTGGCAATACAGAATCGTGAAGATGCGGCGATAGTCATCAATGTGAATACGTTTGCGCCAGTGTCTGATTACTCCAATCCACAGGTTGTTTGGAGACCGGATGGGTCTGGGGTTTGGGTGAATGCGGATGACGGGGTGATTAGAGGGGTTGAGGCGAAGACTGGGAAGGTGATTACGTCGTTGGCGAATGGGCATGAGGCTGGGAATAAGGTACGGGCTATATGGGCTGGCTGGGTGGATATAGGGGATGGGAAGAGAGAGGAATGGGTGGTGAGTGGTGGGTATGATAAGAGACTAGTCGTTTGGCGGGTTAAGGAGGGTGACGAGTAGTTGAGTGTGTATAATGCGAACAGGATTGACGGGTTGAAGAAACGATCATTTAAATGAAATGTATTGGAATTCAGGTAACAAATGTAATAACTCGAAGGTAAGGTATGTAGCCACACTTCCATGCACGCTTTCATCATAGGAAAGATGGAAAGGTGTTTGGTAATTAGAGGGCAATTGATATCGGCACGATTTGATATTATAATCCTTCAGCATCGGGCTTGGAAAGAGCCATCGATGCTGTACACACATATGCCTGTGGTTTGAAAGTTGGTCTGGGTGAGCACCGGAGGAGTTGGGGAAAAGGGTGACTAGAAAAGCAAAGCGAATCCGGTGGAGGCAGGGGATAACGGAACGGGTCAACACGCAGACGGGATATTCGCCGGAGAACTTTGGGACCGTATATTGACATGATCTCTGAGATTCCGAAGAAAGTCTACCTATTCGTAGAATTGCGAGTGTCTATTCCTTTGTTTTCCTTAACGGAGCCGTAGCACCCGCGACACTCGGCTCACATCATTGCGTTAAAAATGTAAGAATCTCAATACCAGCAAAGCTCAAGTACTCCGCCGTACCTCCCGCCTCAAAGCCAGCATGACACATGACAAAAAATTCGTTGGACTCGGACCCGGTCATCGTTTATGCGGACTCCCTCTTGCCCTCCTTCACCTCTTTCTGTGGATGCTGTCAGCTTTTCGATTCTTCTTCATTTTTCACCCTATCGGCAGGGTGCTTCCAAGGGCCAGGCGGTCATACCAGTGCCTTCATTGTGCCGTGGAGAGCATGTCTGTGGTTCCTACGGAACTTGGGATCTGTGCCCTTGAGGGAGGGATAACGGTGGGTCTTTGGCTTCTTGATCCTGTTCGGAGAATTGATATCAGTGATCTGGACCGCTATGGTATTCGGATACCGCAGTAAGTTGATGGTCGAGAGGGTAGATGGCTGCATACCCGTTCCTATGAGCCTTCTTATTCAAGGTGTGCTGAGACGAGTTCTTGGACTCTGTAAAGCGTTTGTTGTTAGCGACGGATCATCATCAAGGGTATACTTTCGAAATCAAAAGATATACGTACTGGCCATCTTGAACGAGTTCGCGAAGATGAATGAGTTGTCGTTGAAGGAGTGTTGTCGATGGTCAAGATCGCAGAAGATTCAACGTGAAAGAACTATCCTCGATTTGTGTGGGAAGTTCTCGCTTACTCAACGCCAAAGGGGGTTAGTCTCAAACTCAGCGCGTAGGGCAGCGCAGCTACAACAGCTTCACGTCCAACGACCAATATACTTGAAAGGGGTTTATGAATCGTATTGAGGTCTCTAGTATATTATTCTCAGCTTCTTTAAGAATGCTAAAGTTCCCTCATAGTGAGAAGAAACAAGCAACAAGAGCACTTCATACTCAACAAGTCTAGTCACATGACCATAGAACAACACGTGATCTTTAAACGGCTCCCAATCGGGTTAGCCCCTAAAAGACCAAACAGCAACATCGTCTTTCAATCTTTCAACTCTTTCATCTTGAGGCCTTGGAGAGTCACTGAATTGTCCCCGAATTCCTTCAATACACTACACAATGAACTCTTTCCGCTTCGCCCGGTCTGCTCTTAGAGCTAGACCCGCTACTTTCCGTGCCCCAGTCCAGCGAAGGGGTTACGCAGACGCCGTAGCTGACAAGATCAAGCTCTCCCTCGTCTTGCCTCACCAGGTATGGAAAGCATCCATTCGTACACCATTGATATCGTTCAATGGGTTCAATTCATCTTGCTAACTTCAATCACGGTGTTAGAGTATCTACAAGTCCACAGATGTGTACGTCTCTTTCCCAAGGCTCTTCAATTCCTATCGGTTCCGACTTCTGCCGCGGCTACACGGGTACTGATATTATCAATGCAATGAATAGCGTCCAGGTCAACATTCCCGCCGAGTCTGGAGATATGGGTGTCCTCGCCAACCACGTCCCATCCATCGAGCAATTGAAGCCTGGTTTGGTTGAGATCATCGAAGAGAGTGGAGGAAGCAAGCGATTCTTCCGTATGTGTCCGGAAGGCTACAATTCAGGCCTTTGGAATATCCCGCATTAGGATATCCACCCTTTTCATAGCAATTGAGTATATGCTGACAAGTTTACAATGCAGTTTCCGGAGGATTTGCTGTCGTTCAGCCCGATTCCCAGCTAAGCATCAACGCCGTTGAGGGATTCCCTCTTGAAGAGTTTAGCGCAGATGTGAGATAGATCCTAATACCGAGACTTAACTGTTACCCTTGTTAATACGCTTTCAATAGGCCGTCAAGTCACAGATAGCCGAAGCACAGAAGGTCGCCAGCGGCAGTGGAAGCGAACAGGACATTGCTGAAGCTAAGATTGAGCTCGAGGTACGTGGCCCTTAGATACAACTATCTTTTTTAGTGCCGACTTGCTAATTCTAATAATAGGTTTTGGAGAGCATTCAAGCCGCCCTCAGATAGTTTCCCCGTTGTAAATAATTGCCCACCTAAACTTCAGAGCTGAGATTGTAGAATTATAAACGCCCCACGTTGGGATTTCTCTCTATACCCGTTCTTACCGGAGAAGGTTCCTGCTCATAGCTGTGTGATATTGAGGACTTCGACTTTTCTTTCGGGACCATCGCGAGAAAACACCTTTATCCCCATTCATTTGTTTCATCATACCCCCTAGTTATATTTTCAATGATCGTTGTCATTGATATTACGATAGAGCTATTGTTAACAAGCGGCACCAGGTGGGCACAACTACTACAGAGCGGCATACGGCATACGAACAGCATTGACGAACCCGGAAGATCGTCGAGAGGAATAGTGATTGATACTAATTTTAAAAGGTCATTTCAGATATCATCCCAGCCAGCCCATCACCACCCATTCGCCCGCCTTTCCCGTAAGAAACCGCAATATGAAATAGAAGCAGAAAGGAAAGGTATGCCAGCCGCTTGTATAGACGTTGATCACGAGAACCAGCCGCAGTAAGGGACTGGGAAATGAAAACTCGCTATGGAAGAAAAAACTATATATCGTTCTCGGATGAAAGCAGACCTTGTATGCTCAGTAAAACATATCTTCGGCCTTCCTTCGCTGGTTCCCTCTCCCTTCGAGCTTGTCGGAAAACAAATCTTTCCCTGATTTCCCGGAATATTTTGATGGAAATAATTCCTTGACCGAAGCACTCCCCTTGATCGACAATCCACCAGTGCCGCGAATTGACATCCCTTGGTCTTGCGACGCGGCGCCCCTGATGCTGAACCCCCCTTTTTTCTCAGAATCCGGGAAGAGTTCGACGTTGGATCTTCGAGACCCGTCATTAGCCTCATTGGCTCCATCAACAAGGGGAACGGCCATCCGGTCTGCAAACAAATCGGCCGTTTCATCGGCCGCGTCGAAGGCGTTTGATCGATGATGGTTAGGGCTTCCCTTGACCGGGAACAACTCCTTCTTGAGATAGCTTGCGGGTGACTTGTTTGTGTCAGGGAACAATTCGCGGGACGGAGACGTATTGCCATTGCCATTCACTTGCTTCTTGAATGGGAAAAGTTCTTTGCGAGCGTTAGAGTGAGCGACCCTATCATTGTTTCGGTCGTTATAAGGGACGTGTGGTGAACGGTTTCGGAATCTTCTGCGAGAGTTCCGACGTTCTTCGTCGCTATCTCCCATTTGATGCAAGCCCTCAGAGCCTGGAGACGCACTACGGTCTCGTAGACGCCTGGACGAGCTTCCATGGTCCGGGAATAGCTCCGCGCGCGCACGCCTGCCCCTGTCAGACATGCTCAAATCACCATCCCTATCAGAGTCACTGGATCCACGCCTTCGAGAACCGCTGAAATCCGACTCTGGAGCCTCATCGTACATATTCGCACTGAAATCTTGCTTCCCAGACCTCTCCCGCCTGCGCCTGTGCTCTTTGTCATCGAACCGTCTTCGCCTGTAGTCACCGTCGCTCTCATCCCGACCTCCCTTCCCCCTCCTCTCTGAGAACTCCCGTCGTATCCGTTCACGTGGATCGTGCTCTGGGTGCATCATGTAGAAACGACTAGCTTCGTGTGCACGTGGCTTCTTGCGATCAGTTTTGACTGCTGATCTAACCTGTAGGACGGAATCGGGGTGTGTAGATAACGTGTTGGCAACTCGAAGTCGAAGTGAGGGTGTGGAGGCATCTTCGTCAGCTTTTTGAGTAAATGCCGCAAGCGCCTGGAGGCCGATTTCTGAAGAAGAGTAGACAATATTCGCAGAGGTGTCGTCGATCCATTCGATCTTGCTCGGCTGCTCGGCAATAAAGTGGTCCGTCGCAAAGCGTTTGATATCGTCCGTAGTGAGCTCATCGACGCCACGGATATGTACCTTCTCAAACTGGGCGTCTTCAGCTAGTGTGTCTTCGATGGCGGCCTCTGTCGCATTTGCGCCGTCAACGGTGGCGGGTGGGTTCGAGGTTGGTTCCTATTCATGAGTGAGATACTGGTCAAACGACAGACGGCAAATTATGTGAGGCATACAGCTTCGATGGCCTCGGGCTCGGGTAGAGGCCCAAGGTCAATGTCCATATCAATATCCATTGAGTTATCCATGGTGTCCTGTGGTGGGTGATGTTGATCTGAGGGTTGGATGGCAGCGACTTCCATGGCAATGGAGGTGAAGTTGAGTAAAAGATAGTAGGGTAAGCTATTGCATGTAGATTGAGATGCTCCTCTAAAGATAAAGGCGGGTTGAGTGATTGAGAGAAGTGGAATAAATGATTTAGATCTCACATCGTTCACGTCGTTTTCGACTTTGATGCTGGTGTCCGGAACAGGCTAGCGCGCACTAGCTTGTCAGAGCTTCAGATGACTTCATCTATCACCAAAACGCGAATCGAGAGGGACAGGCCACACCGTGGAAGGTTGTGAGAGGGTGCCAGCAACTTCACGGTTACACTCTCACTACTTGCGTCGAGTCTAATTGACGAGTGAAATTGTTATCTGATCATTCGAACCAACCTAGAACTACTATATAGTCACAAAGATGTTTGCCTGTACGAGATCAGCACGGAGTTTCTGCCATGCTTCGGAATGTGAAAGGAAACCGGTACTCTTCTAGTTTAGAGACAAACTCCGTCCCCTTTGAAAAATTAGTACTTATTCACTGACTTCAATTACATGCACCATAATCTCCATCACGTAGATTTGCCAAATTTCCCAAGATCCTCCATCAGCCAAGGGTCAAACAATAACTCTCCCGCAGTTGGCCTTTCCTCTGGCAGCCAGCGCAGAATCTTCCGCAGGAAGCCCAAAAACCCCTTTATATCTTTCCCTTCTATACCTTCTGCCAGGGTCTCGAGATTCTGCTCAGGGATAGGTGCGAGGCCCCTCCAATGGCCTATGATATCCATTAATACGAAAGAATAGTATCTCAAGGGTTGAAAGGAAAAAAAGAGACAAGAACGCGTACCATTGTCATCCCAGAATATACGACTACTTTCACTTCGTTCCAAAAATTCCTTTGGGGGAGGGCCCATGATTGCCATCATTTCCGCAAGATGAAGCCTATCATCCAACAACTTATCTTCATTCCTCGCATTGAAGAGTGTGCGTCCTTTAACAAGGTCCCAAAACTAAAAGAGATGGGTTAATGGAAGTAGAGCTTGTAAGAAGGGAGATTTTGCACTTACCACCATAGCAACACTCCAAATATCAACCCAAATATCCCATTCCATCCTGAGAATGACCTCCGGAGCCCTATAAACGTCAGGCATTATATTCTCTCCTGGGGACGCCTCGCTCCTGAATCGAGCTTCACCGAAATCGGTGATGATAGGCAGACTTCCTGTAAGCGGTATTCTCCTGGTGGCATAGATGATACGATCATCTAAAACTTTCCTGGGGGCAGGTTGATAGTCTACCTCGGCTTCCTCAAACACCGAGAAGACATCTGGGTCGTCAATCCCGAGAAGGAGGTTCTTGGATTGAATATCTACATTCCGTCAACAAGGCATGTTCTATAGTATCTTTGGAGGTTGTAGATGAAACATTTTATACCTGTGTGTATGATGTCAACCCGGTGGAGAAAGTCTAGACCCGCTAGAATTTGCCTTAGAGGGGGTTTCAATAGTTCTAGTGTCAAGGTGCCAGAGGATCTCATTTCAAGCATTTGATCTAAGCTTAAGCCAAGCGGCTGTTGGACAAGGCAAACGTGAGAACCATGTGGTCCAGCGAGCTCGAAGGAATCGTACAATTCCCGAAAGAAGGCCTTCCCTGGGTGATCAATCTGATGTTGAGCGGTATCTAAATGCTTATAGATCCTCAGCTCATGGCTGGGTACTGTGGACGAGACACAAATCTTCAGTACGACGTGTCTAGACTCTCTGCGCCAAGTAGAAAGTTAGCTCATGGGATACGATTGAAGACTAAAAAGGTAGAACAGTTTCGATAGGGCGCCACGGGTATACGTACTGGAAGTCACGCGCAAGCCATACAGTTGAAAAAACCCCATATCCAACTTTGCCCACGATTTGATATCTATCTTCGAGGACTTGCCCTATGCGCACTGGATAATACTTCTCTGGCTTGTATGTCGGAAGGGTTTCTTCTTCGACTATTTCGCTTGGATCAACGATCTCAAACCCAGAAGTCGGGAATGTGAGGGATGTTAACTGAGAAGACATGCCTCTGGTGGTGATCGGCGATGGCACGAAGGTGCGAGTTCTAGATCGGGTAAAACATCTCGTTCTAGCGAATGCAAGGTGCAGAAGAGACCTGCACACGGGAAATATCATAAATATAAATAGTTCGTTCCTCAAACTTCCGTTATGAAAATGTAAGGGGTCGGTTGGCTCGCTGGTAGCTAGCAGAGGCAAAATACTCTTGGTTTGTCGAACAAATTCTGAGATTTGTTTATATCTTGTCACGTGATATATTAGGGGGTGAAAGGAAATGATGGGATGTTGAATCTTTTCGTGTTTCAATAATGCAGGAAGTTGACGCGCCACCCTTCATGCTTGGACTCTTAAAATAATCATCCGCAATTTTTGAAGGGGGAAGTTGGCGCTATTCTTGGAATCCTGTGGACAAAATGGTTTGCTCTCCCAAGATCGAAACCCCTAACCCTCGCTCGTCCTTGGTATGGATCCCGAAACCGAAATACGCTTCTATTTTTGTGATGCGCCGGGCGGCTATCTCACGTTCACATCTCCTTTAACTAAACAGCCCTCTTAGATCGTTGCATCTTGTTACATCTAGCGCCGCTAACGATGGTGGATGCATATGGGCTCTCAGAAGGAAAGGCCATAGGCTATCCTTCTACAGAACACCAAATGAGCTGGAATCAGATCGCGCCTTCCCGTCGCCGTCCAGGAAGGCATGGTTAGCGATATGTGCCTATTTAAAACAACAGCACCCCCTGGAACATCACAGCATATTCCCCTTTCGATGAGTAAATATATTCCAATTCCAGATTCTACGCAACATATCTTACTCAAGCCTCCCAAAACCCCTATAATTTCGGAAAGCTACACCTTTTAAAAGTCGTACAGCAAAGATGATCAACCATATGGCAACAAAGGCGTTTAGCACTAGCGCTCAGAGAGCAATCAAGTTCCTCGATCCCACGAAGGTCACCGACCTTGTCCACGCCAATGGGCCAGATGGGACCCAGTGGACTGAATCTGTGAAACACGGATGTGATAAGATGGAGTTGGCTGTTTGTATCCCTTCGTCACCTATGCAGCTCCTTAACTAACCTTCAATCAAAGGATGGTCGGATTACAAGCGCGAAGATTCAGTAAGTTCATCACTCTCTACATATTCACTCGCCTTGGACGGAGAAACGTATTTGAAGCTATTTATCACTCGTATTGAGCTGACTGTATAAGGGGCGCACTGGCACACATATCCAGCAAGGATAGGACCGACCCCATGAAGGTGATCACCGTGGCTATTTTAACAGCTACGGGAAACCGGGTGGGCAGCGCCCATTTTCATATCGATGGGTCTTTCAAATTCTTTCCTTCGCGCTATGGAAGGGACGGCGGGTATGCAGAAAATCTCCGGAAGGCAGGGATTACGGTCGAAGAAGCCGGAGCGGAGGGAAATCGCAGCGATGGCAGCAGTGCTCCACAGCAATCCTCTTCGAAATAGATGGATGGTAGGCGCAGCAGTTTTCATGTATCTATGCTGTTATGTACAGGGCCAGTTGCATGTCAGTTAATGAAAGATCCGAATTCGACAAGAGCGATAAAACACCCGAGAGTAATTTGTAGGAAACTAACCCCCAGGAATAGGTCAGGGGCATAGCCTTTACATTAGTCAATCAGCCAACCCTTATTCGCAGCAAGATATAGACTGGGGCCCACGGCCGGCCAGGTTGAACCTGGGCCCTAAATCAAATGATGCAACAGAAGCAGAAGGTAGATGAGAATTGAACCAGATATCACTTTAAACCCCCTGGAGATAGGAATCGGATGACGTTGAATCAGCCGCCAATGAGCCCGCCCCCCTGAGGATAGAAGGTAGATAGAAGTTAGATGGAGATCATCTCAGATTTGATTCTTTCAAATCAATGAAAATAGATTTTGTTTCCGTCAATTTATTAAGCAAGTGATCATGACATCGTCCTTCGAAAACGTGAGAGTCAAACGAAGAGCTATGGTGGGCTGCAGCTAGAATAATAAAGACATGTGTGATTGATTGGGGTCTGATCATGACAAAAATTGAAATCGCTCTTGTTCGATTTACTATAGTCACGTCAAAGAACCCTAATCCCACTGGATTTGAATTCAGTCTTTTCAGTTCAGATCTAGCCTTGGTCACAGTGTGATCTAGGGCATTTGCGGGAAAAACTGTTGGAGTTGGCGGAAACTCAAAGATCAAGGCCAGGGGCCCTTCCAACCTCAACATGGTTGCTTCCAAGATGAACTGCTTAGGATATGGTTCGAAGCACCATTGGAAGGGTAGATGATATGGGAGGCTAGAACGATGGAAAAGGGTATTATAAGATAGTACCTGAGAATGGTCTTTATTTCTCCAAGAAAGAACGAAAGGGTGTAATGATATAGGTTTCTATCATCACCGGGTTCTCCGCGGTAGCACACTAGCCCTTTGTGCTAGAATGGTGGGCACAAGCTGACTTCGAGTCCCGTCGCTGTAGAGATCCAAATCAGGGTGTTTGCTAATAGAGCAACAACACTTCAGGGTAAAATTGTTGCACAAATGCGTGTCCATATATGAGCCAGTTTCTCCTTCGGAAGAATTGGAACCCGAAAATAAGGTTCGACTCTCCCCGAGCACTGGAAGGAGCTCATCGCATGATGTTCACGTAGCCCAATGGAAATCGTAGACACCCACTGCGGCATAGAAGCCAGTTGTGCTTAATAGCAGTGCACTATTGTCCTGTGAGACACATCGAGGTTTATCGATTCAGCCAGCCATACAGGATTTCGTCATTCCACACATCCCGAGCCATTTTGAGAGGAGTTGTATCGGCTCAATTTCTCGTCAAAGATTGATCGATATATGGGGTGTGGGATATGGCCTCCCGGTCCTCCGAGAACAACACGCCATGCCAGATGTCGTCGTCACCCCTTCAAGAGACACCCCCCCCTGAACCAGATCAGATCGGGGAAATCGACATCTTCAGCTCTCCCCTCTCAAACAGACCAAATCCACAGTTGCACAAGACGAAACTGACCAGTCAATCCAAGACGAGGATCGCATGATAGTCTCTTTTCCTCCTTTCTCTCCTGAACAGGGTTAACAAAACAACTCCAGAGGCGGAAGGAATGAGAGATCTCCCCCCAAGTGCTCGTCCATTGTGTCCACTGTCCCGAAAATCCTTTCAGCGTCGAGTCGATCCAGCCCAGCCACGCGCCGTTGGGCTTTTCTCCCCTTTTAATACCCCGACATCAGCTGTCACATCCCTCCTCACCTCCGCCAAAAATCTCCCATATGTCTACTGTTGACGAATCACCACCTCTCGTCCAGGATTCTGACTAACGCGCCAAGAGAAAATCGAACAAGGATAGAATTCCAAATACTTCAAAATAAGCTCAACGGGTCACATCCATTCTATTGGTTGAGCCACTTGGATTGTGTGGAGAAAAGTGGATTCCCACCCTATTAAACTTTTTGTTTTTGTATTTTTAGACACAAAAAAGAAGGTTTTGTGATCGATCCATGTCAGGGACGGGAAAGGATGGAAGCTAAAATGGTTTCGGGGTGGATTTAACATGACCTGGGAATTGAAAGCACATGACGAGACAACATAACGATGATTGTAATAATATAGAAATTGGGTTCGATGAGCCAAGGAGATATCCCCCGTTCATGGGCGGAAACTCTCCGCCTTTCATTTTATTCTCTCCTGGGGGTCTCCCTGGGGGAGACAGATCACATTTCTCCCTTGTTTGAATGACGGGGAAAAAAAAGAAAGTGTCCCAAAAAGCAGGTTTCCACTTTCGAAAAAAGAAAAAAAAAAAAGTACCAAAGTGCTCGTGTCGAATTTTAGTGAGATGGCCATGTGTCGTTTCATCGGTGATCGACCTCGTTTTTTCGTTACTTGGCGCTTTCTGTTCGTCGAGCTCGTGCCCTTCGTTCCCCCAACAAAGATTTACATGAAAGGAGGATTCTGTTCCTGAATCCTGGATGTAACGGCTCTCCTTCTCTCTCCTGCTTCTCTCGCTGTCAGTGCTCTCCCTCTCGCTCAGGGTCAGGAAGAAGAAAATAAACTTGGAGTCGAGGACTTCCCAGACTGCTCCGCTTTGCAACCCCCTGTTTCAAAATTTCTTTTCAGGGAAGAGTTGGATGGCTGTCTGTGTCTGGGAGAGAAAGACTCGAGATGGCAATCTTGGATGGCCTCTCCCCTGGAATCAATAGGAATAATGAAGACTTGGTGCTAAAATCAATCCCTACCGGGATAGTAATATCGGAAATGTAATCCAAGGTATGTACAGTTACAGGTCAATGCTCAAGATATTCTATGCAACGCTCAAGGAACAACGGGAGAAGGTAAAGCATGAAGATAAAATCAGATTGGCCAAGTTCGTTTTTCATTTGGCAGCAAACATTATCAAGAAAGCATTTCGCAGAATACCCCAGCTTTTGTGTGTTCTCGAAGGGTAAGAGTATTGAAGAGCGGTGAAAGAGAGAAAGACAACCGACAAAACCGTCCAATGCGCCCCGAAACCCCAGGAGGGACCCTCGCCTTCCTTCCCCTAAACTTCAAGTCCAAGTTGATCACCACCCCAAACCATGTCAAACATAAAACAAAGACAACCAAGGGTATACGGGTCCAAAGAGAAAATGAGACAGAGCCATTGACCCTGTAAGATAATGTCAAAGAAAGAGATTAAAATCGCTTACAACGAGGGAGCGTCGACCGCCTCCCAAATCGTTGACCGTTTCACCCACGACTGCCCCGATATCCCATAACAGCAAACCAACCCACACGTATATTATAAAAGAAAAGGGTATCGGAAACCATCCCAGGAAATATCGGAAAGAAAATGCAAGAAGGAAATATTTGACAAATGCAAGAAAATACCAAACAGCCGCGCAACAAGGTATATAATTAAGATAATAGAACGAAAAATAGAAGGGAAACCCAGTTCGTAGCCATTACAAATCGTATACAGCAATGACACAAACCATCCCACCAGAACACCAGTAATGAGTAGGTCATATAGGAAATGAAACAGAAATTCTTCAATTGAGAAGGGAGTTTAGGCCCATGCGGTTATCGCGGTGACCGTTGAGAGTGGCATCTTCGCCCCGAGTGTGAGAGAAGGGCGGGCCATGTTGTTGATACTGTGCCGAGGAAGTGGATGGGCGAAGGTCTGCCGCCCAACGCTCCATCGCAGCCACATGCGAGAGCGTTTCCATGTTCTTTCCACCGGGGCAGTTAGAGGAGGAAGTAGAGTAGTAGCTCTCATCATTGGCGAAAGAGCTGGGAGTGTGGATGTGGATATTTGGCGCACTACCCCGTCTAAGGTCCGCAGAACCATTGCGGAGTTCCGCAGGAAGAGGGAGAAGCTGAGGGGATGGAACTGTTCGTGGAGAAATTGAGGAGACGGAATTGTGATCTGAGACCATAGAGGGTGGGTTGATGGAGGCAGCGTTGGAGATTTCTGAGAATGCAGGTGAAGTCAAAGGAGCCTCGACTTGCCGTGCCGGCAGGGTGTAGATAGGGGATAGTTGGCGGCTAACGTTATCTGTGCGTAGGAGCCTGGATCGGTCATAGTCATAGTCCATGGGGTTTGAAGGTCGTCTTTCCTCTGAAGCCATGGTCTCGGACGATGAATACTGTGAATGAAGTGGGTGCGAGGATTCGGAAGCTCCCCATGACGGTGGAAGATCCCGTGGGTAGAAAGAGCGTCGATGCGGGCTAGCCAGAGAGGCTCTTTGGTAAGGTGGTTCGATCCTGCCATTGAAAGTTCGTGACGAATGGCCGGATCTAGTCTCGATCACAAGGCCGCGTCGTTTCCGGTTCATCGAGCCATTCCACCAATTCTTCACGGCGTTGTCGCTGCGATTGCCCAGTCTTCGCGCAATCTCTGCCCAACGCTTTCCCATCTCATTAACCATGCGCTCGATCATCAGCCCCTCGTCAGCTGAAATCGGTTCATGGTTCAGTGTTGGTTTCAGGTTCTGGTGAAACCTCTCGCGACACTGTTTTGGAGATCGGAAGTGCATCTGCTGTGAGATTCGGACCCAGTTATTGGGACCTTGTGTGTGGACGAGTTGAAGGAGAGTCTGGTCCTCTTCCGGGACCCAAGGGCCTCGTCGGTGAGATGGAGCCATTGTAAGGTATGTGAATATATGAAGTAACTTTCGTGAGTTCCGGAGGTTTCAATAGACCATTGGAAAACGGTCGACTGTCGGAAAGCAAGTGGTATGTATAGCAAAAGCGCTCAACTTCTTACAAGAACTGTGTAGGTTGGGTGGCTTGGAAGAGGTATTCGTCGAGGTGAAAATCTAGAGGAAGGGGTTCGAAGGAGCGGCAGGCTTTTATTTCGGTAGAGGTGGTTGTCGTGTGAAGGGAAGGAAGAAATAGAGAAGATGGTATAAAAGGGAAAAAAAGTATGTATACACGGTTCACGAATGGAAAGTAAGTTATGGGAAGAGAGAGGGAGTGTGGGAGCGGGAGAAGCGAGTAGATATAGGGACGGGATCAGCACACCCACGATTGGGAGAAAAGGAAGGAATGAGGGGGGGAGAGCATCGGGAACTGGTGCGCTTCACGAGGGACTGGGAAAAAGTGGCTGATGCTGCCGATTAACATGGGCATGGGAAAAAAGAACGATGTGGAGAAAAGCCAGATCTTGGGCAGGTCAGGGTTGACAGCTCGAAGTCAAGACGCCCAAAAAGGAAAAGAGGACGACCGACGGGGATTTGTCTGGTTAACGCTAACTTTAGCTCCCCTTCAAGGTTGGCTGATGTTAGTGCGGTAACTGTTATCCACCGTACTATCCATTCAAGGGAGATGCGAGGAAAAAGAAAAGAAGGGGACAGGAATGGGGGAAATACTGTAAGGAATCGAAAGAAATGTACAATACTCAAACGTTACTGTATATACAGAAAAAACAAGGGAAGGGCATGGAAGCCAGAAAAGGAAAGATGGAGAGACAGAAACTTGCCACTCTTGAAGCGAGGGTACTTCTCCTTTCGCTTCTTCCTGATGTCGTACAACTGGGAAGACGCACATAAGGCTTGTACCACTGCTGCGTCGGTTACTCACTGAGACCGTGGATGAGTGCATAATCCATCCCTTTTTGTCCTGGAGTGTCAATAATCACCACCAGGAGGGGGAGTACAAGGTCAATTATTTCTCATTCCCATCACTCGTTCTTTTTTATTTTTCCTTTTGATCTCTCATGATCGATACCCAGCTCCTGGTTCGTGGCACACCTTCCCATCGTCCCAGATCGTGGGGATTTCCCAAGAGAACTTGGCTAGGATAGGATGGTTTAGACAGGGGTAGGCGAAAAATAGAGGGCAGTCGTCGCACATCGTTGGAGGACAGCAAATTATTAGTCAAACACACTGGTTGGAAGCACAACGGCGTCATCCAGATGCCGACGACCAATTCCTCACCATACGCACGAGGTCCAATGAACCGCCAAGTGAGAATCTGAGACGTGGACGGCGTACTCCGTATCGAACATAACAAAATCTGTATGATACAAGCGATTTGGTGGAAGTGGCAAATCTGGGCGATTTAGAGGTGGAGTGATCCGTGGTGAGCTGTGACTGACAACTTCGAGATGGCAGGTGCTTTGAGAGTTGTCATTGGAGATCACAATGATTGAGGGAAAAATAGCGGCGGGTCATCGGTCCCATCACCGCCCATCGATTTTCTCCCTCGTGGCGTGCAAGATGTGCTTTTTTCTCCTCTCCCATGAAAGGTTGGAATGCCGTCACGAGAGTTTCCCTTGGCCCGGTCTCGTAATAAAAGGCGAGGGAGCTTCAAGGTCCAATCAATGGGGTTTCCAGTTTGAGAAATCGTCACAGTTGGAACCCACGGCACAGGATATTCTGTTGATCGTGGTGACGGCCATCAAAGGGAGACGTCTGAGTGGACAGTGCGCCGACGAACGGACGATAATGTGCCAACACCGAAGCCATTGCCGATCGTAGGGAGATTATGTGGCTGTGGTGGCTCAGCAAATCTAGATCACCAGCCACACTTGACTATTGATCGGATCCAGCGCACCACTTTGTTGGAATTGGCATTGCATATCATGCTCAATAAACCAATCTATCCTTGCGAGGTTGTGAAGTCTGTCAAGTCTCCAATGCAAGTTTCATGGTACAGCTGCAAAATGAGTGGCTCACAGCATGAGAAGGGAAATGGAGACTCCGTATTTGATGCAAAGATCCACGATAGTCACCCACTCCTGATGGTGGCTGGCGGTAAACGGGAAGACCCATGCTTGGGAAAAGTTGACGTTGACACTGACAGCGCCAGTGGAGAGAATGACAGGAACGGCGAAGAATGCTGACCATCAAGGCCTTTTCTTTTCTTATTTTCTCATCCTGCAAGTCCATCAATAGTCCGGAAACACCGCGTGAGAACTTAGAAGTGGGCAAGAACATCGATCGGGTGTGAGGAGTAACCCTTCTCGTCAAGATGTCAAATATATTCGATATCGCTTCGTCAGAACGACATCTCTTCAATCGACGTTGGTGTGTCGTGCAAAAAGGCATGACGATATTCTTTGCATCTGTGTCCATTCCTTTCGTACGCAGTCTGTATATCTGATACAATACGGTATGTATAATACGCCTTACCATACACATCGACCAGAGTTCCCCTTGAGACTTTGACCCTTTCTGTAAGCAGATCCATCTTGCTGTTGAATCATGTTCCTGGGTCTGGGACTTTGGGTCGAGCGCGATTCCCAATTCAGGTTAGCTCCCAGCAAGGCTATCGGCCACCGTTGAACCCACCAAACTCGCCAATGTGACACACAACCGCAGAAGCAGCACTGGAAACTGCCAAATTTGCTGATTGGGACTGGCCCAGCGTCGAGTGTCCTCTTCTACTGAGACTGCTGTGTGAGATTCGCTTATTCGAGCCTCCGTGGACGGTCGGAATATATCGCCATATCTCACCCTTTTTTCATGGTGAGTGAGACGGCCTGTCCAGCGCCTGTGCCACGTCTCTTCGCCCGTTGAGAGATTTCCTCCTCATTTTTTGGCCTTTCAGCCAGCCAACGTCGCTGCAAGTGATTGATGACGTCCGATTGGTACCTCTAGATCTGGATCATCAAACTATCGCTGTTTGTTCCTCGAACCCTGCCGAATCCCTGTTCTCCCTGTTCATTGGGAGTCCAGGAAAGCCGGGTCCTCCCCCAAACCAAAAACGTTGGTCCGCTGAACCTTAATCCATGTTCCGCACCAGTGTGAAGAGTTGACAGAGTTATTCGTATCCTCAATTGGGCATTTTTCTGTTATGCTTGTTTTTTCGTGAGTCTTTTGCTCTCTATCTTGATTTTCGTCTCCATCTCCGGAATTTAAGGGCGGCTATTATGATTTTCCAAAACTATCGATCTGCTCATCCAGGGATTAAAACCAGGATCAGAAATCTCATTTGAACCCTCCGTCAAGAGAAAAACTCTTGTCCTCGTCACCACCCAGCCTGACAAGCTTTGTCGACGAGAGCTGACCGAGGCGCATGATTTTTCAGCAAAGGAGGATTTCCACTCCCCCAACTCCCTGACCCGATCAAGCAACAAGAGCTTCCTGGATAGCTGCGTCCGTTGCACCAGACAAGATTTCTTCCCGCCCCGCCAGCCTGGTGACTGGTCTTACCGCACCAAAGGGTTTGGGACTGTGATCCTTTTCTCCGGGCCCTCCAAAGACGCAAGTCACCCCATTCGGCTGAGGAATTGGAGCGCTTTTCCTTCTTCTCACCACGAAGGATTGAGGTTGTGCTCCTGTCCAACCCCGGCAGAGTTGACTACTGGTAACTTCCTGCCGTGTCTGCCATACAATGTGCAACACCGGCTGTCTGTCTTCCCTCTGATCCTACGTCCCACCCAGCAACAGAGCCTCAGGGTTATAAGCTGGGATCACACAAAGAGCCGACACCCAGCTCCACCACTTGCAATAATAGCACAACATTCTCCTCAAATCGTCTCACCATCATCCTCATAAACCTCAGCTTGTAAAGAATAGATGAATATCCTTATCCCATGACGTGGTCGATCTCCATAGTCAACGGTTCCGGTCACCCCGAAGCAGTCCACAAGAGGTGTTGAAAGTCAAAAGGAATAGAGAATCAAAATTTCCGAGGAGCTCTCAATAATCTCCCTATCTTTTATGTAACCATGGGTCGAAAGGAGGGTCAAAAGTCAGTCGTTGAAGGAGAAAAACAAATCTGGTCTAGGCCGATTCCGATAAAGACGCGAAAACCCCTGCCCTGCAACCTTAAAAGAAAGTTGGGGCAAGGGTGGGGTAAAGTGGGTACGAATCTACCATGAGCAAGGATGTTTTGACAAATACTTATGCAGAAGCATTATTTTGTATAAAAGTCTTGGCGGTATATATATTCTCATCTCTTCCCGCGCATCAGAGAAATGCTCATGTTGACAGTCAGGAGAAGGGGAGCAATCCTCAGGAAGTATGCGCCACATTCATCCTTTTTTTGCCATTCTCCTGTCAGTGTTAAACATTCCCTTTCGACGGAACTCCCGTATCCTTCTTTTTTAACCTCTCCCAAACGTGCCCTTGCTCCCATGAGACAGGGATATTTGGCTTTCCATTTCCCGGGGATACGGGTTCAAGACTCAACGCTTTCCGCTTGACACCAAACACAACAGAGTACAGGAGAGAGTTTAACTCTCGAAACTCGGGGGACAAAAGGTATGAGCTTTGATACTTCGAATATGCACTTCCTCCGTGTGGAGAAACCAGGGCAACATGACGACTCATTCTTCAAGAGATTTTCGTGCTCCCATCCCTTCCAAGCTTCCCCCGTAGATGAGGTGGATGGGATGTTCTTCCTTCGAGAGGAGGCACGCATCAGGGATTCTTGCAGTTCAGAATTACGAAGCTCAGGGCTCAAAGTATATATACGAACCTCTTGTGTAACTTGGCAAGGTATGCTCAAAGTGAAGCTGCTCTATTTTTATTCCACATCGGACTTCAATCTATTCCCATTTCCTATATTATTATCTGTTTGTTATTGTAGCATTTAGTTGAAGAATAAACGACAGTGCTTTTCTTGGTAATTCATTCCCCTTGTCAAAGAAAGGGATATCAAATTGGTATGAATACGATACAGAATACCGAGTTGTGCAATGTACCGTATGTAATTTACAGTTCCCGAACCAACTCAAAAAGTTAAGACAGACGTCAAGAGACGAAAGTTTGAACCTCCGAAACTCCTTGTCTTAATCAACGGTTCCCGAGAAGTGGCCCAAACCAGAGGAAGACGGTTCCTGTGGCATAGAACGTCGTTGAGACAAACCGAAACAGAATTGCCTTCACCTGCCTTTTCTTGAGTGAGCCCTGTATGAACAGATCGCGATCGGCTCGTTTCAACCCCAACATGGATGAAGGATCAAATATTGACAGGGCGAAGACGGCGAGGACGGGTTGTATCGCCCCTAAGGCAGAGACGCTGACAGACTGTTCTCGATCACATACCAGTTCACGCCTCTTCCTCAATGGTAAGCAAAGGAACGTATTTGCAGTGAACACAAGAGTCGGGAATTGAATCTCGAGAGTAAAGGAAGTGAGGGAAAAAAAGTTTACTCGTCACAATCTATCTGAAGGAATGTGCACGTCCATATGGGAAAGTGAAGTCTCGAAACTCTGCAATGGCCATGTGACTGGCACTTGGAAGCTCTCAGAGCTGGGAAGGTTGCAAGTTTCCCCCCTCTTTTAGCGTAAGCATCACATACCCTCACGGCAGATTCCTTCGGTGACGGGAGTACAGAAATCCGAGTCGACGGATCTGGGTCGTGGAGTGGTCGCAAAACCCGTGTGAATGGAATGCGAGCTTTCCCTATCCAGTGTCGTGGCGCGGCCCAGAACCATGGAACGACAAGTCAAGTGCGGCCGGTTGGGTGCACCTGTGAGAGGTGAGGAGTATGAGGAGTCGGAAACCCCTCAGCAAGACGACAGGTTTTCAAAGGAATGTATGGGGTACAGTAAGACGCCTTTTGCTCTCTAATCAGTTTCTTGACTGTTGTGCGCGCCAGTTTGTCTCGGAGGGCCTCCTCCCCGTCTCTTGATATCACCTTGCTTTGTGTGAAATGTGCGACTTCTTGAAAGGCTATTACTCACTATCACACTGCAGGAAGAGGAGGCATATCCGTCCATGATGCGGACATACCAGAGAGATTTTCCTCTTATTACTTGACAGAATATACACATCATCCCACACTTGCTCGGGGATAGGGACTGAAGAGCTGTTTCCGATAAAAAACGGCAGTCACGCGCATCTGCCCGCTCCCTGGTTTCCCCATCTCTGGAATGCCATCACGGGTAGATCGTGACCATCTCGCCGAATGTATGATTACCGTTGAACCTTCACTTATATTATTCTCGTTGAGAACACCAATGGCCCGGGACCAAAGGCACATCTTTCCTGGAACCCTAATGTTTAGATGCAGCAAACTTGATGCAGTCACATCGGAACAGCCTGCATGTATCCGTCTCTCAATATTTTCAGAAATACTTCGAAGAGGCAGTTTTTTCGTCTTCCTAATCGACATGGATGTGTCGTCGACAACTCGGAACTCAGAGCGCATCAGATTACTTTACGATTGACATCCCAAGTACCGAGACAAGGAGGACTGATGTACCCCCCTCTCCTCTTCTTGTACATGTACATATGCACCAACTCCTCGAAACCTATCACGACGTCTCCCAGTAAAACCTTGACGTGAAAATGAGCTCACGATGGACGAAGGGCCCACCTCTGCAGGGGTAAAACGGCCTCTCTTGCTTCACTTCTCTGCTGGTCAATTTATCTCCGTCAAAGCACTCGCCCACCATCGAATGAGAACAATATCGAAAGCAGAGACTGACGTGGTTTTCTATCAGTAGCCCAGAGACCATCTGTACGAGGTTGATCAGCTCGACTCCTCTCTTTGTCGCATAAAAAAAAAGATGAGAAGAGGATGATGGAGAAAGGATGCGAAGCTCTCTCTTCTCAATCAACTCATCATGTTGTACTGCGTACGGGGTCCTGACATGAGCTACCGTACCGTATGTAAGTACACAATACCAACACCCTTGTCATAAATCACCGTTATTATTACCATACAGATGGAGTCGGGCGCAACCCTCACCCTTGTCCAATTGCGCTAAGATTTGCGGATCTCATATATTAAACCTTGTTGATCTATCGTGGATATCGACGATTTCATCTTGCAGGGGTGAGTGGGAAGGAGAACGAGGGAAAAAATTTTAACAAGCGATCCGTTCCAACGCTAGCGTCCAGTCAACCCAAACTCAGGCCCTTTTCTTCCTTTCCCCACCCTCTTTTCTCCTCGGATACCCCTGTTTTTTTTTTTGTTTTTTCATGAGCTAAACCAGGTTTCTTGTCGTTTTGAATTCGAAACCATGCTTTTTAGACCAACTTTACCCGCTTGATGGATGTTGGTTCGAACTGTGGGTCTTCTTGCTGGGAACAGTGACAAATACTTCAAAGTGTGGCTCGTTCATCCGCGGGGTGAAGAAACGTCCATCACGGGAGTGTGATAGTACGAGCTGAGAAGAGAGGAGGCATCCATCGGCAGCAGTGATGCTCGCTCAAGCAGAGAGGACTGCCCAGGTCAAAATAGAGGGGGACGTTCCGGAGCGAGCGAAAGTTTGGTCGGAAAACGTGTCCGTTGAGAAGCATGTCTGTTTGAGAAAAAACCGGGTATTGGAATGAGAAATTGGATTGATCATGAGAGTGCCGATCTTTTACCTTTCTCTGCGCTTCAATCTTCCCAATTCGGAGATCTCTCGTATTCACTGTTGGGGGGCTTTCTGGGCGGAAAGTGTGGCGTCGGTCTCGCTGTGGCTGGTATTTTTAGAGCGAGATCGTCTCGATCACTCTGACGGTGGGCTGGCGCATTGACCTGTGGCTAAGTACCTACCGCCGAAGGAGAGAGATTGACATACCTGTGGCTGGTGACGATGGGGAAGCATGTGGTCAATTAGGCCGAGGACCAATTGGGCCAAACAAACGGCTTTTTTCGCACCTCCACGCCCACGGACCACTGGATGGAGACCCCCTCCGAAGCAGGAGCATGCCGCCAGTCGCCACTTCTTGTTTTGAAGCCCACTTCCAACTGTTTTCGGCATGAGAGGCCAAAGAAAATGACGCCCATGATTCAGACATGCGCAAGCCACTCCAACTGACAGAGCGGCTTGAGTGGCTTGAACGGGGGAGAGGTCTGCATCGACTCCGGCCGGGGCCCCCGTGCTCTTCTCAGCCTGCCAACAAAATTTACTTTCACCGAGGCTGCCAGCTCACCAAGATGACGATTGAACGACCTTCTTTTTCGGTCAACCGGCATGTCTAACGAAGTCCGCTATTGAACCAAGCATCCACAAACCCGAATCCACTGACAAGGTTCCTCTCAGGAGTTTCGGCTTTCTCTCCTTTTTGCTATTTTCGTCCCCGAGTTTGTTTGAAATTGATAGAGAGATCTTTCTTTCTGCTAACCTTTTCCGGTTTAGTTGCTATGGGTGGGCCACCGTCCCGATTTAGTCTAGAGGGTCGTGCAATCCGCTTTGGGAAAATGCCAAGCATTGCCAAGGTGTAACGGTCCCGAAACTCTTTCTCATTGGCTACCGGGATCTCTGCTTTTCTTTTCTTTTCTTTTTCCTTCCTCGCTTACCCCTGTTCAGCGTATCAGAGATCTTCCTTCTCCTTCAACTGACAGTTTTGACAGGAACCGGTCAAAGAAGGCGTGAAGACACGAAGGCACCAAGCACGTCCACTCTCCCCGATGTACCATGTACCGCTCTATTGGCAGATTTCGCATAGAGTTTATGTGTTGTTTCCTTGTCTCGTGTACAAACTGACAGATGATAGGGGAGTGAACAACCCCTATCTCCATGCTTTTGATGAACAGTGGCAAAACATGCATCCCCGAGCCTGACGCCAAACAAGCGAAAAGGGGGATCTCAGGGAGACCGAAAGCATGGCTGGCTGACTGAACAACTTCTTTTGAGATCAATCGATTCTTCCTTTTTGACACTTGCAAGGAGATCCACGATCCTTTCCGTCCATGCAGCTTGTGGCTTTTTTTGTTGCAGAGAAGGCGGTCACTCATATTCGTCATCCTCAGGAAGAAAACACATGGCTTTGAAAGCTGGTGATCTGGAATGAAGACTTCGCTTCGAAATCGTCAGCATTGACCCTTTTTCTCGGGAGATGTGAGGCATCATTTTCCTTTTGTCCACCACCGTCATTCCCTTCAATTCTTGATTTCTTCAGACATCCAGAACCCAAGCGAAGATAGAAGCGAAGCCTCCTTCGGGATTCCCGCAAACGAAATAATAAAGCCAAAAAATTGTGTATTGGCGAGAGGACAAGTTCCATTCCAGACCGCATGAACGCGGATGCAGATGCGGCATGCAGCCTCTCCTTTGCATTCCCTTTTACTTTCTGACTTGATCGATTTCTCTGTTTCTTTTTCCCTTGATTTTTGCCACAACTGGGAATCAAAACAGGCCTCATGCTGGTTGATCGATAATTATTTTATCTCCTGTTCTCCATTCGCTCCCTTCATCCACACATCAATCCCGCGCCCCATCAAGCATGACCCCTTACAATGCAAAAAACACTCTCCACCCTCTCCAGGCACGGATGCATATGCGTTTACCATGCTTTCCAACCGAGGGATGCCAGGGAGCAACGGCAGCGGGTGCGGGTGCCGCAGCCTTCAGCTTTATTCTGAGGGCCCCGTCTTTGGTCGACCCTCTTGTCCTTGACATGTCAAACGGCATGCCATCATACCCAAAGCAGTGACAACATCCTGGACAGAGCGAACATTCAAATGCGCCGGAGGCAAGGAGACACGTCGCAGTTGACTTTGAAAGCCCCTTCAAAGCTCCCTGTCATGTTTTTTGCTGGTTGACAAGTGACATTCCCTTTTCCCTCTCTTTGTTCTATTTTTATGTCAATCTCCCCTCAAATATGCATGAATCGATCGATCGACCACCCATCGCTTCTCCTACTGCTCCTCGTTTCCCTCCCATTCACACCCATGCCCACCTCCATCTTCCAGAGACCAGTGAGAACGATGACATCCCACATCTCCTTCCCATTTCTACCCAAAGCGGAAAGGGAAAAAAGCAAATAAATTGCCATTTGGACTGACGTGACCGCATCTTTACAACCTCACCGTTTATGCCAACCCCGGAAACTTCAAGCGAAGCAAACAAACAGGACTCGAACTCTCCAGAGCGGCCTGGCTTCGGTTGTTTTCATGCGATCATGCGAACAGAAAGCCGCCATCCATCAAAATGTTTCCTTCGAGCCCGGCCTATGCATGAAAACCAAGATATAACCAGGCAGCGATCGCATTAGCATGAATTATCGATTTCCGGTCCGACCGTTGTTATTTTCCTTTTTTTTCCCTTTTCCTTTCTTTTCTTCTTTCGCCCTTTTGATTTTCCTTCCTATCCGCTCGTTTGCCTCTTGAAGTTGACATCTGCATTACCGCGATGGCAACAGCCTTCATATGTACATGTACGCACGCCTCCTGCCACAATTATGGGGGCCAGGTGTGACCGCCAGTCCAGTTCTCAATATGCCCAGCCTTTTCTCACTCCTTTTGGGAGTAAGCAATTTCACCAACGGCTTTCTCCGTTGAACCTTGCCTCCATCGGGTAATGAAAAAAATGATTACCCGCCAGTGCTGCTCCACAGCCCTTCCCATCGTTATCTGATCTTAATGGGCATCAGTCAAGATCTTATCTGCCACCCGAGAAGTCCGCCTTCGAAGGCAGTAACAGGCGAGCTGATGTCCAAAATTGTGTATGATCGTGTACAATCTTGAAGGCATTTCGATGTTGAATTGGGCCCAGAAAAACGGGCAACTGGTCTTTTTCACCCACCTCGTGCCCCTCTCCTGTCGGCGTTTGGAGATTCTATTGAATTCCCAACTGCGATTTATTAGTTAACAGCTCTCCGCAGATAAGCATCGATCGTTTGTGGTTATGCCGCAAATATATAGCTACGTTATCTATCCGTCATGTGAGAAGTTCTCCTTGGTCTCAGGGCGTTACACCATCCGCTTACGGGCCGCTGTCGCTAGGCAGTTGATTAAATTTTATATCCCTCTGGGTAATCAGGCCTTTCTGAAATACCTCTCCCCGGTCAAGCAGGCCGTTTTATTCTCTCTGTGAAACCCATTTCCTAGTACATACCAGGAGGCTTTATCTGATAAATTTGTGAGATACGAAATCGGTCTACTTAACGCCAGATGCCTTCACCACATGACACTCCAAGGGTGGCCAGGAACTCTAGACATCATCTGAGTAGCTCTCATTGTATATACCTCCTCACTATACCTCCCCCCAGTGAACGGTTTCTTACCAGGCGCCCATGTTGTGTTTGTAGGCCCATATAGGCCCGCGGCCACGCGGCTAGGAGGTTAGGGGCGTTCAGGAGCATATGTGATACGTATAGATAATCTCTAGAGCAATGGGTCCATGTGGAGGCCTCTTCGCTCGGTGTAAGACCTAGCAATATGCGTCTGAGTGGTCCTGTGGGTTTTCTCGAGGTAGGACTTTTATCGTGTGGTTCAAATGGGTGGAGACGGTCATCAAAAATATATATATACAAACATACACACCCAGCCACCCAGCCACCCAGCCACTCAGAAACCCCCGAGTGCAATTGTTTGTTATCACCACTACCTTGCCATGCAGCATCATCCCATAATGTACCTGTCCTTAATATTCCTGCCTACGGCAGATATATGTGTATGTGCCCTCGGAATGGGACAGAAAGGGAAAGAGGCCCACAGATAAGCGCAGAGACTCAAGCATCAAAATCGATGAAGGGACGCGCCTATGCATACCATACTCCGAGATATAGATATAGATATCCAATTGCCACTTCCGTATAAAGCTCGTGGGTCTATTCGCGAGGAGTAGAAGGTGGCGAGAGATTGGATCCCTCTTCACAAACGTAGAAACCATATCCACATTGTGTCCTCTCAAGCAGGATCATTGCACGGGCGGGGCCTGTTTACAGCACGGTAAAAAGCAGAAGGCGATAGAAGTAAATTAAAACCAACGGTCTTCGCTGACTAGATGATATATGGCCTTCCACCTCGCATAAATAAAGTATATATATATCCCGGTAACCCAGACAAAGAGCCCCTATCCCATCATCCATCCATCTAGGCAACGCCTACTTTTCGCACGAGCTCCTAGAGCAAAACCCAACTGAGCGAGGTATATAGTAAATAGAAAACGTAAAAAGACGGAGACAAAAATGGCCGACTAAGCTTGCTTGCTTGCTTCCGAGGTACAATGGACAAACACATATATCAAATATGAGATAAAAAGGGATAGGACAAGTGGATATCGTGCTGAGAGGGGGGGAGAGAGATCGGTGGAATCGCTCGCTAAATATGACTAGGAATAATGAACTGGAGGGCTGGGGAAACGTGGCATAAGATATAGTGGTCGTCAATGGGGATATAACGCGAAACAAAGGGTATGAGTTGAGGAGTGGGGTGGGAAGACAGGGGGAAATCGAAAGATACATGGATATAGGTCGTTGAAAAAACAGATAAAAAAACCCCGATATAGTGTCAAACAGATCTACGGGAAAGGAAAACATAGGAGACACACCAAATAAAAGCAAGCCGACAGTAGTAAGATCAGCAAACAGAAGTAGAAAAAAGGACAAAACATTTCACAGCCAGATATCGCCTTCCTCGCCTCTAACCCATTGTTTCCAGACTTCATCATAAGCGTCTTCTAAATCGCTAACCCAACGCCTTGTGTCAAAGAGGTTACTCCTCCATCTGTTTGTGAAAAGCATCTTCCTCAACTCTACTAGCCGGCCCGTGGCTCGGCCATGTCCACCGGGTTCATATTTCAAATCCGATCCAAGTTGGATAGCTCGGTCCTCGTACTCCTGGTCGGAGGGGCAGATCAATTCGGACGCAGCTTGACGGCCTGCATCGTGTTGCGGAAGAGCACTTGTTAGGATGCTAGCTGCCATGCGAGAGCACATTTTGTACTTGTATCGGGGGTAGGTGAGGAGTGGTGTACCGCTCCATAGGACATCGGCGGCTGTTGTGTGGGCGTTACACTCAGGGGTATCCAGGAAAAGATCGCAGACACGAGCACGAGAGATGTGCTGATGTTTGGGAGCTACGTCGGTGAATACGATCCGCGATGCGGTTGCTTCTCCAGCCCACGCAACTGCTGTTTGTTTGAGATTTTGTTCGCCGAGATCGGGGAAGCGAAGTAACCACAGGATTGCACGTGGTAGTCGTGCGAGAATTCGTAGCCAGGTGCGGAAGGTAGTAGGTTCAATCTAGAGTTGTTTCGAGTCAGTGACATGCAATTTGGGAGGAAATTTGCCAAAGGGCATCCAGCACTTACCTTATAGAGCTGATTGAAATTACCAAGGATGATAGCATCATCACTCAGAGTAGGGAATAATTCCTTCCGCATCTTCCAACGATTCTCCTGCTCCTGTTCCCACGATAGCTGCCGGTCCTGCGAGTCAGGTGCACTCTGTCGATGATCGCAACAGAAGAAAGAGTGCCGTGTAAAAACGATCTTCTCGCCATAGACCCAATCTTCATATTCCTCACCATGGTCCTCTTCCAGGAGTCGGTCTTCGAATCGCACGTCGCGTCTCCATGGGCTTCGGGTTTCAGGGGGGATAGCAATCTGGTCGGCAAGAATGTAGTCGCACCATTCCGCACCTAGCGTTCCGGCGAATCCCATAAACGACATGTGAATGGGAGCTGGTCGGGCGGCGAAGACCTCGTTTCGGGCACCTCGAGTGTATCCATTCAAGTTGATCAGGATATGGATTCCATCGTTGACGATCTGCTCGACTAAACGATCCAGGGGCCAGCTGCTGGCGTCGTGGAAGACTGGAGCTTCACGCTCAATCTGTTGACGGTGGATCGAGTTGTCACTGGCCGTTGTAGCGTAACAGAATGCTTTGACTCGGCTAGGATTGTGTAGACCAAATACCGACTGCATCAAATGTGCAAGCGGATGGTTATTGAAATCCGAGGAAACGTAGCCGACGTTCAAGTGTGGGTTTGGTGGAGCGGGCGGTCTGTAAACGGTGGTAGGCAGCCATGGTGATCGGAGGGTAGAGCATGATATGCGAAGTCCGTTACGTTGTGAGATGTGTCGGATTTGTTTAGCCGACAGAGGACAGGTGAAGGTGTGGAACGGCAAGACCGTCGGAGCGTTCGGTGGCGTTAGGCCAGCAGGTAATTGTGGCCTCGTGTATTTAGTGAGCGGATAATTCTTCCGGTACACATATCGATCCTGGTACCACTGCCATCCGATTAACCTGATAGCACGTTCGACGAGCCTCACAATCCTAGAACCTTCCCATCTCTGGCCTGACCAACTCTTCAACATCTGGGCTAAGGATTCTCGCTTGCTCGCTAGGTACCTGCCGTTTTCGTCGGAGACGACAAGTTGCTGGCAGAGCTGCTCGACAGATGCGGTGTTCAGTACACTTCTCCCCCACGTCTCACCGTCCTTGAGCTGCTTGTCGACAATCTCCACAACTCGTTTGATCCACCCGAAATCGAGACCTGTTTCTTTGGCGTCGCGAAGCATTCCTTTGTCGTCGACATGCCATCTATCCAAGAACCCGTGGCCGGTAGCAATACCACCCCTACCACCCCAATTGCAAACAGAGTTCAACGCATTTGCGAGTCCGCATACAGCCTCTGCAAAGTCAGGGTTGGCAGTCACGGCTCTCCTGTAGTATCCAATAGCATCGTTGATCCGTCCCGAATCCTTGACGGCATTTGCCAGATTCGCCAGGGCAATATCGAAATTACCATCGCATTGGACAGCTTGTTCGTACATTTTAATGGCAGCTGGTAGTTGACCGATATCCTTAAGGAGGCTCCCAAGGTTGGTATAAAGGTGAGCATGTCGCGAATCTAGGTTTAACCCATAGTTGTAATAGGCCAGTGCGAGTGCAATGCCACTGCCAGGCACAACTCCAGGTATATCCGGTAATTGGTATTCACCAGAAGATCGAGCAACCTGCGAAGGGCTGTTCTGCTGAATACTGGCGAGGAGGATTCCGACATTGTTTGCCGTGGACGGACTTGGTTGAAGGGATAGCGAGAGATAGTAGAGCGCGAGAATATCCCGTACCCCCGAACTTGCTTTGGCACCGCTCGACGAGGAGCTGTTTGACATGCCATCCTGATATATCTTTGCGAGAGAAAGTAAGGAGTTGCTTGTAGTGGACACTGCCGCCCTTTTGGCAATTCCATCAGGAACATACTGAAAGCCAGGCAGCTGGCCATGTGGAGGGAAAACCAGCTTTGCCGTTTGTAACGCCCTATCCGGTAATAGTAGAAGTGCGTTTTTCGAATTCCGTTGATCGGGACTGGGAACTCCATGGCGGTTTCCTTCGGCAAATACAGTCAAAACCTGCCTGATCAAGCTCTGGATACCCCGCCGTTTCTTGCCTGCACCTATAAGGATCGCGTCTTCGAAAGCCGAAGCTGCCCCCGCATTATCTCCCAGAGCGTAAAGCATGTTCCCTTTCGCATGGATGAGAGCCAGCATCCTTCCGTTCTCAGAACCAGGTATTTGGTATCCACTGGAGCCGAATCCTGGAGCGCCGTCTTCACCAGCGAGGCCGTTGGAAGCGAGGGTGCTCTGAAGGTTATCATCATAATCGAAGACAGCCTTGTCGTAAGATCCCATCGTTGACACACTGGAAGCCCTACTTTCCGTCTCGCTTTCTGTTTCGCTGGTCATTTCATCAGGTTTGAAGCAATCCCCGTTATTCGTGGCACGGAGTGACATCTCGACGAATTCGATGATACCAACTGCCTCCTTCCCACGATGATTGCTGCAAAGAAGGCCGATAAGATGCTCAACGGCTTCAAAATAACTGGGTCGTAATTTGACGGCACGGAGCCAATGTTGCATGGCTTCTTCGCGTCGGTCCAAGGCGAAAAGGGTTGCCGCAAGATTGGATATAGCCTCAACATGTCTGTGGACGTTAGTATGTGAGTAGCGCGAACACGTGAGGTTTACACTTACGAGGAGTCCCTAGCTATAATTCTCGAATACCATCTCATAGCTTTATTGTAATCCGCAAGACCATACGCAAGACAGCCACCAAGAAGCATTCCGTCAATCCACTCCCAGCCACTCTCCGAACATAAATTGCTAAGCATGTCCAAAGCCGATGCAGCGTTCGCCATGGTTGAGGCTTCATTATGCGCTTGGTTGAACATACGGGGCGGAGCCGTTGCCGACGCCCTTTGCAGTGTGTGGAACCCATCCAAGGTTTGCGTATCTGATGACCGGTGATGAGGGACTTGACCAAAGGCTCGATCATCGTGGGGATTTTGTGGGAAGCGAGAGTGGGCTTGGACAGGGTGTTGGAGGGAATATTGATTGTCGTGGGCAGGTTTATCAATACGTCTAGCGGTCGGTAGCTGACCAGTGGAATGCGAATCAAAATTGAGAGAGGGTCGACTGCGGCGAGAGTTCGCGTCGATGTTATTTTGTTGAGAGAAGTCAGAACCTGGCTGGCGAGGGGGTTTCGGGTAGATATTCGGTTTTGAAACTCGACGGATCTGGCCATCTTGCTGGACTTTCGAAACGCTATTCCTTCGGGAGTGGTGGATTGACGCAAGAAGGTCGACATAGACACTATGAGCCCATGACAATACCTTCTCCTTGAACTCTCCAGTCCCCGTGCGTGTATTTAGATCGGGAACAGGGGTTTGTGTGTTGATAGAGACGTTCTGCCATCCAAGATTGTTGATTCCACCTTGCAGAGCGATGTCGGGTTCATTATGGGGGCGAAGGGGAAATGTGATTCCGCCGGGGTTTTGAAATGTATCGAATGGTTTTTGAGAGGGTTGACGCTGATGAAAGTTATGTTGCTGTTGCTGCTGTTGTTGTTGCTGCTGTTGTTGGATGAGAGGATCTGGCTTGTATATTTGATGGCTACGAGTTGGTTGAGAAGGGAGTGAATTCCACGTGAATCCAGGGGTAAAAAGGTCGGATGTGGTGACAGTCGCTCGATTGAAGAGAGAATCATAATGCCCAGTCGCATCGTGCTCGCCATTGTTCCCGAATGGTGGCGCATGATTGAATCGCGCGTCTCTAAGGGCAGCGGGACGATAGGGTATGTAGGCTCCATCAGGCCAGTACGGCCCATAGGGACCAACTCCAGCTGACGCAGTCGGACCAATGCAGGGTTGTAAGGTTGCAGGCAGCGCTATCGGTATTGAAGAGCCGTTTTGGATGTAGTATCTCTGTTGGGAGGGCTGTGGCAATGTCTGATTGAGAACAGAGTCAACACCAGGGGGATAGTTCAGTGAACGCATCCAACTCGTCCCATGGGGTCCATGAGACATCCCCGGTACCACTCCATTGTTACGGTTAAGATCATACTTGAACCCCGAAGGATAATTCTGATTCTGATACGTTGACTGTGACTGGTCAAAGGGTGGTTTCATCTGCCAGTTGTCCGAAGGTAGAGCTGATCGCGGTGACAAAACTTGGCCGTTCTCCAACGATGACACGATGATATGTTTTGTGGCGGGCGGTTGGGCAGCCCGGTCCCCAGGAGTACCATCATATCCCGCAGCCAAAGTACCATTCGGAGTCTTCCTTCTCAAAGTATGCTCATCCTTGTTTGTCGTCCTTGAGACGGCACCATTGACCAGATTCTCAGTATTTGATCTCTGTATCGGTTGGGGGAACTGCATGCGGTTTCTTGGGACCGACTGGAAGGTCTGTCGATGGGTATCATTATGGCGTAAAAGTCGCGCTTGTAAAGCAGGGTCATTCAAATCGTAATGAGGGTTAAGAGGGTCGAAATTCAATTGGTGATCGAGGTGGTGGTGAGGTTGGAAATGTGGCGGGTGAGCAACGGAGGGCAACATCTTCGCAGCCTGGTCTGGTTGACGCGTTTCTTACTTGTTGCCTTCTTTGCGGAAACAACAGGTAAAGCGGACCAGCCGACGAGAAGGTGGGAGCGACTAGAGAGCAAAGCCCGACGTTGACCACGAAAGTAGGGCAGGTAGGTTCCGTAGCGGTGTAAAAATCAGTCTCATGAACAGAAATCCTTCCTGGAGCGTTTCCGGAACCTCATCATGAACCTCGCAAGCCGACCCGATGAAAGATATTCCGCGTCGATATCACCCGTAATCTTTCAGCACACCTGTCATATAATATTCAGCTATCGTGAAATCCACACGCCGGTCGAGAACTCCTTCGATTCAAGCGGTCTCTGGATCGTGGGCCGGGTTTAGCGATAATAGCCGTCGAGGGAAGGGTGTCGAAGTAAAAGAAGAAAGAGGGTTGTACAGTTGTCGGCACCGACGACTTGTCTGTCCTGCAGGGAATAACGAAGAGGGAGGTCTGAATCGGAATCAGATGTCACAGCCACGGGGAATGTGCAGGGACCGCGGAGCCAGATGGTAGCAGATTGAGGGGGGGACTAGTTGCTATTCTTAATATTATTATTATCGTTTGTTGCTCCTAATTATTGACTGGGAGATTCCCGTATGGCGGTCTTGTGTGCCGCACAAGTCAGCACTCACAAGCAAATCTCGGAGGTGTGTTGTACGTCGTTCACACTGGTGGGGGGGAAACGCGTTCGGATTCTATGTGAGAGAAGATATCCCCAAGAATTAATGAAGGCTCACGTTTCAGATTGGCTGATATAGGTGGAGAGAAGAGGAATCGGACGGAAAGATCAATATAAAAATGAGTGTGTGTATCGTGAGGATCTTGGGGAGGGAGGTGAGAGAGAGGAGAGAGGGAGAAAAGGTGAATAATGGAGAGGATGATGACGATGACGATGAATAAGGGCGGTGAATTTGTAAAAACGAGTTGAAGGGGACAAAGGTGTCAAGGGCAGGGATGAGAGAGTAAGTGAGAGTGCGTGAGAGGAAGGCCAAAACGAAGTGCGGTCGGTCAAAGGTCACACTTTGGGCCCGTTGGAGTGCAGCTAAAAGATTCCCGGGCGCAGTCACCTTGTACGAGCGAGAGAGTTCAGGTCCAGCTCGAAAAGGGTTGATGGGTGATACAACTCTCACGACCCAAGGCTCAAGGGTTAAAAAAAGGTGGAAAGCGAAAGAGTAATAGCGAGTTCAGACTTCGGATCGAGCAAAAGAGAGTTGAATCTTGTGGAGGTTCGGAAAGAAAAAAAAAGAGTATCAAGTGGCTTACTTTTGGACCGATCAACCTTTAACTCTGGAATCTAAGGGCTTAGGGGTGGAGCTTCTGTTAGGGAGTGGATATTCGTCACAGAGGAGAGAGTGGACTCTGGAGTGGAAGGCCCCGAAAGGATATCGGTGGTGGACGCCGGACGGAGAGGGAGAGGGATAGATGATGATGATGATGATGATGGCAAGGAGAGAGAAAGAAGGGAAGAGAGAGAGAGAAGGGCAAAGAAAAGGGTTCCAAGGATCCTCCCGCCCAGTCACTTTCACTCTTCTCAAGATATCACACACGCTGTCACGACTGGTAAATCCTCATTAATTCTTTTGTCTGTGGCTTGCCTTTTTGGCCCTGTGCAAGTCGCCGAACCTTGACCTGAGTGGATTTCCCAAGCCCTACGGCTGCAACTAGCCATCATACCCAACGGGTCGACCTGTGGACACGGAATTTGGTTGGAGATTGGGTTCTACAAAAAGGAAAGGCGCCTTCCCGTGTGGAATTTTAGAAACAGATATCTATCCAGAGATATCTGATCGATTGATATCCCCATTCCCAAACACCGTCCGTACTGTAGATACATCACAGACGCTGGCGGAGGGCAAGACGAGAAGTCGTCAAGCAGCGTCTGTCGCCGTCTGTTCCCACGATTCCAAACATCTGAGATCTTCAAGTCCACCCCAGTCCCCATCCTTCGTGTCAATGCACTCCACAAAATGTTCCCAGCTCGCAGTTCCCGCAGGTCGCCTCTTCCAATTTTAACCAACAGGGACACCGAACAAGGGGGATCCGAGAAAGACGACCGTTGAAAGGCTCCGCTTGAGGCCGAATCAAATCCTTATCACGTTGAATCTTGATATAAATCCGCCCACGATCCCCATTTATTCTTTTTATTTTCGTCCCTCGTCGATGACTTTTCGCTTTTCATCCCCCGCTACGACCCTTTCACAGGGTCGAGAAAAAGAGACTTTCCCTCCGTCATCAACAACGCAGTCCCTGTCCACCAATGCATAGGTCTCCACCTCCGGTTAGTCTTTCCTGATCCTTGCATCCATGTTCTCACCTTCCCCCCCCAAGAAAAGAGTCCTTTCAAGCATCTTCCTGGCACGAAATGAATGCCCATCCCCGCCCATATCCTCAAGGCGTCAACTCCTCTTAAAGTTAGAGGGTCTGAGTCCCTAACTTTAGCTACCACGTTCAATTCGAACTCCCTCCATGGTCAGCGCCTCTTTGGCAACGGTCAAACCCAAACTTTACAGTCGAAAGACCTTTTTCCTTCCCACATCTTCCCTCCACACCCGCACCACACACGCTCACCACCCACCCAACATCTCCACCACCTGATCCAGGGTTCTCGTCCAACCATTCCAAGCCATGGGAGTCTCGGTGGAGCACAACTGGACAAGGAATGAACCGATCCTTGCAGCTTCTTTTAAGTAAAGTGGATCTGTGGCTCGGGAAGGACAAGCGATCATCGATGTCCTCATCCCATTCGATTCACGGATCGACTCTTTTGATACGACGAGCCTCTCCACCACACCTTTTCAAGTCTGTTTGAAAATTTGCGACTGTCCCTTGGCAGGCTTGACGCTTGGGGGGGAAAAAGGCTTGGTTTGCTTTTCCTTCGTCAATCATCTTGCCGTCTTTCAAATCAGCCACCATCAAATGACGGAAAAGCCAGATTCTTCTTGGCTCTTTTCTTCGGGTTTTCGATGATGGCCTTTGCATATCGTCTTGCTGCGAAGCATTCTTCACGTTTGCCCCTTGGTACGCACGTATCCTTCAAACTGGATCGCAGGCGATGTCACTCCCAGCATGTTTCACCGACATGGAGAAGAACGAGAGATCCCTCATCCGACCCTCGTCTTTTCCAGAATCCGCCGACTCGCATCACTCTTCCCTCAGGGATCTGAACCTTGCTTGCAGATGAACGTTTGCCCTCTAACAAAAAAGCAATATATAACTAGCAAAAAAGAAAAGTGACATCTGCCCAAATAAAGATGATTCATGAATCATATCTGAGATTACCCGCTTTTTCGTCTCCACGGAATTCTTTTCCTCCGACTTTTTTTTGAAACTTCTGATGTGTCTCTTCCTCGATCTCAGAATCAGAAACGAAAAAAAAAGGGAAAAGAAAAGAAAACTCAACAGCCGACCTGAACAACGGTGAGATATTCATTCGTACCTGAAAATCATCATCCTCCCAGAAACATCCTCATCCTTCAAAGTCACGTAATAAATTCTAAACGGGCATGCCGGCGATCTTAAGCCAGGGGATATAAGATCCGTCGTTACGCCATGCTATCAAAAGATACGATGTCTTATTAGAGTGTGCCCTGTCCCATATCTGTCAGCGACATTGTTAAAGAAATGATCCCTTCGCACAAAAGAGGTTCTGCAGGACCTATTATTGGTATGTCAGCGCCACCGTATGTACGGTTTGTATGGGAGTGGTGGGGTCAATGCGGTTTCATCACAGAGCTCGCAAAAAGTGATATTTCGAGAGATCGTTATTTGGATTGACATTGACATACCTCTTCGGCTCAGGAAGGAAATGAATGACCTTCTTGCCCCCAAACGTGTCTGATGAGCAGTGAGCAGGACACGTCGATGATGATATCAGACGCCCTCTATGAGACAGGTCAATGGTCATCCTCGCCCACTCGCACCAGACCCCATGTCCCTGTCGTCCTGAGCGGTACGAGGTGCATGACCGAGCAACTGAAGCGAGCTAGTCAGGGTTTTAATTAGTAGCAGCGGCTGATATTAATAGTTGTCTTGAAGAAGAAAAGAAAGGAAAGAAGGGCACACTTTCTTTTGTTTTTTTCTTCTTCTTGCTATTATTCATGAGCGTTAGTTGAGATAAGATTATCTGGGCAACAGCTAATTTGCACCTCAGACATTCATGCCTCTCAAAGAGTGAATGAAGATTGGAGTCACGAAGGTTTGGAGATGCTTTCAGTCCACCATGGCTACCTTGGAAAAGAAAACTCGCCCTGGTCAGTCTCTTGACCACTCACTCTCTGTCTCTCTGTCTCTCTGTCCGATCTCCTTCCTCGATTCCCCGCCCCGAGGGGATCGTGGGACAAAGAAAGGTGGACCCTTTGATATAAAATGGGGTTCAGGCCTTCTCACCCACAGGCTCACAGTCCAACTTTTTGTCTTCCCCCAGTGACCCAAAGCCCCAAGGCTCCAACATTCTTTTTTTTATGCTTTTGAACCGTTGTCTAGCGGAGAAGCCACAGTGGAGAAGAAAACTGGACTTTCTGAAGTTTGCGCCAGGGTTTTGGCGCGGGCAGTGGGACCATGGCTGGGAGAAGAGCAAACAAATTCGATCTGACCGCCCTGTTGGCAGGTGCTTTTTTTCTGCCGGATCTAAGCGATGGGGTCAGGTGATATCGGGTGGTTGAGGGTTTTCGCTTTGATGCCCTTGACTTGGGAATATATTATCTAGATTGGTTTCGATTCGGGATCCTCGGACAGTTTACTGACATCCAACAAGTCACTTTTATGAGAAACTCTGATGCCCCGGGAGTTTGCCGAAGCGAACGCGTTCAAACAGAGAGAGAGAGAGAGCGGTGTATTAGCTCTTCCTTCCCCTGAGACATCAAGATGCCATCGTCCAATCTCTTCCAAGAATATCCTTTTTAGGCCGCTCGCTAGAGAGACCTTTTACGGGATGATATCATTGCTTACGGATAGCGGGGGCCAGAATATGTCGGGCTTCTCTTAGGGCTCGTCAGTCCGCGCAGGACAGCTTGAACACTAACCCGCTACCAAGTCTATTTGCTCTGTTAAGATAGGCGAGAACGATCGCTCGCTGGATATCAGCTACATGGATCTATGGCTATCTAAAATTTACGTTCAAGCTTGGGCGTTCTGGTTTCGATTGAAATACTGTGGGAGGTGAAAACAGGGCCCGTTCGACGACGGGAACGCTCATAAACCCAAGCCCAAGATTCAATTAAGGTTCCTTCCTGTTCGTGGAGCACCCTTGTCGAGAGGATACTCATGAACGATCTTGATTTCTATAGGAGACACCGACCAGCACGTGCCAGGTCTATGACCTCAAGCTACCTGGTTGCCTTTGCATTTCAACACGCGCATTGCAGAGGGCTAAGGCTGGGGCCGTTTCCGGCCAGTATACATATTATGTGGGAACCGGGGCCCCCATCAAAAAGATCAAACCCAAAACTGTCATTCCGCTGGGGTAGGTGAGGACGGGGTGTAAGCTTCTTCATGCAGGACGTTCTGCGACAATTGATACATCTAACGGCGGGATATATATCTCTTTCAGGAGACTGCCACAGTGGTCACATGCCCCACCAAGTAACGGCGCAAAGGAGAACGTACGGGAGCAATACGATAACTTTGCATAAGATAAGCAAAGCGATATCTCCCCATCGCATGCGCGCCCCTGCGAGTACATACGTCACTCTACATAACCATATCCTATATAATCCATAAACATACTCATACATATATGCACACGCATATTAATCGGAGCAGGAGTATGCGCTCCACACCACTTCCCACACTCTCTCAGCCTCTTCTCCCCTCACCTAGCATAATATCTGACTGGACAAATAACTTGGCCGTTTAATCTGGCGATGGTGTGACGAGAAGCCTGGAAGACGACAGCGGTTACGGGGAGGGTATCCCTGATCGGGATTAGATAAGGCGGTTAAGTAGCAGGGGGGGAGGGGTTGTTTGACCTGACTTATGCCCAATCGTGAGGCTGAGGTGAGGTTTACTATGAGTCTTCGGGTATCTGTTTGGATCGGGGATGGGAGGGGACTGTGGGTTTTGGTTTATGCGAGTTTCTGTTGCGAGGTTCGGGGGGGTAGACAGGGTTTTTTGTCCTCGGCGCTTAAGGTTAATAAGATATCAATATATACATCCATCTAGAGGAACTTCAACCGAGGTTTTCGACCAAGGGGATCTATTTCTACTGCGATTTTTTCCCACACGTATGTGCCAAAGACCATATATTGCTGCCTCGAAGAAAAGAAAAGAAGCCACCAAGGCTCGACCGTACGCAGCCTCTCCCCCATCCTCACGCCCGACATCAGATGAGGCTGGTGCTTCATCCGCACACCTCGACCTTCCAAAGAGAATGAACCTGAAAAGCCATGCATGCATCACCCATCACACCCATCCCTGAACTTGCTTGCATCAAGCACACACCTCCCACACACACACACGCACCCTTTCTCACATACATACAAACTCACTCACTCACATATAGTACACACACATATCGATCGGCCGACATATTCTCATATGTAGAGCACAGGTCTAAGGCAACACACAAAAGAACAGCTGGAATGAAAGAACGGGATTATTTTATAGATTCTAATTTGTCGCCTTCTCTTTTTCCTTCGTGCGTCTGAGGTTTGGATATGGGCCGGAGGTGGCGGAAATATGTTTTCTTCCCAATGTTTGTGGTTGAGGGTAGAGAGACAAAAAGGAATAAAACGGTCACGCAGGTGGGAAGGCGAAAGAAAGGTGGGTTTGTGGTGCTGGCAGATGCAGGAAGTCATGGGGCGCGTTGATTTTTGGGGTACCTGGCTTGGAAAGGGAAAAAGAAGGGAAAGGAGGAAATGTGTGCATATATTCAATAGTATTTATTTGTTTTCTAGTTCGCTCTCGGGAGCAATTGTGATAGGTATGCTAAGATATAAGCAATCACGAATAATCCCCCAAAGGGATTATCATCCTGAGAACCTCTCAACAGAGTAAGAGCGTCCATCCTAACTCATTCGAGTAAAGGAAATATGAATTGTCGGCCACAAACGATGGACCACAACATCCACGGTCCCCTCCCGAAAGAAAAGACCAGTTAAAAACAATAAGATGCCGCGGTGAGTAGTGGGTCTGTAAAAGTTTCAATCTCCTTTGCACCAAAATAGGCCTATACCATCGAAAAGACAAAAGTCGCCGATCCCAGAGGGGAAAGGAGGTAAGGGCCAGAGTGTTGGCAAAGGTAACTTGCCTCTTGTTTAGGGAGGTTCGTTTTTGGGTCACAGAATGAGGATGGAATTGATGATAGGGAGGAGGGAGGGAGTTGGGTACCGACAGTACGTGAGCGGAGTTAATATACGTTGGACAACAGGGGAAGAGGAAAGAGAAAGAGGTTCATTGCTTCATTATGCCGTTCAGATTTTTTATCATATCTCGAATCGGTCGTAGCAGACGACAAACTGGTTATGATACATCAAAAGCAGGTGATCAAAACAGAAGCAAAGGATTTACTCCTCGGGAACTGTTATACCGTTAGCATGCGCCCCTCGAAGCATTTTTATATGTGGCACCACTTACTGTCAATCTCTCCAGCCTTGATATCATCGCTAACCAACTTAGGGCTGCGTCCATCAACCTGGCAACCAACGCTGAACGCGGTACCGAGGATCTCCAGAACAGTTCCCTTCAGCTCCTTGGCGAAAGACCTGAATCGCATAGTGCGAGCAATCTCAATGATCTCATCGAGAGGGATGGACTTGGAGTGCTTGATGTTCTTCTCCTTCTTGCGGTCACGGGGAGGCTCCTTGAGGGCCCTGATGACGAGAGAGGAGGCGGATGGGACAACGGACACGGCAGCTTGACGGTTCTGGATGGTAAGTCTGACCGTGACGCGGAGACCTTTCTATATATGCGGAAACGCACACGTCAGTAAGGATCAATGGGATCAGTTCGTAAAGGATAAATCTTACCCAGTCTCCAGTTGCCTTGGCAATGTCTTCACCAATCTTCTTGGGAGACAGACCCAAAGGACCGACCTTGGGAGCAAGCGCCGATTGGGCTCCGATCTCACCACCTGTACATCTCAGGTGGCTATATAATATGTTAGTATCAAGGGACGTAGGTTGGGGATGAAAAATTCTTCCAACACCAACACTGAAGCTGGAGACCTGTCATCGAAAAAAGGGATAAAACTTACATGATCTTCACCTCAGTAGGATCGAACTTGGGAGCTACATGAGAGTTGATAAGTTAATCGCCATGCTGATGACAGTCAAGAGGATGATACTTACGCATGGCGAGTGCGAAAGGTCGTCTATCGTCTTGATGTTTGGGGTTGGGTGACAAGAGTGAAGAAGGAAGAAGAAGAACTGAAGTCGAAGCTTCAAATACTTTTAATTAAGCGAAAGTTCGGCGGGAAAACCACGCTAGGGTTTAGCCCTAACAAATCACGTGATATTAATAGTTCGAAGGGGGGCTTGAGAGACGGAGGAGCGCTACTCTATTGAATAGGTTGATTTTCACATTTACTGAAGTCATTCATTCTAACACTTTACTCATCATAAACAAGAAGAAGTTTCCGCTAAAGATACAGCAAGACCAAAGTACGGGGACCAAGCCAGCCTTTTCTCGACTCACTGCCGGATTACATTATTTACGCTAGTTTGTCCCAGAGACGGCCAGTCTAAAGAAATATGTTAGTTCTGATTCATCGCATTTCTCTACTAGAGAAGACTTACTTCATTAAGTGATCCATAAATGTTTGGAGGGAGACATCATCCGTAAATATCGTCTGCGCGGTCTGCGAAGGCGCACCGTAACCACCGGTGGAGTGGGTGGTTGACGGGTTGAGCTTGGAAAGCAAGAATCGAGCTTGAGAGCCTCCAGCATCGCAAATAATGAAACGGGGCAAGGGGAAACGTTCTTGGACAAGTTCCTATAAGAAGAGTAACGGTTAGTATCTGTAGTGCCAACGATAGCTAAGGGTTGGCGGGTGGGAACTTACCCTCGCGTCCTCTTTGGGTTGGTCGAGAATGGCGGCAAAGTTTTCGTAACCCTCTTGCTCCTGGTATCCGGCCTTCCTCCATTCGGCCATGGTTTCTCCGTGGAAGATAAGGATGTGGAAGAAAGTGTCGAGGAGGAGAATGTGTGTTGGCTGGATCGAAGCAGAGTCGAGAAGTACGGGCTGACTACCCTCTTGTTCCAGTGAATAAGAATCAAGAGTAGGCTGGATCATGACAAGGGAGTCCCCAACATATTCGTGATTCAGGACATGTCGGTAGAAAGCAGTCTCATCAGGGGAGTTGTTGAAGACCTGCAAAAATTGACTTCTTCGTAGATGGAACATGAATTGAGGATAAAGCGTGAAGTTCTTCTCCAATCGGAAAGATGAAGGATCATCCTTCCTGTAATCCGCAAATCGAGAGCAAAGCCTGATAAGCATCCTATCCACCCATCTTAGCACGTCGGGACCATCGTCAACCTCGGCCTTGAAGACTGCAATTCGGGACATGAGTACGGCAGCAGCTTCTTGATCGAAGGACTGCGCAAGAGTTGGGTCTCCTGTTGGGCCGCTGAGATTCCGTGCAACAGTGGTTACTCTGAGGTGGTATTGCCCGGATGAGTGTTGATAGTAAGTCAAAAACTGCATCATGCCCCTCTGGGGTCCTGGCTGAACAGGAGCTGGGCCGCCCTGGTTGGCAATCTCAAAGTAAATACCGTAACTGGAGGTAGGACCAATACCACACATCTTCCAGGAGCAAGTATTTCCGATACCACATTCGGTTTCACCGACCGAGCTTGACTTCTTGTTCAAAGAAACGGCGTGACCGATGAGGCCAGTAACTTTGAGTTCTTTTGTCGTGAGAACCTCGAGAGAGGCATTGAAGCCCATCATCAAATTATCGTTCTCATCCTTATCGAAGACCCTCACAAACGATTGCTTGAACTGAGACGATGTGAAGCTGTCGGTGAGAAGCATGTGTCCACCAGTCGAATTCGATAAGCCTTTCATTTCGAGAAGACCGACTTGATCAAGGCAACCGGCGAAGATATCGACGATATGACTATTGTGGGCAGCTCGTTTCGCAAGATTATCATAAAACTGTCCTCGTTAGCTTGGAGATCATATTACCATAGCAGACGTAGAATCTTACCTTCGTAGCCTTCTTATAGTATTTGATATTATCCCGGTCAATATCATGATGAGACCTAATCGGCTCCTTGAGCTCTGCTCCAACCACTGATCCCGGGCCTTCCGTGGCGGCTCCGCTGGTGAAAACCATAATACGCGCTCCCGCATTCTGGAACGAAGATTCAAGCAAACCAACAGCAACACTGAGCGCAACTCCAGTACATCGGAGGGGTCGCTTGTCGTTTGCAACTGGCCATGGGTCTCGTTGTAGTTGCTCGAGAACGTTGGTTATCTGAAAATCTGCTTGCTGTACAGGGAGAAGGAATCGCGCTGCTGGAGCGGTTGGTGGAGCTGGGCGACCGGGCTGTTGAGGAACGTGGTGACGAAGGTTGGGAGATAGGAGGCCGAGCATCTCTTGAACCTGCTTCGCGGCGTAATCCTTGCTTCCCCGGAATACGTATGACTTGGCGCATTCGGTGTAACCGAGCTCATGGACTTGCGCCTAGTACAAGTTAGTGTTCTATTACTTCAATATCTCAAGATTTCGCATTATACCATTGTGCCGTATGTAATCAATCCCACCAAAGCGTTGGGTGGTAGAAGAGACAAGCTCATGACCAAAGACTCCTTCAGGGCAGTCAAGCTGTCCTCCTCCTGGCACGTATCCACCACATAGAGGAAAATTGGTGGAGCTGGTGCGGGTCTTGCCAACTGGTACTCGATCGTAGTGTTCTGGGGATGAAGCTCCGGTGGGATTGCATTTTCCGTAATGTCCTTGTAGTGTGGAGGAAGAGGATTCCGTTGGAGACAGAACGGGCAAATCCAGATTCGGGCACGGATATCAACATTACTGGTTTGGGTTAGCCATAATAGTCCGCTGGGAAGGTAGTCGTCCTGGGTATACATACGCAAAAGGGTTGAGAACAGCTTTACAAGGCATCTTGCAAACAACTGGCTCATATTGAAGCAACGGAGTATCTGGCTTTTCCTTCAAGGGCGTATAAATTGCTCCAATCGGGACAATCAAGCGCGACGCTTCCTATGCGATTCTCAGTGACGAGTCCTATAGGGATAACCGGGACGGGTTCAACGCACCATACGAGTACTCGGAAACGTATTCCAACTGAGCCTAATCCCATCGCGCTCCTCCACCTCATTCCACTGGTCTTTCATCGTCTCGTAATCCATGATGGCGGTGTCTAATTATCGTGGGTGCGATCTCGGATTGAAGGTGGGGAGATGTTGAGGATAAGAGTGACGTGTGGAGAGAAACCGATAGGAAAGATCTTTCTCGAAATTTAGAATTTGCTCAAAGCAACCCAGCTCCAAGCGTAACCAGCCCCTGTATCATGAGCAATTGCAGGCTGGAAGGTGAGATGGAATTGGAGCTTGACGTTCTTGACTTGAGGTCAACCAGCTTTTGTGCAAAAGAATGAAGCCAGGTTGCAGGATGAGGCTCTTGGCTCCTCCGGTTCACCGTAATCCTCGCTAGCGCATTTTCTCGGAATTCTGGAACTATTTCTTTTCGCACTTTTTTTTCTTCTTCCTTTCTCTTTCTTTTCTACATTTCACGCCGACTACAAAATAACACATTACTTACGGCAGCCTCGGTCAACTCTCTATTGATGAGGCTGTTTTCGCGTCGAGCGCAGATAGATGTTTTATATTTACCCATGGCTGGGCACCTGGCTTTGAAAGGTCGTTCCGATCCTTTCTGATCATTTGGGAATCAGCAGCGGTAACAGATAATTTTGTGTGTTCTGACCATTTGTGTTGATCGATATGTTTATGCTCTTAAGACGAGCTGTACTGGCTTCTGGTGGCTTGAGTGACTGGTATGATTGTGAATTGATAGGTTTTATTTCTTCATAAGCTACAATAAGAGAATTCGATGACTTGAAGTTACGGTATCATGACTCCATGTCATATCCAATCCATGCTTTCCCTTTAGACCTTTGAACGCCGCAAACACCTCCGTAAATGCTTGATAGAGGGGCTTGACACCTCGCTAACCACCCATCTCGGTATCCTCCTGGAGCTTGCCGAGGTTCTTCAGCAGATAGCTTCGCCTGAAGTAGGTATCGGGACGAACGATAGTGTCGAGGTCAGTCTGGCTCCACGTTCCATCATCCTTGACCTTCTTGATCTCTGCTTTGTGGGCCCATTCAAATACCCGATTACATGCTATGTGATATCGAGTCTTCTCCACGTCCTCTTTCACTCCTCGTAGCACTTCTCGATCCGTAACCCCGGTGGATTGGAGCAAAGCCAGAAGATTCTCAAGGGAAAAGTGCCTGTACGGACAGCCGTGTGTTTGACCAGAGCCAGGAGAGTCAGTCAATATTTTCTGGCATGAGTATGGTGGGTATCCTCGGCCTCTCCGGTTGGCGTCTCCGCCAACATCTCCATACACATGGCGAACGTTGTACTTGTATTTCGAGTTGAACTCGTCATCGGTAAAGCCGCTGAAGGATTGGCGCCAAAATATCAAACTGTCTTCGAGAGACAACCCGATTCCCTTTAAGAAGAGGGAATACTGTAGTCTGCCGAAATGCTTCAGATGCTTGGCTTTCCGTAGCTGCATATGTAGGTTGCGCATGCACAGAGGGAAGTGCTGTGACAGCTTGTCAATGGATGCTGCTGTGATCGGTGCTCCTGGTAATTCTTCCCCCTCTGAGTAGGCGGAGTCAGGGGTTCCGAAATTCTTTGAAAGGTGATTAAGAATAGGAGTCAGGCGATCGTCTTCGTCTAACCGCGGTAGCGCACGGCTTGTAAGCTGCAGAGAGGCTCGTTAGAGATGGCATTAGCTGAAGTAAAAAGAACTTCACTTACCTCCATTGCCTTTTCCAGCCGACTCGTAAATTCCGCCAGAATCATACTGAGCTGCTCCCGCATGGGTACATACGCCTGCCCCTTTCTCATGTAGACCACCCGGCGTTCTACCAACTCTGGCACCTTCTCCCAATCAACCTTGAACCAGCTTTCATCGTCTATACGTCTACTCAAGCCAGGGGTGGCAGAAAGGAGATTATCCGCCAACTGATGCTTCTCCTCGTCGGAGACGGTCTCCCAGTCGAAATTGAGGCTCTCAACAAAGGCCCGCCTTTCTTTTAAATCGTCTTGCTGGAAGCGGAATTTGAATAGCATTGTCTCCACCCGCACAAATCGCCTGCGCAAATCTTCGGTAGCTGAGAAAGCCAGCCGAAGGATGAAGTGTGAATAGTGATCCTTTTGGCGTTCATTTTTGAGTCTTGGGTCGGAGCTGGAGGATGAGGACGTATTTGCTGAGAGGGGGAGGAATTTCTGGAGCATCGGAGTGATATGAGTCGCGGTTTCAGCGGGTGTTTTGTTGCGGAACGAGCATGTTTCGATCTCGGCGAGGACTGGAAGTATTGTTAGTCTGCAAGACTCTTAATGTGCTACGGATGGCGAGGGGCGTACTCTTAAGCCTGTCTATCGCCCATTGTTCGAACTGTTCCAGTGTGATTTCTGCCGTCGGAGGAACCTCGTAGAAATTGAGACGATGGGGATAGTCATGTTGCTTGAAGGTGGGATTCGCAAACTGCTTCTTCTTATAATCGAGGCCAGCCCTGCGTTTAGGGTCATGGCGATTTATATCTTGTCGAATCATGCTGGCAACAATCAATTGCGATTATAGCTCTTTTAAAGAATAGGAGAAAGGTCGCCGGCCCCAAGCTCAGTTGGTGATTGCTCTCCAAAAAGCCTTGTATGCTTTCTTCCACCTTTCAGCTTTCACGCGTTTTGACGCGATCTGACACGCGAACATTCATTAAAAGTACCTGAAATCACGTGATGACCTTATTCTGCGGGGACAAGCAGGAAAGAAACATCCAGGCAAAGACCTGGAAAATTGGAGAAAGAACCCCACAGAGAGAGCACTGATAGCCGAGCACCTTGTCCCTCACATTCCTTCCCCGTGAAGCCGACGGTTCTCTTGCTTGTGGAACGCTCTTTCGTCCACCGGAGGAGCTGTTCGACGTTGAGAGATCACCCCGAGAAAAGCCCGGTTTCTTCCTGCTTGACATCCCCGAGATGGCTTAATTAATAGACCACTCCCCGTCCTCCCGGCCACCTCGATCCCTTTCTCCCCTCCTTCCCTTCTTCGGACAATAGAGGCGCAGATATATAGACATCCCTCAAGAAGAAAATGACACCCCGAACAAGCCAGCTTCAGAAAGCTGCGCGGATTATTCTTGTGGGCGCACCGGGAGTTGGGAAGGGCACCCAGACTGAACGGTTGATAAGTAGATTCCCCCAATTAGTATCAATTAGTTCGGGTGATCTTTTGCGGGAGAATGTGAGGAAGAAGACTCCTTTAGGTATGTGCCTCTTGAGGATGACCCAATGCCCTGTGCGCAATATTGACTATAATCCATTATAGGTCTCAAGGCCGAATCCATTATCCAAGCGGGAAACCTCGTCCCGGACCCCGTTATACTTGATCTCATCTCCGCCGAACTCGCTTCCAAGGGCTGGCTATCCCCATCGACTAAGGCTGCTGTTTCATCAGCAGCTGGAAGCCAGCCCGCCCAGGCTGCGTCAACGTCCGCCTCCGCGTCATTTATCCTCGACGGCTTCCCTCGGACCGCGGCGCAAGCATTAAGTCTTGAGAAACTAGTTCCGATCAATCTCGTCGTGCATCTCCTGACACCCCCAGCCGTTATAATATCCCGAATCACATCGCGATGGGTACACGAACCATCGGGAAGGGTTTACAACACGGGCTTCAATGCCCCAAAGGTCGCAGGCCGTGACGACGTGACTGGCGAGCCGCTTATCCAACGACAGGATGATTCAGTCGACACCTGGAAACAGCGGCTCAGCAAGTTTGAAGAGACAAGCCGCCCGCTACTTGATCACTATGAAAACAAAGGCTGTCTGGTGCGGGTGGAGGGAAACTCTAGTGACGAGATAAGTCCCAAGCTCTTTGCTGAGATTGAGAAACGGTTTTCATAGACTGTTTTCTACCACAGGACAACCCCTTTCTCTTTCGGTTCACTTTTCCGCCTTTTATATACCTTACACTATATGTACCTTACTTATACATGTATACGCGATGTTCTTTGACGTTGTCCAGAAAGCATCTTCAACGACTGCCAGGCGTTTCGTTTTTAAGACTGGTGTCTCCAACTTCCCATTCATGTACAATATTTCTTTCTTTCGCTCTGTATACATAAAAAGAGCACTTATATACATACATACACATAGAGGAATCAGATCCAATTTAATCTAATACAATATTCTACTGTTACAGTCTATATGGCATTCTGGTGATCTTCCCATCGCGTAAGTAAGTAACAAGAGCAAAGGAGTAACAACGAAAGGTAGCGTAGAACCCGTTCAGTTCGATAACGCCAGATCCCAAAACCCCTAGGCAGGCATTCAAACATTCCGTATCTCAAAATCAAACTCAATGGCAATACCTCGCTGCACCATATGACAAGGGCTCAACCATATCAATTATTCCCCCCATTAAACCGATTCTTATACTCCCTCGGACTCTCCCACTCCGCCTTATCCTTCCCCTTCCACAACCCCTTCTTCCTCTTCTTCGCCCACTCCTCCGCCTTCCTATACTTCCTCTCCAACGCCTCCCCCCCAAACTCCATCCCGCTCTTCGCCTCGTAAACAGTCGCCAACCCTTGCTTCAGCATCTGCAGCCCGACATCTTGCTTGAAGAAGAGGAATTTGCGTTTGTATACTGTGGCGATGACGCGGCTGTATTGGTCTTGTCGGTAGACGTAGGCGCGGACGCGGTTGTGGAGGAGGGTGGAGGTGAGGTGGGAGTGGGCGGCTTCGGAGAAGGGTTGCGCGGGGCGGCCGAAGTGTGGGAGTTCGGGGGCGTCGATGCCGGCGAGGCGGACGTGGATCTGGGGGTGTTAGGGGTGGTGGTCTTACTAGGGATAGATATTTAGAAGGGAGCGCAATTGCATACCGTCCTATCCTTCAGTTCCTTCCTAGACGTAGGAACCTTCTTCCACGGCAGCCATCCCCATCCAGCTAACCTCCCACCGGGCGTATGATATAGCCTGAAATTATCTCCATCCCCAACACTCGTTACCCGCCCTAGTAAGCTCCTCTTCCGAAAATATGAGGGATTGATACTCGTGGCTTCGGGGATGCGGCGGAGGAACCGGCGGTGGAGGTGTACAGAGAGGAGGATACTGCCGGTTAGGATAACCGTGGGGATGAGATTTTGAGGTTCGGAGAATTGTGTCCAGTCCGTCGCATTGAGGATGGAGTTCCAGTTTTGTGGTTTTGAGGAGGAGGATGTATTGGAGGATATGGACGAGATGATTGAGTTATTTTCAGATTTGTCTTTCTCAGCGTCTTTGTCCGACCCGGAAGACCATGGCGGCCATCGCATGACGGGTGTAGTATTCCTCCTCTTGCCTGGGTATGGCGATGTTGCCGTCGAGTCGTCCTGAAGAGAGAGTGTTTTGTGTGTATAGCTGTGTCGTGGGGGGTCGGTCAACAATGACCCCTGTCTTGTGATGATGGAAGATCTTGATAGTGAGCTCCAGTTTTCACTCCAGATCTCTCTGATCACAAGCAACGGAAATTCTCCGAAACCACCCTTTGTCAAGTGATTGAAACATATTCATTGTTCTGAGAATTGTTATTCATTTAATGTACCTATTCTCGTGTATTCATTCATGGTTGCTTTGACAGTTCATGGAGAATGATTTTTTGACTCTCTGCAGGTCTATGTACTTTCTAATATGTCCACGAATACAGATAGGATGTTTCTCGAACCGTTAACTGTAGAAAGATCCCTCGATCTATACAAAAAATGCTTTACATAACCAAAAACAAATGGGATAAGAGACCTCCAAAGGAATACATACAAAGAAACAAAAGGAACGAAGGGGTGATGCGTCTTCAGGGGTGGTTCGTTATTTAGTTATCACTGGGAGAGCTGTCTTGGTGGCTGATAGCGCATCAGCAGCCTTCTGGAGCCTTTCCTTTCTGATCTTCCGAATATATGCGAAGAAGAGGATAAAGAGGAGTTCCATCCTATGGTAAGTCAGTACGAAGCGGCAATCCGACGGGGGGATGTAGTTCGACGTTACCTTTCTTTGGTCATCATGAGAATCCCTTGGACAATCAAGCCCTTGAGGATTTGAGGGCCGATTCCTTTGAACAGCGCCATTGGGCCCTCATGGTCGATGATATACTTCATGACCTCAACGAAGCTCTGGAATGGCTTTCCCTGTCTACCGGGTGGGGGTCGCGACTGTAAGCCGACCTTTGCCACGATCAATGGCTGGGTTGCTAATGTTGCGAGGGCCTTTGACATAGCTCCCAAAACTATACTTGGAGTTAGCAATAGGTTGAGTATGAGGAAGGGGGGGGAGAATGCCTACGGAAAGCCTCCCATGGTTTTAAATTCGTCTTCCCAGGGAAAATCCCATCCTTTAGTCTCTGATACGCGCCATATGTGATGGCGGGGTTGACCACGAGGACAAGACTGGCCTTGAGTCCTCTCCATAGGCCAGTCCACCCGTCCTCACTGTTGATTACTTCCCGTCCAGTATCCAAAAGACCCTTCTTATCTCCCTTCGGTTGTGTTTGTTGTCTCGTTGTGATCACGGATACCGGTATCGTGAAGACCTGGGCGACGGCACCCGCAACAGCCCCAAGCGAGAGCTCAATGGCTGTTCCTGGGGGTTTTGGAACCTTGGTCGATGACATATAAAGGGCCCGAACCATAGAATACCAGTAGAAGTAGGCAAAGTTTGTGGACGCAACCCCAATGAGCGCACCACTTATTCCAGAGTAAAGCCCCGCCAGCCCTTCATCGTCAACAATTTTGTTCATGGCATCGAGCGTGGATTCGTAGTGAACTGTATCGCCGGAGCCGTCCTTCTCGGTGCCATTTTCGCCCTTCACCTGCACTTGGAGGCGGGTCTTTACGCTAATGAACCACCACCATTAGAATATGGAATTCGTATTGCTGCGAGCCCGAGCGATCAAGTTGGAGACTTACATGTCCAAAGGGTATACCATCGCATTCGCTAGCACTGCGCCCGTGGCACCGGCCACAGCACTACCCCATGGCGAGAGCGCCTGTTTTGAATTGACGGCCATGTGGCCGGGTCGAGATAAAGGAAGTTACCCCGTAGCTCCAAATATCGACTCGTCTCCGAAAGGAAGAGTATTTCGGTTCTGAGTTACAAAGGTAGAGAGCTTGTCAGATCAATGTCTTCAACTTTTTTTTTCGCGAACAATAATAATTTACAAAAGTTGAACGGAGGCATGGAAGTCGGTCGCAAATGCTTGGTACCGAGACCGAAATGTAGGGAATGACGCAACAACCGAGGCATCTGAAAAGTTGAGATTGCCCACGAGTTTTTAGTGAATGATAAGCGTGGTGAATCGCTATCCTTTAACCGGAAAACCCCGCGGTACCACCGGAGACGCCTAACTCAAGAGCGGGTCAAGTCGGAAGTTGAAGCTCGGACGATCGGGGCTCTGGTCGACAGTGAGAGGCTCATCGATGGAGTGACAGGAAGGCACGACGAGCACCACAACACACAAAGAAATAATGATCACGATCACAGGTGACAAACGCCAAACACTAACAACAAAGCAGTCACTTGCAGATGAACTACTTCCACTCACATGTTAGGATCAACACGGAACAAAGAGAAGCTTTTCCTATAATTATCTTCGGGGCTCCCCATTATGGTTTCAGGGGTCCGTCTAAAGGATTTGGAGACTCAGGCCCTGGTAATGTCTCCCGAGAAGCTCATTATTAGAGTGTGGCCGATCGGGCTAACAGTGGAGTATAGAATGCTGAAAAGAATGTGGCTACAGCTACAACGCAGGGCCAGGCCTTGAAGGCTGCTATTGATGCTGCAGAACACTATATGAAAGCCCTGAAGATAGCAGACACACCTGAAGAAAAGAAGAGACTGGATGCCAAGTGTAAGGAGCTTCTGACCACAGCTGAGCAGATCAAGCATAATAAATCACAACACCCCGCCCGCCATAACAGTACTTCCAGCGGTGGTTCCTCAAAACCGAGTGAACCACTCTCAACCAGGGAATTATCGACAAGAGAGCAAATCATTCTCCTGGAAGGTGCCAAGCTGAACGGCTTCGTCTTCCCTCCATGGGGGGCATCTCCCACTGCTCAGGAATTCGAGTTGCTCGATGGCGATGAGCCCTTTGTGTACGTGTACAAAGACGCTGATGGTCTGGCAAATCATATTCTGACTTAGCTAGGGATTCCCCGGAACTTCCGCTTTCGCCTTTACAGCGCGAGATGTTCAGCGGATGGAGAAGACCGCGTGATCTTGCGTCTAAAACAGCTTCTACTTCTATAAAGGGCCCGATACCGGCTCCTACAATGGTCGCCACGAACCCCGTTGACCTAGTACAAGACGTGACGACCGACTGCTCGGTTGTTGCGAGCCTTTGTGCAGCTATTTCTCGAGCCGAACGTGGGTTTTCCAAGGTAATAGACGTAACTTTCTTTCACGGTTGTAGTTGGTGTCACGGGCTAACTGTGAGCTAGGTTGCATCTTCTATGATATATCCCTTTAACGAGGATGAATCTACACCTTCATTATCAGCATCCGGGAAATACGTATTTCGCCTACACTTTAACGGGTGCTACCGAAAGGTAGTTATCGACGACCGCCTCCCAGCTTCAAAGACAAAGCGTTTCCTTCACGTTATGGATCGAAACAATCCAGATCTCCTGTGGCCTGCTTTGCTGGAAAAGGCGTATCTGAAAGTCCGCGGGGGCTATGATTTCCCGGGAAGTAACTCTGGAACCGATCTCTGGGTCCTGACCGGATGGATTCCCGAGCAAATATTCCTTCACCACGAGGATGTGACATCTGACCAGCTTTGGAAGCGTATTTTCAAACCATTCATCAGCGGTGATGTCCTGCTAACTGCAGGAACGGGGGAAATGACCGAACAGGAGGAGACAGGCCTAGGATTGGTTAGCAAGCATGATTTCGCCATCCTAGACATGAAGGAGGTATACGGCCGGCGCCAGATGCTTATAAAGAATCCATGGGCAAGTGGAGAAGTACGGGCAGATATAGGGCAGTTTCGGAATGTCTCTCATTCCGATCCTACACCCTCACAATCAAGCAACTCAGAGGATAGTCAGCTATCTCCTGGAACTTCATGGGTGGATTATGATCACTTTTTCCAAAACTTCGAGAATTTATATCTCAACTGGAACCCAAGCCTTTTCTTATTCCGCCAGGATATACATTTCACATGGAACCTCTCTACGGGAGGCCTTACGCCGGGATGTTTCGTCACAAACCCGCAATTCGCGGTGACCAGCCGAGCAGGGGGCACAGTCTGGTTGTTGCTCAGCAAACACTTCCAAACTGGTGACTATGCTAGATCTGAAGAAAACCACCAGCTCATAGAGCTATCGGAGGATAATGAACCTGGGTTTATTAGTATTTATATCTTCAAGAAAGATGGACAGAGGGTGCATCTAAGCGATGGAGCAATGCATCGAGGTCCTTATGTCGACTCGCCAAACACCCTGGCGAGAATTGAAATGCCCCCACGCACAACATATACCGTAGTAATCGCGGAACAATCACTTCGCAGGTCGGCTCACAACTTCTCCTTGTTGGGATTTTCCTCTGCACCTTTGAGTATTTCTCATGCCACAGAGAAGTACCCCAATATTTCTAAAATCCAAGGCGCTTGGACCGTTTCAACGGCTGGGGGAAATGCAGACTCCCCAAAATACGGATGCAACCCCCAATTCAGCCTAAGGGTGCTAGAGAAAAGTGGGATCGTTGTTCTGCTAGAGACCGAAGATGCCGGCCTTGCAACCCACGTCAAGGTGCTGTGGTCAAACGGCAAACGGGTAGCTACTGTGCGTCCCCGAGACACCCTCACAGACAGCGGGGATTACCGCCCCAGCTGTTCTATGGCAGAGATGGGCGAAATGATGAGAGGAAAATACACCGTCGTTTGTTCGACGTTCGCCCCGGATCAGATCGGCAGGTTTACTCTATGGGTCTTCTCAGCCGCGAAGTGTGAACTCAAGGCGCTGCCAGCAGAGTCTGCTGGGCGACTAGCGGTCAAATCGAAGTTGGGAGTGTTTGTTCCCGGCCACGATAGGATTCTTGCTCCTCTTACCGTCCCACGCCTAACAAGAGTGAAGGCGATCGCCAGACTAAAAAGCGCTTTTGTTGAGGACAAGCCCTTGAGTTCAAGCCACATGTTGATGACTATCGAAATGGGACAAGGGCCTTACAAGGATATACTGGCGTCGTCTGGGGGAGGAGACTTTGGTGATGCTGCTCCTGGGCTACGGATCGAAGACGTTGACCTACGGCCCGGCTACGAGCAGAGAGGTGGTGTCTGGCTTGTTGTGGAGCGTATCGGCACTCCCGGTGGACAAGTTGAAGAGGCTGTTGAGGTTGAGTTCCTGTGCGAGGAACGGATCGAGATTGGTGATTGGCAAAATGGGGACGCTTGAGAGAGTATCTTAACGTGGAACCATTGCCCGAGTTGTTGGATGTTGTTATGTCTCTTTATGAACCCCTGATCCGCTTTCTCTTCCTCCATGTACTACCAGCCCTGTTTCTATTCGCATTACTGCATGCATAGGGATTCTACATAGCAACTATTACAATGCTAACGCTATATTCGCCTTCATTACTTGTTGAATGCCCATTCCACTTTGCGTAGAATTCATGCCTCTCCGAATATAGACAAGTGCGGAACGATGTAAATCTTACATAAGCAACAACGTCATTCATCATAGCTCTCACCTTGAAAGAACCAACAGCTTCGTTTCCCCACACGGCGCCACCATCTCCATCTACAGCTTTCCAGACACAATTTTTCAATCCTCTCCACAAATTGACTAAAATGGCAGCAAACAATATTCCTGCCGGCCTAAAGGCTGCAGATATCACCCGCTTTGCTACTCGAGCCGCGCAGCTTGAGCAAGCAAAGCCGGTGATCGCATATTGGTGTAGGTCTCCAGGCTGCCAGGAAGAACGAATTCCGCAGAAGAACGATAGCTGACAACTACCTCAATCTTTTCAGGTAATTATTGGATCGTAAACCAGATATTGGCCAAGGGCCTCCATAACTCGGGCGAGGATTGTTTGAAATACACGACAGACCTTATGGATAAACTTGAAAGAGTAGGTTCTCAATGGCGGGGTATTGCGGGCTAAAAGAGAAAGAAGCTGACTGAAGAGCTTTCAAGTTTAAATCAGAAAATGCCGGAAACGATGCTATAACGGATGATGTTGCTGGGCAGGCGTATGTTGAAGAATTTGGGCTCGACACTTTCCGACGGGCGGATAATGCTGTGAGAGCCAATAAAGCTACGAGGTCGGTTCGATGATAAGAAAATAAAGCTCTCAATCGTCGCAGACAGAAGCTAATGCTCGGTATAGACAAACCGCTGATACTTTCCAAGCCGCGGCCACTTTCCTAGAGCTCTGCAATGTCTGGGGGAATCTCAATCCGGAGCTTGCAGCGAAGGTTAAATTTGCGAAATATCATGCGTTGCGAATCGCGAAGGCTATCAAAGCAGGGGAAGATCCGAATTTGTCAAACCCGACCCAGGAGCCAGAAGAGGGACAAGCCGAGGAGGAGATTCCTTTAGATCCAAATGATCCTGAGGTGCAAGCTTTGCATAACCCAGAGGGATCGGCTCCTCCGGCTTCGAGGTCAAGGCAACCTTCCGTGGAAGAAATTCCAGATGACTTTGACCGGGTTCAACATAGGCTAGCTCAACAATCGTCGCTCGACGAATCTCTCCATCCTTCCAGATCTTCCTCGAACCCTCCGCGCCCGGAACCTAACGCAATGAACATTGATGGGCACAGAGCTATCGATGGGCACAGAGCTGCCGATCCTTCGAATTTCTACTCTGGTGTGGTCCCTGATCTGCCAACCGCTCCTTCAGATTACCCACAGGGGTCGGGATCTCCGGGCTCGGTTCTACCCGATGCACCTCCAACGTCCGGCTTGGGAGGATTCCACTCCTTCCCACCTCCCGGACCAACACAATTTACACCTGGCCAGGGAGCTCCTTCCCAGCAGCCCCCGGCTGATGGCGGGATCTCCCGGCCTCCAGCTCCTCCCGCTACTGCACCTCGTGCGTTCCCGCAAGCAACACAAGCTCCACAGCCAGTACGGCCGCAGCCGGTGGCTCCTGCAGCACCAGCTAACCAAATCGTGGACGAGGAATCTATTGCTCTAGCTCAAAAGCATGCAAGATGGGCAGTGTCGGCCTTGAACTTCGAGGACGTGAATACGGCTATTAAGGAACTGAAAAACTCATTGGGGTATCTTGGTGCTTCATAATCGCGACATCATAGCACTTGTTAATCTTATTATTCTTTTTTCACGCCTGAAGCAGGGGTACTTTGATACTATCTCTCGTTAAGCAAGTTTTTGGCTGTGATAATTGTATATTTCTGTCTCTTTCTCTGCGAGGAAATGGAAAAGCAAACTAATATGATTGATTGTATAATTGTTCGCACTGTTGAGACTGCACTTCGTCGTTCATCAGTTTATCATATCCTGGAGAATCCCTGCCATGATTATGCCAAGGTGAATACCGTCCTAGAACCGAGCTTTATACTATGGTACCGGATGTCCTGCAAGATGACCTCCTATCATACTATATACGGACTGGGTTATGAAGGCTACTCAACAAACTCGCTCGTTCAGTATGCCAGCAGCAGCATTGGGTCCTTTTGGAGGTGGGCGTAGCAGATTCATTCCGAAAGGAGGCAAATGTTCTGAGCGCCCCTTTCTTACCCACCATCAGGAGCCAGCGCGAGCGCTTGAAATGTGAGGTTCTCCAATGGCTTCGCAGAATGCTGACAATCCCGCCGAAGGAGCGACCTATCGCTGAGGAAGCCCTGGTGTTGTGCTGAATGGTGAGCTGGGCGTTGCCAGTGGTCCATTTGTTGAAAACGAGTGGATGGTCCGGTGAGACAGTCTATGTAAACAGCCCTTTGCTGCCGCAATCTCGAGAACCGTCAGAAGGTCTTTTCTCAGGACAGGAGATTGTTGGCCTTCGAACCCCTGGGCTTGGATGACCCCTATTACTGAGACAATATCCAGACATGAGTCGGCTGAGTGGAGTTGGCGCAACAAAACACCCAACAAACAGTAATGAGAATACTATGGATAGTCTAGTTGCTGGTCCATAAGACGGATAAAGAGGTCGCAAGTCCCTCACTAAAGAAAGGCCTTGGGAGTGGCAAGAAAGAAACAGCAGAGACAGTGTGTCCGAATCGATTATTATCACACACTCAAGAAAAGGGGTTGGTTCAAGGCTCGACAGTTCTTTTGGAGGTGACTTTGAAGCTTGAACCCCAGCAACAATGATGACATCGACTCCCCATGTCAACAGGATAAATACGGGTCCTGTGGATGCTGAGAAATTGTTAAATCAGGGGAGTTCACGCAAACCAAGGAAATGAGTGGAGAGAGGCTTGAAGTTTAATTATCTGATATCAATCATCTGACATCTTGATATTTTCTTCTCCTTTCCTTTTGAGGGAGTCAAAGAAAACCAGAGACACGATTCATTGGCGGTTCCTGCAGGCTGCAGGAAATCCCCAATCCAGCTTGCAAATGCAGGGAGGACGGACCGGAAAGCGAGAAAGGGCGATCGAAGCGCCACCCCAGTTTTCGAAAAAAAGAGACGTCGAACGGGTGAGGCTTCCAGACGAATAACAGCTGTTGGAATGCTTCTCTGTCCCACCACCACGAAAACACCGTTGGTTAGAGGCGATCTTCGAGTCTTTCTCGCATCAGTCGTCATGCGGGACGTTCGTCGATGGGAATGAATCAGAATGATTCCTCATTGTTACGAGGTCGGCGACACGGCGACTCATCAATGATCGTGAATCAAAGACGTCTCGCCAATAGATGCGTTTGCCGTTCTCGTAGCCTTCACGACGAAAGGATAATGAAACGTCGGCGTCATTTGGCTTCAGACCAAAACGTCCATGCGCGCATCACAACGGTCTGACGGCAAACCCCTTTTTTCCCACACCCCTTTTTCATGCTTGATTTTCGAAATTAACTCTTCGAGGCTTTTGGACGTCAACTTGGTCAGTCCCTGTTTTTCCCTCTCTTTCTTTTCTTCTTTCGACCACAGTCTCTGCTTCTCAATTCGCCATCAAATCTCCTATATCGGTGCATCATCATTCAATGACATGGGAAAAAAAAGAAAAAAGCGGACCGACCCGACCCACAGACCTTCCGTTTGTTTCTTTCCCATGACATGCGACTGATGGGGCAAAGAGGTCCGTCATATCATCTTCGATTCGCAGTGTCCGATTGCACCAGATAAGAACACTTTCAACACCAATTCCGGAAGCTAGATCTTCATATTAATGAACTTTCATGCCTGAGGATTAGCAAACTATCGAGAACAATTGAGAAATTTTGGCACATTTCTGTCTCACAGTCTATCCCTTGCTTCAAATCCCGCAGGTACTTTGTCCGGACATCAATTCAATGCAGCAAAACGCGCACTAAAATACCCCAATTGCAGGTTGGGGATGGGATGAGGGGGACCACATGGATTGAATGGATCGAGAAATTGTTCATTGCCCGAGGAAGGGATCTTCGCCGTTCATCACAATGACTTGCGTGGGGGTTTTTGAGGATTTCGCTCCGCCAACCATCCGACGGATATTGATGTTGAGGGAGATACGAAGAACCATGCGGTTGTTTCTGCGCATCCTCCGTCTGAGAAGGGATAATCAAAGTACGAGTATCTGCGTGACGTTGAAGAGGCTGCCGTGTAATTCCTTCACCCTTCCCCTTGCGGTTGGAATTGTAGGGTTTTCTCTCTTTTTATTCGATGATATTGGTACTTGCTCATGGGTGTCCCGCTTCCCCGGGAAGCAATCTTAGAGCTGAGACCTCAAAATAATTGTTGTAGAGGTGACGTAGCGAGTATCGACTTCAGGGTGCGGTCGGACATGGCTGCAAAGGGGCTCCCGTCGGCAGTGGAAGGCAAATTCTACCCACAAATGATAAAGTTATCTGGGGCATGAAGAGAGTAAACCTTGGGTTCAGCTGGGGGACAATGGGATCTTGTTCAAGAAGTCTGATTCTCGTCTATAGAATATCTACATCTCTCCCCCTTCGTTGATGACCTCCTAATTGATATCGAAATTACCCTCCACCATCTATGGAGTAATTTATGGGGTAACAGAATTACCATACACACTCATCCCCTCAGAATCATCACCGTCGACCTCGTTCATACCGTACAGGTACTTTCAGGGGCAATAATATAAGAAAGAGTACCTGTGAGGCTCTGCTTCTACGACCGCCATCATTCTCCGCATCTCCAACATCTTCATCTTCATCTTTCTTCCCTCGACGTGCACAGAAACCAAGTCCAGCAAACTTCAATCTCCTGCGCATCGAACATCTTCCCACAGACCAAGTGGGGTGATACGGATTGCCTCTCATTTCTTTTTTCATTTCATTCTTTCTTTTCCCCTTCTCTTTCCTTTCTTTTTGCCAGGTCCATGGTTTCTTTTTGACCACAGAATTTCCTCCCGAACATCCTTGAACGCGAGCTTGGGGTTTTTGTTTCAGAAAAGACAGCAATCTCGGCCCCCTTGAGCTTTCTCAAAAGTTATCCTGTTCATCTTCTCGATTCCTCGTGCGGAATTGCGCTTTTCTCGCTGGATAGAGGCGACAGTGCATAGGAAACAAAGGAATCAGGAATCATTCACGATGGCTACGAATGGCGAGGCAAAGCCTGCGGTATTGATTATTGGAGGTCTAGGTACAGACTGCCCAAACGTCCCAATCCCTCCTTCTTCCCCCGCCCTCTCTCTGCTTTGCTCTCTCTCCCCCACCACTTCAACCACCACCACGAACGGTCTCTCGATCTCAACCAATTTAAGATGCTAACTTAGACCGTGCGCGCGAACTCATAGGATATCTGGGCCGTTTCCTGGCTCTGCACATCCACGAGAATAAATTGGCCTCTGAAGTCCGTTTAGTCGACAAGGTCCTCCCGCAGTTGGCTTGGTTGGCCCCCGAATTCGACGAAGCATGCTCCCGGGATAAATTTGTCCAAGCAGATGCTACCCGCGAACGTAACTCTCCCCTCCCCTCTCGATTTCTATTTCCGTGGCCGGTTCATTGTCGCACCGGATAGCTCTATCTAATCCTGCCAATGATGCGCTAAAACCTTGAATCTGTGTCTTGTAGAATCACTTTACCGAGTGTTTGACCGTGAAAACGGCGCACAATTCGACTATGTATTCAACTGCGGTGGCGAAAATCGATACTCCCAGCCAGAAGACGTCTATCGCCTGAGGAACCATGCCCTTTCTCTGACCATCGGGCGCGAGGCTGCCAAGAGAGGTGTACGTGCGTTTATCGAATGTTCGACTGCCACGGTCTACAAGGGTGATCGGGAACCGCGGAAGGAGGGAGACAGGACAAAACCATGGTTCAAGCTTGCCAAGTGGAAGCTTGCTGCGGAGGAGGACCTACAGAAGATTGAAGGTCTAAACCTTTGCATTCTACGGTTCCCTCGAGTCTACGGAGAATACGAATCCGGCTATTTCGCAACTGGTATCTGTCTCGCGAAAATCTACAAACATCTGGGCAAGGAATTGGCATGGCTCTACTCGAAGGATATGAAGGTGAACACTGTCCACGTCAAGGACGCCACGAGGGCCATGTGGACGGCAGCCGAGTGGAGAGCCAGCAAGGGACAGATCGCGGAGAACGACGGAACGCCTACGTTATTTAATATCGTCGACCACAATGACACTACGCAAGGCCATCTTGCCGAGATCATCTCCAAGAACTTTGATCTTGAGTTCACTTTTGTCGGTTCCGTTGCATCACAGTTCGCCAAGCTGAACCTTGACAACCTACTCGATGATATGAACGAGGAGATCCTGCAGCCGTGGGCTGATATGCTCGCAGAGAAAGGAATCACGAGACAAGGCCCCATCAGTCCGTTCATCGAGAGAGAACTGCTCAAGGACTCTGATCTTTCCATTGATGGGAAGCTATTCGAGACAACAACCGGTTTCCAGTATCAAATACCACACATCGACGCAGAGGCGATCAAAACGATGATCAACTCCTATGAACGAATGGGATGGTGGCCATGAGACCAGAATCCACGAGCGTTTGAATATTTTCCCCCAGCCCGTCACGAATTCTATGACATTAGAGCACGACAACTCTCGACGCCAAATAATCATCAGCATCAGCATTCAGCGCATGTCCGCGTAATGCTTCTTCCTACGGGTCGCGGATAGTGTCCCTTCCATGATCGAAACTACAGGTCCCTGATATACCAGTCCGATTTCTCTTTTCTTCCCCCCTCCCAATACTTCGTCCTTGGAGGGGCTGAATACATTGTACTCCTAGTTTCCGTTATATTTCTCATCTTGATCTCTCCCTATATAAAATGTTTCCTTACTTGCTTTCTCTTTTTGGATCTTTCCAACCATACTGGCCTTTATTTTTGCTCTTGTTCCAGAAATACCTTTGCTGCTATTTACATTTGTCTATTTCATGTTTTTGTCCGCCACCATAATATCATTCCCTTTGTTTGTCCTTTTTTTTTGGTTTATTTTAGTTGAGCTTAGGAGCTGTATGAAATGACAATGGTTGGTTCACGAATACACGCATTCCCCATGTCAGTATTGGATACTCTGCACATATAATATATTTCTATTTCACAACGCTGTCTCTGAAGAAGAGTGATTGGCAAGGAAGGAACTATTCGGAGTTTCCTAACTACTCTACCGTACCTCACTCCCTTTGCTCTTGCCATAGATGTCCCTTAGTTGAACCTCACATAAACCCATCCACGACAAAATTGTCAATCCAACTAAGCAACAGCTGCCATCCTCCTCGTCCTCATTACGGTCCTCTGCCCACCCGACGATAACCAACAACCAGCCTGCCTCCTATATACCCAGAGAACACCCACCCCAACCATGCAAGCAAAATGTGCTACTACTTCACCGCCGAGTGCCTCTGAGCCGTCGAGCACACGGTTGATTCACCCATGCCGTTCCCTTGTCCCTTTCTGCTGCTTGTCGGGTTTTTTGTAGATATCATTGGCTCATTGGTGGCTGAGCGGTTTGGCCCCTTTCCCACCCTTCGGAAAAGATATCTGCCACCCCTGTGGTGTGATACAGGAAGACTTGGGGGGATGAGGGACACATAACAGCTGTTACCCATTTGAATGACTATCGTTCGGTACCTACCGAACCAAAAGCGCGGGTGCCCAGATTCCAGTACAGTGTGGGCGTTCTGCTTTCTGTTATATATATCCAAGGCTACTACTACTTCGGCTTCAAAACTCTACTCCGGACAAGCGAAGATTAATCAAAAAAGAGTCTTTGCTATGTATACTATCTAATGTACTATTCCTGGCTAAAAATGATAAAATAAATGTGTCATACCTAAATATCTGGCTCAGGGTTAATTGGCTTAGAGGATAGGTAAGATCACGGAATTTCCTGTCCAAAGGGGCTGTGCCGGTTCATTTACAAGAAAGGTAAGGGAAAGAAAGGAAATAAATGTTTGTCGCGGATGAAGTAAGTAGCCCAACCCGCAACCTTTCCCCAGAAATTGAACCCACCCACCGGAATAACAATAGGACGCCGTGATTTGAAGTACAAGAAGAGAGGGAAAGGGAGTTGATGATGTTGTTGAAGTTCGTTAGTTGGGTCATTTAGAATTCCCAATCTTCGTCAACGGACTTGATTGCCCAGTCGAATTTCTCACGGAGGGTCTTGGAGAAGAATTTTTCGATGGGGACGTTGAATTTCTTTGAGAAGACGACAGTGAGACGTGGGTCGATGTAGTTCTGTAATCCTCGTTAGTTATTTCGGGCCTTTTGTTTGTCGGTGAGGTTGGCGAAACTTACGATCTTAGAAGTACCGAGCGCAACCTCTTTGTTGTTCTCTTTGTCTTCGGCCTGGACAGACATCGTCTCGATACGCTGTTCGAGTTTGGCAAGATTGTTCTCGAACTTCTCAACAGTCGCACCCTTGCCTTCTGGCTCAACCTTCTTGGTCTTATTCTCCTTCTTGTACTTGTCCTCAAGCTCCTTGGCGGCCTCTAGGCGCTCTTCCAATTCCTTGGCCTTCATCGGCTTCTCTCCCTCAGCCTCAAGCTTCTCGTTATCCTTCTCAAACTTCTTCTTGATCTTCTGACGTTGCTCTTCAACCAGGAAGGCTTGATGCTCCTTGATCCAGTCCATATCAAGGTCCTCGTCAAGTGCGAAGAAGGCGGCGCCCTTCTTCTTTTTGAGCTTTGGGTCGAGGTCTAGCATCATCTGCTTAATGCGCCATCTCTGATAGCGCAAACCCTTAATCTGTTCTCGTATTAGTAACTGCGAAAGGTTGCAATGGATCTGTTGCTTTGCTTACCCGATCGCCAAGCTTTTCCATTTGTCCAGCATGACCAGCTGCAACTGTACGCTTGTGGTTACACAAGATGGCCACCTTACGATTGGCCTCATTGTAATCCTTGATCTTCTCTGGGATCGTACCAGTAGACTTCATATCCCTTAGAAGAGTTGACATCGTGTGTGAAGCGTTATAGGTACGGAAAACCTTGGCAGTTAAGCCTGTCATGTAGTTGGAGAGATGCTTGTTTAATGCGGATGTCTGTAGCAAAAGAAGAGTAAGACGCTGGACTCAAACGAACTGGGATCAAGGGTCGAGGGGAAGACTCACAGTCAAGCGATCGAAGATTTCATCTCCTTCCTTCTTAGGAGCTTTCTTGAAGATTTTGAGATTTTTGAAAACCTGGGGATCGACTTCGACTTCGTCATAGAATCGAATACTATCTTTTCCCAGGAAATCAAAGATAACCTTGTTTGGAGGCTTGAGGGTGATATGCTCGTATTTCAACGAGCAGCAACCAGCAGTGTCAGCCTCGTCCTCGCCCTTCTCATTACCCGCACGAAGTGCGAACTGATCAATGAGATACATCGCCGTGGCCTTTTGGCGATCGGCCATGAGTTCATGTTTGAGGTCCTTTTGGTAATCCTTACGGATTTTGTCGATATATTTCTAATGGAAAGCATGTTAGTGTGCTGCGTTGAAATGGCGGCAAATTTGAGACTTCCTTACCTTGAGTTCCCGGGCCTTTTCAAATTTCTTGAAGTCACTTTGGCCTTTGACATCAGAATTAGCAGCCAACATGACATACTTGTAGTTGCCGTTGATGTTCTCCTGCCACATAGCTAGCCACGTCCCTTCACGGTCATGCTTGACCTCTTTCCAGCGATGGCCTTCAGGAGGGGGAGGGACAGTAGCTTCTTTTCCGATGTTGATGGTGATCTGCTCAGGTTGGACTCTCGTCTTGACCCTTCCAGTCTTGGGATGTTCCCCGCGGCCACGGAAGAGGGCTGGTGGTTCCACACGGAAGTTTCCAACCTTCTGCTTCCGGCCATCCCACATGCAATACATGTAAGGCGCTTCGGCTTCATCCTTTTCGGCTTTCAAAGCCTTCTTCTCGGATGCTGGGAGGGCTTTCTTCTGCTCGCGTTTCATATCGTAGTAATCAAAGATTGGCTGGAAATCGCACTTGGCGAACTCCTTGATGGGTACTTTGTTCCCGTTAGGGTCTTTTGCACCACCAGTCTTCTTGATTATCTCTGTGAAGTCGCTGAAGAAGTTCTTCTGGAATGTGGGGTTTTCGACGTTATGGGTAGAGTTCAGCATGCTTCCGAAGAAACCAGCAACCTCTTCGGCATCGGGCGCGAGGGTGATTGGTATGCCGTTGTACTTCATCTTCACATTTTTTGGTAGAGGTTCGTACGGTGGAGGGAACACAACGCCATTGTGCTCGAGTGTGGTCCATTTGACAGTACCGTCGCCCTTAGTAGGGTCTTCCCACCATCGGTATTCTTCTTCGGCCTCAGCTTCCTCGGTGTCTTCCTTCTTCATCTTGCCCCTTGATTTTTTAGCTGGCGTTGAAGACTCGGACTTGACTGACTTGGAAGCGGCCTTCTTCGCAGGTGCCTTACGAGAGAGAGGAACATCTTCATCGCTAGACTCCTGCTTCTTCACCCCATTTGCTTGGGGCTTCTTGCCGTTCGTGGCAGCCTTTCCTTTGGCTGGAGCGGGTTTCTTCGCTGCGCCGTTGGTTTCTTTTCGCATCGTCTTTGCCTCCTTCTCGGCCTTTTGTTCGATCCTAGATTTCTGTGAAGCAAGCTTCTTGCCGATTGGAGCATCCGAATCGGATGATTCATTCAGCGTTTCGGATGCCTTTGGAAGTTTCCTCTTGCCTGCGGGTCTTAGGGCTAGGGGTGCATCATCCGAATCCGAATCTGCATCTTTTTGCTTTCCTGAAGTGCGGCGCCGCTTGCTCTATCGTAGAGTCAGTCGTGTGTCGCAAGAGCGACAAAAATGCGCGACGCAGGGGAACGAAGGGGACAAGTTCGACGTAACAGGGTAGTGGCGTACCAGTGGTTTGTCATCCTCTTCACTACTCTCCATCTCTGCGTAGGATTTCCTGCTCCCTGCACTTGCACGGGATTTCCTCTTGCTAGGGCCAGTGCCATTCTGCGTAGCACCCGAGTCTTTCATCTCGACGTCTCCGTTCTCAACAGGCCCGTAGCGGATGGAGACTCCGGCTTGAACGTGGCCGTTCGTTGGAGGGTCGGCTTCCTTGGAGACGGTTGGTTTGGAAAGCGAGGGACGGCCTGAAGCGGTAGTGACTGTTAGTAACGTGAAATGCAGTAAAATAAACGGAGCGACGAGCCAATTTTCACACTCAAATGAGATCTGACAGGATAGAATCCGGGAACAGTCAGGGTGCAGATGTGATGTTGAGTGAGGTTAAACCTCAGCCTCGGTAACAGACTTACCATCCACCTGTCCATTCGACTTCCTCTGGCCAGCAAGAGGCGCGTCATCCTCTGATGAGCTCATGGTATATGGGGAGCAACGGGAAGTGCGCGTGTTGTGGCCAGCTATCGTAGAGTGAGGCTGTGGTGAGATGATATCTGAGGTTGTAATGAAGGAAGAGAAGGTGTGACAGAGAAGCGAGAGTCTTTACGAGACAAAGATAAAGAGTAAGAGCATGCGCAAGTGATTTAAATGGAGGGTGTAAGAGGGAAGAGATGAGGGAAAGGAGGGAAAAGGGTAAAGAGGGAAGAGAGGCGAGGGTAAGAAGAAGGGAAAAGAAGGGAAAGAAAGTCAAGTCAGTGAGAGAAAAGAAGAAGAAGAAGACGAAGACGAGAGACCGACTGATTTCTTCTTCTCTGGACCCAACGAGAACAAGGCTTCCAAAGGCTTTTTAAAGGCTTTTTTTTGCTTGGACTCTTTTCGACGGTTTTGTTAACAAATTCACTTCCTGCCTCAAATCCGGTCACGCCTATCCAGATCGGGTTTAGCCGGGGCCACTTCTTCAAACCTCCCATCCGAACAGTCGAACTTCCTCTCAATGCCATTAATTGTTGTCCATTCTATCCATCAACGAAGGCATTGTTTCTGAGGTAGCTGTCTCTCTCCTTCATCAATTGAAGGCCGATTCTCTCTCTGCTGCTATCTCTCCTTTTTCGCGATGCTTTCCCGAACCGCCCGCCCGGCCTTGAAGGCTGGTAGCAATGCCGTCTTCGTCCGGTAAGTGTTTTTTTCCCTGGTGACGAGAAGAGTGTGCACGCCGCAGATTCAACGACCACCATCCGACTCATCTGAGCAATGGGTTTACTAATTAATTGAAGAACGGCTCCTGCCAATGCTGCCAACTTCGCCACTCTCCGTGAGATCGAGGGCCGCCTCAAGTCCATCAAGAACATCGAGAAGATCACCAACACGATGAAGATTGTTGCGTCCACCCGCCTTACCAAGGCCCAGAAAGCGATGACGGAGTCCCGATCCTACGGTCAGACATCGAACTCGGTTTTTGAGAATGCGGAGACAAAGCCATTGGAGGACAAGAAGACTCTTTACGTGATCGCCAGTTCCGACAAAGGTCTCTGTGGTGGTATCCACTCTGGTCTCGCGAAGGCCACCAGGAGGATGATTGCCAACAAGCCTGATGCCGAGATTGTTGTCCTTGGAGAGAAGGCCAAGGCTCAGATCTCCAGGACCCACGAGAAGAGCATCGTCATGAGCTTTGCTCAAGTCGCCAAGGATATCCCAACTTTCGCCGACGCTCAAGCCATTGCCGACCAGATCGCCCTGTTGCCCTCCGACTACGCCAGCATCCAGATCGTCTACAACAAGTTCATCAACGCCCAGAGCTACGAGCCAGTCACCATCGAGGCTTACTCTGAGGAGGCTATCACCCAATCCCGTGAGTTATTCTGCCACCCGTAGCTAGCGAGCCACTTACTCATATGTTTTCTAGCCAACATCTCCGCCTTCGAGATCGATGACGAGGCTCTCGCTAACCTCCGAGAGTATGCACTTGCCAACGGCTTGTTCTGGGCTTTGGCCGAGGGTCATGCTTGTGAAGTTTCTGTAAGTATCCAGCCTGTACCTTAAACTGTATTGGCTCAATCGCTAACCGTTGAATGTGTAGGCTCGCCGAAATGCTATGGAGGCAAGTTATATAATCTAAGGAAGCCCTTAATCCTGAAATTCGTCTCTAACTAGTGAATTTACAAAATACAGAACGCCTCAAAGAACGCTGGTGACATGATCAGCCGGTAAGTCGTGCCAAAAAAATGTTTGTCTCGTGGCTCTTTGCTAACATGGTATCTAGATTCCAAATTCTCTACAACAGACAGCGTCAAGCCGCCATTACCGGTGAGCTGGTTGAGATTATCACTGGTGCCACCGCTAGTGAAGATATCTAAGAAGTTGCTGAGGTTGTCCTGGACCGGGACAAACTTGAAGAACCAATTTTATTTGTCTTCTTGTCTCATTACATACTTAGATCCCTCACCTAGCCTGTACAATCAATTTTGAAAACAAAATCTACCGTCATCTCTCTAGCTAGACATTTTCCTTTGTACACCTCTACTAATTTCAAAACTTTACGTTGAGATCCGGTCTTATCGTCACCATGTTTTCCATCCAAGACTCACCGTTTCAACCAGCGCATGATCAAGATAATCCCGTTGTCAACGCGATGCCGCATGCATAATTTATGTAAAGAAACAATGGCCAGCCGAGACAAAGAAGTCCACCGCCGCTTTTGATTCCCCATTCCATTGATTCCAACGAATGACGGATGTCATGCTCATTGGCTCTTTCTTTGAAGCGGTGAAGTTATGGTTGTTTTTGAGAGTTTTATGCTTAATTCTATGAATAGGATAGGGAGAAACTTAAATCCAACCACCTATCAACACAGCAACATAGTCGTTATGACTTATATGACTTATCTTGTCATGTGTTCTATACATTCACTACGTGAGGAATGAAGGGTTCTTTCCTGGTTTGAGAAAATAAGTGACCATCGTTGATGTGCAGCTTGATGTCAAGTATCATACCCCCTAGAGGTATCTATCCCCTCCCAGACTACCCTCCTTGCTTTACCGTTGAACTCGCGTTGTTATTCCGTACTCTAGAATACCCCCCTTCACTTTTGATAAAGGCAGCGTCCTTGTTGTTCGGATATAATCTAACAGACTGACCTCGTCACTGTTCTGCTCTTCATGTTTTGCTCCTGAGGTCTAAAGAAACGACTGGATATCGGCTGGGCAGTAACTATAGATTAAATCCTCTACTTTTAGTTCTTGCTAAAGGTATCTGGTAGCTAATCACAGCTGAGGGTTGTTGGTGTAAATGTTAAGGTTGCTATAGATGGGTGGATTGTGCTATCCTTGATATAGAAGAGCCATTTCTTATACCCCAGAGTGAAGCCATGTAGGGCATAAATAAGCGAAGCAAAATAATGAAAGACCAATATTTCTAGTACAAACGTTGTCCGTTGGGTTGCTAATAGGAGCTGAAGGCTGGGCTTCTAGACCGACAATTGAGCTGTACCTCTAGATCAGGAATATCCTAAGTACGCTCTAGCGTTGGGGCCGTGTTACGATATGGGTACAAGAGCAACTCATCAGCTTGCGTGCTAATCCCGAGCGGGCAGGATCTGACGCGGAATCATAGAACAAGTGTGTATAAAATGTTGCTGTAACGAGGATAGCCGAAGCTGATCTGGGTTTTGCTTAATTGGATTCATAGGGGTCCCGGTAGTACCCGTAGCCGTCGGCCATCAAGTCTCTATTTTAAGGAGATGGATATCTGATATCGATCGGAATGCCAGGCTTGAATAGTTTTAAAAGACTTGTAGGAGCGAAGCACGATCCCGCTGGGTATGTCGTTTGACCTAGATGGTGCTTAGTTCTTGAGAAGAATGGCGCAAAAGAAAATACTATGTCTATAGTATTGTATGAGATACGCATGGAAGGAGCAACTTGATCTAATATTAGCGAGGGTAGAATCACCATCCCAGGATTGGTCCATAGCATCCTATAGTTATGGAAACCGCCTGGGAAGACGTCTTGAATTTGGTAGGAAGAAAGCCTTCTTAAATTAGAAGAATATGAGCCTGTCTTAGCCCCCTTTAAAACCGGGATCGAGTCAGAATCGACAGAGATGTTTCATATACGTATATATGAGATCCTCGGCTACGGGGGCCTTGGGCCGGAGTGATATATCGATGCCTCTTCACGAGAGGCGTTGTGACGACTCTGACACTGAAGCAGGTAGTGAAGTAGGACAAGAAGGAAAACCCCTTTCCTATTCTATACTGCCAGGCCAAGTAATTCCCATTCTCACTCCCGTCGGGGAAAATACCTATGGCACTTAGTATCGAGGGCTTGTCTTTGCCCGTGCAGGTTTAGAGCTATACCCAGACTCGTGGTAAAAAAAGAGCATGTAAGCCACAATGAGACATATTATCAGCGATATCCTCTTGTGTGGGTGGGACATGCGATGAGAAATTCCCGGTTGAACCCTCAACCTCTCTAAGAAAAGCTTGATTTCTTCCACGCTTTTAGAATATTATTCTGGAAGGAAATCACATATCGCAAATCCCTGGCGATATGGTAGATTTCGCACATCATTGGATCCAGCCCGAGAAGATGTCAGCTTCCGTTCCCAGGGTCTGGCATTATTGGAAGGGATTCAGCCATGGACGGGGAATCGGGGATTACCCAATACGGGCTGCGCGTGAACGAAAGTTGTTGGAGACTTTCCGTCTGACTTCTCCGGCGGGAGCGAAGATTTTTCTCGAAGACTCAATTACCGAAAGAGGACGGACGGCAATCAAGACGCGCCGGCGAATGAGAGACATACCAGTCGCCATTTCTCGGCGCATATGTTGGGTGGAAGTCCAGAAAGACTGACTCGTCGACTAACAGCCCCTTAACCGTCTTACTTTTGGAGAGTTGAATGAGAATGCTGAACCAGGGAACAGCTGTTTCTCCCCACAGCGCCACGCACCCGAGACAAGGTGTTTCTTCGCGAACATGCAAGCAGCCGCAGCCAAGCATCCCACAGGCTCAATAGGAAAAGCTCAACCACAAAGCTTCGAATACCGGCTGTTCTCGAATCCTTGTGCCTGCATTTAGCCGGAGAAAGGGTGCAAGAGCCGGCGGGGGAGAAACCGGAGTTTGAAACGTTCATGGGAGGAAAAATCACCTGCTCAGAACCCTCCAGCCCGGCCATTTACTCCTATTAGGCACTGGTAAATTGCCATTCGATCTTCGAACCGATGGACATCGCTTGTTTTATTGGTCCGCTGCTCTTTTGGGGGCCGACGACTTCTTCGGTTCCCTGAGCGCCATGGGCATTTTACAAGGATGGACGATTCAACCGGGGCCCCGGTTTACTCATCTTGACCATGCCGACTCCTCGAATGTTTCTCCAGCCGGTAGAAATATAAAGCTCTCCCCGCGTTGATTACTCCAGATTTAGCGCTTCTGCGACCGTTTTCTTTCACCCCTTCTCTCACCAGTTCTTCCCGCCTTCCAAACTGATCGGCACATTTCTTTTGCTGACAGTTACGCGCCCAAACGGTTTGGATTCGTCAGTCTCGTGATTTGTACGCTTCCGAAGAATACGAGCTATGGCTGGAGGTGGTGATGCGGGCGCGGCAGCGATGAACGCTGCTGCGCTTGCGCGTAGGCAGGCGTTGGCAGGACCTTCTGGTCCCGCTGGTCTGATGCAGAACTTGAAGGTGTTTGGAATTGCTATGTTCGCTTGTCTTGGAGGGTATGTTGTTTCTCCAATCTCACGAAGCTCCTGGAGCTATCGAAATTTACTGGATAGCTAACATGGTGTACTCAGGTTGCTCTATGGTTACAACCAGGTTTGTCTTTGATCAAATGGTGGCGCCGACAGCGATGGTAGCTTGGGCTAATCAAGATTATGAAAAAAGGGTGTCTTTTCAGGTGTTTGTAAGCACAATCCCGTGGCCCGTTTCTTTTATCATATTTCAGGTTCTAATATTAAATAGTGGCTATGAACTCTTTCGAGAGACATGTAAGAAGCGTCATCCGACCAGTTTCCAGGCACGACTTGCTTACAAGTTTACTAGATGGGAGACGCGGTTACGAACTCGACTAAGAAAGGATGGCTTACTGGTACTTACCCGATCTCATATGAGCATCTGAATTACGGATCTAACACCCTATAGCTATTCTCGAACTTGGAGCCTGGACGGGAACCATCTACTCTGGTGTCCTCGCTGAACGTATCTCCCGGAAATATACCATTCTCGTGAACGTTGTCATCTTCTGCATTGGTGTTATTGTCCAATGCTGCTCCGTTGTCGGTGATGATACGGTATGAAGCCCGCTCCAGTTTGTACCAAAGTCAAATAACTGACCCGGTCTTCCTCGAAAAGCATATTCTCGGTGGTCGTTTCGTAACTGGTATGGGAGTCGGAAGGTGCGTGTTATTTCAAGTGGCAGTCAAATTTGCTTATATCGGTTCATTTTTTTAACTCTTCATTTTAGTCTTTCCATGTGTGTTCCGATGTACAACGCCGAGGTGGGTTTGACCTAGTCCCGAATACCCAGGTACTGGAATTGACTTTTGTAGATTGCCCCCCCTGAGGTTCGAGGTTCTCTCGTTGGATTGCAACAACTCGCAATTACTGCGGGTATTATGGTGAGTAGCTAATTTCCCCTCTTATGAAGACCAGTAGCTAACAGCATTCTATCTAGATTTCCTTCTGGTACGCATATAGAGACGCCCGCAAGAGAATTAATAGCCTGTTATCTAACAGTTGATGTAGGATCGATTACGGCACCAACTACATCGGAGGCACCGGCGAAACTCAATCAGATGCCGCCTGGCTTCTCCCTCTTGCCCTCCAACTTGCCCCAGCTTTACTCCTTGGAGTGGGTCTCATTTTTATGCCATTCTCTCCTCGATGGCTCATTCACCACGACCGCGAAGGCGAGGCACGGGATGTTCTTGCTAGTCTCCGTAACCTATCGGCCGATGATCCTCTTATCGAACTCGAATTTCTAGAAATTAAGGCTCAAAGTATTTTTGAGAAGCGTACCGAAAAGGAGAAGTTCCCTCACTTGGAGAGGACCAATACCTGGAGCTATGTCAAGCTGGAGGCAGCTGGATTCGCGAGTTTGTTCACGTCGTGGCCTATGTTTAGGAGAGTTATGGTTGCTACCGGTATGTCTGCTTTACCTTAGCGAACTCGGCGGGATTTGATCTGGACTAACCATCGTATAGTTACCATGACATTCCAGCAATGGACTGGTATCAACGCTGTGCTCTACTATGCTCCTTCCATCTTTGAGAACCTAGGAATGTCAAGTAACACTATCTCGCTGTTGGCCACCGGAGTTGTTGGAATTGCTATGTTTATTGCCACGGTATGACTTTCGCTGAGTTGTGCAAAAAAGTAAAACGTACTGACTCCTTCAGATCCCTGCTGTTATGTATATCGATAAACTGGGTCGCAAGCCGGTACTCGTCGTTGGTGCCGTCGGTATGGCGTCTTGCCATTTCATCATCGCCGGTATCTACGGTGCGAATGCGGACCAATGGGCAACCCACCAGGCTGCCGGATGGGCGGCTGTCGTCATGGTCTGGCTCTTCGTCGTCCACTTCGGCTACTCCTGGGGCCCATGCTGCTGGATCTTGATCGCTGAAGTGTGGCCCATGAGTGTCCGCGCTAAGGGTATTGCCCTCGGTGCTTCTGCTAGTGAGTTTCTGCCTAACCCATGTGTTCTATCTCAGAACGACTTTAGACGTAAAGTTACTTACATAATGGCCCACCAGACTGGATGAACAACTTCATCGTCGGACAAGTCACACCTGACATGCTGAAGCATATTACTTACGGAACATTCATCTTCTTTGGGGCTATCACGACCCTAGGAGCACTTTTCATTGCTTTCCTTGTCCCTGAGACCAAGCAACTCTCCCTTGGTAAGCACCGGTTTTTAATAACCCCTTTTACTACCACCAAGTCATTAACAATTCCCTACAGAGGAGATGGACGTCATCTTCGGCTCCGAGGGCGTCGCCGCCACCGACTACGAACGCCAGGCCGAGATCTCACGAGAGGTCGGTCTCGAGGCCGCCTTGGCCCGCTTGGGCCATGGCATCGGTCATGGGGAGGAGGGATCCGGTATCTCCAACGAGAAGGATTTCGCGAACGAGAAGGACATCGTGAGCGAGAAGGACGGCCTCAAGAGCCAAGATCAATAGACTCATTCTCGACATGAGGCCGCCCCGATCTCCTCGTTTTGGCCTCTTTTCTCTTTGATATCCCTTCTTTTCTTCCAACTCCCCTTTATAAAATAAGTATATCACACTACTATTTCGACCAAATTGTGACGAATACCCTATTTTGCCCCCACTGTTCAGATATATATCTTCATAGTTGTCTTAATTACCATTTCGCCCTCATCTCATTTCCCTCCCTTGCTTTTGAGCAACGTTTCCCCTGAAAGAGGCAGCTGTTCGGAGAGAGATGCCGATAATTATCCGAAACCTTTTTTCACTTTCTCCGGCTAAATATTTGTAGCAAGCATCGCTTAAATCGGGCCCCACATTTTCTTCCGAGAGAGGCTCGTGCTCACGGAAACGTGGGAAGGGAAGCTGCTGACAGACACTTATCATGAACGATGTTGGCGCTTTTTTATCCTTTGTGACAAAAATAATGTTGCAAAGCCCACACTCCGGAAGGATTCATCATTATCGTCAGAGCTTCATGGTTTCGATGGGTCAACTTCTGCCCTTCATGGTTTATCAATTTTGGGGAATTTACCCCTGAATGATTACATTGCAGTCAAGGTTTCGTCTCGGGCCACCGGAGAGTCGACCGAGAGGTGCGGTGGCAGAGGCATGTCCGGAGGATTGATAATTATAAACGAATCTGAAGGGGATTCTTCGTTTTTTTTTGTTCCCTTCTATCTCTTTTCTCATTTCCACTCGGCACTCGATACCAAAATCACTGCATCGTAAGCGCTCGTGCTCCTGTTGCGCGGGACTTAACTGTTGAAGCTCTCCGTCTTCTCTTTCCTCAGTGATATTGCCATAGATTGTCTTTTAGCAGCAACTCAGTACTGTTGCCACTTCTGGCGCTATCCATGATCTTCTTCAACCAAGAAGGAGCAGCCTCACCTGGCCATGGAGGCTCACCATACATCACAACGAGATATTTGAAATTGCCCAAGATTCTTGCTCAATTACTGAGCCTTGCTCCTTAGAGGCTTGGGCCAAACTCTTATTCACATATGGTCTGCTCATGCCATAAAATTAGAAGTCGGTCTCGTTAACGACCACCGTAATAAGTTCCTACTTACGTGGTGTGCACCGGACATGGCCTCAGCTCCGAAAAGACATTCATCTGCTCTGTTCCGCAGTCAGAGTGGCACATTGCCCATGGTACAGTTAATGGGCGGCGCTCTTGCCGCCGGGGGGGGGGGCGGCTTGGGAATGCCTTTAAGCAATACAGCGGCTTGGTATCGAGATCCTTGTTACAATTATCCGTCCAATGCGTGAACTGGGGGAGCTGAAAAGCCGAACGGAGTATGAGATCGCAAATAACCAACCAGAATAGACCGTGAATGGAGCCAGAATTTATTTGGGGGGCGGCGGCTTCAAACGCCTGGACCCATTGGCGCAACGAATCTACCAAAGATATCTGAGTAAGCCAACCGTCATGGTCGGTGTCTGCCACTAGGATGCTAAGCCCCATGGCAAGGTCGACAACGATGCACGCGATTAGTATGCCGGTCTAAGTTTGCCCAGAAGAAGGAAGGTCAGGTTATGTTGGGCAAACCTTCCCAGCCTCGCAGGAGTAAAGGTTCTGGAAATGCTATTGGGCCCATTTTCCACAGCATTCACAGTTTCATGCGGTGGGGCAAGGCTCTCCATTGCATTTGTAATGCCATGACTACTTCCCACATGATTTAGTAAGATATGGAGTTTTGGGATCTTCTTTATCTTGGGATACGGCGCAATAACGTGCTGTGGTTGTAAGTCATTCATGCGGCGAGCCCAGGCAGACGCTGTGGTACGAGTCCCTTGTCCTAAAGCCAACAGACGCGCTGCATGTTGCTGAGATGGGAGGTCAAGCTGTCGGCTGGGTTCTCATTAATTTCCAGCCGAAATTCACCCTCTTCAATATTTCCATGTTTATCTTCGTCCCTCTAGTCTGTAGAGTAATATCATGCACTCCCCGGCCCAAAATATCTATGCCTTAAGACTGGTTTTTGTTTACGCTGTGCCACAAACAGTGCCAGGGGAGATGTGGCGCAGGTCTTTGACATCTCAACCAATAATATGTCGATCTCCTGCCAAGCCGCTATGCTCTCTGCCTCCTTTATTTTCACGACATCCCATCATCTGAACTTCATCCCAGAGATTCTTCGCCCAAGGCAGATGTATTATGCGGTCCCGGGGTGTTCGTTGATGTAGGCCGGCTGTGGACGGCGAAATCCATTGTTCTTCTACAAAAATGGCATATTCATACTCACGCATATACCCTACGCCCTAGGATATCGAGGACTATCATAGAACTACTTGGCAATGTCTACTGCCCATAACCTACTGTATTGACAACATACCATAATTGGGCTATGTTTATTCCCTTATAATTTCTTTATCCCGAGAAGATACAATGTCCACTCGTCTTCATCTGTCCGGGCTTCTTGGGCATCATGCATCTCCTGATGCTTGTTTGCGTTCACTAGTGACCACTCACCTGGTTCACACTCTCTGGAGGCCTGAGGCTGCCTTAGGGTAGCTTGACGATGGCGGCTTATGTCTCTAGTAGACGTATGTGGGTTCCCATTTCATTGTTGATCTCTGTGCTGTGGACAATTCTTAGTTGAATTGGAGTGCTTTATTTCATGCGCAGGGGATTACGTCTGTTGCCTTAATATTTGGAAAGATATTTTCTTTTTATCTTGTATCCCCATTTAAGAAAGCATCTTACGCCATTTTTGTAGCCTAGCCGCGGAAACTAGCTGAAGGTATTCTCCAGAACTAGGTGAGGGCATATACTTGAAGGCTGTGGGAGTTTTGTTGAGGCTTCTTTCTGAAAAGTTTCTAGGCTAGTGCGGTGCGGAATATCCGAAAGTTCCTATCCCACACTTCCATCGAGCTTAGAATAAATTTCTTTTCTCTTTTCTCTTTCTTATTCTTCACCTTTCTGAAACACAACAAAACCTTCGATGACTGTCTACATGGAGAAGCTTCATCTCTGAAGACTTCGTGAGTGGAAGCTAGCGATTTACTCTTCTTCGGTAAGTCTGATTCGCTGGAGCAATCAGTCTCTGTGAGTACTTCCCTGGTTTTCGCCTTTCGAAACCCTCGCCGTTAGCGTTACACTTTCACCCTGAGATCTGACCGAACTTTGAGCTAATCATCACCTTTCTATCTCTCCTTTGTGGGAGATCTTATAAAGCTAGGTTACTTGTCTTCAAATATACCCACTCGTATCACGCCAAAATGGATAAGACCCTGGTTTACATTCTTAACCACGTCTTCCTTCCCCCGAAGCTACCCCAAGAGGACGATGAAAACCTCGAGGGTAGCAAAGCTCTTCTAGAGGAGTTACTAACTGCGTTGGTGGAATTTCGGCGGTTTTCTGCCGCGCAAGAACTCACGTTATGGAGCGCGTGTGCGAAGATGGTCAGGAATATAGACGAGCTTCGCAATGGCTCTGGCGGGCTTTCTACTGAACGCCTGGGAGAAGCGCTAAATAGAATGACATGCGGGGGTATGTTCAGTTCAGGTGATTTGTCGACTGTTTCTAACTCTTGTGCAGATATCCTACCTATTCTCATTCGCGGCCAAAACGCTGGGATTATCGCAAGAAGGTCGGATGCTAAATATTACTTTGAATCCTTTGAACTCTCCCCTAAGAACGCAAACGTCATAGGGGCCAAAGGACGCCTTCGACGATGCTTTCCAGGACCTACGGTGGCAGTTGACCAGGCTCGAGTTGCAGATGACAGCTTTCGGAGGAACTTAATCGAGTGCCTCGTTAAACTCGATGATGAGACACCAGAGGAAGTTTCTGCCGTATCAAAGAAGGCGGGGTCAAAGGTTCGGGAACACCGAGATACTATCAATCCCAGATTTGTCACCGAAATGGTGACCGGTATTCTTCGAGCTGTTGGAGAACCTATCGACGTCCGACGCATCCACAAACGGACAAGGGAGGATGTTTTATGGGATAACTCTAAGAACCCTTGGAGAAGATCTCCATTGTGGCTACTTCTCCGTGTGGCCCTGCAAACTAGTCTGTTTGACCCCGATGACCCAAGCGCTGCGCATGCTCGTTATAAATCATTCATGATCTTCTTTATGACTCGCCTATTGGAACGAGCTTGGGAGTGTTCCCTACCGGACGACTTGTTGTTTATTATGAGCTCAAAAATAAGCCGACGTGTGCAGAAGCTTGGCCTGGATGGCGATTCAGGCTGTTCAAAGTACACGATGGAAATTGTAAGCGCGGTCCATAATGCCATGGCGACGAGATGGGAATCGATGGAGGCGGATCCTGATCCCCAAAATACGCAACTAGGGTTAGACCTCACCCGGCTCCATTTCCCCCGTGATACGCAGCTTTCCTTGGACACACTACGGCCGTATCTCACCACCATCGATTCTCGAAAACGACTACCGTCCAACTTGAGCACTTTCGCTCCTCGTTGCCGGACTCGAATATTACAAAGTGACTCGCAATCACCGGATCTCAACCTCTCGTATATCACAATCGACGATGAGAAGTACACATTCTTATCTGACTTAGAACTCTGGGTACAGGACTGTCTCAGCGGCTGGCTAAGATCGAACATCGATGATAGCAAAACATGCACTTCATTGAAATCCTTGATCGATACCTATACGAAGACTGCCATTGCTGCTTATCAAGGAAGACCGGCTGATATTTCCTTAATGCTACTCACTCTAATGGACATATGGGTTGCTCTTGACAAATGCGCCATTCGCCATTGTGCTCTACTAGGGGATTATAGCCCTGAGTTCCCCGTTGACCTATTTGAGCCCCTGCTACTTCCAACGAAAACGCAAATGCAGCGGTTACTCACCATCGAACAATACCTTACCGGGAGAAGGAATGATGCCGTTCCCAGTTGTCCTTCCATATTTCGATCCATCAAAGAACGAAACAGCTTTGCCGTTCGATATTTTGACCAGTCACCTGAGCATGATGCATTGCGACTGATGATTGAAACTAAAGCTCAAAATGTAAAGGAACGGAAGTTGCAAGAGCTCCAAGAAAAACGTGAGAAGTATGATCGTCTCAAGCAAGAGTCAGATAGTCTAGGCTGTGAATACACTACCCGGTGGAAAAGGCGACGGCAGATTACAACCCACAGCAACCAATGCAAAAAATGCCGACTGTCTTCACAGGCGAAAAGTCTTTGCATCAACGTTCATGAGTGGCCGTTGCCGAAGGATGACTTAGAGGCCAAGGCAGCCATATTCGAACTCGATGTACCAGCTGTTATCTCTAAGTGGCGAGATGCAACCTACGGCCTCCTAGTTGATGTTTTCTCTAGTTCAATCAATTTTCGTACTGCGTCGTCGGGCGTTAAGGAGAAGGCATATACCGTCCAAGGCTACGACGGGTTGAAAGAGTTTGTGAAATCTCCAGTGGGCAGGCTTCAGATAGCTTCGGGAGTCAAGCCCTTTACCGCCTCACACTACAGCAATAAACTCGTTTCGGAAGCAACTGCACGGAATGTTTGTGTTGGCCACGGAATGCGCTACGAGCTGTATGATTCGAAAACTGCGAATTGGGCTGTTAAACATCTGGACTGCTGTGATGTTCGCAAAAAGTGCACCTATAGTCTCCTGTCTACAAAGTACAATGGTTTGCAATATGCCGTGGATAACACTACCCATACCTCGAACGAGGTTATTTCACGTCAAAATAAATGCCCACCGACTCTCACACTCCACGAATTTTATGCTTTTGGCACCCTTCGTTCAGGTCATCGGTTGCAGTGGAGAAATATTGCGCGAGAGCTTATAGCTCAGGTTCTGGATTTTAGCCACGAGGAGACTCACACGTTGATAACTCAGAGCATATGGCAAGCTGGGCCTCATGGCAAAGGGTTACTTTGCCGAGACTCTCATTCTGATCTTGAGGAGCCGGAATTTGGCAAATCATTTGCCTTACATTTGGATGACGCTCTTGCAGAGGTGGAGAAAAATTGGCAGGGTGTGGTAGCCGTTCGTACATATGTGGCATTGGCCGTCCGATTACTATCACTGGCCAATGACAGCACTGTTCGTTTGCACTGCTGCCGGATCCTGCGAAGAGCTAGGGGAATCGTGTTGTGTTGGTGCCGTGAGCTTGGTAAAAAGCTCCAGGAGGCGCAAAATGAGGAGGCTGAAGTCAAGTATTTAAACGAGCGGACGCTCGAGATGGCTTTGACCTGCTATGGGACTTTTGATGTCGAGCCGCACCACCTTCCTGATATCATCGACTCAGAAGACATCGCTGCCATTATCGAATGTTCTATTACGATACACGACCATTGCCCCCCATCAACTAATAATCTCCTTCGCAGCACTAAGTTACTCTTGCAAAGATATTTAAGACTGGCCCATCTTCTGGAGCCATTTATTCGTGAACATGTTGATCTCCCTTTTGGGCTAAACTCTACGATAAGCCGGGTCTGGGCCGGGTATAAAGAAGGCCGATCGTGGGCTGTGCTTCCAGCTCCCCATGACCGATGGGTACGAACTCAGACCTCCAGCGAGGGTGGCCGTCTGTCGATGGCTGTCCACTATAATATTCTCGACGGAACCCTGCTTGTCAATGGGTTGCCACTTACCAGGCTCCCCTCGTCTTATGAAGGGCATCCCACGTATCGCCGGCTACTCAGTGAGGTATGGGATCTCTCCACCCCTTCTTCATGGTATAAAACGGGCGAAGGCGTACTAATATGACCTTCCATAATATAGAAAGTTCTTGATGTAGTCCCGTCCACAATGGATAATATGGTTTTCGAGACTAGAAACGAACTTTTTGGCTATCAGGTAATCTCCCCTCTCGCTATATTTTATATAGGCTTCATATCTTTCTAAGTTAGCTTTGGTCATATAGACAGCTAACACACCCCAGGTCCATTTTGGCATGCACGGCTCCGAGCTTATTATCCGTACTAGGAGTGGAAAACAAGTTCACGAGTTGGTTCCAATCCATGCTTTAGGCTCGGATTTCCCCGCCTTTTTTGTCGGTGATTATGCCCACTGGCTAGACACAAACACCGGATTTGTCGAATGGCGGCCATTAACCGATGCTTGGAAGTACTCCCCCGATAATTGGCGGATGAAACGGGAAGGGGACACTTATATCTTGACGCGTGGAAATATCACGTTAATAGATGTACAAAGTGAAACGACGAAGGCTATTTCGCAGATTCTGATGCCCCTGGAACGTGCAGAATACATACACGTTTCCTTAAACCACGAAAAAGGTTGCCTTGACATCAATCTGCCTCGTCTGAACCTGGATTTTTGCCTACATTCAGGGGGTTCCACGTTGGAATCAAAACAATTTAGGGAAATGGCTGTGGACTCAGATCAGTCTTTCGGTGCTTTTACTGGTTTGGTTCATAAGCTTGTTCTTCGAAGCTCTCAAGATTCAAGCCGCGGCGTTATTATACCCCATGGTGATGTATCCTCAGCAATAGGTCAACAGCATGTCAGCGTGACGATTAGGACGGGTTTATCCCGGCAAGTCTCGCATCATTTCTATCAGATCGATTCTTTTCTCGGACGCCTCGTTGATAATGGCAGCTTGAGAAGTAGGCTGTTCAAATACTATCTTCACGCGGTGACATCGCATTGTCTCAGGGATACTCTCACCGGGAGAACAGGCACTGAAGAGGCTATATGTGGCTTGAGGTCTGCATCTAGTTTGTCTTTTTCAAAGCTCGGGCGCGAGGAAATCGACTTGCTGAAACGGCTTGCGGGACTGACGCCGCAACTAAAGTACTATCCTAAGCACCTACGAGAGATGCAGACGATTTCTTGGAATAATAACCTTCCACCTCTGTCACAACATCCATTTTTCAACAAACTGGTGGTGTCAATCCTGAATGTTGCCAAGACAGTACACCTATTCCAAGACAACCCCACCAACTTTTGTACTGGTGAAGTATCCATTGACGAGCATTTATTGGAGAGGTTAATCATCCGACAAGCCACGTTCCGGGCACATGGATTTGGCGCTGAAAGTCACACAACCGACGAAGACTGTGCTTATACAGCTAGAGATCAGGTTTCAACGACTACCAGAGAGCACGAGACCTGCAGTATCGCAAGAAAGGTGGACGACTGGTCTGTAAACCTGAAGGGCTCCTCCCAGTTGCTGCGCGATATTGAAAGCTGGGGAGAGAATATCACTGGTAATCGGGGGGCGAATAATGTCGAGCTAGGGTTTGATATCAAATGGCTGGGTCAACCTTCCCGGGTACTCCCTCGCTTATGGCGTCAGATACTAGATATTCTCACACAGAGTATCGAGGCGCGAGACAAGTATGGTGTCATGTTTTTTCTCAGTTCGCTAACATACTCTCAAAAGTGGAAGCAAGAGCTTGTGCAAACGCTTTTAGCATTTGCAACTGTTCGGAAAATTCGTACTATACAGGCGCCTGATCACCCAGAATACCGGCTCAACGATGGTTATTGTCCTAACAGGGGGCTTTTGATCGGCTTGGTTGAGAATCATGCCCGACCCTTTCACGATAGTCCAGAGCAACACTTAGTGCAGCTTCCGGATGAATCAACCGAGGAAGCCGATGATCGCCGCAGAGAGGAATATAGATCAGCAAAGGAGTTGCGAATTGAAAGGTTCGTGGATGCTCTTATTCGTCAATGGCCCAGGCCCAAGGCGTCTGCCCCAACAGATAGCGATTGCCAAAGATACATCAAGGTGGGAGACGCTACGCGGGCTTCTGATCCCCATTTTCTGAGCTGGTTCCGCAACTATGAGTTCAAGAACTACATAGAGAAGGTGCAGATCGCTTTGGATCGACTGCCCCCTGCGGGAGGGGAACCTCAAAAATATTTGTTCAACTACCCTCCCGAAAACTATCAACCACGATTAGGACACGTCAGTTTCGAACATCTCAGGGGATATAACGCGCCTGTCTTAACTCCCGCTGTAATCAAGAATTTTCATGAATGGGTGGGTGAAAAATGCAGCCAGTCGACTGATCATGGGGGGATCATTGCTCTATTGAGCAACTTGAAACCTTCTTCCGGCGGCCATGAGCAACAATACGCCGATGACTTGGCCAAAAGTTTTAAGTCACTTCGCAATGACGAGTCTAACGAAGTTATCAAAGCCGAGGAAGAAATCTTACGGGAGTTGAAGGAGTATGCAAGATGGTGTAAAGATCATGTCGAAAAGGTTTATAACGAAATCTACGATCATCTTTGGGGGAAGGCATCTACTGCACAGCAGCTAGCTTGCGAAGCCAAGGCGTGGCCACCCTTGGGCCCAACCTCTCTCCTTTGCTATCTGGCTAAGGACAAGCTTCTCACTTTAAACGAAAGTTGGAAGCGAGCCTTGGTTGAATATGGAATAGCGATTTCTGTGGAGCAACGTGCAGATCGACTTGTTAACTCCGCAGGAAGCCCAACAGACCTTCTGAACGAACTCCGGAACCCATGCCATGAAGGATGGGATCCCATGCAGTACCCGGATTGGCTTCTTCTTGAAATTGAGAACAATATCCTGATTCGACCGGTACAGGCCCAAGTTGCCCAGGAAATGATATCGCCATCTTCGGAGGCGAATTCAATCATGCAATTAAACATGGGTGAAGGGAAATCCTCTGTGATTGTTCCTATCGTTGCGGCAGCCCTTGCGGATGGTAAGAGCATGGTTCGGGTCGTCGTTCTAAAGCCCCTGAGTGGCCAAATGCTTCATTTGTTGGTCCAGAAGCTCGGTGGTATGCTCAATCGGCGTATATTCCATATACCGATCTCACGCTCCCTCCAACTGGACGTAACGAAGGCAACATTGATAAGGGAAATATATCAAGAATGCCTTCGGATGGGAGGGATACTCCTCGTGCAACCGGAGCACTTACTCTCCTTCGAGCTGATGGGATTTGATCGCCTCTTATCCGGCGATTTGGGACTCGGTAACGCCATGATTGAGACACAGAGGTGGCTTGATAGAAACTCACGGGACATACTGGATGAGAGTGATGAGATCTTGAGTGTCCGGTTTGAGTTAATTTATACCATGGGAGCTCAGTGTGCTATCGAGTTCAGCCCTGAGCGTTGGACTATTATTCAACACGTCTTGAAATGTGTTTCAAGCTTCGCTGTTGAAGTTCTTGACGCGTTCCCGGACGGCCTTGAGATCAATTCCATATGCCAAGGAAGTTTCCCACGCCTACGAGTTCTCCAGCCATCCGCGGGCGATGAGCTTCTAACAATGGTGGCGCGTCATGTGTGTGATAAAGGTCTTCCTGGTATACCTGTATGGAATCTACCCACCGACGTGCGAGCGAACTTATTCAGATATCTTACCGAACCTTTCATGACCGAAGCTGATGCTGAACCCCTGCTATCTACCGTTTCCAATGTTGAATCTATGAAAGTAGGGTTACTTCTACTCAGAGGCCTCATTGCTGGCGGGGTTTTAAAATTTGCATTAGAATCTAAGAGATGGCGTGTCAATTACGGGCTCGATCCATCCAGAACCATGCTTGCGGTCCCGTACCGCGCAAAAGACAGTCCTGCAACAAGAGCTGAATTTAGTCACCCGGACGCAACCATCGTGTTAACCTGCCTGGCATATTATTATGGCGGTCTTACGGACTCCCAACTCAAAGATAGTTTTGAGAAACTCTTTCTTTCCGACCATGCCCAAGAGGAATATGATAGCTGGGTCAAGGATGCCCCAGAGCTGCCCGTTGCTTATCGACAGTTGAGTGGGATCAATCTCCTCGACACTGAGCAATGTCCTGAACTTGTGTTTCCTAAGCTACGGTTTGCCAAAGGCGCCATCGATTTTTACTTATCGAACACGGTCTTCCCCAAGGAGATGAAGGAGTTTCCACGCAAACTCTCCTCTTCGGGTTGGGACATCGCTCGGGCCAAAACTCATCCAACCACAGGCTTCAGCGGGACTAATGATAGTAGGTATATTCTACCTCTATCCGTTGAGCAAAGTGATCTGCCCCAGCTGCAACATACAAATGCCGCGCAGTTGGAGTGCCTTCTCCGTCCAGAAAACTCATTTCATCACCTTGAGCACGATTCTCCTCATGAGAGCCTCGACGCGAATAAGCTTCTACAAGTGGTTGTCCAATTACATCCTCCAATACGAGTCCTCCTCGATGTGGGCGCACAAGTCTTAGAACTGAAGAACGAAGAGGTGGCGAACGAATGGCTGAAGCTTCTTCCACCGTCTGAAGCCCAGGCCGCTATATTCTTTGACGACCACAATGAGCTCTCCGTTTTGAGCCGGGAGGGGACCAAAGAGAGTCTGATGATCTCTCCATTCGCGAAACAAATGGACCAATGCTTGGTGTACCTCGATGAAGCTCATACACGAGGAACAGATTTGAGATTGCCATTAGATTATCGGGCTGCTGTGACCCTAGGTCCTAATCTAACAAAAGACCGTCTTGTACAAGGTATATATCAATTAACCTCCCCCTATCATCTTATTAAACTAACCGTATATAGCTTGTATGCGGATGCGGAAACTCGGAAAAGGCCAGTCTGTAATGTTCTGTGGTCCTATGGAAGTTGAACGGAAGATTCTTGAATGCTGTGGGAAATCTCCTTCCCAACGGATTGAAGTAACCGATGTTTTGAGATGGAGCATTAGGGAGACTTGCATCCATACCAAAAAGTCCATTCCACTATGGGCAACTCAGGGAACGCGGTATCAACGTCGGAATATTGCCTGGTCCGAATCAAATAATGACGCAGACTCCACTTTCCCTCTTCATCTCGCCGAATCGTTACTCGAGCCAGAGGCCCAGAGCCTAGAGCAAAGATACGGATTTGGAAGCCGATCTCTGGAAGAAGATGTACTCGCAGGAAACGCCGAAGATGAGATTATGTTGAAAAGGAAGTCTCAGCTCGATACCATTCGCGAAAAATGTCGGCAATTTAGAATAGGGACATTCAACAGCGCAACGCTTCAAGAGGAGCAGGAGCGTGAATTGTCACCTGAGAATGAGCGCGAGCAGCAAGTTGAGCGGCCACCCTCATACGATCCCCAAACACATGAACTAAGCTCAGAGGTGAGGAATTTCATCAAAACAGGCGTCCTTACTCCTGCTCGGATAGCTGTCCAACAAGCCTTCAGCGTGTTGAGGGAGACAACCGCTAGAAAAAGCTTAGATCTACCAGCGTGGTCAGATAGGCTGCTGGTTACAACCGACTTCAAACGTACTGTTAAAATTCCGGCCAACCAAGATATCGACATGTTCCTCCGACCAGTTCAGTGGATTGTTAGCAGCAAACGCACGTCATACTGCGTCATCCTTAGTCCTTTCGAGGCCAATGAACTACTTCCATCGATAAGGACGTACAAGGTTGTTACCCTGCACTGCTACTCGCCGCGCACCGGGGCATCGATGAGATCGATGGAGGATCTCTCACTTTTCGCCATTCCAGACGTCCCCACCGGTTGGGCTACCCGGAGCATCACGATGCAACTCAATCTATTTGCGGGCCAGCTTTATCTTAGGGACTACGGTGAGTATCTTGCACTCTGCAAGTTCCTAGGACTGTGTTCCCGTGCTCCGGATAATGAGGGGGTGCAAGTATTCGGTGATGGATTCGTCAACCCCAGTGACCGGAAAGCCTTTGACGAGGTCATGGCGAAGCAATGTCGATTCAAACAGAGTCCAGTTGACTTTCTGAGGGCTTTGATGACACTTCGGAGGAAGGGCCTGAGCTTTCGGAGATCTCACCTTGGAGCAATCTTGAATGGCAGCTTGCTAATGGAGGATGAATTTGAATAAGGGTGTTTGTGCCTGGTCTGACTGGATGGGGCGTATGCATTGAGGGTGGTGGTGGTGGTGGTGGTGGGATGGGATATTGTAGAGGGGTTTCTGAGAATGTTCATCCGGGTTATTTTCATTTGAATTGTTATGTGTACTAAATTGATTATTAGGTGGTTATCAAGCCATTACGTGTTAGAATAGAAGAGAGTGTGTGATAGATTAGAATGAACAGAGGTTTGAATGTTGCCATAGATCGAGGGCAGTACTATCTTGTACCTGTGGTCTCTGTGAAGGAAGAAAAGGGATGAAGTTGAATTTAACGTGGCTTATATAAGCATATACATCCCTGCTTGCCGTCAAAGTTGGTCGTTTCGTTTTTCGAGGATGAAACTCTTCGGACAAACTCCTTCGACAAACTCCCAGCAATTATTAAACAAGGTTCTCTGCCGTCTTGTAATCTATCCCTTACTTGAAAATCTGGGGAAACTACCCCCTCTCGGACGATATTCCGAAAGCATGGACCTTTTTACCTAGTAATTGGTGGAGACTATCCTCGCCAGGGACCGAAGATTAATGAAGATGCGGACTTTTAGATGCCGAGTCGGGGGTCTGTTCGAGGTCCGCGAGATAGCGGTTTGGGATATCTTGTTTGTTTAAAATCAACATGTATTATCGCTGGCTTGCATTTCGCTAGACCATTTTCTTGTGGAGGAAAGAAATACAAGGCTGCTGAACAAAAATTGAAAATGCGGCCGACACTTGCTCTCGGCTCGGCTTTATCCCTTGGCCTTCAGGCCAGCCAAGCAGTGGCTCTTCCTGTACAGGAAAGCTCCAAAGTCTGTCATTTTGAAGAAAGAAATGTCCTTGCACGGGCTACCTCTAGCCAATCGTCCCCGGTAAAGAGACAGGCGACATGGGATCCTCCTGCAGAATTGGTCACGCCCTTACAAGAGGTAAGCTCCCTGTCTTCGATTGCCATATCACCCCTATTGACAACGATAAACAAGGTCTGGGACCATGAGATGGAAACATACACCGACCCGCTTGGGTTCACGAACTATGGCTATGACCAAGTTATAGACGGTGAAGGCGCCATCAACTACTGCGTGCGCTGGGACTCCTCCAGCAACGTTAGCGCTGAACAGCGCTCTTCTGTCGAGAGCGCTCTCCAACGCTCCTTCAACAAGTGGATCGAGGTCCTTGCTGGATTTGACGGTTTCCCGTATGATGAAGTTGCGATCAAGGTGGTTGGATGGGCGGTTCGAGACCAGTCTCTCCTCGATGGAGATGTTTCTGATGTCGATGTTTATACAACCACGGATGCTGAGGGTATTCCTCAGTGCGATGAGGGGTGTGGAAGGTTCTTCCATCAAGATGGTGATTATAGTGCTTGTGAAGGAGGTGCGGAGAGACATTATGGTAGGTTGATTGTTCCAGTTTATCGATTTCGTTTTGAGCGTCGCTGACCCGCCTGCAGACCAGAGCTTGTGGCTCACCGACGGATTTGAGGGAGGTGCAGGCGGTGACTGGGGACAGCGCCTTAGTCAAGAAGAGTACATGAGTAGCCTGGACGGTGATAATCATATCTATCTCCACGAAGTCGGGCATACATTTGCGCTTGATGGTATGTTGAAACCCGTGCCTTCAATCCCAAGGATTGGGATCAGAGACGTTCACCTAATAACCGTATTAATACACAGACTTCTATGACTGGACTCCAACTGGCGTGACCAACTTTATTATGCTTGCAGGTAGTGCGACGAATATTACCGATTTCGACGCTTGGATGGCACGCGACTGGTGGAGGAATCTCAAGTCGAGATATGACCTCTAGATTTCCCGAGAATAATGTCGAGAAATCTCGCAAATAGCCAGTGTGCAATTGGGGCTTCGCTCCATCTATTATTTGATATCATACCTCTCTCTGTGTCCCTGTATGTCTCTGACCTAGCAACATGGAAATAATGCGATATAGCTGCATTACTGCAAAGGTTGCTGTCACGAGAATTAGTGCAAAATGAGCTTAAACGTCAACATACCCAGAACAACTCAGAAAATAAGTGAAATAATATAATGCAGAACATACTGAACTATGTATTCAGTCTATAATCTATTTGAAGAGGAATTGATGAAGTTATAAAAAGGTTGATGAAGTATCTCCGCATATAAATTTGGCGAGGTGATAATCGATTTGAGATGGGGGCGGGTGGGAGCGTATTTATAGGGCGAATTAGTAAGACTTGAACAATGTTTGCAATCGTCATCGCACGACTATCAGAGCATCATCACTTGGATTTTACTCCATACGAGTAACTCTGGATTCCAACAGTTGAATGATTGAAAGTAACTTAGGCAAGAAGTGAAAACTCTTATGGTTGAACCTGGCTACTACTATTCAATGGCCTTAGGACTTCGTTCTTGTTAACTTCCACACCTCCTAACCGACGATAAAACAGTGCCTTCGAATTTGTCTTCAATGGCAAATTCGTATAAGGTAGGTAACCTTGCAGGGCCTATGTCTACGTCGGATATCTCCTATCTTCCTCAAGACATTTTCTTCATTGTTCTGAACTATCTGGAGCCATGGGACGTCGTTCGCTGTCGGAGTGTGTCGCGATCGTGGCAACAGGCTTTCTCCAACCCACAGAATCTTGGTCTGATCCTAAAGCAGCAATTCCCTCTTGCCAGGGAGGTGAGGAGGATCCGCGAGGACTGTGACTTAAGCAATGGAGCCCCCGAGGGTATATACTCTGCCGAGAACGACAAACGTTGGCGAACTGCCTTTGACCAGGTCGCTGCCCGATATTACCATCTTAGTCGTGGGAAGCCGCGGTCTACTCAGAAGTATGATATATGGGGGAATCCCGGGGATCCATCCCGCAAGTGGTATCCTGTGCAACCGTGGGATAGTCACAAAAGCCATAGAATGGAACGGGTCGACTACCTCTTTGAACCATCCTCGTTCTGGACGTACGAAGATGGGCTTTTGGTTTATCCAAGTAACGGAGAACGGCATATATCACTACTTGATCTCGAATCCAACAAATCATATAAGGTTCCCTTCGATACCGACGGCAAGGTGGTACGGAGGCTACGTATTCAGCAGCGTGTCCTGGTTATCGAATGGGCTGAAAGCGCTGCCTTCCACTGGTTAAATGGACACGACGGTGTACATCGTCATTTTGCTACATTATTTGATGTTGTCCCGTTCCATGACAGCGATGCCTCAGAAAGGTGGAAAGTCACCTTTCGAAACGAAATCAAGATCATGTTCCTAGGCCACCCATTGGGCGATCGGGACCGATTCTTCTCTTCACATAACCGAACACACTACACTATATACGCCTGGCAGCCGAACCGTAGCTTATATACTGCGGACGAAGATGCGCCAATCGAATCTCTTTTCGTTTGGGACATCTCAAAACCCTCGACCAACAGACCATCCGAAGACCCATCCGGATACCAGAGCCAGGAAGAGGATGGCCCACACATCGTGGCGCGATTTGGGTTCCGAGATCTTGAGTTCTACTCCGTCCGTCAGAGAGGAGTACCTGCAATGATACGGCTGGAAGTCGACAGTGATGCCGGGACTGTCGATATCACAGAGAATTTCTGCAGGCAACCTCAATACACGGATTTTCCTTCACCACTTACTCCGCCGCCAGGATGCGCTACATCCCCACAGTTCCCCTGGTCGACCTCCGTACAAATTACAAGCATCCCCTTTATAGGCCAGGGGCCTTGCTGGCGCCGCAAGGCTGGTGTTTCCTACCCGCCATACCGAGGAAATAGCAGCATGCAGACAGAACCCCTCTCATCGGGATGGCACTGGTACGCAGATGTCTCGGAAGCCGCAGACCGTGAATCCCAGGTGTTTTACTCGCTCCGTTTCTATAGTGACTCGTGCAGATGGGACTCCATGAAGATTCTCCTGACCGTGTGGACTCCCCGATCTGAAGCCACCATGGATCATTTGTCCACGTCCGAGATAGCTTTTAAAGGGAGAATTGCGGGCGATGAACGCTTTCTCGTTGGGCAGAACTCTGAGAATCAAGTTGTTGTTTTCCGGTTTGATAAATAGGGTCCATGATACATCCGTACCGCTAGCTTGCAAGAACGGAAAACGAAGGGTTTGATTTACAGGATTTCATCGACGAATCAGGCCTGAACCCTCCCCCCTTTTTGATTGATGTATTTCTTGGCTTTGTTCTCACACTCCACACATTCAGATTTCTTTGGTTTTACAGCGGGCATTTGCATCAGAATGGTACGGGTTATGGCATTCAAAGCAGAATGGACATTGGAGAAGTTCAACTCTATACTACCATCCCGATAAAGATTTCAACTCTTTCTGAATTGACTTTCGGCGGAAAAGAAAGAAGAAAACGAGGGAATACAACAATGTATCGTTTGAAGAGAAATTGATGAAGTATCTCTGCATATAAATTTGATGGGGAAGTGACAATTGATTCGAGCTGACTTGATCGGGCGACAGGCGGCCCGGCTTGGTAACGAGTAGAAGAATCTACTTGCATGACCCGTTTTGCGATACCTCCTTCTCGCAATTCTCCGCGAAGGTCAGCCGGTCCTTACGGGTTTCATACACCCAGATGCTCAGCATGGAGATCGGCGGGCTTTGGCTGGCATTACTGAAGGGTATTATTTCAGTATAGACAGTGACCTGGGTCCGGGAACTGGGTTTAACGTACCTCTCACCAGTGGTAGGGCGATGTGCTTCTATATCATGCGCCGTGGTATTGCCGCGTTTTCTTGACCATTTGTCTCATCAGCAAATGTTAAGCTACAAGCTGAATGAGAAGGTTCCTTTTGGAGATTCTACCTTGAGGTGGATATATTTCCTGCGACGGAGGAAGAGACTTGCTTGGTAGGCATTGAGAGGGCTGGATAGCTGTGAAAAGGTTCGGCAGAAGACAGTATAAGAGCTTATACACGAAATGATCAAGCTTGGAGGTTCTCCTTTGAAGCCAGGGGAGTATGGTGAGACTGGGAATTGGTCCTTCCTAGAGATAGGGGATCATTGTCGAGACTTATATATTCTCCAACAATGTCCCTTTTGTGTTGTTTTCCACACATATTGCGAAACACCTAGGCTCCTTGGATGAGCATTCTACCATCAGGCCAAAAGGGCGAACAAGCAGTGGATTGATAGATGACTGTCACAATTCAATCGTATGTTTGTTGAATGTCCCTTTTGTAGTCAATGTGTGCAAGATAAGATGCACCAGTATCGAGCCAAGCCCAACTAGAAAACCTTCCAAAATAAGATGTGAATATTTCACTGGGTTAAGGATTTTCTCGCCTGTTGACAAAAGAAAAACAGGAAAACAGATGCTTCGGAATTAAAGTATTATCATGGTGCCTGGAGGATGACAGAATGGAGAGGTGAACTGGATTGGAAACTATCTAGCTAGGGAATGACTATTTGACATGAGTGTGGGGTCACGTGACCTAAGGGAAGGATGACTAATCTGACAGAGGATAGAAGGACAAAAAGATATCAGGGGTTCCAAGCCACACATACGGAAGAGGCGGTGTTTGTTGAATAGGTAGGTACTATGCAGGTGTGTGAGGCGTTCACCGTGAATGTCACTTTTGGAAACTGCCCTGACTGACCAGTGACAACTCACTCAGTAAGAACAACTCACTAACGATCGTCTCTCATATTTGGTTTGCGAGGCGGCGAGGGAGCCTTGTGTCATGGTAATAGCCAATAAGTCAGTGAAGAAATAGAGAAGAATAGATAGGTATCTATATCTCCGCATTATGCTTGGACCATGCAAGGACAAAAGAAAAGTACCATGGAGCAAGCTGCTCAAGGCTCTGGATGCCTTCGCGACGTTTTCAATCTGCTGGTACAAATACTGTGTCGTCCCTGCCTTGGTTCTGGTAGCGAGTTCATATCCAACTCAATCAATCCCATGACGAAACCCACCGGACGAGATGGATTTGTCTTCGAGCCAGCAGGGTCAAATGCTACCCCCTCCGCGTCGACCTTATAAGCGAATTCCACGTCAAGAGTGGGAAAGACAGAAACCTCATATCCAAGCACTTTACAATAGGAATGAGAGCATGAAGCTCAAGGATATTCTTCAGGTTCTGAAGGAACAGCACGACTTTGATGTTGGGTAAAGCAACTGATTAATGCTCCCACTATTTATTATGTTGTTTGTCTCAGGCTAACTTGGAAGGTATCACAGAGAGAGGCAGCTTAAGAGAAAGCTTGATGAATGGAATTTGAGCAGAAACATTCCCCATCGCGATATGAGGAAGATGGTTCGGAAACGAACGATCCGAGAAGTAGACGCCGGGAAACAGACGCAGTTCAGGCGCAGACAAGGTGCCAGTGATTTTCAAGAGATCAGTCAAGAAAGGCTGGACAGGTTCCAAACGAGATTTGGACCTGGTGTCATCTCGACCGCCTCGCCATCTTCAAGTAAGGGTTTAGAGAGGAACTGTTCTTGGGGCGGAGAGAATGCTGACAGGAAGCACAAGACTTCCCATCGGATATACTTTATCTGACACCGTCGGAAAACTATAGACCCAGTCCAGAGGTCAACCCAAGTCCAATCACGGAGGAATTTAATAACTCGGTTGAAACGATTTTTGAGACCAATCTTGAACACGATGAACCGGCCCAACGACCAAATTCAACTTCACCTCCTCTTTCAACACGGAGTACTCCATTACTCAGTCAAGACCCTAGGAGATGTCATGACTTGGCAAAGGCTCACCTTTTCAATGGTAACTATCGTGCAGCCCACGATATGTTCGACCGGTGTAGGCTACTCTACAGAAATTCTCAGACCCGCGGCCCGAATCACTGGGTGACAGTAATGGAAGAGTTGAATGCGGCCATGATGAAAGCCGCGGTTTTTGCAGGTTCCCCTCAAAATATCGTGGCCCGGATCGCCCAAGAGTTATCTAACTTTCTGATCCGTGAGAGGCAAAAGTACACTCGAGCAAACCCAGAGGAAAGAGATTTGCAGGGGCTCCGCAAGACGTTGACCGCCTTGAAGTTAAGCTCAAAATTTTGCAGCCAGGTGATCATGCAGCAAAGAGCATTGGAAATTTGGGAACCAATCCTTGGCCCTGAACACCCGAAGATCAAGCAGATGCATGACAATATCGCGCTCAAAAAAATGTCGAAACAACGAGTGAACTTGGACTTGGAGCCGTTGCTGGTTGAATATGTGGATACCTTGCCGGAAGAAATAATTGATCTCGACAATTGTCCGCGGCTTGCCTCCATTGTCGACATGCTTCACCTGGACGACGGACATCCTGATGAGCTACGGCGGAACCTGAATGCGCTTGAGAATTCCGATGCCCTAGGCCGCGAGAAGCGGCGACAAGTAAAACTACTCCGATATGGTAGGTCAAGGTCCTTGATGGGAATGTACTACTCTTTTCTGGGCCGGGGCGATGACGCAGACAAGGCCTTCCGAGATGGTAACAGATATATGGAATATGAATCCAATGTTGAAATGAAGCTTCACAGGACACTCTGGTTCGCTGAGCATGGCACCCGGCTACAAGACTGGTGTGTTGTTCGGAAACTACTCTGTGAAGCACACGATATCTACATGAAAAACGATATACCGTCGCAGTTTGTTATCTCGCATTTTCCCAAGCGATTCGAGTATCTTGCCGTTGCGATTTCCGAGAAAATTGTCATCGACGAGGTCATGGACTGGTGGCGTTCGGACATCAACAATATCAACGAAAGGGCCATCAGCGAGAGTGTACCCCCTTCCATTGGAGACGATAACACCAATCCGGTGTTAGAAAGCACCCCTATGCCTGGAGAACTGCTTTTCCCCCCGACGCCGAGCGGGTCCCGCTTTGCCATCGATGTAGAGACGTGGAATCACTTCGTTAGTTTCTCCCCAAATGGAGATTCTCTGCCAGCCACCCCTGGGTGACATCGGTACACTTTGGCATACTTGGGAGAGACACGCAAGTCGAGCTGCGGCAATAATAGAGTGACGATTGACAAACATTAGTTTTCGGGGGGTGTATACGTCAATTCAGATCCAGTGGCATTCGTTAAGAACCTCAATTGCGAGATCCCGCGAGCTTTTTATGATGCTGTCAGGTCTCTTACAAGGGCTCAAGATTGCAAGTCAAAGAATCCCGATAATACTATTTCATTCCCATTCTTCTATCGATCTGTGTTATCGTGAATGACTCTGAAAGCTTTCCATTGACCTCTGTACAGGAACTGGAGAATTTACTGAAACAATTGCTTGGCTAACAGCCCGGTACAGTGCCGAACGCAAATATGGAGAATTGCGGTTTTTTTGGCCCTGAAGACCCCCCGAGAGAAAATACCCCTATTCACTCACTCACTGCGGAGGGTTGAGGTTATTTCACCTGGCGGAGAAAAGAAGGTCCGACGGATTCCTCTGCATGCAGAAACAGACCGACGACGACGACGACATCGAAAAGGTTGAACAGCTTGAGTATTGTTCAATAGGGCTGAAAAATCTTAGGGCTGGGAACCATGGAACACACCTAAATACATACTGTCACTGGCGGCTGATGATGTTTTTGCATCATCTGTTCCATGCCAACGAAAAGAACTTGTCATTATGAGTTCATATTTCCTCTCTTCTTTACTATTATTCCACGTCGTCTATCTCGGCCAAAGATCCTGCTTGACCTTGCGTTCCCAAACACATCGAAATTACCGACTGGCATCCTTCAACTAATATGGCGGACTGGGATCATTTGCCTCCAGAGATACAACTGATGATTCTCGAAACGTTAGCACAGGATTCTCGAAGTGATATTACGGGCTCAAGGAAGGTCTGCTTCGCAAGTTACGCTACTGTTTGCAAAGAATGGCAAGCAGTTTTCGAAAGAAGGAATTTCCAACGACTCACACTGGATTTGGAGTGTTTAAAAGATTTTAAAAAGATTGCTCGTCGTCAAAAGAAGTTCCTTAGACATATCTGGCTTCGTATTAGACTCGAGCCATATGATTGTCCTGATTGTATGAAGCCCGAAGGAGAGCAGAGATTGATTCACAACAACGCTATCATTGCAAAATCTATCTCTCAGCTCTTCATTATTCTTAACACCTGGGAACAAAACGACGACCACTGGAACGATAAAGGAGTAACTTTGGAGATAAGTGCTCACTCGATCAGCGACTCTCAACACGCTTTCAAGGATTTCTATTTTGAGTCTGATGTCTATTCAGAGTTGGTTGAAGAACACAACTTTCACGACCCATCCCATGGCTGGATCAACGGCCGGAGGACTTCTACTCCAGGGATAAAATCTATATTTCGAATTCTTGGGAAGAGAGAAACTGAACCGACCTTCAACGTTCCAGATGTCAATGCTGTTAGAAGCCTCCTCATTCGTCGACAGACTCGCCGTCAATTCGGGGCAGTGGCGTTTTTCCAGATCCTTAATAGTCTACCTAGACTTGAACATATCAACTATGAACCGTGGCGAGACTTGTCGAGGATCTTTCAGAGAAGTAGGGATAAGGGTATGTCAGTTCGAAGTACTCGTTTCTCTAAATCCCTAGACTGACCTCAGTATTCTGTAGGTTATATATTCACATTTGAAAAATTCTGGCCGAAAACGCTGAAAACACTAACCCTCTTCGAGGACTTCAACGGGGATTTCAACCAGCATTTTAGAAAAAAGCTGGTCTTTTTTGGAGAACATGTTCGCACCCCGTCTTCTTCGATGAGTAAGGTTCTGGCTAGGCTCAGTCATGATCAAGGTCTCGAACAACTCTCAGCATCTTTTCTCGTGGAAGCCGAAGCCTTCTTTCATGCTTGTCAGTCTGATTGGATCTGGACGAATCTCGAATCATTAGCTCTCACGTCACGGCTACTTGATAACATCGAGAACTCTGTCAAAGTTCAGAAAATTAACAACATGCTTCACACTGCCGGAGTAGCGGCACGAAATATGCCCAAGCTTGAAGTCATGGAAATATGGACTGGTGGAAGACAACACGCAACTGTCTTTCGCTATCATGCAATGAAAGGTTCCGTCGCTCTTACTTGGCATAGTGTATGGGATCTTGAGTTCGAATCTCGGGTGATCAAAATCTGGGAAAATGTCGCATGCGAATCTGCGTATGGTCATCATGAACTCAGGGTTGAAAAGCACCTAATTGCACCGGAGAGGATTCAGTCGCACGCCGATGCTATTGATAATCTCGTACTGCGAAAACAGGTGCTTCATCCAGTCTCTTTGAATCAGATACGAATTGAAGCAAAGAAAAGGGACCTCTGATATATTTGATTCCCACCCCCTGGGTAGTTCTCAGCGCTTGAAGTGTTATGGAAGTGGATTGAGAAGAGTTGCACGGAGTAAGCTACTGCTGATTTAGCATCAAAATATTATCATATTGAATTGAGATTAGAAGCAAAAGGGGTCTTCTGAAAGAAATAGAATATTTCAAATCGATATCTAACGAGATACTATGAGATATATGACTCTTGAGGGCCAAAAAAACTGCAATTCTCTATATTGCAGTGGGGCACTGTAACAGCTTATTCAATCGTGCCCGCACGCTCAATCAAACCCGAAAAGAAACCTTTCCCAACTCTCAATAGGTAGGTGTTAACCCCCAACACTGTCGTCGGTCGACCGAGAGTAGTATTGTACGTTTGTGTCCCAGAATGCCGTATACACTCTCCCAAGATCCGAGTCCCTCTCGAGAGGGTCACCCTTTGGATCCTTCTCTAAAACCTGGACGAAGTCCTGAAAAGCTCGTTCGACAGGAGCCGGGGGGTCCACTTTCCGGTGTTGCAGCGCGGCTGCACGCAAGACCCTCGTCGCCCGTGAGTTCAATACACGAATCGTATCAAACATTTTGTTTTCCTCTGTAGAACGTTAGTATCTTGTTGAGCGGGTTTGGTTAGATATATTTACCAAGGGTTTTGACGGTGCCTGGATCGACTCCATAAATTTCTTTGAAGAGAAAAATTTCCGTCCGTCTACCGGTATTGAATAGGTGGGCATCAGTTGCCGCATCACCCTCGTGGACGATATTATTAGCCAAGCCGATCCTTCGAGCACATTCCTCGTCTTCGTACCCACGCGAATCTCTCCAGTATACGTTGATAACTCGACCCCTATCCGTTAAATAAGGATCCGATTGCCGATTCAACCGCGAGATTTGAGCATCCATTTCCTTATATTGCTGATCCAATCCCTTAATCTGCAAATCTTGGATTTCCATCCTTGCTTGTAAGGAATCTAGCTTGGAAAGAGCATCGTCAAATCCTCCCAAGATGGATCGACCGGACTGGTTGCCAAGAACCAAGCCATTCCTCTCCCAAGCAGGTTGCGCGGATTCTAACGCTTCATCCATCCTTTGATTTGCAATCGGCTTCGGGTCTTCGTTCACTTTGAGCTGCAGTTGGTCGTAAATGACGAGATGTGTGTGTCGCGTTTGAGGTTTCTAGAAGGCGATTAGACATGGGTGTAAGAAGTTATTTATATTCAACATACATTGGTGGGAGACGCCGGACAACTGACTGTCCGTTTCGGGCTCTTTGAATAGTCGTCATTCTCCACCTCCTCGAAACGGCGAAACGCCGTTTCGGTCGTGGTAGTGGTCATGTTGTAGCGTGAGTCTGACCGAGCTAGCTAGGTGAGAATAGAGATATTCTGAAGTGCGAAGCACCGAGATTAGGTAGAGAACAGCCTAATAGAAATGGGATATGAAGGAGCGTCTTCTTCAAGAAAAGGGTGAATGGATCTCTAGGTATTCTAGACACCTTATTGACGAAGAATGATGTCACGATAACGCTTGAAACACTTCACTCGTAGCGGTCTTCGTGGCTAGGCTTTCGATCTAGAACAAATATGATGGAAAGAGAGACTCATCTATATTCACTACTAGTAAGTGGCAGGTTGGATTTCTTCTTTACTAGAGGGGAAGGCTCGCGTTTTTGTAGCAAATCTTTCAAAGACGATGGAAAGGGAGACTCATCTATACGTGGTAAATATTCTTCAATAAGTGAATGAGCTTCTTTCTTTCTATATCTCATGCGAGCGAGAGCCCTTCCCTCAATGATAATAAGAGCTTTCTCGCGCCGTGACATGGTGAATTAGACGGATGAATGAATCACAGGATTGCTGTAGCCGAATTGTATCTCACAATTTTGACAATCAACTCGACTCTCTGAGTTTAGGTGTCCATATTTCGAAGAACCCGATTGAGTATGATTTGAGGCTTCCTAACCTCTACGGAAACAATAATGAGTGGCACTTGGAAAGAGCAGAAGAAGTCAGGGGACAAGCAGGTCGTGGAGTGGTTAGTCAGCAGAATTGGGTAGTTGTTTCCTGGCGGCAGAGTTGTCCCTGAAACTTTATCCGTTCATATCTATCCTGTGAGTGACGGAAAAATGGCCGTGGAACGTCTGGAATTCGATATAAATGGCCTTTACGTTCTCCTATTTGACCTTGGTGATGGCTACCGGTTTCACTGGCAACTGTTTTTCGCCAAATCGCTCGATTCCGGGACGGTTTTCCACCTAACCAACCCTGACACTAACCCCAAGGCTTGGGTGTACGAGACGATGGAGAGCGGGGTTGTGGTCACGTCCAAGGATTTTCTCGTGGGTTTAAAGGTTGCGATGATGGATCTCGATCTTTACGAAGCCTTAGAAGACCGCCTCCGGCAGATTCCTATCGGATATTCGACCCGCTTCAAGGAAGAAATCACCTGCCGTGTCTGGCTGAAAGAAGCGCTATTCGGACTCGACAACGAAGGCTACATTAGCCTGACTAATTCGGTCGAAACAATTGAGAATGAGGCGAAAACGGCAGCTATGATGAACAGATATAAGCAAAAGCGATCGATTGTCAGGAGTTAGTGAAGCGTGGCGCCGGGGTTTATTCATCTGTTCTGGTAGAGCCTGAAGATATCAGGGACTTGTGGCCATCTCGAGAGAGCACATGGTCAGACTTTGTTGTCTATGAGAATGAAGAACCAGTCAGATACATCGCGTCCGAAGCATCAAGAACAAAGATTGAACCTCAACCTGAGGACTCTGTGATTTATTTCATCTTTGTACGTTTCAGTATGTCTGTTCGCAACTATCTCACTGCTAGCTATTTGCCAGTGTGCTTTGGCCGCTCTCCAGTCGGGATCCATGACTCCGTCGGGAGCCTCTTTTAAAGAAAATTTCGGGGAGCCGCGAAGGATCTGAGCTACGAAGTATTCTAGGGGTGGCAGTGGCTAGAATTTTCAGCGTAGTATATGGGTATCACCCCCAAGTCCGTATAGAGTCTTCGGATATATGATATCAGTTATGAGGATAGGCTACTGGCAGAACAGGAACTACGGGAAACTACGCCCACCGATCTATAATATTCCCGAGATCGTATCTCATAATCATATTTGGAGGGCGTAGATAACTAGATCATTGCACTTAGCTTCGGCAGCACACTGGTGTTAGGTAGATGACTAATGGGGGTGGAGCGGCAGCTCCAAGATCTTTTCGGAGTCTCGAACATCAACAACGCAACGTGTACTCTCAAAAGAGAGCTTCGCCCAACTTTTATTATCAGAACTCGAACAAACTATAGCCGTACTGTGAATTATACCTAGGAGATCCTCTTAATATAGCTTCGTACTCTCGAAAAAAAAACAACAATTCAACTTCATAATGATTCTGAAATCCTCACTTGTCCTGCTTGCTTCCTTTCTTGCCGCTTCGCCGGCGAATGCTGATGGACTCTACCCCAAGAGCTCCGCTGTCTTGCAGGTCACCCCAAAGAACTATGATCAGTTGATCGCTCAGTCAAATCATACAACTGTAAGGATGCTCAAATTGCCCCTTCTCGAGCTTGAACTCTGCTAACTGTTTGTTTTGCCTCTCTTCTAGATCTTGGAGTAAGCTTTCCTCTCCCGCGTTCGCGCATAACACGTCTCTCACATAGCTTTCAGGTTCTATGCTCCATGGTGTGGACACTGCAAAAACCTACAACCGGCATACGAAAAAGCAGCGAAAAACCTGGAAGGCCTAGCCAAAGTTGCGGCCATCAATTGCGATGAGGACACCAACAAGGGATTCTGCGGGCAGATGGGAGTCCAGGGTTTCCCAACTCTCAAGATTGTAACTCCTACGAAGAAGGCCGGAAAGCCGAGCATTGAGGATTACCAAGGTCCAAGAACAGCGAAAGGGATAGTCGATGCCGTTGTGGACAGGATACCAAACCATGTTAAGCGAGTGACGGACAAAGATCTTGACGGCTGGTTGGAGAAAAACAGCGACAAGCCCAAGGCAATCCTCTTCACGGAGAAAGGCACAACAAGTGCGCTCATCCGCGCCCTTGCGGTCGATTTCCTGGACGCCATCAACTTCGCCCAAATCCGCAACAAGGAATCCTCCTCCGTGGAAAAATACGGTATCGAAGAATTCCCTACCTTGGTCCTCCTCCCAGGAGGAGATAAGGACGCAATAACCTACACCGGCGAACTAAAGAAGAAGCCCATCGTCGAATTCCTCAGCAAAGTAGCATCACCAAACCCCGATCCCGCCCCCAAGAACAAGGACAAGAAGCAAAAATCCTCCAAATCCTCGTCTGAAGAAAACGGCGACAAACCCACCGAATCCCCAGCGCCCAAGGCCGACGACGAAGCCCCCAAACAACCCACCCACCACGAACCCGAACCCCTCCCAGATCTCACCACCCCCGAATCCCTAACATCCGCCTGCCTCCAACCAAAATCAGGAACCTGTGTCCTCGCCCTAATCCCCTCCGAGGCATCCGAATCCGCAACCGAAGCACTAACCAGCCTCTCCGAAATCGCACACAAACACGCCGCTCGCCAGGGCAAACTATTCCCCTTCTACTCCGTCCCGGGCGACAACTCCGGCGCAGCCGCGCTGAAGAGCAGTCTGGGTGTCTCGGGGGATGTGGAATTAGTTGCTGTGAATGGAAGGAGGGGTTGGTGGAGGAAGTTTGATGGGAAGAATGGGTTCGGGCATGTTGAGGTTGAGGCTTGGATTGATGCGATTAGGTTGGGAGAGGGGAGTAAGGAGAAGTTGCCGGCTGGTGTTGTGGCTGAGGAGAAGGCTGAGGAGAAGGCTGAGGAGGAGGTTCGTGATGAGTTGTGATGGGATTTATGAATGTCGTTCCTTTTTTCGTAGTTCGTTCCCTTTCCCCATCTAGTCAATCTTGTACCCGAGCGCCTAGCCAATGTATTGAGAAATTGAATTGTTAAACAAGTATCTGCTATCTCCACCCATCCAAGCATGTATGTATGCCTGGAGGTGTAACCAAGATGAAATGAATATGGATGTCAATTTATCAGATATATTCAGCTCTTATGGTACGTATGTAACTAGTCGCAATGATATATCCTTCAGATGTACAAAAGCACCCTACTAATTAGCCTCCAAGGCCTAAAAAAGAGGATCAATGAACCAAAGACGCCCCATCTCCCCATTTTAACAATCCAGAAAACCAAGAAAGGAACAAAAATAACAAAGTAAACAACACCAAGGCCGTCTAGAAGTATGTACGACGAACGAAATGAGATAAAGACATCAAAAAGAAATCTCAACCCGTAGTAAACCCCAAGTCATCCCGCCGGTCATCAGTCAGACGTCCCCATTCTAGCAATAATCGAAAGAAATATATCTCCATATCTTCCTTCCGGAGTACTTTCTCCGCCCATGTTCGTCCCTCCTCCGCGATAAGGGTGCCTTCTAGATCGTGCGCTTTCATAAAGGTCTGGCTCTTTTCCTCGCCTTCCTTTGTCACCTCCGCGCCTGCAAAGTACGCCAATGTACTCCACAGGTCATGGAGACGGACGTCAATGGGTACAAAATGTCTCCAGGGGGTAAGTCGTGAATCGAACCATTGGCGGAAAAGACCCGTCCTGAACGGGACACTGTGGCTCTGTAGGAAGGGAAGAAACCGGCCACTAAACCCTGCCCCGTCCATATCGAAGAGGAATCGATACTTCCAGTGGTCTTGGAAATCAATGCGATCACCGATGCCAAGTTCTTCAGCTTGTGGGTCGCAGTCTCCCCCGACGCAGCGGGTGATCTTGTCGGCGATTTGGGCGTCGGTTTGTAGATTGAGCAGGGTGTGTGGCATTGTGCCATCGAGCTTGTAGTATTCGTACGTTTTTGGATCTCCAGAGTACAGAAGGACAGATACCCCGCTTAGGGTATTGTTGTTGACGAGGTGGAGGAGGCGCTGGCGTGTCATTCCTTTCCAGGTCCCACCGAGACTGACTCCTTCAGAGGTAGCGCCACGCCAAACTAGAGTGCTTTCCTTTTCTGGATACGCCATATCCGGTTGATTCTCAGAGGGATCGTATTTGACTTTGTCGATGTAGTTCCAAGCACTAGGGTAAAGGATGTCATTGAAGCCCTGCACTTTGCTCTGGCTGAAGACAGGCATCGGTAACTGAGACACACTGAAAGCTGCTGGCGAAAGGAAGAATCCATGGAGATGTTCGAGATCAGGTTGGTGGCAGATATCCCCTGCCAGAGACCAGTCCGATACAAACTGGCCCAGAGTGTGGGGATGTGCACACGAAACGCATAGTGAATGACGATCCCAGAAGTGAGCTTGGCGCGCCTTCGAGTCCGGAGGGCATGTCTGTGCCGCATACCTATTAAAGGTGCGTTTAAAAGGGTAGTCAACGAAATACTCCGTCTCGGGCTCGTCCGTCATATTGAGAGATGGCCATGTAGATGCTCTGTCGGAAGACCATGCATTTGAAACTGGCTTGTCACGGTCAAATGTGGACGCAGTATCTCCAACGGATTTTAAATAGTCGAGAGCTTCCCATGGGACGGCAACCATACATTCATCGTTGAGATTAAGGGCTATATCCATATCGGGAAGGTGCTCGGCAAATGGAGCGATCATTTTAGCCACACCGTCCGCCATCCACCGATGGGTGGGTAGTATGTCTTCTTGGATATTAGCGGTGCCGTCGCGAATGGTGACAGCAGCTATGTTATTCGAGGGATTGACCACCATTTGGTTCGTTAGCTCTCTCAGGTGCTCTGGGGTCATGGCTTGGAACGGTAAGAGATCTTCATAAATCTGGTCAAAATCGTCTATAATCAGATTTGACCTGGCGGCGGCGAATTCATACCACTTATCAAAGCCCCTGAGTTTCAATTAGTGTTGCCCACTGCCTTAGGGCGGGTAATATACTCACGGCGGTGGTTGGCGGTTATATCTCCTTTGATACTCTATAACCGCATGTTCAAGATTTGGGCTACCTGTTGCCTGTGCAACCCATTGCTGATGCTTGTCTTTCCCATCGAAAATGAGCACGTCGATAGGATGGTAGTGTGCCTCTGAGTGTTGGAGAAATAGCAATGTTCCCACAGCGGCTAAGCATATAAAGAGAGCTCTTCGTAACCAAGCCCAAGATCGAGGATTCATCTTACTTTCGGCTTCCGAAGCCGTTCTTGCCATCAGGTACAAGGCGGCACCTGTAAGTGCTGCCCCCACCGCGAGTATGGCTTTGAAAAGAGAGAGGGGCGGGAAAGGGGTTCTAGTCACCCAAAGCGTTGACATCATCTGAACATATACAAATATGAAAGCGACAAGGAAAGTCAAGGACAGTACACCAACATGTGAGACCTTAAGTTGTCAGTAAGTTTGATATGAGTGGAAGCATTTCAAAGCTCACCATTTTAGTGACAGAGATTGACAATTGCGTAAAAAGGAGCGCTTGCACAAGGACACTCCGCTTCCAGGCGGGTTCAAGTGACAACATCCATCCTCGCTGATCATCGTGTATTATGAACACCATAAATCCGACTACAATCCAGAACGAGGCCACTCCCTATCATGGATGAGTTTTTCAGCTACCAATTAGGGCGCAGGGAGGAGAACGCGGGTACATACCAGAAATATGAAACCCAAGAGAGCAGACAGAGGCCTTTCTTTCCCATCATAAGTCCGATTCTCTCTCTGAGAAAGCTCCGCTGCTATAACAATGAGAAGAAAATCCAACACGACGCAAATCACCTGCATCGCTCTTATCCACGAAGTTAGGCCCGAAACAGTTGGGCATATATATGTAGAACCCCAATTTTCACCCCACGACGCAGCGACAACGCCTCCATACATTAGCAAGACTGCCGGAAGGACATATCTCAGCCGATGTCGGGTGAGCCTGAAATATACTGAATCGAATACTGAATCACCCGAAGAGGCGTCTCCATCAAGAGGCTTCCAACGTTTGTTGCGCAAGAAATCGTAAATCGAGACGAGAACTGGTATCGAGAGCTGCAAATAGAGTCGTTGGTCAACAACTGCTTTACCACCTGACTCTAAGGTGAGAACCTACTGAGACTCCAGGTTTTGAACATTCTACACTCCCGATAATTTGACGAAATAGCTCGATCCGTAGACAGAGAATGCAACCCGCCACTATAGATATTATCCATGTTCTCGGTAATGTTCTTGGTAGACGGAATTTGGATATCCCGCTTCCTTTCGCTAATGGTTGCTGTTGGATAAGAACTTCGCGGAGGTCGGCGAGTGGGATCGCATCGTAGTGGTGGGATTCTGTAGGGTCTTTGAACGCGGCAGGGAAGAAGCGAGTCGCGGCTAAGAGTACGGAGCCGGCAAATAAAAATACGCAAACGATCGAGTGCACCGGGCGATCTATGTCAGGTCCTGTCAGTGACGAAGAAATTGTACAAAGTTCCATCCCAATTAAACTCACCAAATGCGAAAGTAGTCTCATATGATAGCGCAAGTAGAGAGGAGCAGAGAATGAGCAAGCTGTGGCAACGATAAGAATTAGGCAATTGTTTAACAGGGTGGTCGGAAGGTCCAGCCATACCATGCTAAAATATTCGTAGAGGGAACCATAGTATTGAGCTTGTCACCGACTCAATTCGCATATTCCCGTCATGCCAAAGGCGGGCGCATCCAGAGAATGAATGAATGTTCTAGACGCCGATACGGGATTGACGACCCCCGAATAAATCCTCGGAAACCACGGCGCAAGACAATGGGCCTTTGCAGTGGGTGCCGAATAATCAGGTATAGATTCCGGTACTCCGCTATTCCCGTCCGAAGATGCTGTCCGTGAAGAAGGGGATAAGGGGGTATTGCGACCTTGACGGGTTGACTTTTCGAGGTGTTGAGGCTCTCTGGCGAAAGTCTCGCCAACTCTATGACCTCACGAGAAACACTATTGCCGAAAGGGGTAAGTTTCTCACGTCATCAGGAACCAGGTCTTTTGAAGGGAAATTCGAAGGCGCGGCAACGTGGAGTCGGAGAGGGACATCGTGATAGATAAATCTCAGGAGTAGAGAGCAATGCGTTGAGGAAAGGGCCTGGCTAGTTAGATTGAGACAAGATGATACGCCTAGGCTCGTGTAGTTTGCGGGCTGTGTAGGGAGACGCGGCAGTTGATCCTTGAAACATTTCTTTGGTGGAGGTTTTGGGCGCCAAAAACCAGCGTCAACGAGTCTGTACACGGTGACCCTTCAGAAATAGACAAGATTACCCTCATTTCCTCTCGAATACGAGCGATTGAAGTTTGCGATTGCATTGAAGCAGCTGCATGAAATCTTGAGGCTTCGGAGAAATTCATGTCTATCTTCGCGATCATTGGCCAGAAATTCAACGTTTTCTCTAGCCTCATTTAGCTATAGATTAGGGCTAGGGCTTTAATCTTGGCGTTTATAAATATTTTTTCTGCCAAGGCGGTGAGTGCGGAGACCTCCAGTATCAAATGAATTTTGCGATAAATTTTTCTATGAGGAATTCTCATAGCGCGAAGCATTAATTCGAGACAGCTTGCGCAGAAGAGTCCTGCTTTTTCTCGGAAGCTACTTGCGATCTTCCCTTCTCGGCGGACTACCATTTTCTCCTAAGTGTACCCTAATTCGAACCGTACTCGATCCGCGACACAACCTTCAGCCAGTTACTAGCTCCGCAGAGCTCGGGCTGCCCAAGCGGGACGAACAGGCGCAATGCCTCGCAAAGCCATTGACTCGCGCATCCAGACCCTAATAAGGAATGGAGTGCAGGAGAAAAAGCGAAGCTTTATAGTGGTGGTTGGGGACCGCGCAAAAGATGTCATTGTGAACCTCCACTATATCATGTCCAATGCGGACATGAAGCACAACAAATCAGTGCTATGGGCTTATAAGAAGGACTTGCTGGGGTTTACGAGCCATAGGAAGAAGCGCGAGGCGAAGATAAAGAAGGAGATTAAGAGAGGGATCCGGGAACCGAATACGGAGGATGCTTTCGAGCTGTTCGTCACTCTGCATAATATTCGGTATGTGTACTATAAGGAGACGGATAAGATTCTGGGGAATACGTACGGAATGTGTATATTGCAGGATTTCGAGGCGATTACCCCGAATCTACTCGCGCGCACTATCGAGACGGTGGAAGGTGGGGGGTTGGTTGTTCTTCTGCTCAAGGGAATGCAGAGTTTGAAGCAGTTATATACCTTGTCTATGGATATCCATTCCAGGTATAGGACAGAGGCGCATGATGACGTTACGGCCCGCTTTAACGAGCGATTCATTCTATCTCTGGGGAGTTGCGATTCCTGCCTGGTCATTGACGACGAGTTCAATGTATTGCCTATCTCGGGCGGAAAGAACGTCAAGGCGTTACCCCCTCCAGACCCAAACGATGAAGGAGACCCTTCCTCGAAGAAGGAGCCGCAGGAAATTAAGGACAGCCTGGTGGACTCCCCACCTGTTGGCTCATTGATCCCACTCGCGAAAACCGTGGACCAAGCGAAAGCCCTTCTTACATTCGTTGAGGCCATTGCGGAGAAGACTTTGCGGAGCACAGTGACTCTAGCTGCGGCCCGTGGGCGTGGTAAATCTGCTGCGCTGGGAGTTGCGATTGCAGCTGCTATTGCTCATGGATATAGCAACATTTTCATCACATCCCCCAGTCCAGAGAACTTGAAGACCCTCTTCGAGTTTGTCTTTAAGGGATTTGATGCTCTAGGGTATCTAGACCATGTCGATTATACCATCCTGCAATCAACAAACCCCGACTTCAACAAGGCCATCGTTCGCGTCAATGTACACCGCGACCATCGCCAGACGATTCAGTACATTCAACCTCAAGACGCATATGCCCTCGGACAAGCCGAACTCTTGGTTATTGATGAAGCTGCTGCCATCCCACTTCCCCTTGTGAGGAAGCTGATGGGCCCATACCTTGTGTTTATGGCCTCTACTATTAACGGATATGAGGGAACCGGACGATCTCTATCACTGAAATTGATCCAGCAACTCCGCGAACAGTCGAGAGGAGCAACAAAGGCAAACGACAGACAAGATACCGACGTTGCAGATCGATCGACTGGGAAGTCTGCCAAACATGGAGAGAAAGGCTATCCCGGCGGGCGCACTCTTCGGGAAATCACCCTCTCAGAACCAATCCGTTACGCCTCCGGCGACTCGGTAGAGAAATGGATGAACAAGCTACTCTGTCTTGATGCGACCCTCCCAAAGTCCAAGATGAACACACAAGGATGCCCCCATCCGTCGCAATGCCAGCTCCTTTCCGTTAATCGAGATACCCTATTTTCTTTCCACCCTGTTTCAGAAAAGTTTCTACAGCAGATGATGGCACTCTATGTTGCCAGTCATTACAAGAATTCACCCAACGATCTCCAGTTGATGAGTGACGCACCAGCTCATCAGTTGTATGTACTTGTACCCCCGATCGACGAAGAAGCTACGCATCTCCCAGAACCGCTGTGTGTAATCCAAGTCGCGCTTGAAGGGCGCATCAGCAAACAGAGCGTCCTCAACAGCCTAAGCAGAGGTCAACGAGCAGGAGGCGATCTAATCCCCTGGCTCGTCAGCCAACAATTCCAAGACGAAGAATTCGCCAGCCTCTCCGGCGCGCGAGTCGTCCGAATAGCCACAAACCCAGAATACACAAACATGGGCTACGGCTCGCGCGCCCTCCAACTCCTAACCGACTTCTACGAAGGCAAATTCGCCAGCCTCTCCGAATCCGACACCTTCCCCTCCGACGAAATGGTCCGCGTCACAGACGCTGAACTCGAAAACTCCACCCTTCTCACCGACGACGTCCGTGTCCGCGACATCCGCGCCATGCCCCCTCTCTTCGGCAAACTCTCCGAACGCCGCCCCGACTCCCTCGACTACCTAGGCGTAAGCTTCGGACTAACCTCCCCCCTCCACAAATTCTGGAAACGCGCCCTCTTCGCCCCCGTCTACCTCCGCCAAACCCCCAACGAACTAACAGGCGAACACTCCTGCGTCATGCTCCGCACCCTCACCACCTCCACAAACGACGACACAACCTGGCTATCCGCTTACGCGCGCGACTTCCACAAACGCTTCCAAGTCCTCCTCTCCTACCAATTCCGCGACTTCCCATCCCCGCTCTCCCTCTCAATCGGCGAATCCGCCACCGCGGGCGCAAAATCCGATCCCACATACACCACCCCGCCCCTCACAAAGCCCGAGCTAGACTCCTCCTTCTCCCCCTTCGATCTAAAACGCCTAGACAGCTACGCAAACAACATGCTAGACTACCACGTAATCCTCGACCTGATCCCCACAATCGCCCACTTCTACTTCTCCGGCCGCCTATCCCCCTCCGTCTCCCTCTCAGGCGTCCAACAATCCATCCTCCTCTCCCTCGGCCTCCAGCGCAAAAAAATAGACGACATCGAAAAAGAAATAAACGTCCCGGCCTCCCAACTCCTAGCAATGTTCATAAAAATAATCCGTAAAATATCCACACACTTCCGCACCCTCGTCGAAGGCGCAGTCGCCGAGACTCTCCCCGCGCCAGAATCCCGCGTCGCACCGCAGGACGCGACGGGCGTACACGACGACGAGATTATCGACCAACGATTCAAACCTCTTGACGAAGGACTGGACGACGAACTGAGAGAAGGCGGACAAGAAATCAACAAAGAAATGCGCGAAAAGCAGCGCGCCCTCATCGACGCATTGCCGTTGGACCAGTAAGCCAGTCCCCCTTTCCCCATTCCCCCCTATTACCACCAACCCCACCAACTAATGCCCCAGCCTCACACTCAAAGATACGAAATAACCAACGGCTCAGCGGGCTGGGAAGACGCGGAGAAAGCGATTAGGAAGGATAAGAAGGGGAATGTTATTTCTGTTCCGAGTACCGTTAGCGTGAAATCTACTAAGGCGGCGAGCAAGAGGAAGGCGGGGACGGGGGAGACGGCGAGGGAGATTTATGAGAAGGAGATTGAGAGTAAGGAGAGGAAGAGGATTAAGAAGGGGACGTCGGGGAGGAGGTCAGGTGCTTGAATGGTGGATATTGGTGATGGTTTGAAAATAAAAAAGCATATGGGATGTTTGTTGGGTTTATTTTCTTTTGATATGTGTGGTGTATTGGTCTGTTTGGTGTAGATGAATGATTTTTATGAATCATTGTTTGTGTCTATCTATTGTCGAAGTTTCTTTCCTAATGGGTGAATGAGTTTTTTATACAGAGAATAGAATTCCTAGTTCATGCTACACATGTACTCTACCTACTAGCTGCTTCTACATCCCAATGCAAACTTCAAAAAACGTATTTGAAAATTTTTTTGAATGGCTAGCTATATACGTCTGTCTAAAGCGCCAAACCGTAATAATCTACAATCCCCTATCAAAGAGGATGCATGGTTTATCATCCTCTTCAACTTCGAGGATCCAAAGCTGCCTGGCAGTATACCAAGCCAGCAAGGAAGGAGAAGAATAAGATATTCATAGTAGAAGTAGAAATCGAAAAAAAAAAGTAAAACAAAGAAACCCGTGGTATATACCGCTCCCAGAAAGAAATCAAAAATAAAATGGTTTTTTTTGTAAAACGAGAAGAAATGAAAAGCTCAGAAGAAAGGAGATATCCACCCTTTGTGCAGATTGTTTCGTTTGTATGGTTCTTCTGCTTCCCTTAGCCCTGCCAGACAGGAGCATTCTTTCTTCGGTGTCCAATGATAGATTTCTTTTGTAGCTCAGAGCGGGGGGTAGGCTTTGGGCAGACGGTGACTGTATTGGTGACGACGACGGTCTTGACATTCTTTGTTGCGGTGGGTTGTTCAGGAGCTTCGGTGGTCTGCGGGGGTTGTTGTTGCTCGACGGGTTTAGTTACGGCAGGATCGGTGGGCGCGGGAGGTTGAGCGTTTGGCTTTGTTGGTTCGGCGTCAACGTTGGTGGGCTCTTCAGGTTTGGTAGGCTCGGCAGGCTTGGTAGGCTCGACGGGCTGGGTAGGCTCAGCAGGCTCGGTAGGCTCGGGGAGCTGAGGCTTGGTCTCTGTTGGTTCGGGCTCGGGGACAGGCTCTGGAGCAGGCTGGTCGCCACCCTCCTCGTAGATCTTGAAGGAGTTGATGGTCCAGTAGGTATCTTTGAATGCTTCGGGGTTGTTCTGAACAAATTCCTCACACGTGGGTGCCTTGGATGCGCAGCTGCCGGAGGCCCATACGCTTCCAGCCCAGTCACCGCAGAAATTGGTGTTTATAACCTATTAGGTGTTAGTATTCGTTTTGGATTTGGTTACTGAGAGGAGACAGATGGCCTGGGACAAACTTACAATGTGCTGGTCGTCAATCACTTGGTCCATATCACAGGCTCCCTTAAACTGAGCCATGGGCTTACCCCAGGTGGTGGGGTCAGGCTTGTTCCCGTCAATGTCAGTTGGGATCTTCCCTCGGGGGAAGAACCACATCGAGATGGCATCGCTAGTCCACTCCATTGCGTAGACACCGCCCCCATGGGAGTTGAAGTTGGTTCCGAAGCTTGCAGGATCGTCACCGATAATGTTGCAACCGACATTTGGTAGCTGTCCCTCGGCCTCCACGTCGCAGTTCGAAGTAGTCATCTCGCCAGAGAACAGACCGTCGGCAACCACGCAACCAGGCCCAGTGTGGATGGTGAATTCGGCAGCTTCGGCTTCGTTGACGGCTTCCATAATGTCGATCTCGCCACTTCCGGGCCAGGTAGCTCCAGAGGTCCAGCTACAGTAAAGGTTAGGAACAAGACACATGTGAGGAGGGTGTTCGGCTTCGAATAGTCACTTACATAGCAGGCCATGTTCCACAGACACCACCAGACATATGCGCGATATCAGTAATGAAGAGACCATGTTGGTAGCTGTTCTTAGTCTCAATGCGAACGCTATTCCGTCCACGTCCCGATCCGACGTTGGTATGGTCGACGCCGATGTGGACCGAGCTGCCATCTGAGGAGATAAGCCCGGACTGTTTCGCAGTGGCTTCATCGACGTAGTTGACGTATCCCGCTGTTGGGTCGTCGTCCTTGATAGTGTTAGAATTAGAATGATATAGGGATATCCTTATAACTTACGGTAAAGAAAGAGAAGTGGTCGAAGAAGGACATATCATGTCCATAGTCTTCGTGCAGAACATAAGCTCCGCTACAGAGGTTTGCCAAGGCGGCGACGGCGAGGATTGGTGATGAACGCATGTTTGGTTTATTTTACTCTTTGTTTCTTTTCAAAATAGTCTCGGATGAAGATGTTGTAAGAGAGAGGTAGATGTAGATGTAAGTGGTAAGATATAAAAAGGCCCTCAAGGCTCTTGCTCTTGAACTTGTGAAGGGCGACTCGGATATAAAAGATCGCAAATCCTCAAGTGACAGACAATGGTCGCAGACGTGAACAAAAGGAGGGACAAGGGACAATGGGAACAATGAATGAATAGGAGAATTCCGGACTCTCCCACCAACAGAATAGAATAGAATATAAAGGAAGGGCTTCACGTCAAGCAAGCAAAGAAATGAATGAGAGTGTGTGAGGTGTAAAAGGTGTTAATGAAAAGAGAGGAAGAAGAAGAAGAAGAAGAAGAAGAAGAAGAAGAATAAACCCGGCCCCCAGCGGGCTGATATACTCTATCAATAAGATTTGAGTGAATAGCAACAGGAATGGCCCGGATTCCGGCTGGAGCCAACACTTTTTCCACTTCAACCCTGTTCATTTCTGGGCAGCACAGGGAGAAACGCCACACTTGCAGTGCCTGATATTACTAGGGGAGAGAGAGTGGATGGATCTATTTTGGGGGAACTCATGCCCGGTGCCCATCATGGATCTGGAACAGGAACGGGAGTTTCCACCGAATAGAGAGAGCATCCAAGCCGCCCTTGCGAGGCATATTCTGCGGGACTGCAAGGTGGCTTAAGGGCCATGATCCCTGGAGAACCAACATCTGTGGACAGAGTCAACGCAAGAAGAGTCCAAGAAAGGCCAGAACAGGCCAGGATACAGCGTAAGGATCCACCGACCAGGACTTTTCACGGTGAAGAATTGGCTGTTTGGCCTGTTTCAACAGGGTGTTTTGTTTCAGGAGTGCCTGCCGAGCGCAAGTAAGAAGGCGAAACGCCGAGTTGATAAACGAAGAAGGGACGATCGTCGGTTGGCTGAAGAAGTCGCTGATCCCCTGCCAATCTTATTCCCTAGTGAGCCAATTACACCCCGACTTTGACAGATCCCGGTAAGCCTTGAAACAACGACATTCAACCAGAAACGTCGAAGAGAAGTGGTTATTATGGAGAAAAAGATGCGAGGGGGGAAGAGAGGGAAGAGGAAGAGGGAGAGAGAAAGTGCAAGGGAAGATGCTATAGACAAGGAATGCACATGGACATGGACAACTCATCCACCAAACCAGGTCGGTCGGAAGGGACAGGGTCAACACTGATCCCTCACCTACGATCGATGACATCCCCTCTCTTCACTCGAGAATGCGACCGAGAAGAAGATGCGATCACATATATAGAAACACTGCCCTCTTCAACCAGGGACCATGGTGAACAGTGAACAGAACCAGACTGTTCTCTTTCATCTCAAGATCTCTCCCTCCCTCTCCCTCCTGAGGTTACCTCCCCTGCTCACTCTCGTCCAAGCCAAGGGATAAACACCCTTTGAAACAGGGGAACCGCCCCTCACACCGTCTCTCTCCCTCTCTTTTCGGCCCTAGAGTTCGAGAGCTGACTACGCTGATGTCACATGACATTCCTTCCCCTGGCAGGTGATCCGCCACCAACTCTCAACTACAACCATCACGAAGCTCGTCGTCGTGAGAAGGAAAGAGATAATTGTCTCTATCGATTCAGTGATGAAGAGACAATTCTACATAGGCATAACTGCTAACTCTCCTAGAAAAAAAGGATAAAATACCTGCTCAACGTCCCTCGTTCCTTGTACCCCTCACTCACATCACTCAGCCCAACAATGCACCCTTTCCACCCCCCTGCCTGCTGTGTAGCCCATCCATCCCACCTTGCTGCTCTCGCTGCATCCTACCCTCAAGGGGACACGAAAAGAATGCGCAGCAGAACATTCATGAACTCCTTCCTACACACAGCTTTTCCAGAAATATCTTACGAAAAATCCAACCTGACCATGGATGGAACGGGACCACTAGAACTTCGAGGAATGGTGCTCTGTTATATTCTAGAACCCCATGCATATACGTCCGCGTATGCGTGTAAGCTTGTTGGATCGACTTTCCAGGTTGGAAAAGGGGTTCTGTGTGACCTTGCAGCCCTCTACTATCACTACCCATTGCCTGGACCAAGCTAATGGAGCAGTCCTACCGACAGAACGTAAGACAACGAAAAGAAAAGAGTATATTCGTAAGAAAGAGAAGAGACTCCCCTAAACCAGTCCACAGACGTAAGACATAACAATCCACACACACAGACACACAAATACAATTATGTACACATCACACACGAGAACTCAAAATGCCCCCCAGCCCGACCCTGATGCGGATGCTGCAGCGCCGCCGGGTTCTCCACCAGACAATCCCGATGGTATAAATGCCTACAAGCAAACACCACCACTGGCCCTTTCTTCACTGTAGTATCATCCTTCACATTATCACCTAGCTGTCCGGCCACGGGACCAACTGCCGCGGCAGCAGTAGCAGCAGCAGCAGCAGTGCCACCACTCCCACTTCCCCCAACTAGATTCTGGACCTGAGGCTGAGCCTGAGGAATATTCCCATCAAACATATTCAAACTCGGCCCTCTCGAGTGGCTAATCGCCTTCCCCTTCCCCCGCGTATCATTCCCAAGTTCTAAATTCCTCTCGTGAGCCCTCGCCTCCTTGAGCTTTGTATCTTGCACCTGCTTAGCTTCCCATGCCTCCCAGAGGTGCGCCCCTGCAGCAGGTCCCCAGATCCTATTGCGGCAAATCTCGCACACTTGACCCCGTGGTCTCCAACCGCGTTGTCGGAGTTGAGACAGTTCGTTGACGTGCACGAAGAGGTCTTTATCTAGGATGCTATTTGCGAGGGAGAGGAGGGATTCTTCGTACGTGTATGCGGAGAATATAGATGCGATTACGGCGCGGAGTTCGGAGAGGGAAGGGGACGTAGCGGCTGCGCGGGTGAGGAATGTACGCAGGATACGGAGGAAGGGGATATCTGTTCTTTCGGTGGGTGTTTCGCCTGTCTTTGTGGTGCTGGTTAGGAGGGCGGTGAAGACGCGTTGGATGAGGGTGCGGAAGGAGGAGGTTAGTTGGTGGCGGGGTGTGGTGGGGTCGGCGGCGGGTTCTGGTTCTAACGGTTCTGAATGTTTTAGGAGTGGAGATACGTTGCGGGCTACGCGGACGACGGATTCGATGAGGTCGAGCCAGAGGTTTTCTTCGAAGGTTAGGGGTTGCTCGAAGACTGCGGTGCCGCGTTTTGCGAGTTTTCCGTTTATTCGTGTTTTCTTTGCTGTTTTGGATTGGCCTTGGCATAGCCATGTCCCGACTTGGGAGTACTTGTTCAAAGACTCCATAAGGTCGTTTACAGCCTCTGTTGCCGTAGCGGAGTCCGGGTTCTGGTCTGCGCTTTGTAGAATTCCTGTAAGTCCAGCCTCGAGAGTCCCCAGGTGGCTCGTTAACCTATCCATGGCCTCACGAACTTGCCCCTGTCTAGCGAGGAGGATCACTGCAGCGTCAATAACACCACTCTCCTCCATCGACGGCAAAACTTCCTCAAGTCGAAGATCTCCGGATCGTAATATATCCACAAAGTCTGCGACGTGGGATGGATTATACTGGCACATGAGCTGAACATATCGCTCAACGAGGGAATGATCGAGGTTCTTCATAGCACCTGATCCTTCTAACGATGGCTTTCCCGTGGGCTCGAGTAAAGTACGAAGATACAAATACTGCCCATACTGGTCGTCTTCTAGAGCGCGAAGGAAAGTTTCGTGTAGGTCAGGGGCTAGGTCATGCACCGTCCGAGCCGAACTCAAAACACTTATTCCAGCTAATTGACCAGCTTGGTTTTTGACGACGGAGTGCACATCTCGACGTTGTTTCTTCCCCAACGAGGAATTTGGCTGGAGACAATCACGGATGCAGGTAAACACAGACTCTCGATCTTCGTCATCCGCAAGGTAGGTTAATATAAGCTCGGGGAATTGCCGTTCAGCCCGATATATGGACTTGAGGATTCGCATAAACCGCGCTTCGCTGATCTGGGGTATCAAGGATTGGATATCTGGAGGGTGATACATGGAAAGTAGATATTCCACACTAAGTTGACAGTCATCTGCCATTTCAGGAGTTGGATACTTGCAAAGCCTGAGCAGGACCTGGTGAAGGGTCGTTCCGGACAGCAAGATATATTGGGGGTATTTTGGGAGATTTCGAGCAATAAACATATCAAGATAAATCGTATCGGCATGATCAAAGTGAGACGGACTCATCACTTCGAGGAGAATACTGATGATGTATTGGCGAGTAATGGGTAATGCGTAGTGCAGTGCTGCGTCGATCTCTTGTTTAGGTTCCCCGCTGCTTAGCTGGTCCGCAGTTTCGTTCAAGAAGCTGTCTTCGAACGCCTCATTAAGCATGCTCATAAAACTTGCAGTGTCGAATTTGAGCATCTTTCGGAGGCTTGCGAACGAATCTTCTCGGGAAGGCTGTTTTTGCTTTTTGCCCTTTGTAGTAGTCGGGTTGCCGGAGAATAGATGATGGTACAGTTCAGCCTTCGCCTTCAAGGACTCAGGCTCTGCCATTTCATCCCCTGTTGGGTATATGCGGCTCGTGAGGATGTAGGAAAGATACGGAAATATCTTCATCGCATTCACATGGTCTTTGGCGTCTGAAATACCGGTTCCGTTCACAGTAGGTTCGGTAGGTAGGTGGACAAGACTAAGGAGTTCCGTGAGAGGGCCAATGTAGTCTCCCAGGGCCCGGTTCCATACGTATATAAAAGCATCATAGAGGTTGTGTTTCTTGCAGAGCGTAGTGGCTTGGTCGATATCCATGGTAGATGTATCTAAAAGGCATATAATCTCTTCAAGTCGACCGATAGCATGGTTCTCGGCAAAGTGGGTTATGAAGGACTTGAGTGCAGTAGGAGGAAGTGATCTGACCGCACCCTGCTCGATATAATGTTCGAGGACATCAAGGAAGGTGCCCTGTGAATCATGTTCCTCGTACCAGGTGTACACCTCATCAAACAAAAAGTCGTGGTCATCCATTGCAACACATGCAGCGGTCGCGGCGTCAGCAAGCTCCTCCAGCTGCGATTCTTCCACGCGGTCTGTATCCGCCTGCTGGTTCCTACCGAATGCATACTTTAATGATGCGGATATCATCTCGAGAAGTTTCTCCTGGACAACCTCATGCCTCATATCGCTACCTTCGGGCAGTCCAACAGTGAGTTTCGCAGCATTCCCTTCGTAGTAAGCTGTAGCTAGTCGGATCGCGCCAATGAAATCTCCTGATTCCATCAGCGCAAGTAGCCGATCTGCCCAGTTTGACAAGCTGCCTACCGATATATCATTAAAACCTAGGATAAATAGCCGTCCTTTATATGCTCGAAAGCTCATATAGAATGCATCGGCAACCACCCCATGCATAGACGGGTCATTCTCGTTATGCTGCTCGACAAGTGAGTGAAGCTGACTTGAAAAAAGATCAACGTGATAGATGTGCTTATGTATGAGATCGAAGGAATCAGTGACAGTTAGCGAATTTTGCTCCAAGATGAGTAGCTGCTGCGAGATTGTCATCACAGCAAGGACAGATCGGCTTAGCCATTGGACAGCAACTATTGACTCCTCTGCGCTCCATTGGCCTTGGTGTTCAAATAGAAGGCTTGGACGTTTCTCTTTATCAGAATCACGGTCTGAGACTATCTCGGAGACCTCCACAACCGTAAGCACATTTGACCAACAATAAGCCAGCTTCGTTTTGGAGACTTCCGAATATTTCGCTTTGAGCCTGATGGCTGGGAACCAGGCCAAAGCTGCGGTCATTGCACCGTGAGCAGCAGCTTGCCTAGGTCTAGGAGCTTTATGCTGCGTCTCTGCGACTGGGGTAGTCGAGACAATAACGAGGAGGTAAGGCGTCAGCATTGCAACCAAACCCATTGAATCCGTCGCCTGGTCGATGTTTCCTAGAGGTAAAGGAGAGAATGCAAGAACAGAGCTAGGTTTCCGGGGCCTGCCCTGCTGGGGTGAAATATCATAATACCGCCCTAGAATCCGAAGAGTGCGTACAACCCGGCCCACTGCACCCATACCCCTAGTCGCAAGGTGAGAAAATGCCATGCCACGGTCGTCCGCAGAAACAAGCGCTGTCCGTCTCGTTCCTAAGAACCCTATATGTACGACAGAAACACCCGAAATATGGCCATCGGCATTGCTGGCCTCCCGTTCTACCGGGTCGTGCGGCGGAATATGAAGAAATGGGCGGGCAGACTTAGATATTTCCCAGGTAAATATATGCCCGCTCGTGTGCCCAGCGGCCACTGTGGAATGGTCTGCAGAAACCGCTAACGAGGAAATCGCGCCTGATTCGACAGCTGGGATAATGTTAGCAATTGTACAAACCAGAGGTGTTGCGTGTGGCGTACCTTTCGTCCCAGGTCCAATTATGGTTTTGAGGTTTTGTTGATAATCAAATACCAACACTATTCCCTTTGACGTTCCAACAACAATTGAGGTGGACACGGCAATACACGTAGCCCGACCAAAGTTCCGCTTGCCCACTTCCGAAAACGCCTGCCCTGTTATCTTCCGTAGCTTCGTCCATCGTACAACTTCCCACGGGGCTGGGGATGTGTCTGATTCAGGCTCGGGGTTTGAGGAGAATGCCTGGCTTGCTAATGATGAATTTCGAGAATGATGAACAGCTAGGGATGCTGACGGGGATATGGGCCGTAGGGAGCTAGGGGAAGGGGTCGATAATCGGGACTGAAATCGGAGGTCGAATGGGCGATGAGCAGGGCCTGGACTGAGAGTTGACGGAGATCCTTGGAGAGCGAATGCGCTGCTGGATTGTGAAGAATGGAGAGAGCCCTAACAATAAGATCAATCAAAGACTGCCGGCATAGAGGTCAGCTGAGACAACAGCAAACTAACCTGAACGGACGGTGAATCGTCCGGAATGGACCCAGTGTCGTCATCTTTCCTCGATCGCTGGGGCAGATATTCACTGTCCCCGTCGACGGATGTTTCTTGAGAGCCATTGAAATGTCCCAAGCTGTTCGACAAATGGTCAACCTGGCGGCTCACTGAGAGCGGCTCATCATCCGGATATTCGTGCGCGAGTGTGTTGTCCTCAAGCTCAACCTCTGCGCCACCGTTTATTTGGCCAAGTTCTTGACCTTCATCCTCCAAGTCTAGCTCATCGTCCTCTCGAACGGCATTGCCCCTGCCCTCGGTCATGGAGCTCATCGGCAGAGCTGTGAAATGACCATTGCTCCCGGCACGGTATGAAAACTTGTTAGGTTCCGCAGTCGCAACGGTGAAGTCAGAGGATCGTGAGTGGACCCCGAATTTCAGTCTTATGCTGGATGCCTAATAATTCGGAGGTAGGAAGCTCGGAATTAAGCCTCAGCTTGCTGGGACAATTAGTGAAGCTCCAATACTTCCACAACGATGGCTACATACATATGTGTATCAGTATGAACTCGGAAAAGATAGGTGCCTGGCAATCTTCATGAATTTGTCTTCCTGTCCATCACCGTTAATTTGTTTGCGGGGAGCTTGGTGAGTGAATCTCCGAATCACGTGGACCCCATGTGCTCAGCCTCTGCTTCGCGATCGCGTTGAAGCATCTTCTCAGCTTCGCTATCCTGTCTACAAAGCAAGTTGTTTCTGGGCCTGAACAAGTCATAGGCGCAGTGTGACGAACGATTTATTTGCTACTTCGATGTGTCTGTTCGATATCACATCTCTTTCTGTTTCACTACGCATGGGGACAGTAACAGCTCGACTTCGGCCTTCATCATCACCAACCATCTTCGACCCTCTCTTCTCCGAGAACTACTTATGAAATCCTCTTTCGCCCCCATTTAGAGAGGCAGCTCTTTGACTTCTAGGTTAACTTATTAAAGCACGAAGCCTAATTTTTAACCTCACATCACACGGCAAGCCTCCATCGAATCTGAAGATCTGCCGAGTTTTCGGTGCCCTATCACAGGAAATATACACATGTTTGTTCCCGTTAAACACCTTGAACTCGATCGTGTTCTAAACAGAGAACCAACTATTCAAGCTTCTGTTCGACAAAAGGCGAAGCCACCATATCTCCTTTGTGGAATGTACGCGGGCCAAAGGATGATCATTCTTGTCTTTAATATCCCATCCCTACCTTTGACCAGCCATGTGAACTTAGCCAGATCATGAGACACACCAATCATGGGGCTATTTCTACTGTTCTTCAACTGTGGCAGTTTGACTTATACTTTTGTCTCCCTGTATGAACATGAGATCCCTTCGGCTGATTGAGTGGAAACTGCAGCTTCTCGTGAGTTCATCAGGGGTCGAGGCTGCTACTTTCCCTTCGAGAAATGGGGTCCGACGGCGTCGCCGCCATGGCGACTGCCTCCCTGAATGTGCCCAATAATTGGTCCTCAAGACGCGCTGTTGAACCCGACAGTTCCACTGGCTGGAACCCTTTCTTTATTTCCTTTTGTTTACTTTGCGTGACATTCGGTCACATCGAACTTTCCTGCTGATGGGATCTTGATTCCATAAGAATGCCCCTCGATCCCTATCCCCGCTAGATCTTTTTCCAGTTCGATTTCCAGCTCTATCTGCAGATACCCTCAAGTCCAACTCTGAGGACTAACATTCTTATCCTCAAAATGTTTATTCCACGTATTCTTATAGCCTCCGCTGTCCTAGCATGGAGCGCATCGGCCCAGAGGGTATGCAACGGCCACGCCGAATACTGTGCCCTTCGCTATCCGGAAGTCACCCAAATAGGAGCCCATGATTCACCCTTTGTCGGCCCACTGCCTCAGCATAACCAGAATTTGGAGGTAACCGAACAACTAGATATGGGCATTCGCTTTCTTCAGGGCCAGACTCGTATCGATATCGATGGGCAGTTGAGTATGTGTCACACGGACTGCTTCCTCGAAGATGCGGGACCGGTCGAGGACTTCCTGTCGACAGTGAAAACATGGATGGACGACCACCCGGATGAAGTTATCACCCTTCTCCTTACGAATCCAGATACCTTCTCGATCGGCGATTTCGATAAAGCGTTCAACGGTTCCGGGATTACGGAATATGCTTTCGTTCCTCCAACGTCCCCTGAATTCTTAGAAATGGATTCATGGCCGACCTTTGACGAGCTCATCTCTGCAGGAACTCGTCTGATAACATTCTTGGGTTGGTGTCTTCCGTATTTCCTAATTTCCCTAATTACCAAGACTAAACTATTCGTTTCCCCTTAGATTCGGGTGCCGACGTCGAGACGGTTCCTTACATCCTCGACGAGTGGCAGTACTTCTTTGAAACCCCCTTCGGTGTCACAGACCCAGACTTCCAGCAATGTACACTCGACAGGCCAGCGGACGCAAGCCCAGACGGACGAATGTATATCGTGAATCACTTCCTCGACATTGAGCTTTTCAGCGGCGTCCTTGTCCCCCACCGACTCGCGGCTCCAAGGACCAACGCGGCAACGGGTGATGGAAGCATAGGATCGCAATCCGACCTGTGTACGACGACGTATAGCCGCCAGCCCAACCTAATCCTTGCCGATTTCGTGGATAAGGGGGAGGTTATGAAAGCACAGGATTTGCTGAATGGGTTCTGATTTTCGCTTCGAATTCTTTTTTGCTTTGGGTGGTGTAGCATGCTTTGGCGCCTTGTTTGTTTAACTACGATTGCTTGTGGGAAATGACTTGCATCGATACCGATTCATGATTATCAGAAATGCTTCTGTGCTTTTAGTTTTGCCCCTGGGCAGACGGGTTGGTTATTATGTGAAATTGAATTCAGTGATACCCGTCTTTGTTCCAAGAGAATGAATGGATCTGCTTGAAGACGACTATGTGATTCGCACAAATAAGCTACGTCTGGGAATTCCAAGATCTCCCCTCATCCTATACTACTTGCGGTCTGAAGCTGTATTTCGGACGTGATTGTCAGTTTGCCAGATAGCCATGACGCAATATTCTGGAACCTTTTCAGGGACAGGCATCATGTCGCGAACGGCGTTCTATCGTCCATCGACAAAAAGTTGGGTTGGGTTTCGGAGACTGTACTGTACTGACCGCCCGGACGCCAATGGCGGTCACGCCTAATGCTCCGGGGCTTCAAGCCTATTTTGTAGCCCGAGTGGGGGGTGTTATCGGCAGCCGGCGATGGGGTTAAGTGTCGCAACAACTGGCAGATATTCAAATGATGCCCGCGTCTTCTGCGCCGAGAGGAATTGATTGCTTTTGCAGATCTCTCCCACAAAACCTTGTCCAGACCCTCATTGCTCATTGCCGGCTATCTCCGTCTTCTGCTGTCTTCAACTTTCTCCGTCAAACTCTCATTTTCCTCAAGTCGACATGTAGCGAATGAGTTTCTTGGATTTATCATCGATGCGTGTGACAGGAGTACAGACGATGAATTGGAAAAAGTTCCCATTGTGCGACCGCGAAGATTGTCGGCCACAACGAACTCTTCTTCAGCTTTTGCTGTCGCAGAAAGAAAGCAGCAACCCTGCCAGCAAAGCAATCCTCATACATCTCCACAACGGGCTCATGATTCAGGATGGTTAATTTATGGAAGATTTCATAAGGCGACACCCGATAAAACCATCGAGATAAGCAACATCGACCGACACGGCACAGGTTCTGATCAATCAACAAAGTCGTCGAAGATGTCCAAAAGAGGATCAATGCGACATCACCCAGAACACACGAACATGATTCGACAACACCCTCTTCCGACAGGAACAGGCATTGATCACTGAGAGGCCTGTCTTCCCATCTGATGTTCAGTTTCCCCTCTCACCCCACGCTGCATCTAATTCTAAAATGGAGAGATCTCCGTGCACCAGAAAGCTCCCGTGGTCAGAGGAAGCCTTATTATGGGCGGCACGAAAGAACGAGACGGATTACAATGGGGAGAGCTCGTATCCCTGCTCTTCCTGCGACTGAGGAAGAGATCACCATCAGCCATTCAGCCATCTGAGGGGAATGGATGATGGATGTGGATGATGCATCCCCTTTGACTTTCTTTCTTTCTTTTTTCTCCATCGGAGAGGAGATTCGTTCTGTTTCTATTTTCGGGGCTTCTTGTCGTTGTTTCAAGAAGCGTGTGGAGCGAATGATTGGGTGCGAGGCCATCCACCTTCTTCCAGAGGTTCCCGAAGCCATGAAGAAGTCGAAAGATAAACATCTCCGTACCTCATGACGGGGGGTGGGCGGGATGGAACGCTGGCCCACCCATCATCATCTTCGGATCTCAACAATCAATGATTGATAAAGAGGAGAGCTTCCCTTTCCTCCTCTCTCTTTCATCCCATCCGCATCCCTCCCCATAAACCAAACCTCAACCTACACCACCACACTAATCTCACACCTCCCTCAAAATGGCCATCTTCACCACCCTCCTAGCCCTCGCCCCCCTCTTCTCAACCCTCACCCTCGCCGAACCCCCCAACATCCCCACCCCCGACACCGCCAAATCCCTCCTCACAAACCTCACCGTCGCCCCCCAGGGTCCCCAAGACGGCTACGACCGCGACCTCTTCCCCCACTGGTCCGACGTCGAAGGCGAATGCAACACCCGCGAGACGGTCCTCGCCCGCGACGGCACGGACCTCGACATCGGGACGGACTGCTACCCCGAGGCCGGGACTTGGGTGTCTGTTTATGACGGGGAGGAGTGGACCGAGGCTAGTGATTTGGATATCGACCATGTGGTTCCTTTGAGTAATGCGTGGAAGAGCGGTGCGGCGGATTGGACGACGGATGAGAGGGAGGCGTTTGCGAATGATTTGGAGAATCCGCAGTTGATTGCTGTTACTGATAACGTTCGTCTCCCTCCCTCCAACGATATTTATCTATCAACAACCAAAATCTAACCATATAAACTTTCTACAGGTCAACCAAGAGAAATCCGACGCCGGCCCCGAAGACTGGGTTCCACCTCTCGGTACGAAAAAAAGCTCTTTTTCCCTCCCAACCTATAATCTATACCACTTGCTAACCCGTTCCAATACAGAGTCCTACCACTGCACCTACGCCTGCATGTGGGTCAAGGTCAAATCGACATACGACCTCACTATCACAGATGCCGAGCAAGTCGCTTTGACCGATATGTTGGCTACTTGCTAAATTATCTCCGTCCCTCCGCCCCAATTGATGAAAACAAGAGGGATGCAGTGCAACCAGCATTTCGCTTCTCTATCTCCCAATTTACCCATCTTGTATATAGCCCTTCCGTATTTCCCCTTGACGATCCAACTGTACCTTTGCTCTTTGAAGCCGAGAATGAAAAAATTTAAAGAGCTGTGCTCTGTCTACATATATGTTTGGCCCTACTATGTAGCTTAAAAAGATAATGAGTTCTAGTATGATCAATTATTGTCCTCCACTGTCCTCTCGAAAGAGCGACAGCAGCCCATCGAAATCTCCTCGCTAGACAAGAACGAACATATTTTACTCAAACAACTATTTTATTTTATTTTTATTTCTCCGAAGCCCTTAAAAATCGTAATAATAATAAAAGGACATCCGAACCAGCTAAAAAAGAAAAATATGTTGAAGAATAACATGCAAATAAGAAAAACGAGATGACCTGGTATAAACAGAACGAAAATAGAAAAGAGAGAGAAAAAGAGATAGAGAAGGGGGCAAAAATATGAAAACCTCCCACAACATGGAAAAATGATAGGAAAAATAATTGAAAGCCTGCCGATGCCATATCCATCCCATCCAAACCTATCCTACCCTAACCCGTAAATTTCCCGTGGTATCTGGCTTCGTCTCGGATCTCTGAGTGATCAGCCATCAGTTCGGTTGTCGATTCGATTTCAAACTTCCGAAGAATGGAGCGTGTCCCGTAGATCGCAGCAGCCCATAGTGACTTATCAGTCGTCCTGCCCTTCATCGCTTTTTCCCGGAAGGGCAATAGGGCGAAGTGAATGCCCCTCCCAAACGAAAGAGAGATATAAGAAAAGTCCATTACCGGTCAACCCCAAAGAAGCAACCCCACCCCATCAACAAAAGGAGTGTCGAAAATTTTTGGAAAGAAAAGAGAAACAGAAAAAAAACTCAAAGTAACGGGTATTCGTACACAGCCCCCCAAATAACAAAGAAAAGGAGAAGATTCTATGAAAGCAGATTCTTCAGCGACGGACTCGCGCTCGCACCGGATCCAGGTGGTGCATTGCTCGTGTTTGCGTTTCGGCTGGAACTGGTTGGCCTAGGCGCTGGACCTGCGTTTGAGGCATCATCCGCGTTCATGCCCATCCCTGGTGTGCTTGGTCGGTTCGAATCCATACTTGGTCTCGGTCCTGAAGTGGGTTGTTGGGGAGGTCCACCATGCATCACACGTTCGACTGAATACATTCGGGGTGGAAGAGGGCGTGGTGGAGATGGGCCACCAAGTGAACGAGAAGGAGAGCGTTGGACGAGGTTTGAGTGCACTTCCGGGGGAGAGGCCGCAGGCCCGTAAGGGTGACCAGCGGGTGCAAGCATGGGGGGTTGGTGAGAACCGGGTGGTGCTGGAGCCACCGGAGGATAAGGACTCTGGTGAGCTTGATACGAGTGAATATGAGGCCCATGGGGCGGTGGAGGAACGCCATTCGCATAGTGTGGCTGTGGTGGAGGAGCCTGAGAAGGATGGTGAGGCGGGGGTGGCGGGGCATAGCCATTAACATGTGGCTGCGGGCCGGGAGGGCCTCCTGGGTAGCCTGAATGTGGTCCAGACGGTGGGATACCATTTGCCTGTGGTGCTCCGGGAGGGACTCCATTCCGAAGGTTCGGGTTTCCATGCCGCTGCTCGTATTCAGGGCCATGTACAGGTACCATCTGGGCACGAGGGATACCCGGTGGCTGGCCTGCTGGTGGTGCCCCATACGCGTTCGGTGGGTAATCTCCAGGTGGCCGGATCGGCTGTGCTGGCCCAGGTGGGGCGGCATAGGGTGAAACTCGAGGCTCAGGCGAAGAGCTAGGCGATGGTGATCTCTTTTTCAAATGACACTTGTGGCACTCAAATCCGGTTCTTCGGCTCGTTAGGCGACTGCTCTCTCCATTGTATCCTGTTGCATGTCTATCGTCATCACGACTATCGCCATTAATCCTAGGACCTGAATCTTGTCCCGGGCCAGCTTCAGGGTGTTCACCATGACCAGTGCCATTAGCAAGTTGAGATGGACCGTTGACCTTGTGCCGTCGAGACGAGGTAATGGGCCACCATTTTGGACTGCATGTTGTCTGGCAGCGGGAGCACTTCTTTGGAAGAGATATGGAATCCGAAGCATCCGTCATGATAGAGTCTGCACCATCCATCCTGGACGGCGAATCCGTCGGTGACATCTTTCTCGCTTTGAACGAATGACTGCTATCCCTATAGTGGTTTGATCCCGTTCCATTAGTCGTAGATACCCGACGGTTCGAAGAGAGAGCGCTTTGAAGAGTTGACGCGCCAACAGACTGCTGTATATGAGCAGCCTTTCGAACGGTTCCAGTCAATGTGAGATCGGCCTGCTTGAAGGTCTGTGCATACAACTGCAATGCATTGAGGCCCTCCTTTTCGCTCGGATCGCCCATCTTATGTATGATTGTCGAGATGGTATGGTGAGGGCACCAGATTGCGGCAGTAGCAGCACCAGTCTCCTCGCCCAACTTTATCATGTTGACGCTATCCCTTCTGCTGCTCTTGACTGGGTTGACATCAAAGCCAAAGATGTATCCAGCTTGATACGCACATCCCACATGGAATTGCGCGTTGCAAGACGAGTTGTGACATTGGACACAAGCACCACTATTGCCCTTGCATACCTTACAGGTAGCTTGGAATCTGTCGGTTGGTATCAACCCCAAGCCCTCAACGGGTTCCAGACGCTTGGCATCGCCGAACTTGATCTCGGGAGTCCATACCGCGCACGTCACATGCACCCAATTGTTCCCAGCAGTCGGTTTCAGCGGTTCTCGAGGACCGACAGGCTTACCAGCAGCTTCTTGTCTCTGGCGATAGAGCTTGACAGCTTCCGTGAGCATTTCTTTCTCCACCCGTTCCTTCTCCCGTTCACGGTCGGTTTTCCTCTTATGCGAGATCTTTGGTGGTTCCATCAATTCATGCTCAGTCCAATTGACAGGGCACATGATACATTCGTAGGAGGTAGATCTGGTCGGGTTGCGATCGTTCGAGCACATGTCACAGAACCACTTGGTCGTGCTTCGCTCGGGACTTATACCGTAGCAACTGCGGTGAACGGTCAAACGACAATCTCTGCAGGAAAAGTACTGATCCCCCATAGGTTCCATTTTGTCGCAGATAGCACAGGGTAACATCTTCGCTCTTGGAGGCTCCGGAACAAGTGCTGGTGGCTCGGGAGGCTTTTCTACCACAGGCTTCTTCTTCACAACCGGCTCGGGAGCTGGAGGATTGGCAACAGCTGGGCTGCTAGTCCTATCTTTCTCCGACGTCTTCGCTTTCTTCTTTGGTGGCTCTTGTTGTTGTGGTGTTGGCTGTTGTTGACTCGTCATGGACGCAGGCACAGGCACACCCATTGACGTAGCCATAGCTGCAGTGGAGCTGCTCATGGAAACGGACCCTTCGGCAGAAATAATAAGTTGAGTAAGCAATTCTTCATCAGCCCGTCGACGCCATGATTTATTGCCGCCCTGAGTGATTTTCTTCGCAACCTCATCCAGATTCTCCCACCTGATACCGTATTTTCGCCAGAGTACGGCACATCGTTGACACAGAGCAACCGTTAGCGACTGGCCCTTCTCCCTCTTTATACCAGACTCGGAAACAACACCACCCCCAGGCAAAGTAGTCGGTGCACGGCGCCACCGTCGGGAACTCTTAGAAGAACAAAACAAGCATGAAAACCCCCGTTTCTTAGCAGCTGCCTTAGCGCTATCGAAGGCGGAATCGTCGTTGTCATCAGCTATGTCGTCTACCAGCTTCATCTTCTCCATCCTCTTCTGTTCCTTCTTCCTCCGTCGACCGTGGAAATTACCCCATATCTGGCGACCTTTGTCTGTCTTTTTCCACATGTAGTAGAAACGTACAATGTGGCGATGTGGAACAGTACCGACATGCCTGCTAACGTTACGCAGTTCGGAGCCATATTTAGCAACACCATTCTCAAACGACTTAACTTCCTCTGGGCGTAGTCGGGGCTCCTTCAAGTCGGTGTACTTGTTGACTTGCTTCAACCTCGCCAGCGCACGTTCAGTTTTGAAGTTTTCCTCGTACAGGAGAGAAATGGCCTTGTCGAGGAAGTTGGTCGAGTATTTTTCAACATCCTTTGATGGCGCAATCGCCTTTGCTCGTTCCATATAGTCGTCGATAAACTTTTCACGTTCCTCAACAGACATGGAGGCTCCAGGATCATCGTCTTCGCCACGAGACGGGAGTTGTGAAGCGTCCGGCATCTTAAAACGAAGTTCCGACGTATGCACCTCCTTGTTCCCAACTGGGATAGGTTCGTCACCCCCACGTGGTAGATAGCCGGCCGGTTCGTCCAAAACCCATTTTGGTCTCTTCGCCCTTTCAGCTTTATCTGCTTCGATAGCGGCGATCGTTTCCTTGGATAATTTCCCGTCCTTTCTGTGACCTGACCCTCTCATATATTTCTTCTTGATCTCGGGTGCCTTCACGTACTCCACAGGACGACCAGGCCAAGGAATGACATTAAACTGATATTTGTTCCCTAAACGCGAACCAGCCCTGGGATAAATCCGATCATTGTCGTCGAGTACATCCTCCACAGGCATGTGCGCACCCAAGTATCGATACGGCCAAATCTTACTTAGCGCTATTTGTTCTGGCGTTGCGGGTTTGGCTCTGAATTTGTTTTCATCTTCAGCTGCTGGGCTTTCCTCGGTCTTTTCTGCTGGATGCTCCTTGTCGTCTTCTTCATCCTCGGGATGTTCCACATCTTCTCGAACATCCGATCGTGATTCTCCAGGGATGGGAGTGCTTCGAGCTTCAAGTTTCCGGTCCCGCTCAGAACTACAAAAGGCACATGCCCAAGCAAAACCACGGGCTGGTTTCTTCTCGAGAACTGGGCGAACGCAAGCCATATGGAATGTGCTGTCACAAACAGCGCAATCGACGGAATTATTACTTAAATAAAAGTTAGAAATGGAAGCAGTATAGATGAAACGCAAAGGGCAACATACTTAGCAGCATATAGACGACATTTCTTGCACGTCTTTACCGCACTGGTTAATTCCTTTCTGCGAGGATGGCCAGTCTCAACCGTTACAAATCTCCAACGTTCATCAAGAACTTTCTTCACCTCCTCTGGAACATTGATGACGGTAGAGGTTGCAATCACATCATAATAACGGTGGATGTATCGGTCGAACATCTTTTCGTACCAAAAGCAGTCTCTCGTTCTTCGGTACTCTTCAAGATCTTTTATCTCGGATATGTGAAGAACTTGGCATTTCCCGCGCAAAGATGTCAGTGGGCAAACATCCGAGTGCATGGAGGCGAACAGTAGGCGAGAGTCCGTCAAGTTACGGTGGATATCCCGTGGGCGATAGTACCAGTTCACCCTCACCATCTCAATCGGGCCGTTGGGGTCATCTTTGCCGGGTAGGAACTCCATAAGTCGACAAAGATAGTATGGTTCACCGGGAGGTTCGCAAATCATGTATGCGTGATCTTAGGTACAAGATTAGTTTGGATATGAACAGAGGTTAAGAGAGATCGTGAGATTGGGCAGTCGCAATTACATACCGTTCACTTCAAAGGATGTGCCATCATCCGCCACCAACTTGTCATTCTTCATATATCCCCCACAGTTATCAAAAGTTAACATGCTTGTGTCGGTCTGCGTTTGAGGATTTGAGTATTGTATCGTTGGAGTTCCGGTCTTTTTAGACAACGTTGACGGCGGCGCCGGTGCTGGCGAGGATTGGGCATTGCTGGACCCTGGTTGTTTCCGTTTCTTTGAGGCTGACGATCCATTGGTCGCGTTGGGACCAGCAAAGAACGATGATGTACCGGGAATCGCGTCTTTTGTGTTATTGCCATTGGCGGTGGCGTGTGCCCTCCTCGTGCTAACCCCACTTGTCCGGTCACCTTCTGTCGCGGGCGAGGCATTGGAACTATTCTGAACAGAAGCACCGGCTACTTTTCTTGTCCCTCTTGGAGCAGATGGTGTGGCTTCAAATTCCATGTCTCCGTCACCATCTTCCGCGTAGTTCGGTCGTGGTGCGCCATTACGATTTCGTGATCTGGTGCCATATGGTGCAGGTGTGTTTGACGAGCTAGCAGGTTCTGCGACAGCGTGATCGGAGGACGTTGAGGTTGTGGTGGTCATGGGTTGTGATTGCAAACCATTCGCAGTCGCGGCGTCACGAGTGGCCGGAACATCAGCACTCCCACCCTTGCTTGAACCGTTTGAGGCCGACGATGGTTTATCGGAGGTTTCACCGGCACTGGAGAGGGTGGAATCTGAAGATGCGGCAGCAGCTGGCAGTTGTTGCCGCGGTGGTGATTTATCGGAGGCCATCACCTTCCCTCAGATCTGGGTCGTGGGTATCCAACTAGGTAGCTAGCCGATACATCCACTCCCGTCTCTGAAAGGGTTAGTAGGTTTGGACTCCGCCAACGATTAGGATTAGAATAATTTTTTGGTGATTGGGTGAAGAGGTTGTAGAGTGATATGTTGTGGTTGATGAGGTGTCGAAGATCTCGGACTGAACGCGATTCGGGGAAAGTCGAGGAAAGTGTATCACGGAACACTGAGAACGCGGAAAAGACGAAGATCTCCGGGTATTAAGAGTACTTTACCCCGTCAGAGCTCAAGACTCTACGGAAACAGAGGAGAAAGTAGTAATTAGGTAGAAAGGTGATCTCTGGGAGGGTGGGGTGGAGAAGAAAGAAAATATTGGAGGGAAATTGAAGGGCGGGAGGCGGATATGGCAAGCCAAGGAGGAATCGAGTATATGACAAGACGGGAGGGAGGGGGGGATATTGGGAAGGGGGTAAAGAGATCGAGATGATCTATGAGTAAGGTAGTAGGGAGAGGGGGGGAGAGCAACGTATAAAGAGGAATAGTTGTAAGGAGGAGGGAAAGAAAGAGGATAGAAAGAAGGGAAATGATGAAAGGGCGGCGTGTGGGAGGAAAAGAAAGAAGAGAGAGAGAGAGAGAGAGAGAGAGAGAGACGAAGGGGAAGGAAAAGGGAAATATCAACCAAAAAGACCTCTGGCGGGAAGAAAGACGGGTCTAAGCCTAATGAGGGTGACTTCAAAACTTAATCAGCCAACCATGATGGGGTGTTTAGTATCAAAAGAAGATGGACGAGGATGACATGACGGGAAAGGCGAAGAACGAGGAGGAAAAAGAGAGATACACCACTAAAACTCTCTAACCATGGTATGCGCCAACGTTGACGATCCAACCTTCACGCTTTCCTATCACGACACGCCCTGGACTGATGGATCTTGGAGTACGACATTAATTACTACTTCGAACCACTTCTAAGTACTACTCTACTTCGCACAGAAAGGGAAAAGGACACAGAGATCATGAATGAGGTTTGGGGGAGCGTGGTGCAGGAGATGCGGTAATAATAATGCCTCATCGGCGGTTGTCGAAACTCCGTATTGGGGTTTCCATAACGCAACACACAACCAAAATAGAAGACTTGTTTCCTCTTCCCACAGTCGGCATACTTGTCACATACCCGGGGGCCACGGCGCGCGCCCTTGTTCTGCTGCCTACGGGAGGGCGAACGTGAAGACTTCTCTCATCTCAGCGAGGCGTCCGTTAGTCATTGATCCCGTTCTTTCTCCGATGAGGAGCTGAAGGAAGCCAGAACACTATTTTTTTTCACCCTCCTCCTGCTCCCGTCACCCCCGAAAAGGAATTCCCAAGAGCCTCTTGTCAGCAAACTTCCAAGTCGTGGAACCCGCTGACCTGTCAAACCGATTTTTGAAAATCGTATTAGACCATACGATGATTGCCCGTAATTATTAGGCCATACTTGGAAGATCCGACCACTGGTAATCCCTGCTGCTTCTCGCAACGTTCTTTCTTTGTCGCTCCCGTTGCATCTTGGTAATAATAATAACGTGGCTTTCTTTGTCTCTTCTCTTCCCAGTTGGTAATCAATCATATGTCTCTTGCGCTGGAAGAGAGTTGGTTCCGGCGAGACGTCGCGAGATATGGATCCCCTTACCAAGACAGTGGATGTGGTCTGTGGTGGAAAAGGAAAAAACGGTCGTGAGGTGGCAGGATAAAAGATGATTGGCCACCCATTTTTCAACCCCACGTTGATGTTCTTCCTTCGTTGTCGCCTTCGCGATATCAAAAAAGTAAAATTGGACTTCCCGTCATTCTTTTCCCCCAGAGACGCTCAGATGTCGGAAAAGTCGGAGAACCCTTTCGCAACTGGGAGAAGCGAAATCTGTAACACGCGACCTCGAGAATAGTCGCCTCTCAGGAGACGTTGAAGTTGCCAGGCATCTGCTGGTCAATTCTCCTTGTTCCTTGCTGAATGTAGGTGACGAACCCCTGCAAGAGTCTCCCGAAGATCGAGCCGTGATTCGACTTGACAGGCGACGAAAGCATCGCTGGCCACCGTCGAGTCCGGTCAAGAATCAAGTTCACTCTCTCTTCCCTCGTCACGTCAAGTCGCGGATCCCCTGAAAGCCCTGAGTCGTGGGCGCATCGATGGATCCGATCTCATCCCATCAATGACATGCATGAAAAAATTCCACATATTCCGCACGCACAAAAAGAAACACTCTTCCCTTTTCCATTCAACATACCATACTCTTTCCTCGCCATCAGAAAATATGCGTCCACGATATCTGTTCACACTCACCTTGCCGCCGAGGTCTTGACGCTTCTTCTGAACTTGACCTTCTGTCCAATTTAAGTTTCCCGATCGACGTCGGCAGATTTCATCTTCCGACAATCCGAGAAATTTCCGTATTTTCAGTATTTCAGTACCAAAGTTACATCTGGAGTAAACGTTAATCCGCTCCGGAGCTAGTTACACTTTGGGACTAGTGTAACCTAGAACCAACCTCAAGATAGCTTCAACGTCGAGGAAGCGACGACAAACAATGAACACTCAGTCTATGAGTGCTTCTTTGACGAAGCTTCTTTTCATGGTCTCTTTTACAATATGCTACGGGTTTATGGACGCGTAACTATCTATTCAATTAAAGCGAAATTACCAGGGTGGATTAGTTGTATTGAGCATTCCAAGCTATCATTCTTCCATAGCTTCGGGGCTCCTACTCAGCCCGTTTCAGGCTTCCAACCCCTCAGAACACCCAAAATCATGGCGCTGAAGCTCACTGTTTTTATTTCTCTGCCAACAGCTCGATAAAGTAACGAGAAAGGAATCCCGAAATGCAGCCTATCTGGTCTTCATACTAACTACAGCTCCCCAATCCAAGTTTATGGTCCCTTCACGCCGGTGACTCCATAACCAGCTTCACAAGTGATCGGTTGGCGAACTGGGGCCTAGGCCTACTCATCTCTTCGTGTGCCAATTTCCGATTTGCGCCTACCGCGAGAAGGTACTTGACCATTTCTCCCTGGCCTGTGTAGGCCGCGAGGGTCAACGGCGCCCACTCTTCAGGGAGCTCGTCTCGAATAGGCGACCAGTCTAAACGTTCATAAATATCTCCTACTCGTGGGACTCTTTGGCTCAAGTTGAGCCCTCCCGCCACAAGCATTTTCGCGATAAACACATTCCCTGTGATAATCGCATTTGCGAATATTTCACGACCAAGCTCTTCGCTCAGCTTTATTGCCGTCGCCGCCGTGGTGTCTGGTTTGAAAAATGAGCCTGGTTCTATCATGTCACTGTTGAGAACAAATCTGAGCTGGATTTCACTTTTAGACACGATTGCAGCTTCAAGCAACCTGACGGGCGTCTCCAAGCAGACGTGATCTCTTTTGTTCTGGCGATTAGACGTCCAGGACCTCCAATATCTTTCTATTTGCCGTACCGTGGGGAAATGGTTGTCCCAGACGGCATCATAAAATTCATTTTCGAGACTCGTCTTCCACTCGTAGTATTGGCTGTCGTCTCCTTTGTTATAGCCAGATTGGAACCAGTCAAGAATATATTTGACCATACCCTGGCTGCCACTCGCCTTCGCCTCTTTCATTGCCGTGCGAAACGAGATCGGGTTACCAAATTGGGCATACCAAGGTATGAGCAACTTGGCTAACGCTAAATTCCCGGTCTGGATTTCCTCTTTTATCGAACGTTCCCCGGGATATCTGTCTTTGACCCGAGAGAAGTTTTCGGAGAAAAATTCCATCAACTCAACTGCCCCCGAACCCATCGCCTTAGCACATGCCCAAGCTTGATTAATCTTTCCCATATCACGCCCAGCCCGTAATGCATAGAACACAATAGCGGGAGTGCGGTCCAGGGACGACGTATCCCAGATAATGAATTTACGGTCCATGGGATGTCGTTCTTCCATGATTCTGAGCAAGTTCAGGCACCTATGGATGTTGTCGCTAGTGTCTAGAGTTCCAAAGGTAACATCTTCTAGATATGCCCCGGCATCGATTAGTATGGCTGCCGCAGTGATGTCGCCGTGGTAAAACGCTTCGTTGAGGAGACGATTAAGCTCCTTAATACCTCTTGACCGAAAAAAGTCTCCAGGATCCTTCTTCAACCACTTCTTGACTATTTCGTTTTGGCCATGTAAAACGGCGGCTTCCAGGAAACGGTTGGAAATCGGAAGTCCTTCTAGAAAAAGTAGTCGCAAGCATTCGACATCGCGCCATCCACGTCGTTCAGCCGCCACCTCTACCAACTCCGATTCATGCTCGCCGATGTCGGCTCCTAATTCAATTAATTTCTTGACCATTCCTGGCCTCCCGTCTAACACCGCCCAGTCCAACAACTTCACGGTTAGCTTAGAAATATTATCCCGATTTCCGTTTCGTTTCGCCAGCAACTCGACAATATTCTCGTGCCCATATAATACGGCCTCGCTCATCATCTCTACCATATATTCCTCTCGGTGGATCTCCAACCCGTGATCCAGTAGTAACTCCAATACAGCTAAATCCCCGGGCACGATCGCGCGATACAAATGATTTCGATGATAAGGATTGGCGTTTGCACCGCCATCTAGAAGGAGGCTCACCGCCTCAAAGTTTCCCGCTTTAGCTGCAACATAAATCGGTGTGGGTTGGAAATCGTTATAGTCCTCGATATTAGCTCCATGTTTCAACAGAATCCTGATAAAGTTCAATGCTTTATCCGCTTTGAACCCCCGTGGTGGCCGCCTAGAGAGAATATGCAACGGCGAGCGCTTATAATCGCTCTGAAAATTGGGATCAGCGCCAGATTCGAGTAAGAGCTTGCCCACACTATCGTTGGCCTCATCAGCAGCAGCGAGGAGTGCAGTATCGCAGACGTTGCTGATACTATCGACATCGGCCCCAGCCTTGAGGTATAGACGAATCATATCAAGGTGACCTTTGCTCGCCGCTATCCACAATAGCCGGCCTTGCTCTCCCCCTGCCACATTAAGAGGTGTATATCCACGTCTCTGCAGGAAGTGAAACATCTGAGTGTGCCCCCCAGAAGCGTTCACCAGCAAAGCAGCGACAAAAAATTCAGCTGACCCCTTGGCTCTTCCACTATCCAGCAAGAAGCTTAGGACTTCTTCTTTTCCGAGCCATACAGCTGCTAGTGCGAGGTAATCGTAGTTACCTAGTCTAGTGCCCCGAAATACAATATCATCGGTCATGTCCTCGACAACCAGATGCTCCAACGTTGCGCGGGGCCCCAAGTACGCGACCATAGCCTCGATGAAGCCATCAACATACGTCTCGATAACGATTTTATTTTCCACCTCAATATCGCCATCAAGGGCTCTCCCCAAGACCGACGCATGCCCTGATAGGAGAAGCTGCGTAACAGTTTCTCTTACGCGACGAATCAGGGATATTGCAGTGCTACGATGCCCTGCCTTCTGCTCTTTAATACGCAGAAGCAAGGTTAGCGACCACTCCCTTAGCCTCCTTGTGTAGCAACCACGGTAGCCTTCTTTGTATAGCTCGTACAGTCCACCCGGGGTACCGAGTATGGTATCTAGGACGAGGGAATTAAATCTCCCTAAAGCTCTCCCTTTTAGTCAGCGTTGTTATAGAGCAGTATGTGACGAGTAACGGGCGTCTTGCTTCCAGGAAGGGGGGTGGAAAAGGATTTACTGACTATTCACCAACCGCAACTTTCTCGACCTTTCGAGATCGCGGTCCAGGGGCTTGTATGGCCCCGGTTTCACCAATGACATGGAAAGGATACGAATGAGAATCTCGACTGGGAGTGAGAGAATTGGAAAGCTCGGTGATGTTGGACTCGACATCTCTCCATCCAAAGCCATCTTACCATATACTAGGTAGTATTCGATCCCGTCTTTAGCTACTAATCAATAATTTTCTGACTGGCCTCACGAATGACTGAACCGTGTATAGAGAAGGAGGCAATTCTTAGAGAATAGTCATGGTTGGAGACACTTCGTAGAAGCTTCTTCCCAACAAAGGGCCTATCCCCCACTTGAGACAGTGGATTTGTTGAGGGGCACAGTCTTAGCCTCATACAGCCCAGGGTGAAATACCTCCATTCGACCCAACTACGGTACATCAAACGGAAAGAAGAGATGATGGCAATTCCAACTACAAAACCAATATCGCACCCCCCCCCCCCTTCCCCATATCTCAAAACTAACGGAGTGGGAAAGATAACAGAAGCATTTTACAACCAACTACACGCAACACCACACCCCTTCAAATCACCCCTCACTCAAGCGGATAATGCGCCCAAACCCCCCTAGACCCAACCTCCCCAACATGCCCATCCAAATCCTCAAAATACACACTCTTCCCCCCCTTCTCCCAATCCATCCTCCCCAAAATCTTCACACCCAGTTCCTGAAAATGAGCATCCCACTTCCCCACATCATCGGGCGAAGGGACCGCGAAGCAGAAGTGCTGTCGGAGTGAATTTTTAGTCTCGCCCTCGCTGGTTTCTTCGGCGAGAAGGGATGGGAGGAGGTTGGATTCTGTGGGGCCGTGTTTGGGGATTATTCCCCGGGACTCTACGATTAGGTCGGTGGTTGTGCCGCCGAGTTTGAAGAGGAGGAGGGTGGTGTGGCCGAGGGCGAAGCAGGCGCCTCGATCCTGATGCAAGGGGGAGGCGGTGGTTAGTTGACACGAGGCCTTTTCCCTCACATCGTAGTTTGAGGATGTAGGGGGTAGGCAGAGGGTAAGTTACGGAGGCAGGTACTTGGTACTTACACTTTGACTGAACGGCTCAATTTGAAGGGCCTTCTTGTAGAATTCAGCCGCTGCAGGGACGTCCTTTACGTATAGACATGTCTCAAGGATATGGGAGATTGGAGGTAGTGTAGAGCTTGCCATTGTGAAGCCCTTTCTTTCGTTTATTTCTCGGGAGCTTGAATATATATATCAAGAAGATCTGCTACATATACAGTAACCACTGGCTATCATATTTGGATATCCGATACCCAACCCACCCCCTTTTATACTACATCAACACTCATTTCTAGATATCAGAATCCAGAAACCTTTTAGTAAACACGATGTTCGAGGCTCAACCTTCTACTGAGCATACGGGATGATTGATAATCCCATCAAAATGATTTCTCAAATCGAATTGTCTCGCCATCTCGTATTCTCTCCCCCGCATTTTTTCCACGCGAAACACATGGCACGCCCCGAAATGACGTCGAAGAGCATGAGAGACGGGAGCGGGAGCAAATAAGCATTTCCTTGTTCTGAACGGGGTTATTTGAGCTTCCAATCAGATAATAAGGGACGAAAGTGAAAATTGATAGCCCGGGGGAAGTGTTATGGGACCCTTTCCATCTCCGACTGCGTTCATTCTTCGACGCACAGCCTATTGATTGTTGTGTTTAGCAAATGTCTATATTATACCTGTCTCACTGATCTATCTATGCAAGTCATGATATCATTATCCCCTCTATGAAGCCCAAACAATGCCCATAATCCAATACCAACCCGACACAGTACTCCCAAGAAGGAAAAGTCCGAAAGTTTACGTGAACTATTCCTCCAAATCGTCGACCTGCACCTGTCTCTCTGGTGGTAGCAAACGGACTGGTTAGCAAACGTTGGACCACCCGTAGAGGACGTGGGAATAGCCCTGAAAGAGGACTAAAGACATACCCCAGAGTTTATTCGCAGAGCCAACAATAATTTCCGCTTTTCCTAATAGCTTCGCGTTGTACTTCTCTGACCCCCCAGTGTACTTCTGGCCCTGTGCCTTCCGTGGTTGCGCCTAATTCATCAACAAATATTAGCATAAAACGGCACCCGTGCAATAAGGCATACAGGTACCCAAAACTCACCATCATAAGCACCGGAACTAAATCACTGGGATTCGCTTCTGCCAACGCTCTCACACTCTTAAACCCATTCTCCCAAAGAATCCGCGCCGTCCGACTCTTGACATACGCCACCTGCGCCATCTCCAACAGATCTGCCCTCGCCCCAGCTTGGAGTCGATCTCGCATGTGCTCAAATACTGCGGCCAACATTCCCCACCCCATACGCTGGCAAAACTTCACCATACCCGCGGCGAAACCGTGGCATGTCTGTGCCAGGTTCTGCACATTTCCACGCGGAATGTTGTATCGTTGCGCGATCGTGGAGAGGGGCACTTCGTTGCTGACGTCACGGAGTTGGAGGGCTGTGTAGGCTCGCCAGTATATTCGTGCTTGGTTCATTTGCTCTGGTGTTGCTATCTTGAGTGTGCCGCCGCTTTGTGCCCTGTTGAGATTGATTAAGATTAGTCGAGTAATGTCTGTCTGGGTGGAGAAAAGGTATCGTACATTGAGTTCACAAAGCCCGGTTTGACCCCCACGAACTGTAGGGCACGTATTCCACTCTCGTCTAAGCGATCGATCTCATCACGGAAAACAGGCCAATCAATTTCATTTGGTGGACCCATCTGAACTGGAGTAAACATGTAAAACACATGCATCTCACCATCCATGACAAACGCTTGCAAGCCCTTCTTGAGTTCAGCGTAGACGAATAAGCCGTCTTCAGGGGAGAACGAAGACCCGACTATGGCTTGACCCAGTTGGGTCGGTTCATACGACCCATCCATCTTTAGGCTGAGTAGCTCGGCATCCAGAAGTTCCTGTAACGTAGAATCAACCATCTCGGACAGTTCGCCCTTATCTATAGTGCGGTATAGAAGAGTGTGTCTGACGTAGTCGTTCACTGCTTCTCTACCCGAAATCAGGCGGGTAGTTATTGCTTCCAAGAGTGCTCTCTTGACCCCTTTTTTCTCTGGCGCTAGACAGCTTTCTATGGCGGGGATATCTGCCTCAAGGAGTCCAGCTACAGCGTCAAGATCGGCCTTCTGACAGCAGAGATACGTTTCCCCAACCTCATCTTTACCCTTGCGGCCAGCTCTTCCTCTCATCTGACGTCTATTCTGAATCAGCAGACATTTTCCAGGGCGACAAAATAAACTGAAGAAAATATTGTCACTCACAGTAGGGAGGGCCCAACTAGGTCTCGACCCATCCGTGCGCCGCATAGTATTACTCTTCTCGCGGGAAGATTGATACCCGCTGCTAAACTACATGTCGCGACCAAAACTTTCAAAACCCCTTTATCGTACCCATCGGCAATCAGTTCTCGTTCCTCTGTAGTCAACCCAGCGTCTGTGACATGTAAGTACATGTAATAGATTAAATTATTAAAACAAAGGGCTACTCACGATGGAAAGCCACGCCTCTAATAACCGTTTTCTCAAAGATGGGATCAAGACCACATGGAAGACTCTGGAGATGAGCAACTAAATCGGTTCTCTTATCCAGTAAAACAGGATCTAGGGAGTTTGGATCCGGCATCGCTTGACTTATGAGCATCGCATTAGTCTGGCAGCTATGCCGACTGCCGCAAAACACAAGCGCACCATATCCTGAATTTGCGGTCTCCAGAGCCAATGCCACCATCGCGTTCGGCATGTGTTTCTCAAGCTCCTTATGGGATGATTTGTCAATGATACGGTGCGCTTGTTCCATAGTCCCGGAGTCGTTGGCGTTGAGCTGGGTAGCCATCTTGAAGAACTCCTTGGAGCTTGCCGCTGGGAAGATGGAGTTTTCGTAGACCAGGAATTCTTCAATCGGCACTGGTCGATATCGGGAGATGTAGAGGTTTGCGTCTAACCAGCTCGCAAGTAACTCCGTATTCTAAACCTGGCAGCGTGAGCACCTTTACTGGCGTTTAATATTGGGGGTATATTTGGCAAAAAAGGAATGGTAGGGTCCTACCGAGAGGGTCGCACTCATCCCAACGATTTGTAGATGTTGGGGTAGGAGTAATAGCTTCGTAACCATGAGCTCTATGAGATACCCACGGCTTTCATCATCAAGCATATGGAGTTCATCCAAAACGACGACGCCGAGGTCATCAATCGTACATTCCTCAATAGCCGTATTGATCAAAGCGTTGGCCTAGATATAGCAAGTCAGCGCCGTCCGATCTATGGAGTAAAAGATCAGACCTTTTCTATAGTACAAACAGCAATATCCGTATCCGACCACGAAGCTCTGGTCTTGCTCCCACCAAAAAAACCAGTAACACGAATTGACTCGTCAACCCTCTTCTTGCGCTGCGTACTTTCCTGGGTGTTACCAGAAATATCACTATTCCTACAGACACCTTCAACAATCCGTCGGATCCATTTGAGTTTTTCCTGCACTAGGGCAACGTATGGAAGGACCAATATGGCCTTCTGCGACGGGTTCTCGATAACCTTCTTCAGCATCAGAACATCAGCAACGAGGGATTTCCCCCCGCCCGTTGGAGCTGTATAAATAAGATTTTTGTCACCCTGTAAATGGCGGCCGCCGAGTAGACATGATGCCTGCCAGGGGTATATAGAATTCACCCCGAGCGAAGCAAAATTAGCTATCAGCGAACGCGGGAGTCCATATCTATGATGCTGGAGCGAAAGCAGAGGGTTCCTATCCGGGCCTGGAGTTGACGACACTGCTTTTCTTTGGGAGTATTCAGAAAACTCCACCTCCGACGACCCATTCAGAGCCCCTGGTCCAGGCCGGATCTGGCTTGGGGTAAGACGTCTTGTCGGGGTAGATGTGGGAGTGGATTCAAGGTCTGATTTTGAACGGGCCTTTGCCTTTTCGGCAGGATCATTAGACCCATTTCCATTACTGTTGAAATCCGAACGTGATCGTTTGGACCCAGCTAGCGATGTAGTTGTGGTATATGTTTGTTCTCGAGCGATGTCAAGAGACGTGCGGAACCCATGGTTTCTCAGGACATCGGAGCGAGATGGGATCATCACGGAAGGGCCAAGAGAAGAAGCTTTAGAATCAGCCCATACTCTTTGTTTGTTAAAGGGAAGAAGGAAACGGACGACAGAAGACTTTCGAAGGTGGTGATTGTCTTCTGATGCCTTTGTTGTTTTCGGTTGCTATGAAATTCATCTGTATCGGGTTTAGCGCCCGATAGGCAACTCTAGCATGCCTTGAACGCATCAACGACATCAACATCGCAACCATTGTGAAGAATTAGGAGATGAAAGAGATTTATTGAATCAGTCTACTTTGTCGCAATAGGATCATCAACTTGCCAGGCTGATAGACTGCATTGGATTAATAAGTTCGTGAAGTTCTAGTCGTACCAGCGACTACCTAACCATTCCTTTCCCAATTTCCCATACTCCAAGGGGTATATGAAGTCATACGGGTTTGCAGTAAAAAGAGAAGGAGGGCCCTGGGTTTCGTTATCGCCTCCCATCCTGAGTGGAAATACCCGACTGTCCCTTAGCTTCTACCAGAATGAATTCTAGTAGGCGCGAAGCACCGAGGGCGCCTGCCTATTGAGAATTAGGCATCACGGCGGAAGGTCCTCACGTACTATCCGCCATGCCAATAGGGGCATCTAGAGACAACACGCAGAGGAAGCTCCAAGACAGCCTTTCGGGCATCGAATACAATTAAATCCGACATCAACCCCCCTCCTACCCGGCCGACAAAATCATTCTCATCCTGGATAGAGATAAAGCTGTTTTCCTGGGTCATGAGGGATATCTAAGCTCATAGGCTGGGTAGTGAGCTTGCCGTAGAGTGCCACCACGTCTTCGATACTCTGAAAACTCGCTAATTATCAGTTTTGATATAACGTGCAGGAAATCCCCTTGCTTTATTTCGATCCAGAGTCGAGTGTATTCAGTGTTGATTGCAGCGCAGTATTTAAAATCTCTAGGGCCAAAGTCATGGGCATAAGTCTTCGTCGTCACAGACATAGGCGCTGGATGGGCACCCTCGGGTTTTCCGGCGCCTTGGGGACAACGTGTTGGGAATTGAAGTGTCAAAATCGCATGGCCGTCATTACCAGTCCGCAAGATGTGAGGAAGTGACAACGGATAGCTTGCCGGCCGCTGGGGGATAACGCGGCAGCATCATTCGATCCAGACCCAGATTTCGCACCCCCCATCATTCACATTCCTCAGCATCGATCAGATGATTTCCACCTATCCCGGACACCCGACCGGCCCCCTTCAGGCTCGTGGCAGCACGTACACTTCCACGACCACCCACCCATCCACACATCTGGGAGGTATACCCAGTTGCATAACAAATATATAGATCCACCATGATCGATAATACCTTTGTCATGAAGAAAATATGGAGAGAGCATATGCAATGATACATATGCTACATGTTATATCAGGGTTCGGAGAAAGTCAAAAAATAAAGCAAAAAGAACTTTCTCAGCCACAGAACGAAAGAAGATCCACAAAGCGCAATACTCCGAAACCCGACGGGCAAGAATGAATGAGTTCTAGGACCCAACCGATCGTGAGAAGAGATCATACTTTTTCGCTGTCCCGTGGAAAGGTGCAGAGTAAACCCCACATATATGATCATCATACCCGAGAAGCGAAAACATGCTCATTCCATCCATGGTTTCATGGATAGGCGGTTGTTTCGATGTGAAGTGGTGTGAGGCGATGGTGTGAGATATATGCTTGCGCACACAATCTTCAAGCAGCAACGAATATATCAGTTTAATCTAAAAAGATCAACAAGTATGTCGTAGTAGGGCTCTTCCGAATCGACCGAGCTCCAGGGGGGAAGAGGTCACAACCCCAATTCTTATATTATTAATAAAACAAGATCAACCGAAGAAAGTACGAGGCTGTGTCCCTTTTCCGAACCAGCTGACTGGCAATACGATAGACCCCATTCGAACAGGGATTTTAAGGAAACCAGGGCCGGAATCCAGGAAGACGGCGGCGATGGGATGAATAATTGTTGCATTTTTGAATATTGACTGGAGATACCCGGTTTCCCTGCATGCTGCGAAGCAAATTCCCCCGCTGCATGAGGGAAAAAGGGCGAGACGCGCCCAATCGGACAGGTGCTTGGAGAAGAGAGATGGATGTGCCGAGGATGGTGAGAAATGCCTTTGTTCAGGGTCTGAAATCTTGTTGCTATTTGCATCTTCCCCGACCCTCAATTAACTTCACGGGATTCTTTGCGGGGGGTGGGGAGAAGGTCGTTTGCGAGTCTCATGGTATGTTTCAGATATTTCAAACCCCGAGCTTGAGTTGTTTGAATAATATGCTCTATTATTATCGGTTATTGGAAGGGTCTAATTGCACATCAAATGGCCACATCATTTTTATATCTTCGCGGTCCTTCTCACTCTCCATAGCTCCAACAATATCCTCGTAAACATCCTGATGATACTTCTTAACTTCTTCCCAGCGATCTTCGGGGACCCAACCATCCTGCTCAACTCCCAAAGTTTCAACAAGATACTGTCTAAAAGCCAACATCTTATCGTAAAGCTCCAGTTGCTCCTGGTAAAAGCGAAGCTCCTCTGGACTCGGGGTTGGGAGGGGACATTCTCCTTTAAAACCAAGCTCCTGCCAACGGTCTCTCAGCTGCGTAAGCTCATGCATGAGTGGCACGAAGCCGTCCCTCCAAGTGCGATGACAGTATCGAAAGGGTCGAAGAAGGGCTTCATCAACGTCTCTCGTTGCACCCAGCCGCGGCGCTAGAAGCCTTAAACCTACTTCAAAAGCCTGGCTGCAGAGATGAGTGTCGGAGGCCTCTGGTGGTTCTTCCTCCGTAGGAGGGGTCGCAAAATCAGGCCTATCGGCTGCATAATAGAATGCTGGCTCAATGCATGTTGTTTGCCAGTCAATAAACCCTGTCACGGTAGAGGGATCATCTATTGAGACGAAGATGTTTCTCTTGTGGAGGTCTGGGTGGAAAAGAGTGGGAGATGAGTTAGTTTGTATCTGTGGATGCTCTACTAACTTCGGAAACACAGCTTCAGCTAGATTCAAGAGTTCCAGATGCTTATCCACCGGCCCTTGATAAGACGGCCGGGCAGCAGATTGATTTCCTGGAGGCAGTCGCGCAAGGCCAACGTCAATCAAAGCAGAAGCATATGAGGACAGACCCGACCCTTGCAATAGTTAGAGATTATAGCAAACCAAGAAAAGAGTAGATGAATCTTACATGGGCCCCTGTTGGGTCTTTTAAAGGCGTAATACCTTGGTTCCCCGACATTGCAATCCCAGTATGTGCTTCTGCAATGGGCGCCAATGCAATACTTGGGGTCATGTATCTTCTGTTTGGCATCGGCGTCGAGAAATTTTGCATCAGCAAAATAAAGGCTACCGTATGCGGGGAAGTCGAGTTGACATGTCTTGAAAATAGCTTCAGAAACCGATCCAATGCACTTCAGTTTCTGAGAGACAGACATTTTGGGCCACATATGTTGCAGTGAAATACCGCCGGCATGTTCCATGATAATGTACGGCGAACCAATAGAGTTGGTCGGGTCGTCACTCCAGTCCAAAACAGCTGGGATTGGTATATTGGTATGTTCTCGCACTGAAAATATAAGTTAGAGACTCAACCGAACTTCTTGCTTGCATCATATTGCCTTACGGTAAGTGATTGTTGCAACTTCAGAGTTTGTGACATATCTAGCTGGGCCAGCAACCGATGTCGGGAATTTCGCAACCACGCGACTTTCATCATTGGTTGTGATGATGAATGCTCGGCTAAAGCCACCTTCGAGCTTCTGACAGCTTTCAATTGATGTGGCAGAAGGGCAGAGTGAAAGGACTTTCTTATATAGATGATCAACATTGAATCGTATGTACCGCGCCTCTCGTTGCGGTTGGTCAAGGTGCAGCCATCGGCCAGCGGTGTAGTCAAATGGTGCTTTTCCCTCAATGTCAGCAGATGTTGATACTAGTTGAATGGAGGCTTTTGGTGGAACTCACCCTCCATCGATGGATGCACTGACTGGGAGATATATCGCTGTCGTCTACTCGGTGGGAAATTTTTTCCGGGCTCAACAGGTTTTGGCCTGAAAGGGCGATGTAGTAAAGCGCGACATCTTAGAAACATAATGATTATGATCGCAGCATCTCGAAGTGGACGGGATATATACAATAATAGAGCTCCTGAATCTGATCGAAAACATCCATGGATTTGCGGAAATCTTGACACGTGATGCACACTAGGCTGGATTAGAAAAGGAACTATTTATAGAACTCGTCTCGGCCATCAATCAACGACACACAACCAGCAAGCCAATCCCACGACAGTTTTAACCGCTGAAGTATTTCTAGCCTTCATGGCTATGCAGTTCCACCTACAAGTTGTCACATTTCGAAAGGATTCAGGTTTGAGCAGAGCAGGACAAGTGGGCCGTCCGCACTTCTTATTCGAAGACAAGAAAGCCGCAGGCATGAAGTGACAAGAGCAGCATTGCTCGTATCCAATCAAGGCCAGAAAAAACATGCGATCACAAAGGAACCAGTGTGCGAAGACGCGCGCGTAGCATGAGCTCCCAAACCGTTTGTCCCGCACTCTCCTGGAGAGTGTGGGCAGCAACATATAAAGAGGCGAAAGGGGGTCCTGGAAGTGTAGACTTGTTCAACATCCTTTTTTCGTTGCCAGTTCCTCCTCTATAAACTATTGATAAGCAGACCTACTTCTACTCTTCCACGTTGTTAACTCCCTACCTTGCTCGTCACTATGTCAAAAGCCCTTGATGCCGGCATAACTCGGCTCCATGGCATAAAAAACGGAGCTACCAAATTCACCGGGTCCATCACCGAAGGTTCCCGCATCGTCCCATCGAAAACCCAAGATCGCGTTGTCCCTGTCCGAGTAGACGCCGGAAAATACAACCCTTTGACAAAGATGCTTAACGTTGTCTTGCAAGTCAATTCGAAACCACAAAGCCCTGGCCTCGAAAACTGGCTTCGGACACACAGCTCCCACGCAAAGTTGGCAACAGCCCAATTCAACACCGCCGCTGACGATAAAGACGCCGAGTATCGCCGTGTGCTGAATGAGTTGACAGTACAGGGGAAGCAGAACCTTAAAGATGGGAAGAAAGTCGAATAAAGATCTCCGGCTAGGTGGAGACGAGGAGGCAGTCATTGAGGAAATACATGCCCTGTTTATTTGTGTATTAGTTATCTAGTGTAGCCCTGACAAGGGCACTCGAGGAGGAGTATGGAATATTAAGCAATGAGTATAGGCGGCACTTTTCTCCAAAACTTCGAACATTTGTTTCAGCTACCAAGATTGTTTCTTCTTCTACCACTCGTGAGTCTCGAGACTATACCTATTTTGGTAGTACATCAAGATGGTAACGTGTGGTAATACTCGCAGCCCATTAACGAGAGATTTGGTGGATTTGAAGCAAACAGTGCTCTCCTAAGCTTTAGCTATTCTCTTCGTCTTGATTGCATCAAAGAAAGTACTCCGTAATAGGAAGGGTATTGCGGATAGTTTGCGTTGACCAAGTGACCTGGCAAGGAGGATTAAGAACTCCCCTTCTAAACCGATCAATTGGCTGGCCGAGTGAGATATGAATGTATAACGAACAGAAAAGCCTGAGAAGAAAGACTCAGACTACCTGAGTCACATGACCGATCAACTTCAATAGGATTCGTCTATTCAAGTCTATGCCGACGAAGACATTTGAGCAGGACCCCAAACCATTCCTACTCCTGCAAGAATAAGAATAAGAAGAAATAAAATCTCCGAACAAAAAGGAAAAGGAATGTTCACCACATTCGGCTATTTGGTCCGGTGCCCTCAAAACCTGTTGTTGTGAGACCGCCAGTGGACGCCAACAGCAAGATGCTGCATTAGCCGATCCGAAAAAGCGAGCTGCAAGAGACGGCATTTGCCCGCGGTCGGCGGTCGCTTCTACGCGGTGCTGCATTCATGCAGAGTACCGTCGTATCTTTGGGGAGACCCTTGCATCGGGATTGTTTCAGTTTCATCGGTGAATTGCCGCCAAGAAGTCCGAAGCCTTTTCCTCTCCATGTTTCTTGTCCTCGCGTGGGCTTTCCGTCGTCTTGGGGTGCCGGAGCGGGAAAAGATATCCATGTTTCTCAATCCGTCCGAAGGGGAGAGCAGGATCTCGTCCGCGATGAAGAACATCCCAAATCAACAAGTCTCCGAACCACATATGCAGCTTTCAAGCAATGTCCCTGTCTTTCGAGGCATGAACAAGGACATGGGCCAGTCCATGAAACTCCGGTTAATGGTGAGAACAACGTGAGAGATCCAAAGCAGCAATTGTTCAATGTCTGTAGAGAGGAACGAGAGCGGAAACAAAGCACACGACAAACAAGCCTTTTCTGTCCTTCGCAACTCGCCTTGAAAGAGGAACTCAACAAAAAGAAGATTTCCGATGCAGACGCGAAGCGAAAACGAAAGTGGCTCATAACCGTCAGTCATCTCTTATTCAGCGTCAAAGAGCCCTTTTAAAGCACACAAGTGCCTCGTATCTTGACAACGAGGTTGGAGTGAGACGAAAAAGCAGCGTTTCCCATTGTCGATCGGGATGGCTGATATCCGCGCTTCTCCAAAATAGATCCGATCCTGTGATTTTAAAATCCATCAACCAACGGCCCTTGTCGGCCGAAAATACCCCTGTGGGAGCCAATCACGATTTTCCCTTCTTCATTTTAATTGTTTCTCGATGATTCATGAATAAATTATTGTTGTGGTGAGGGTTTCCCTCTTCTGTGAGGGTTATCCGGCCCTGATCCCAGTTATTCCGAAGAGAGAGAACGATTGGTTGAGCGAAGGGAAGACGGAGAAGACCCTTTTCTTTGTGCTTTGCATGCTGTCCCCTGATTGGACTTGGCGATGCCGCTAACAGGCAGAGGCAATCTTTTCGAGACTTGGGTTCGTTCAAGCGTCTCTGGGCATTTCATGGAAGGGAGCTCCTTGAGAATAGGCTGAACCAATAAGCCAGAGGGAGTGACCGAGTCTTGGTGTGGCTTTTTCTTCCTGACTTAAACCAGACGATGACAGACTGACTCGGTGGTTGCGTTTTGATTGATTGGGCGTTCTGATGGTCTTCATGACCCGATATGTGGAGAGTGGAGCAAGGGGGTGGAGAGTCCCTTCTCTTTCTTTTCTTCGATCGTGGTTCCACGTTCCTCTCTGAACGATGTGCGTGTGCGTGTGCGTTGCGTGTGTGCCCGTGTGCACTGTGAGAGCTCTTCTGTTGCCCTTCTGTCTTTCTTCCTTTCTTGTCCTTCGGACTGTTTCAGGTTAAGGAGCATTCTCCCCTCTTTCTTTCCCTCCGTCCCACATCATCACCGGCATCGTCCGCCTGAATGATGACGACGAAGGTTGATGAAGCTTCCCTCGCTGCCATACCTTCTGCAACATGCTTCCACATGGCCCCCTCCCGTTGAAAAAAATCCCGATTCCGAATCCGGATCTGGCCACGATGACCACTTCGTCTTTTTTTCTCGACTGTTCCTTCGCCCCCGGTTTGCATCCCTGCGTGTTTGACAGTACCACCACACCCCTTCTCAAGGCTCTCACTGGAACGAAAAAGCCATCTTGGTGTCTTCTCGAATTAGTCCCGAAGCGGATAGGGCTCGAACTCTGGAGCCACCTTTCTTTTGTGAGATCAGCTCGGGATCCCTCATCGTGACTGGTTGACAACCGAGAGATCACCCTTCTAGAAACACGGCAGATGCACACCATGTTCCTTCCCTTAACCGCATTCCCGAATCCCTTTCCACACCCCCCTTTTTTTTTCTTTCCCCGCTTGTGGCTCATCAGATTCCATCTTTCCACACTAACCCTGTTCGGGATATTCTGGACGGAGAACTTGGGTAGAATCACGCACTTTAAGGCTTACGCTAACGCACCCTCGCACTAAACGTGCAACTAAGATTGACCCTCTCGCCCCCTCCACGCCATCGTGGCTTTTTTTGCCTTGCATATGTTCCTCTCAGGCCCATTCATCGTTCGCCCTCAGACGCTCACCACACATAAACTGGCCACCGAACCGACTTCACTACCCTTTTTGTTCCACCGGAGGGAATCAAGGTCCTTTCGAGTCAATCGAGCCGAACTCCTCGAGTCAAGTCTCACGCTCACGAGTCCCTCGATTTTAACCACACGCGACCTGAAAGGTAAATAATGACTCCAGATTAAAAACAACAGATCAGAGCTTCATGAAACTATTAGCCTGAGGTCTGTCAGCCGCAAATGACCCCTCGAGAGGAGTCTCAAGACCATCTTCCTGCTCAGCATGAAAAGTACCTAATAATTAAAAATAATTAGACTTGTTAGTCAAAGATTCGTGAACGAGGACAGACCCCTACCATCCATTCCTCATTCCTCTCTTTTTTCTTCTCTTCGTCCATCCTTCCACCCTCCCTGTCCGCCTTATGACGAGGACCTGGAGTCAAAGAGTGTCCATTAGATTCGTAACTTCCCTCCTTCACCAGTCGTACATCTTTTTCCGACGAATTGCAACCTGCAGAGAAAGAAAAAGACTTTTGCTGAAGAAGAACATCATCACCATCATATTCCCTCCCTCTGCCCACATTTCTCGATTATCTGGCACCACATAAGAAACGGGAGGTTCTTCCATGAACCCTCGCCCTTCGCACATGGTTGCCTGACCATCTGGAGATTCGAATCGTCAGTCATAAATATATCCGAAAGGAAAAAAGAATAAACGAGTCCACTTTCTCGAAGAGACGGCGAACCGAACCCTGGAGGGAACTAAGTAAAGAACCTAGCCTAGTCCATAAGCCTAAACAGAGACAAGCCAGATCACTCTCTCTCTCGCCCTCGCTATTTTCTCACTCTGGGGAAAAGAGAGGAAAAGGAATTAATTCGAAGAAAAGAAAAGAAGGGCAGAAAACGTGAACTCTGACTTGCTTTGGATCGATCTCACTTTCATCTTCTCTTCCCCTTCTCTTCCCTTCCATCATCCCTCCATCGATTCTCCGTTGTACTCGCTCTCTCCCTCTCCTCTTCGTACACCAACTCGGCTCCCCCAGGGAACACCCCAGAGAGAAAAGAAGAGACGAGATTTCCCCATTCTTTTTTTCCCTTTTGTCTTTTGCCAAAATTTGTCGCTATTTATTATTATTATTCTTCCTTGAACTCTTCTGCCTTTTCCATAATCCCTGACGAATTATTAGCCTGGCCAAAAAAGAAAAAAAGAACGAAAGAACGAAGAAGAGAGAAAGAAAGAGTTGTGTGATTGTTGGCCCTTCCAAACCTTCTTTTCCCCTTCGAAGAACAACATCCCCTTCCTTCTATACACACGCCCTCACGCAATTCCCTTTCGCCTCTTCAAGTCAACTCCATCTTCATACTCCCCACGAAAAAACAACGTATATTCCCTCTCGAAGAACGGGATATTTACGCCATTCGATAGAAGAGAGGGAAAGAGTCTGAAGTTATTAAAAATAACTGCTCAAGGTGGATCAGGAAGAAAGAGAACCACGAAGGCGAAAGAAGTCGAGGAGAGAGAAGATTGGACGAAAACACTCGAACAAAAGCACCTTCCGACGAAGACATTCTCGATCCGACAGCGACGTATAGGTCATTTCCCATCGCATAGGGCGCACCAATTGCCCTTTCGCTCCTTCTTCCGTATTTCCTTCACATCGCCGTCGCGATGCTACTCTGATTCCCCCGCCGCCCTTTTTCGAACGCCACTCGCGCTGCCCTAGTTTTTTAGAAGGCCATATTCTCCTTCGAACCCATTGATCGAGTCCATATTACCCGCCCCCGTTCCTTGACGGACACCCGATGTTGCGCATATCCCCCTCCTTGCGACTTATCTGCGGGCGACGCTGGCGCCGCTAGGCTTCTGATATTGACACGGACAAAACATACACGCCAATTTGTCTCTCGAGTTGAGATTTGGAAGAAAAGTGGGAAAAAGTAGAAAGAGAGAAAAGGAAGCAATTGAGATCGTTGTCTCTTTGCGAGAAGAAATATTCCTTACTGGAGTAAGGAAACTTGTGTGTGTCGGATAAGAAAAAAGTTGAAGAAAGAAGGGAGCGACACCATACATATATGTATAAAGGAGGAATTGGTGCGCTTGCTGTTTATACTAATTTATATACCCCCCGAGACCTGTGATCCGTGATCACAGATTCAAGCTTGTTTATCAGCGGTGCAGTGGGTTCCGCTGTGTATATACGCCGAACGTTATTCCAGACTGTTCACGACGTGAACAGCTGTGAAGGAGAAAAGAGAGGATAGGAGAACAAGGAAACGACATCGCACGGGAGCAAACTTGAAGAGGAGGAAACTGGACTAGCTTTGCTTAGTCGTTGGAGATACAGGTCGACCCAGCATTCAGGAATCTTCCGTGTCGTTCTGTCTCGTCGGTCCTAGGCCCTGTCGCTCAGAGTCTCCTTACTTTTCCACCTACTCTCGGCATCGCATCACCTTCTCACCCATTAGACCCGCCCTCTCTCACCGTCCTCTTCACTCATCATCACCTATCATACCTATCCGGAACAAAATCTCCATCATTTTGACTCCTTGCGCTACCTAACCCCCCTTTGCGGTCCATCTTGACTCCCCTCGACAAGGTGTCAAGGCCAAAATGGATCGCATAACTTCCTCGTGTGCGGTCTATATAGACGACCGCGTCAAGTCGGAACGATGGCTTCGCAGACCTTCGGAAACCGGTTCGGACGCTCCCGAAGATCTGGAGGAGCCGGAGGATTTTAAGGAAAATGCAACGTTATTCCTCAGTGTATTTGGGAAAGGTATGTTTTTGGCTTGTCCAATGTCCGGTGTGTATAATTATGCTAACATTATCCCCAGTCTATCTCTGCAACACAGGAAAGACCTTTGCAAGTAAACTCGCAGAACTAAACGAGGGCGCTGGAAGCGAGTGCGCCCCAATATTCGCTATATTCGACGTTGGTTTCCATGGCGGGTCAAATCGCCGTACCGGAAGCCTGTCTGCAGACACCCAGCTCGAAATGTCACTATTACCGCCAAATATATCACCATACAACCTTACCTTCTCGTCACAATCCGAAGAATCATACGGCTTGCAATTACTGTCTCGTGTTTCTGCCGACCTCCAGGTCCAAGAGGGCCCGAAGCTTATCATCCCAATCGCGATCCTCCGATCCAAGGAGGCAGCAGCTGGTAGTTCACAAGCGCCCGAAATAGAGGAGCAAAGCTCGTCACAGTCTGTGGCCGGTCTTGATTCGCGGTTAATTGCCCGCTGCTTGGATGCTGGAGCGACGGATGTCTTGACTGCGCCGTTGCATAAGTCGAGAGTTGAAGGGCTTGTTGTACATGGATACCGTGTTCATAAGGCTGCGCTGAAAGAGTTATCTGGGTTTCTGGCTAGTCGGAAGCTTCGAAAGCAGTCTTGGGTCGGGGTTCATGATCAACAGCCCTATGCGTATTTGAGGGAAGCAATGTAAGACGAATTCTCATTAGATTGTTTGTCATTTAGAGATGACGGTGCTGACATGACATTCTTAGGGTCTCAAAACTTATGAAAGGAATTTGCAATCCTGAAGAAGTTGTTGAAGATTTTCAGGATCGGTAAGATTATCACCTATCCGGTTATTTACATTACGGCTACTGATGCTATTCGTTTGCAGCGATTTGTATATAATTGACGAACGCAAGCCTCTCATCGAAGCTGAAATCGGCAAATGGGGTTTCTCGGCTCATGACTTTTCGGAAGACGAGCTCGTATACGCTGCATGCAAGATGCTCGATCATGCATTGAACATTCCAGAACTCGACTATTGGCGGTTAACTGCAGGTATGGTTACCCTTTCTCGGCTTCCCGTTTGTCAACCACAGAACTGATTCATATATTCTATGCAGATGAACTCCGTACTTTCCTCCTCGCCAGTCGTGCATCCTACAACTCCTTCGTCCTCTACCACAATTTCCGCCATGCAGTCGACGTATTGCAATCGGTGTTCTACTTTTTACTCCAAATCGGAGCTCTCCCTCCTTATCTCGGTGCACCACTCTCCGTCGCAAGATCACCTATCTCAACCCTCCTGAAACCATTCGACGCCCTAACTCTCCTCATCGCCGCGATCGGTCACGATGTCGGCCATCCTGGTGTGAACAACGTATTCCTCGTCAAACTTAACGCCCCTCTCGCCCAATTATATAACGACAGCTCCGTTCTCGAAGCCTTCCATTGCGCTGCTTTCTCCCAGATCCTCCGACGGCATTGGCCTGCCGCTTTCAAGGATTATAGTCTACGAAAGTTGCTTATCAGTTCGATTCTAGCGACTGATATGGGTGTTCATCAGACCTTTATGCAGCGCTTGGGGAACTTGCAGGAGAAGTATCATGAGAATCATGGGATTGAGGGATGGAAGCAGGCGGATCTTGATACTTATAAAGCTTTGGCTTGTGGGTTGCTGATCAAGTGTGCAGATATCAGCAATGTGGTATGTATTTCGCCGTCGTGCCCAGGGAACAGGAAAGAACTAACTGAATGTGTGTGTAGGCTCGCCCGTGGGAAATCGCCAAGCGATGGACCAACACCCTGCAAGAAGAGTTCGCAAATCAAGGCGAGATGGAGAAAGAAGTCGGGATGGAAACAGCACTTTTCGGTGGTCCACCAGAACTGGGCAACCTCCTCAAACTTGCTACCGGCCAGATCAACTTCATGGCTATATTCGCTTCACCGCTGTTCGACGGTGTTGCCGATTTACTACCTCAGATGTCGTTCGCCGCGACGCAGATCAAGGCCAATAAGTCGGTGTGGCAAGATCTGATCGAATATGAGAAGAGGAAGGAGTCGTTACATTCAGGTAGCTACCGTGAATCAGCCGCCATCTCACCGCGCGCTCGGAGTCCGGCTATCCCTCCCCCTCCTGGCCCTCCCCAGGTTGATGGTGGAAGTGACTGTCCTAGCTTATCCGACTTTCCGTCGCCGAAGGAACCGGCGAGCGCTAGCGCGCCGTCAAATTTAACGTACCAGGCGTCTCAGGACTCGATATCTCGGCCAGGGACTAGTGCAGCATCATCTGTCGACCAGTCACACCAGGAGTCTGAGGAGTCAGACCCCCCCTATCCGCCTACACATGTTGGGGTAGCTGCTCGGAAGTCGTCCAGCGCCATACCGGGTCTCACAGTAATGCCGCCAGCGCAGACTAATCACGGACCAAGTAACTTGTCACATTCTTTCGATTTCGGACTAGATGGGGCCAAGTCGCAAGAGGAGGCCACAACTCAACGTGATTACCTAGATCAGGGTGCACCACAAGTTACGACAAACTCGCATCAAGACTCTCCTATACTAGCGGCAGTTATCTACGCCAGCAACAATCACGAAAATACAGACCCCTCGGTAAATACTCGACGGCGCACGGAGAATGAAGATGTAAGTCCGTATGGTAGCCCGCCTTGCGGCCTGGTACAGAACCCCCCAACATCAAATACCCGTCACTATAGTTCGCACGCTGGATATGGTAACCACAATCATCATTCACACCACATGTCAACAACCACATCCGCGCCATCTACCCTGAACCGTAACAGCCAGGCGAATAGCGGGGCGACGACACAAAGCTCCAACACGGTGATGACGCCAATATCACCGTCGACTCAAGGTACAAGTTTCCTCTCCCCGGACGCCACCGAAGAGAAGGAGTACCCTCGTCGGGGATACGGAGCCCGTGGTAATGGGTACGGGAACGGGAACGGTTACGATTACGATAGTGGAAACGATGACGACTTGGCGTACCACAGCGAAAGTCGACCTACCTCAGCAGGCATTCCTCCAATGGGAGGTAGCATGCCCGCGATTACCAGCAGCCTCGAGCAAAACGGACACTATAGCTACCATCACCATCTGAAACACCAGCATAGCGAGGAAGCGAGCAAGACCCGCCGTTTCACCCGACCACCCACCTCCGTGATGGGAAGTCCAAACGGCAATGGGAACGGGAATGGCCACGGAAACGGCCTCACTAGCAGTCACAGCCACGGATCGAGCATCGTTCGCGTCAGCTCTGGGCATGGAAGTGCGTTCGGGAGTGACATGTCCGGCTCTACGTCGTCAAGAAACGTCCCCAGGCGGCGAAGTCGTCTCCGTCTCGCGTTCTGGAGACGGAATAAACACTCGCATCATGTTGATGACTGGTAGGGAAGGGTGTGATGTTTAACTTCACTCTCCCTCGACGACTCTCCCTTGTTTCTCCTGAGGCATTTTCGAATCGGGCTCTTTTCCGCTGGCTGGCTTGGTGTTTTAGTTACGGTTTTTAACTCATGGGAATGGAGCTTCGGTGTTTTGTTCCCATTTTTATCAAATGACGGCGGCGGCGTTTCCTGCGTACATTGCATAAGTTTTCTTGATCATACTTATCCTCCTCTCCTCTCGCCAGTACGACGCACATCTTTTCCTCTCTCATCTACCTCACCATCCGAAGAAACCGAAAAAACGGCCAAAAAGACGCGATACATGCACGACATATCTATACGAACGAACAAACGAACAAGAACGAACGAACTAGAAGTGAAAGAAAAAAACACACACAAAAATCTCTCGGGTCTGGTCGGGTCGGGTTCGGTTCGGTTCGGGGATTCATCCGGTGTTTTTTTCTCTATGGTCTTTTTCTTTCTTCTACTCTACATTACTACACTTTGTTCATAACTTCCTTTTCTTCTTTACTCTTCAGCTTTTTTCTATGTGTAAACTTCCGATTAGGGGACGGGTATGGATTGGATGCAATGGAATGGAAATGGAATGGATCGGGACTGGTGGAGTGATGTGATTGATATCCTCTTCGCTTTGTCTGTTTTTTTTCCTTTTACTTATAATCACTTCTTTTCTGCAGCTTTTTATCATTGTCCATTCTTCATCCTTTTCTTTTGTATGTGTGTGTCTCATCACGAGAGGGAGGTCTCTCAATGTGATACTTTTTCGGGAAGGCTTTTCTTTTCTTTTCTTACCTTGTTCATTCATAGGCGGTTGGTTGGTGGTGGGCGGTGGTGGGTGGTGGTTGTGAGTCCCTTCGCTTGATTTCTACTTTCTTTCTTTCTTTCTTCTCTGAATACCTTTTTTTCATTTAACTTGTATGTATGGTTAACGGGGCATGAAAGATTCATTTTTTATCACTTTTTCTCTTCTCTTTTCATACCTTTCTATATCCAAGCAAATTCTCTGTTCCTTTTGGGGGGGCTTCCGCTCAGACTCGACTCGCTCACTCGCTTAAGCGTCAGTGGCATATCTATATCTCCTTTGTTCGAACCGTCATCATCTCAAATGCCTTTTTACTTCTTTTGTTGTATTAGGTTCTTTTAGCCATGGGTATAGTGTAGTGGGTGTGATATGATATGATAGTTATTATAGGAACGCAAATATTATCTATTTATCTTCAACTCCCTTCCCTCTCTTGAGGTGCTGTGCTGTCCTTTGTGTGTAGAGGAGTGTAGCGTACGTAGACCTACCTACCACCCCCTGGAGCGTTTGGTTTTTGATATCAGTTGTGTTCTCTGCTCGTGCAGGCCAGTCTTATATTCTTCCAGCGGTGGATAGCGTCTATGTACTTTCCCGGGTGGAGTATAGTCAACTTTACCATTGAAAGTCCAAGTGTGCAAGTAGATAGCGTAGACTGCTAATCCAAGCAGAGATATATATATTTACAACCCTGGTGGTATACCCAAGCACTCGCGCAACAACAAATACCAAGCACAGCATCCCAGAAATATATATAAACTGTATCAACTTCAACCACACTCCTCACCCACACACACCCCCTTCCCCTCCTCCTGCTTCTTCACCACACCCTCCTTTTCCTTCACCACACCCTCCTCCTCCTCCACCCCCCCTTTCTGCTTCTTCAACGCCCTATCAACATGCCCCAAATCCCTCCCGGGATCAATAACATTCCTCACCCTCGCTTTCAACTCTTTCGTCTCTACATCACACACCCGTTAGCCAGCCACCCCGCACCCACACTCCACCCCTCTAACTAAAAATCTGCGGTTCGATGCGATCGATTGATTCTATACGTACCAGGAAACCCGCCATCAACAGTCCTATCCCACAACACCTTCGCCTCCTTAGAATTACCGCCTTCACCTTCCCTCTTATCAATAGACGTAGTAATATCAACCCTAAACACCCCGCCCTCATTCTCCGAGCCAGGGACTAGCGCGACTTCGCCCAGGGACGTGGAGAATGTGGAGAGGAGTTCTTGTGCGAGCTGTACCGCTGTTAATAGTACGTTCGCTTTCCGTTTTGGGGGGGGGGGAAGGGGGAGGGGGGAAGAGAGGGATGGGGAGGGGGGGGGTTGTATGGGTATGGGGATGGACGTACATATGCGGCGCGAAGCATCCATTTACATTTTGTGCAGTATGTTATTGAGATGCGGGGGAAGGAGGGGGAGGGGGAGGAGGATGGGGTGGTGGTGGTTTGTTCGGTCATGATTTTGATATTGTGTTGTTGTTGTTGTTGTAGCTAGGTAGGTAGGTAGGTAGGTGCTTGATGTTTATGTCGATGGAGCTGTGTGTATATGGTGGTGGTGGTGGTGGTGGTGGTGAGGGGATGTTCAAGTTTAATTGACAATAAATAGCAGGAGAGAAAATTGGGTATTATGCGTTGCGGCGGCGGAGGTCGTAACAATGGGAGTTCATTCATTTATTTATTGACGAGTTCACATTTTACACATCTCAATAAGGAGAATAGAAGAGTACTACATATCGTCGTCGCGATCTTATTAGTGCGATATCTACATGTATGTAGGTATATAAAAATAACCATGTGCTCACATATCATGCATCCTAGTGGTGTCCAATAATAGCTACAAACAAAGCCATGCAGGTTCAAGATCACATGTATCGTGAATATCGCCCATTTCCGTAGATATATACATACATACATACCTCTGACGAAGGGATATTCAATACCTAAATAAGGAAGAGGTACGGCATGAAGATCGCCCTATCTACTAAGTCCGCATACTGGCTATAGCTCCCGCTCTCCGCATACCTCGTACCATCGGAGATTAGGGACTAAAGGGGAAAGAGGAGGGAAATAGATAGTGGGCTTGTTGTTGATATAGGGAGTAGCCGATATTTTGGAGTTACCACCGATAGGAGTTGGAAGTTCACACAGGTACTGATCTGACTGACTCGCATGAAACCCTCCACCAGCCCACCACGACCCCGAACGATGATATCTCAATGCGCTTCCAAGAACTGGAGTAAATAAAGAATTTTTTTGCGTTTCGTCCAAAAGAACCTATGTTACAAGAAAAAAGGCTTTCTTCTTCTTCTTCCCAAACGATACACACACACCTTTCACTTCCCTTCACTTCAACTCACACACTTCAAACACACATCATTTTCGTCTTTCAGCAAGACGTAGCAGTGGGTTAGATAGATCTGCACACATAGTAAAATAAAAAGGAGGAACACATAAAAAAAGGAAAGGAAAAGCAGATAGAAAAAGGAAGAATAGAAGATATAAAGAAAAGAAAACAGGAAGAAAACAAGACACAAGAAAAGAAAATAGGAAGAAGGTGGCAAAGACGTGGTGAACAAAAAGAAAAGGAGGTATGACAACGGTTTCCGGGGAGTATAAGTCGAGAGAGATGATGATGATGCCGAGGACTGGTATATTGGAGGAATCGATAGGAAAAAGGTTGGAAAAAGAAAAAGGAATCCTCCGCCCACTGGTGGTATTTGCCGGGGAAGAAGAGATGATTGTTCGACGTTTGGTTCGTTCGATGGGATGGACGGAAGGGTCGCGAGCTTCTTGTTTTTTGTGTGTATTATATTATGCGCATTAACGACCTGGAAAACGAGTATCAAAAATTTCGTCCTTTTATATCAACCGGCGATCGGGAGAAGCCGCTCCTTTTGTCCAATCATCGAAACCACGCCGAGTGGCATTCAATCGTAGCTGAGAGGGATGGTGTGTTGGGGGATCATATTCATTTCAACGAGAGAGAAAGAGAGAGAGGTGGGAGTGGGTATTGTAAGGCGAGGATTTTATCGTTGCTTTTCTTTTCCACGGGAGGTTGGAGGGAGGGAGAGGGAAAGATTCGGTCGCGGAGGGTAACCGTTGCAAGGATGGTCGATCAATTGAAGTGATGGAGGGAGGGTCGTGGAGTGCATCTACATGATGATACAGCAGCCACCGGATTGTTGCGGTGCGTATGGGTCTTCGCGTTTATCGACCTGAGTTCATAAATTCATCAGTACGTGTTGTTTTGCGTCGTCCTACATCTTCGGGGAAACGGAGATGGCATACCTGACCCCAGACTGATGGAACCATAAAATCTCTCGTAGCATTGCAGTAGTTGATGAGTCTGCGATGGGTTAGCGAGCGTCAATTGTAACGATTGACGGAGCGACAGGGACAGCGACTTACGATGATGAAGCCTCGCTGACCTTGACACGGGGACGGTCGAGGTCCTCCTTTAACCGCAGGTTCAACTCGTTGAGACGTCTGAGCTTCAGGTCGGCCATGCTCTGGTTCTTATTCTTCCCCATCCCCCCCGGTCGAATCTCGTAGGCCGGCATTGTGCGTAGTGGTTGAATGGTGGATAGCGAGAGGTAAGGTGGATTGGATTGGGAGTTGTTATGGTTATTTTTCGTTGCGTTCCACACACACGGACAGGCAGACGCGCGCCACCAGGGACAAGTCGCTTGATCTCCTTTTTTTTAATGGTTCGTTAAGGGAGTGGAGATGGAGAGTGGAGGTCGTGTCGGGGAGAGGGAGAGAGGAAGAGGTGAGGAAGAAAGGAAAGAAGAAGAAGAAGAATAAAAAGAGGGAGAAGAGAGAGGAGGAGGGGGAGAGTAGCAATTGTCGGTGGTGAGATTGACGACGATGAGTGAGGATGAAGTTGAAGATGGAGATGGAGAGAGAGAGAGAGGGAGAGGTTGGTTTGGGGAGAGAGAGAGAGAAGGAGAGAGAGAGAGAGTGTGACCAGCGGCTTGGGAAGATTCTTGGTTGGTGGGTGGTTAGTCAGACAGAGGGACAGAGAGAGGAAATGAAGGTGTTTTGGTAAGGTAATTACCAGGTGGGACGAGGTGGTAACAAACTGCAGGTGAAGACACTACAGAAAGTCAAAGTCAAGGCAGAGTTGCAGCAGACGGAAGATGGTAATTACATGTATCCAACGGTCAGGAAGCGAGGTGGGTGGTTGGTCAGCCTCACGAGTGGGTGTTTTCTTCGGTGGGGCCGCGAGCGTTGAGAAAGACCCTGGAAAGACCGAAAAGAGGAGGGATAATCTTAACGGAGGATGCTGATACGCTACGGAAGTTCAATTCCAATACTAGTGGAAAGTGGAAAGAAGGGTAAGAAAGGGTAAGGAAGGGTAAGGGATCTTACGAAACGGAGACGAAGAATGAGATAGACGTAGACGGAGATGATGGAGGAGAGGGGATATCAATAGAGCTGGAATAGGATAGTCAATTCATCACTGTCTATAGAGACCTTTAGAGACTTCAATGGAGTTGAACACTGCACTGAACATTCCCTTCTTCCTTCTTCTTCGTCCATCAGGGGAAACGAGAAACACCTCTTCCGGGTTTAGGGCCCCACACGTGACTGTCGATTGCATATGCCAAGTCCCTCTTCCTCTCTCTTTTTCTCTTTCTCTTTTCCTTCTCTCTCCCCCTTTTGAACACATGAAACGAAAAAAAGGAAAGAAAGAACCACCACTCTGGCCTGGTTTCTGGGGATGCACTCTGCCGGTGCCAGGGATAGCTCTCTCTGCTCTGCTCTGCTTGCTCAATGCTTTGCCAGTGTTTGTGTGTGCTTTCTGAGGGACTTTTCTGAGAGACATTTCCCGTCTTTCTCTTCGCATCTCCCCTCGATGGATCACTGATCTCCTATCCTCAAAACCTTGACTCTGCACCCTCAATCTCGATCATGGATGATGCCAATGGCTTCCCCGACTATATACCCAATCCGGTTAAGATCGTGGCCCCCGAGTCCCGCACCTTCTGCACGTCTCCCTCTAGTTTCCATCCACCAGGTCTCTTGCCGTTACTTTCTTTTTTTCCCCTTCCTTCGTGCGCGTCGGGTTGAGCATCCCGACAAGAAGGTTAAAACGAGATCTTCTCACCCGGGAACCAGTCTCTTCAAGTCGCACATAACAACCAACAGGTGCAAAGAATCTCTCTATCTGAAGCTCTCCTCCCTATCTTCCCTACCCCTCCAGTCAGCTCCCCAATCCACCACTCCTCCTATGTCCTGGGGTTATGGATCCCTGGGGAAAGGAACTGGATCGCCCCCAAAGTGATAAACATCCTATCTAAACTTTCGTGGCTGGCATTACACTTTCAATGGAAAGAGATCCTTTGACGAATAAATTCTTGCTGGGTCACAAGAACGAAACCCGTCCACTTGGCTCCCTCCCGCCCGCCTTACCATCACATCACATCAAACCTTCCTGAAGGCTGACCTTTTACTTACTTTTCTGGGGACCCCATCCTGTGATCCGACCCAATCGTTCACGAACCACACCGTACAAAACATGGACCAGACCCAGAGCCCAGCTACCCGGGAACCCGGCAGGCACCCCAAACCTCAAAGCTCAAACATGACAGACAGCCCATCAGCTCGGGAAGATCAGATCTCTCTCCTTCCCCAAAGCCCAAGCTGACTGACGATAAGTACATATCCCGGGTAGGACAGTGTGACATCTCCTTTATCGTGGGGCGTCTGTGTTATGTTCTCTTCTTTTTATATACCAACCACTGACCACAAAACCTATTACTTACCTCATCGAGTAACGTTGCGGGTGAGATCAGCTTCTTACTTCTAGCATTTACGTTTACATATGTTTACATGCTTCAGCCCTTTGAGCTCTTGGACTTATTTATCTCCGAGATGAGACATTGACATTATTACCCGAGGTATGGGGACTTGGGTTCCGTTTACGCACATACATCTATCTGCAGTCTGCCATCTGGTTGTTTTCGCGCTTGGTGGTACATACCATCATTACTCTTCGCTCGGGTCCGGTCTGGGCTGACATCGTTGCTGTTGTAGATGGGGAGCAGCTTGAGCTGTAGATGTGGCCTCGCACAAGCAGGGATGGTAGCTGATAATCTGGGAAGTCTCTTTGATGCGTGTAGTGAGGTTTGGCTGCTTCTTAGGTGCATACTTGGTCTCAGTTGGATCGACACCTGTGCCTGGGAATATATAGATATCCACTAAGCTCACAACATAGGCCTAGAGGAAGCGTAATCAACCAGAGTAAAGACAAGCCGAAGAGCTGGAAGATGCTTTGGGGAAGACCAGCCGGGAATAGGCTGTCATTGATTGTTCTATTTAGCAAAGTCTGGAAATCCCTAGATATATGAGTACTTAATCGTCGACGGACGAGTAATATCCAGAATATCTCGCCTATCTAAGAGCCAGAGGCGAATGAAAGATATGCGTGGTGTCAGAAGCTGACCTGAGACTTGTATCTGAAGATATATAATAGATAGTCATTAAACCTGTAGCATAGATAGGCCTTGAGGAAAGGTAAGCTCACATAGCAAATAGTAGTTGTGATGGGGGTTCTATATGTTTGGGGAGCTGGCTGGGAGTAGATAGATAGCCCCAAATGCAACTTATGGAGAGTTCAAAGCTTCTTGCTAGATACAGTAAGATCGGAAATCGATAGGAAACTCCCACTATATGAGAATGAGAGAGGCAGGTAGGTAGGCCCATGATATACTGATGTGCTTGAGATGGATTCGTCTGCGTCCGTCATGGGGGTTGGACCCTTAACACTCGATCGGTGAAGCGAATGAAGCCTCAGTAGACAAGCAGCAATAGATAAAGCGCGAAGGAGTGAAGAATAATGAAAAGAAGAAAAGTGAAGACGGACATCACTTCATATAGAAAACTATCCATCGAGCAAAAGTAGCCAAGAGCCTCAAGTCAAGATCACCAGCCAGCAGCATCCTCCTCCTCACAGACCCCTGATAAATCCCACCCTTCTAGAAGAATCATTCCCTTCACACTGGCCACCTTACCTGCACTCCAGGTCCCCGGTTTATGCACGATCGCAAAGGATCCATCCAGTGGGCATCCTCGCCGTGCCCAAAACTCGGTGTGAGTTTCTTCTGATCTGGCACCAACAACGATCGAAAAAGTGCCAAGCCTTCACTCCATAAATATCACGTGATTAGCTAATCGCTTACTCACTTCTGTTTGGTTGCCAGATCTTAGTCAGACTTAGGTTTTTTTCACCCTGTGTTTTCTCTCGCACAACGAAAGCGAGAAAGAAGGAGAAGAAGAATTTCAACGGGAACATCCCTCTCTCTCTCTCGCTCTCTGCTCTCTGACCATCAAAGGAATCGGATATTCCGTCAGGCAGACAAAAAAAGGAGGGCAAGGCCGTCTCGATATCTAGAGAGAGATACTTGTCCGAACGATCGAACGACCTTTTTTTTAATTATTACTTTGACGACACACTATCGACGAGAGAAGTCAAACTTCCGTTTAGCCACGAAAAGCCTGTCCGAGGGCGAGGTTGCCCATCATGCCTCCCCCACCTCATATTAAGCCTGAGAATGTTCTCAAGGTAAATATTGCTCCTCTGCTGAGATGCTGGATCGCATGCTAGCCTTGCTTTGAACCGTTTGAAAACTGACACCTTTGGTTAATGTAGAGGGCCCAAGAACTTATCGCCGTAGGCCAGTCGCCGGCTGCCTTGACGGTTCTCCACGAACATGTCATCTCCAAGCGCTCGCGGAGCAATCCGATCGCGACCTTCGAACCTGTTATGCTCTTGTTTGTTGAACTGAGTGTTGAGTTGAAGAAAGGGAAGTCTGCGAAGGAAGGATTGTACCAGTACAAGAATATCGCGCAGAATACGAATGTTGGGACGATCGAGGTGAGTTTTTGGGGAAAGGAATATATGCTGGAGATGGAGAGGAGAGTGCTGACGGTTTGATAATGCAAAATAGTTGGTCCTTAAACGGTTCATCGAACTCGCGGAACAGAAAGTCACAGAGGCACAGGCCAAGGCTGATGAGATCCAATCATCCCTTGAATCCGCTGCTCCGACCACAAATGTCGAGGATTTGGAAGCTATCGAGACCCCCGAGACCATTCTCCTCGCCACAGTCTCGGGTGAACAATCTCGCGACCGAACCGACCGCGCCATCGTCACCCCTTGGTTGAAGTTCCTCTGGGAGACGTACCGTACCGTTTTGGAGATTCTGAAGAATAATGCCCGTCTTGAGGTTATGTACCAGACCACTGCTCTGCAGGCCTTCCAGTTCTGCTTGAAGTACACCCGCAAGACTGAGTTCCGCAGATTGTGCGAGCTTCTGCGGAACCATGTTCAGAATGCGGCCAAGTACTCCTCGCAGATGCATGCCATCAATCTCAGTGATCCAGATACCCTTCAACGCCATTTGGATACTCGCTTCCAGCAGCTCAACGTTGCCGTTGAACTTGAACTGTGGCAGGAGGCGTTCCGTAGTGTGGAGGATATTCACACTCTTCTTAACTTGAGCAAGCGTCCTGCGAAGAACGTGATGATGGCGAATTACTACGAGAAGCTTACCCGGATCTTCCTTGTTAGCGAGAACTACCTCTTCCACGCTGCGGCGTGGAGCCGCTACTACAACTTGCTCCGTCAATCTGCCAACGCTGTTGCGTCTGGACAGAGTTCGAAGAAGGATAACCCAGCTGTTTCTGAGGCTGATATGACCAAGACCGCTTCCTTCGTTCTCCTCTCTGCCCTCTCGATCCCGGTTATCAGCACCTCCCGATCCCGTGGAGCCTTGATCGATGTGGATGAAGCGAGGAGGAACAAGAACACTCGCCTTACCAACCTTCTCGGGATGCCTCAGCACCCAACTCGCGCTGCGCTGTTCAAGGATGCTCTCAATAAGGGTCTACTGAAGCGCGCACGCCCTGAGATTCGTGAGCTTTACAACATCCTCGAAGTTGACTTCCACCCTCTGTCTATCTGCAAGAAGATCTCTCCTATTCTCACTAAGATTGGAGCCGATTCGGAGATGGAGAAGTATGTTCTGCCATTGCAGCAGGTCATCCTTACCCGTCTGTTCCAGCAGCTTTCGCAGGTTTACGAGTCCGTGGATTTGAAGTTCGTTTATGAGCTTGCCCAATTCCCCGAGCCATTCCAGGTCACCGCATCCATGATCGAGAAGTTTATTATGAACGGTTGCAAGAAGGGTGATTTGGCTATCCGCATCGACCACGTTTCTGGAGTCCTCACCTTTGACTCTGATGTCTTCTCTTCCGCCAAGGCTCTGCACCCTGGAAGCGCTGCTGGATCAGCTGAGAGTGAAGTTGGCTCCGTCCAGCGATTGCAGAACACCCCTGCTGAGATCGCCAGGGCTCAACTCTCCCGCTTGGCCAAGACCCTCCACATCACATGCATGTATGTGGATCCATCGTACAATGAAATGCGCGTGCAAGCCAAGCAGATGGCCTTTTCGCGAGCCAAGGCTGGAGCCGAGAAGGAGCACGAAGAGACTCTCGCTCGCCGTGTTATCATCGAGAAGAAGAAGGAAGCTGCCACCGATGCTCTGCAGAAGAAGCAGCGTGAGGAGGAGACGCAGAAGCGCCTCAGGACACAGAAACTCCAGGAAGCTGAGAAGCAGAGATTGCTTGACGAGCACCGCGAGCGCGAGCAACGACGTATGAAGGATGAGCAGGATCGTATCCGTCAGCAGGAGTTGAAGAAGCAGTTGGAGGAGTTGAAGAGTGGTGTCAAGGGTATTGATGTTAGCGAGATCGATATCGAGGACCTTGATAGCAACCGTCTTCGTGCTATGAAGCTTGCTCAGCTTGAGAAGGAGAAGAACGAGCTCAATGATCGGATCAGGATTACTGCTAAGCGGATCGATCATTTGGAGCGTGCGTACCGTCGCGAGGAAGTCAAGCACCTAGGTGAAGACTACGAGAAGCAGAGGGAGAACGACCTTGCGCTCTACGAGAAGACAAAGGAAGATACGCTTAAAGAAGCGCAACGTAAGCACAAGGAAGACGTCGCTCTCAAGCACCGTCTCAGCCGTCTGGTACCGCAATTCAACGATTTCAAGAAGAATGTTACGGAGAAGAGGCATGAGGAGTTTGAGAAGCGTCGCAAGGCGGCGGAGAGGGAGTTTGAGAATAAGAAGAAGCAGCGTGTTAAGGAGGTGAGGGAGCGTAGGCGTCGTGAGAGAGAGGAACAGGAGGCTGAGGAGCGTCGTCAACGTGAGGAGGAGGAGCGTCTTGCTCGTGAGGAGGAAGAGCGCGCTGCGAGGGAAGAGGAGCAGAGACGTATCCTTGCTGAGAAGAAGGCTGCCAGGGAAGAGGAGAACAGGTATGTTTACAAACACCAACTGTCAACTTTACATCTACTAATACCTTCACCCAGAAAACTCAACGAACAAGCCGCCAAACAAAGACAACGCGAGGAAGAAGCCGCCGCCAAGCTCGCCGCCCGCAAAGCCACCCCCCGCGTCCCCGAATCCCTCTCCCGCCCCGAGCGCTCCGAATCAACCGAACGCACCGCCCCCAAACTCCAACTCGCAGGCCGCACCGGCGGGGGAGGAGGCTGGCGCGAACGTGAAGCCGCAAAGGAAGCCGCCGGAGGCGCCCCCTCTGCTGCTGCACCCTCCCGCTCAGACGACGCCCCTCCTACCCGGAAACCAGGCGGATACGTTCCCCCCGCAAGGCGCGGTGAGGGCTCTGGACGCGACGAGTCCCCTGCCAACGGTGCGGGTGATCGATTCCCTCGCCGCCAGCTCCGTGAACCTGCTACTTCTGATTCTCGCTCGAGGACTCGCACGCCTACTTCGACGGCTACGCCGCCACCAGAGAGGGCGACTGAGGAGTTGAAGAGTACGGGGAATAAGTGGGTTCCTAGGTGGAAGCAGAACCAGTAGATAAGAGTAGGGGTGGCACTTGGTTCTGGCCTGCTCTGCTCTTTTTGATCATCTATAAAAGGGATTCTTATTTCTGTTTCTAAATTGCTAGTTCTTGAGGGTGGTGATGGTATGTTCTGTGCACGCACAACACGCACGCGCGCGTGGGAAAAGGGAAAGGGAGGTCGTTGGTAATTGCATGGGATGCGGGAGATTTCTAAGTTTTTCTTTTCAATTGTTCCTCTCTCTTTCTCTCTCTCTCTCTACTTCCTCTCTCATCATCATTCCATTCATGATCCCTTTTTCAACATCATTTTTATTCCCCGTCCACACACATCCTACCGCCTCCCTCCCATCCCAATTCCCAATTTCTCCCCTTCTTTTTTCTCACCCTTTATCTGTTTAATGTTCCTCTCGTCATTTTCTCATTCATTCTTGTTGCGCGTCTTTTTCATTTTCTCGCTCGCTCTCTCTTCACGTTTTGAGGGGAGGGGAGGGGATGTTTTCAGGGGTAGGTAGCCAATATCAAAAGCTGAAATTAACTTGATAAAACGATCTTTCTTTCCCTGCTTTTTCAAAAGCTTTGGCGTATGTAAATTGATCATCCCTCCTGTATGTATATATTGATGCAAAGTTGGATGAATGAATAACCAGTTTCGTTTGGCAATCCCCATCCACCACGAGGATGCGATGCTGGGGGGTGTAATAGAGATAGATGTTCAGGAATAGGAGCCGGCGAAGAAACCATATAACGGAGTATCTAAGGTAAAAGAATCTATCTATGTACAGAGAGAAAGAGAAAGAAGTATGTATGTAAATGTAAGGTATTCGCTGGCTGGATAGAAGAAAGACAAAGGAGAGAGGTAAATCTGTGGGAAGCGAAGTAAGAAAGGAGATGAAGGGAAAAAAGAGAGAAAGAGAGTAGAGAAATAAGGAAACGTATCGGCACCAGCAACCCCGTCCATCCATCGCAGTCGTCAAAAGAAAAGGCATTCGTTCGTTCTATTTCTTCCCCATCCCATTCCATCCAACCCATACAAGTCTTAAAAAACAAAACAAAAAAGAAGCTTTCACGCCCCAACCATCTCCGCCGCCGCCACATTCCCCCCAAACAACCTCTCCCTCCACTCCCCACAAACCGCCTCAAACCCACTAACCACATCCCCACAAACCCTCCCCGCCTCCCTCTCCCTCAACTTCCTATCCCACCCCCCCTTCTCAATCCACCTCGTCCCCTCATCCCGACTCTCATCCTCGCGTCTCATTTCGGAGACGAGTTCGCGGGAGGACCGCAGCCGTCGGGATGCGGTGGAGGTTAGTTGGCGGGATTCGTGGAGGGTGTCGCTCAGCGAGCGGAGGGTGGTGGTTAGGTCGGAGGTTTGGGAGAGGAGGGTTTGGAGGGAGGTTAGGGGGTTGGAGGTGTGGTGGTGATCTGTTGTTGGCGGGTCGTGTTGTTGTTGGGGGACTGGGAAGGGGAGACTGGGGATTAGGCCTTCGTCTATTAGGGGGATGAGGTCGTCGATTGCGTCGGCGGAGAGGAGGGGGAAGGGGGAGAAGAGGAGGGGGTGGGTTAGGGTTTGAAGGGTGCGGGTTTGGTGGGTTAGATGGGAGGTTAGGGATGTGTAGGCCGTTATGAGTCTAAAAAGGTGTTAGCGAAATGGTGTAATTGGATGTGTAGTTCAATACTTGGTTGTACATACCTTGTTGCCCCGTTCTCTATCCCGCTCTGGCCACCCAGGTCACGGAGACTTTCAATTACCCGGCTCACGACATGATCAGTCGAACTGCCATTCTCCTCGGTCCCTCTCCTCGCCAGACTCTCAATCCACCCCATCCTCGTCTCCAACCCAGGCGATATATCCCCCGGCTCCTCCAAGTCCGAATTATTCCCATAATCCGACCCATCATAATGCGACTCCTGCCGCTTATGCCTCCCCATCTTCATCTTATGCTTCAACGGCGACAGCGTCTGCCGCTCATCTCCATCTCCGGAGCTATAATTCGAAGCCGCAGCCGTCCCACCACCACCACGCGCTGACTCCGCATACACACTCTCCACCTCAGACTGCAGCTCCTGATCCATAGTCTGCCCATTCCCATTCCCATCCTGGTACCCAGAAACATCTTCCTCCTCCCCTTCCTCGTCGTCCCACGCATCCGCAAGTTCGTCCGCTAAACTTCCGAGACCGTTTCCACCCCCGCCTCCTCCTCCACCGTCCATCATGCTCGATGAGAAGTCACCTGACATTCTTGCCCCGGACATGACTTGCGAGTTTCTTTGTCGCGGGGTTAGTGGTGATTGTGGGAAAGAGGATTGTGGTGTCTGTGGGGATTGGACGGGGCTTCGGCCGAAGCCGTTTGTGGTGTATGTACTCGGGGATGCTGAGGAGAGGTCTAGACTTGAAGGGTTTCGTCGACGGTTGGATCGCGACTCTGGAGAGGAAGGCACAGATGGCATGTTTGCGGGAGGGTGGTGGAAGGGTATATATACCCTCGGTATAGAAATCGAGGGGCGTCTTTGGAGGAGTGTATCTTTCGATATTAGGGGGTGTTCGCGCGCTCGATAAGTGGAAGAAGGCGAGTTTATCTTCGCCCGAGGTATGCGGGTATTCCCAACTTGTTCAGTAGCCGTCGAGTATCGTTCTGCGTGTCGTAGTAAATATGGGGATTCTTTGTTTATATGGTCTATCGAGGAACCATGCCGTGTCCAAGTCGTTTACCCAAAGATGCAAGAAAAGAAAATAAAATTAGATCTTCATGCTCATGAAACGGGGCAACAGTCTAGACATGCGCAAAGGTATCCAACAGGAAAAAGGAAATTAAAAAAAGAACAGCGATGACCCTCTAGAATGGTCATTCTCTCTCTCTCTCTGCTTCACTTTCTTTTGCCAACTGTTTTTTGATAACAAACGCTTTCAATCCCGTGACTTGGTGCCAAGACATAAAGAGACGCTAGTACCCACTGGGTTAGTAAGAGAAACCCCATGTCAGGTACACGTGAATGTGTACTTGTCACATGACACACATACTTGTGATCATTTTGTAGATAGAGACAGACAGCTCTTTCTCTCTCAGATGCCCTTTTAAATCAATTCTCTTCAATAGGAATTTAATAAACCCGCATTTGCCTACAGTACCTTATCCCTTTCTGGCGATTTGAAACCCTCCTAGTCCGCCCCCAAAGAGGAACCTACGTAGCTCCGAGCTCCCCTCCTTCTCCCCTCCACTCCCCTCCACCACCAGTTCAAACCGCAATAATGGCGTCCATAAGGCGCATGACGCCCACAGACCTTTTCTCCCTCAACCTAACAAACCTCGACCCTCTCACCGAAAACTACGACCTCCATTTTTACCTCAACTACCTAATGAAATGGCCCTCACTCTTCAACGTCGTCGAGGACCGTAACGGGCAGATAGTCGGATACAGTATGCGCACATGAATACAGGCCAGAAACCAGGAGGACGCCAAATAGCTAACCCACCTCCCCCTAAACTTCTAGTAATGGGAAAACTCGAATCCCAACACCCCTCAATGCGCCACTCAGAACACTACACGCCATGGCACGGCCACATCACCGTCCTCACGGTTGCACCGGCCTATCGCAGACTGGGACACGCACGCCGCCTCACAGAGTCCCTGGAACGTGCGTCCGATAGCAACGATGCGTGGTTCGTGGATTTGTATGTGCGGGCGGGGAATAAGATTGCGGTGGATATGTATAAGGGGATGGGGTGCGTTTATTCCTTTTCCGTGTCTCAACGGGAGATGCTAATATCTGTGTGACTTGGGTGTAGGTATTCGGTCTTCCGGCGAGTGGTCAATTACTATAGCGACGATCCGACGGGTGTTTCGGAGGAAGGGGAGGATGCGTATGATATGCGGAAACCGTGTAGTAGGGATAAGGAGTTGAAGCATGTTAGGGAGAATGGGGAGGATTTCCCGGTTGATCCGGAGGATGTTTATTCGTGACAAGCCTGGGGGTTGTTGTGAGGTTCTTGGGGGAAGTGGTTAATCCCATTTTGGCAAATGCTTCACTGGGCTGGGTTTAAGATGGGGATATGTTTATATGACTCTGTAGGTCAGGTTTGATTTCTCTCTTTTTTCTACGCTAACCCGGGGGTAGAGGATAGATCACGACCTCATACGCGACTGGTAGATGGTACCCGGAGTAAGATTCGCTTTGGGACGGCTTGGGTTCTGGAATAGCTGGTTATGACACCTCATCCGAGCGATGGTACTACCTCGTTGTTGTATGAAGACGAAGACAAAGTAGATTGGTAATGTGACATGACGTAGGATGTGCGAGGAAAGAACATGAAGGACTCAATCAATGGTCATGACACCTAGGGATATAGATGTCCAATCCTATGGGAATAGGGAGAAAGGAGGAAGCCCTCTGACTTCCCCTTCAAACCCGTGCATGGATTAGGAGAGAAAGTCTTCGATGATTCCAAATAAAAACAATTACCATATCGGCTAGCAAAGCAATTCTAGAAGAGAATTTAGGACCCATCCCGCTGGCAAGCAGTTGTTCTGCCCTGCTTATCAACCTCCCGACCCGATGATATTTAAGGAGATATTTGACATCAAAAGAAAGATCTAGAAATATCTCAGCAGCGTGATATCTATATATATGTCAATCGGTTCAGTTGACTAAGCACCACGAGATGCCGAAACGTTAACCCGAAGGGTCCGAGTGGCTGACAAAAATATCCGTTTGGTGGTTGATGGCGTTGAAAAAAAACGTGGTCAGTGAGTGGTTTCGCCGGTAGCGATGATGCAGTCAGAACTATTTTTTCCGTGGTAATGGAACGTGGGCTGCATGGCAAGAGGCAAGAGAGATATCAAACAGTCGTGCTTGCTGACTGACAGACTCCAGTACGTGAAAAAAAGGGTCACTGGATAACTCGGCATCCTCTTCGGGCTAACATGTGCCGTTCACTGCCGAGTTAACCATGTTTTCTACCCACTTTCGATGCCTCCTGAAGGGCGTGGAGGAAGGCGCACGCCATGCTTGTTCCTTTTTCTTTAACGCCGGTTTCATCTTACGGATGTGAGAGAATGGATCTGATAAAAAGAAAGCTTGTCATCAGGTGGGTTCACTGCTGCTGCTGCTGCTAACACTACTGTCTGCCCACTGCCACTGCAACTTACGATGAGATGAGAGTGTGAGACCCCACATAAAGAGAAAAAAAAAATCATCTGGAGCCCCGTTCTTTTCTCGGTTTCGTTTATATAAATATTTTCTGAGACGAAAGAGAAGAAAACATTTCCTTGGCTTTATTCCTTTAAACCTGTTTGATTGAGAAAGACCAGTTTCATTGCTCTTGTTGACGATTGTTGTGGACTTTGAGAAGAGAGCGGTGAACCCGCTACAAAGTGCCAACTGATTCTATAATAAATCGGTGAGGATGGCAAGTGACCCAAACGCCAGCGAGAAGCCTGGCGCCGTGGTAGGGCCACGGGATGGACACGACGACGAGCATGATAGCTCACCTGCAGTATCACTAGAAAGGAAGCCAGTCGATTTTGACGATGGGGAACTGGTCTTTGATCATGGATTCAGGGCTTGGTCTCAGGTCTTTGGTTCATTTTTCTTATTCTTTAACTCATGGTACGATATTCCCATCCCTTAAGTATGATCTATCGACTAACGGAATATTATCAGGGGAGTTATAAACACGTTCGGTGTTTTCCAGACATACTATGAGCGGAACATCTTATCAGATTACTCACCGTCCACCATCGCATGGATTGGATCGTTGCAGGCATGCCTCCTCTTGACGGTGGGCAGCGTCACCGGCCCGCTATTCGATGCGGGCTACTTCCGCCAGCTCCTGATTTTCGGATGGTTCATGCTCCCATTCGGCCTCATGATGACTAGCCTGTCCACCGAGTTCTGGCAGATCATGCTTGCGCACGGTATCTGCGTCGGATTGGGATCGGGGTCCCTTTTCGTCCCATCCGTCGCTATCTTACCCCAGTACTTCAAAAAGCGGAGGGGCCTCGCGAACGGATTAGCCGCCAGCGGGAGCAGTATCGGCGGATTAGTCTACCCCATCATGTTCCACGAGTTAGAACAAAAGATCGGGTTCCCATGGGCTACCCGTGTCCTCGGCTTCGCCACGTTGGGGACACTTACGATATCCCAAGTCCTCATGCGCGCAAGGATATTCCCTGCCGAGAAACGTGCCCTAATCCAATTAAACGCCTTCAAGGAACTGCCCTACATCCTCTTCTGCTTCACCTTATTCATCGCCTTCTGCGGCTTCTACAACCTCCTCTTCTTCATCCAATCCTACGCCATCGACACAGGGATCATGGGCGAGAACCTCGCGTTCTACCTCCTCTCCATGCTCAACGCCGCCTCCACATTCGGCCGTGTCCTCCCGAACTTCGTTGCGGATTACACCGGCCCACTGAACGTATTCATCCCAGCACTTTCGGTGACTGCGCTCCTGGGATACTGCTGGATAGCCATCAACAGTGCAGCCGGTGTTATCGTCCTCTCCATCCTTTACGGATTCTTCTCGGGAGGCTTCGTCTCACTCCCTCCAGTCCTCCTAATGGGTTTAACGTCTGATATGCGCGACTTCGGTACTCGATTGGGCATGTCTTTCGCCATCTGCTCAATAGGTGTACTTATCGGTGCGCCAATCGGAGGAGCTATCATCGGTGCTATGGACGGTAAATATCTAGGTGTTCAGCTATTTACAGGTTCCTGTATCGCGACTGGTGCGAGTACCGCTATATTCCTAAGGTTTTATCGGACTGGGCCCAAACTCTTTGTTAAAGCCTGATCAATCGAAGCCACCATTTCCTATCATTCGAGAATCTTAAGTCGGCGGGAATTAGAACCATTCACCCCTCTGGTTCATCCGTTATCGACCTGCACAAAAGTAAAGGGAGGGAGGGGTATACTTATACATATTCACCCGCACCAGGGTCAACATCCAAAAACGCTCCGGCACTCACATATACAGGGAACAACATCCCTCCCTGAAACCACACCCGCCGGATAGTCTTATCATATGGATATACGCGCATATATAGATAGCGAGCACGCCTATACTTACCTTACCTGTATCTAGACCCTTTCACAGGAGATACTTACGACCCCTCCTATATGAGGGGAAAACTAATACATACGTTAAATAGACATCAAAAGAACAATATAATGACTTTAAATGCCCCATGATGTCTCCTGGCCAAACCTAGTATGCTCTCTTTTTATTGTTTTAGATAAAACTTTCTGAAGACTCTTGAAGACACAACTCTTCCCCCCCTCCACCCCTCCCCCCGTTAAAGATAAAAGCCAACCCATACTCAACTCCAAGCGCTATGCAGAATTTTTTAAAAAGGTGTGTCGCGCATCAAAGGAAAGATTGCAAAAGAAAAGCATGTTAATATAGAGAGTTTAGAGTAGCTCTTCACATGTCCAATCTTCGTACCTGTAGAATCGAAATCAGTCAGTAAGAAGGCGCAAACTGGGTGTATAGTTTCAAAGGGAAGGAAACTCACCATCCATCAGGAAGATAACGCCTAACAATCAACGGAATCTTCTTCTGATTAAGTTCCTTCAACGCGATCTGAAGCGGATCCGTCTCCCCCTCAAGATCAACGAGTACAGGCGCATTCATACTACACAAATAACCAATATCAGCACCTATTTCCCCATCTCCATTCCCAATAGGGGGGGCAACAACAAACCTAATCTGCAAAGCCCTCGTCCCCAACACCCTCGCCCTCTCATACTTGGTCATATAAGGCGTCGTCGACCGATCCTCATTCGCAACCTTCCTCTCCCTAGGCTGATCTAGCGCTTTACTCTTTGACGAAGGCCCGCCGCCTGCATTCGGGTCGCCTGATACAACTACCGTTTCGCCGTTCTCGGTGCGTGTGAATTGTTGCTCGCCGTCGCCGTTGGTGTGGGTGTGGTCGAGGTGCTCGTCTTCGATGTAGGCTTCTGGTTCGTTGTCGAAGTCGTTGTCGGCGGGTTCGTAGTCGAAGCTGGAGGTGGGGAGAGGGGGGGTTAGAGGGGTTCTTGGAGTTGATGGGGGGGGGAAGGGGCGCATTGTTTTGGTGGAAAGGAGGGAGGAGGGGGGGGGTTGTTAGTACTCACCCGACATCATCATTGTCATCTCCGCCGTAGTCAGACATGGTGAATTCCAGGCACGAATATTCCGGACGAAGCTAAACCGTCTAAGCACAAAAGTCTGCAAGTCGACAATGGGTATCTCGCTCCTTGGGCTGTCTCTTCAACGAGCGTTTCTTCCTTTCTTTCTTCTTCTGTTGTCGCTTGAAATTTTTTGCGCGTCAAAAAAATAAACATAGAAAGTTAGTAGACGCCGCTAAGTCGCTTGTGGCGTTAGCGTGCCAAGATATGCCAAGAGTTCTGCCCTAATTATTTTTTTGAGCTTCAAAAAAAAGCTCCACAAGGGGAAATTATTTGTTTGTGGACGAGCGAAGGACGGAATAAATTGAGGGTTAATCCCCAACGGTTGGGCATGGGAATTATCCTGCGTTACTTCTATTCAAGGACAAGGTGATTGTTGAATAATTTTGTGTATGGGTAAAGAGAAACCATGACCGGCAAGCGGAAGTCTACAGCCGAAGCTCAACGGCAAGTGAAGAGGACTCGGAAGACGATACCTGGTATGGGTTTATGCTGTTGAACTCGAGGTTAGGGTTACTGATATTTCAATAGATCCCATTCACGAAGACCCCGACTTCGAGGCCGAATCATTGTCGTCCTACAAACTGAGCGACGATGACGAGGACGAGGACGATGCCCACAAGACACCCATCACTCCATTCTCCCCAGCATCCGCAAAATACCCCTCAGAGCTAAAGACTCACCATTGCCCATTTGACAATTGCTCAAAATCATTTAATCGCCCTGCCCGACTCACGGAACATCTCCGATCACATAATAATGATCGAATATTCAAATGCCTCGCCGAGGGCTGCGATAAGACCTTCCTCCGAGCCTCCCATCTAAGCCACCATACGAAGAGTGCGCATACCGCCATTCGAGACTATACATGCGACCGAGATGGGTGCGGGAAGACATTTGTGACGGGTTCGAGGCTACGGCGGCATTTAGCAGCCCATGAGGGGAGGGATAAATATCGCTGTACGGAATATGCGCCCTGCAACGAGACGTTCCGGAAGCATTCTACGCTTCAGAAACATATCACGATGGTGCATTTGAATAAAAAGCCATTTCCATGCCCGGATACGGATCCAGTTACCGGCCGACCCTGCACCCAGGCTTTCGATACGGCTGGCCACCTACGAGCTCATCAGGGTCGTCTCCACGGCGGCCCTCGCTTCACCTGTACGGAATGCACACAATCCGAGACAAACAACGAAACAAACATCCCCCGAGAACTAGGATTCCCAACCTACGCCCTCCTCCAGCAACACCTCCGCGCCGCCCACCCCCCGTCCTGCCCCCACTGCTCAACAACCTGCTCCTCAACAAAAGAACTCCGCCGCCACCTCGAACTCGCCCACGGCAACGTCAGCCTCGAAGACCGCAAAACCCACCGCTGCGAATACCCCGGCTGCGATCGCAGCTTCACGAAAAAGGGGAACCTTACCGTTCACGTGCGGACCGTGCATGAGGGTGAGAAACGGTTCGTTTGCGGGGAGACGGATCTTTCGACATCGGGGAAGGTGGTGGGTTGGGATGCGGGCGATGGGTGCGGGAAGAAGTATGGGAGTAAACTTGCGTTGGAGGAGCATGTTCGGACTGCGCATCTAGGGTTTAAGAATGCGAAGGCGGAGAGGAGGGAGCAGATGGGTTTGAGTAGGCCGGGGGGGAGGAGGAGGGGTGCGAGACCTGCTGCGGGGGATACCGCTGCGTCGACTCTCACTGCGCTTACGGGAGATGGGTATGTTGAGCCTGCGGGTCGGAATGTGCCGTGTTTCGTGGAGACGTGCGAACAGCTCTTTTCCCGGGATTATGATCTCTGGCTGCATATGAGTGGTGTCCATGGGTTTGAGGAGGATGATATCCAGGCATTCTTCATGTGGAGGACTATGCAGGGGAATCCTGAGAATCATGCTCCTGGGAACGATGAGGTGCCGAGCTATGCTGCTGAGTTCGGCGACGATCAGTTCCGGTATGGTGCGGACGGGGATACGCATATGTGGGATATGTTTCCCGAGCAAGAGCAGGAGCGGCAGCAGCAGGATAAAGCCGTTGGCGACGGAGACGGGGACGGAGATGGAAACGATGCGAGCAAAGCGATGATACCCAATACTAACGGCAGTAATGATGATAATGACCTGTCTCTGATCGATCCTGTTTTGACATATATGATGGAGCAGTAAGCGAAGGAGTTATATAGATCTTTTAGTTTTTTGATTAGTTCTCTCAATCGGATATAATCTTTCTATTCAACTATTTCTTCCTTCAGAACTACTGTTCGTGTCCTCCACCCGTGCTTACGTGCCGACGACAGTGATCGTTGGTAGCGGGGCGGGCATTCCTAGGCTACTAGGGAACCCGGTGCTATCGGAGGAAATATCTAAGGGGTAGATAAATGAACTCGATTCTCCATTCTGTGATAAAACTAATATAAAAAAAGAGAGCCACTGAGCATGGGCAACCTCTCCTATCGAATGCTAGAAATTGCATACTGAAGATAGATAGTAAAAAAAAAAGACAAAGAAGACCGAGAGAAGCAAGGCATTCTACCTCGCACCAAGGTAAGTCTGTCTGTTGGGTAGGAAAAATTGTAGTAGACAGACTACTTTCTCTGAATCATCATCTTCGATGATTCCATTGCAGCTCATTCTCCCCGATCTCAAAACAATGCAAAGCCTGCTAGAAAGAAAAGAGCTCTTTCTAGTTGACTAGAAACTCCACCGTATCCAATCTCCCTTTGTCCCTATCCGGCTGCTCTGTCGAAGTAGAAAAAAGAAAACCATACTTTCCAGTCTCTGCAAACTTGAAAGAAAAAAAGAACCTTTGGAGGAACTCCAAACTCGCAAGCTTGCTTGCTTCAAAGCAAAAAAGAAGTAATATCACCGATCAACCAGTGCAGTACTATTGTGAATATGACCCAGAAAAAGATATTAGAAAAAGACCGCCGCAAATTTTATGTTCACCGTCCGTTGTTCCGTCGCCGGGTAGATGTGAGTGTTCGTAAGGGAAGTGTAGATGCATGTATCCAAGAGTGAATACCGAAAGAGCCCGATTTGCTTCCCGAGAAGTAGAAGTTTGGTCTGTCCACTGAATTAGCAAGAGTAAATAAAGATCTGTAGGAACACGAGGTAGATGAGAGATACATACCCTAACTTGAAAGATGTACTCCTTCAGTGCAAGATCTGCCGCGCAGCTGCCTTGGGATCCGTAGTTTTCCCGTGCCGTCCATCGAGAGGACCACCGTGGGAGGTTAATTGAAACCCGTGGCGAACGGGAGGAGGAACCATGTCATTGAATGTCCTGGGGGTAACGGGGCCCTTTCGAATGCTCGCCATGAGTGACTCTTGAGACCTTGCCACATCTCGGAAGTATGTCGAGTTCGACATATCGGGGTCGTACCCTATCCATGGGTTGCTTCCAGACGGCCGGCCAGAGTCCTCGGGATAGAGAGAGGCTAAAAAGTGCAGATACCAGAATTCGTCATCGGTTAGACTACCCTTTGGCAGGCGCGAGACAAAGATTTTGGCAACATCACAGAAGAGATCCACAGCCGTGCTTCCTCGTGTCCTGGAAAGCCAGACAGCAATGGTAAACATGAGCTCATTGGTGTTTAGCTGTGGTTGATAGGACGAACGTTCCTCAGTTTCCTGAGACATCTCTGGAATCTCCATCTGATTGTCGAGGTCCTTGCCCATTGAGCTCGAAGGGTCCTCGGGAGAGTTCCTGCGCATGGAATCCTCACAATCATCGGTTCTAGCGAGTCTGGCGTTCATCAACTTGAACAAAGCTTCGCCACCAGGGGAGTTTAGTGAAAGGCGATCTATGGTAATTGTTAGTCTCTATTTTAATAAAAAGTTCAGGGGTTCAAAGCAGACTTACCTTTTTCACTCGGGGTCTCAGTCAAGACATCCTCTCTGAACTCGTGAATAATCTTGGATGCTCGTCGTAGAGCCCGCACGGTATCGATGGCATCTTCTCCTTTCCTGGACTTCCACTTGCAATCGATGATAGAGTTCATAGAGATACTGTTACGAAGCGGTCTCACCAACGACCTCAGAGTTTGAAACTCTGAGGCCAGGAGCTCCATCTCGCTCCCCCCATAAACTCCCCCTTTCAGGAATCGAGTCACCTCGTTAAACTCGTCGGGATACCGATCTGCGAGGAACTGCTGCATATCTCCTTGAATAGAAACGATATTCTCAGATGTGTCCAAGAGTAATAGTAGGTAGTGCTGGTAGGTCCCTGGAACAAGATCCTCTTTAAGCTCTTTGATCCATGCGGGGATAGCATTCAACCATGGCTCAAAGTCCATGCTAAGCCCATGTTTAATAAGAGCGTTTCGAATCATCGCGAGGTCGATGCTCTCGCTGACCTCTCCATCTTCTTCGTCAGAGATAGAGTTCTCGAGATTGCTTCTACCCGAGTCTTCCTCGGACGAGGAATACCAGGCGGTATAGAACTCCTCGTCCTCTGTGAACAACGGGAATGCCATTTTGTAGAGAATCGAAGATCGGGAACGACCTTTGATAGATGTAGAGTAAGAAAGAAGTAGAAAGATAGTAAAATTCAAGAAGCCAGCAGTCTTCTCGAGTGATCGGGAAGAGACAAGGGAAAGATATTGACTTGAAAAGTCGTTAAATAGCAATTCGTGAGATAACCAAGAGGGTGTCGAATAAAGTAAGACTTTAGTGACGGGAAGTTGCTCTGATCGATCGACAATAGAGAGTAAAAGATGGCTGAATGACGATGATGAGCTTTCAAGTGATATGTGCCCTTTCCTATCACTTAAATTTCACGTCCAGAAAGGAAGATAAACTTCTAAGCTTGAGTGACTTAGAAATTTAGCCTGAAATGGTCGTTGAAAGATATAGATCGATATGAGGATATCGATTTCCCGACACGCCGAGAAGACACCGTCTTGGAGAAGGGTATTCCTCGTAAATCGTAGACACCAGGAAAGGTTGAAGCTTAGAGAGTCTTCAAAGAAGAATAGATGCTTGAGAAAGCCGAAGTTTTCGATACCTAGATTATAGCTGTCAGTAAACGAGTTAGATAAATCATAAGTGACGCCAGAGATTCTGGGAAGTGAGAAATGATGCTAGAATAGTCAACAATAGAGATCACGAGATCGACTAAATCTCAGATTCCATATCGAGAGTTACGTAAATGCTGATAAATAGAGACTAACTCCAGCGAAATAAGGCATAAAAACGCGCGATAATGGAATAGAACTCGAGCGACATGACGAAGAGAAATTTTTGTGCAAGGGATAGAGTATTTGCATCAGAGAGAATGTTTTCCAAGAAGGCAGCTAAGGCGCCGCGATCAAGAGCGCGTGAAGAGAATTGCGATAAAGTGACGTGAAGTCAAGAACGACCACGATATCAGTAAGAAAGGAGAGATTTCTCGAGTCGCACGTACCTTGTCAAGCAGTTATTTAGTAGGGATCGAGATCGCCGAGAGATTATGATCGCCGAGAAAGATAAGGTTGGTAGTGTGTTGAAGAAAAGATTGTGTTGTGTAGAACGTCGCGCGGCGCGGCGGGGTTTATATACCTTTCTCAGCTTCAGTTATGCGAACGCCATTCACTATATCGAGAGTCCTCGCTTAAGATATCAACTCCGTGACTCACTAGGCGACAAAGAAAACAATGAAATGATAATCGAGAAGTGACGTGATCTCTTCTTATTGTCGAGATGCGAGTGAATGTTTTGCCCTCGAAAGACTCGAACAATGAAGTACAAGTCTTGAAAGAAAGGGGATATCACGTCACTTTATTGAGTATACTGCCACTCAATATCATACATGTCTCCTGGATGAAATACGATTTCTAAAATTTTCTGTTCTAAAGCGAGATAATTAGCTCTCAGATCCGTACAATGATAGATGGATTTTCGGGACCTCACACCGGTACGTACAGACTAGCCCCGATGCTCTATGTGCATGGGAACTATCAGTTAGATCAAGCCTAGAAAGATACTGACAACATCCAAGGCAAGCAGACACAAAGACACAGTGAATATTCATGACTCTTTCCTCAATAAATTCCCCGCTATCTTCTTTGTGCAGTCAAACGAGTCATCCGCAGCTCCTGAAAGTAATTCCTAAGGGGGTATTCTCGAGTTATTCATATTTCTTCGGCTATTCCTAGCCACGACGTCAATCGTTAGCTATCGGAGCGGGTTGCAGTCGGGAGTTTCCTCGAAAGGGTTTCAAGACTCCTGGATTCGAAGGGTTTGCCAGAATGACGGGCACATTCAGTCACCAGGCTGTTATCAGGGGAACAACCTACGACTCAAAGAGAGCAACTAAGGAGACACACAATCCTCTTGTTAGCCTCGTTCGTGATATAATCAGACCCTGAAAGCAGATCAGGAGCTAAACATACCTTTTGACATTTCTATTGTTCGATCCCCTGGTTGACAAGAAGCGGTATGTACCAGTGTCTTGGATAGCAGCTGTGATAGGCTAAGCTCTAGCTAGGCCGCCTGATGCGGCCAGGACAACTCGGCGGAACTTTTGAAAGGATGCCTTTCATTGAAGGCAAGCCATTTCAGCAACCTTTCTTCCACTCGCAGTGAGCCTCAATATCCTCCGTCGTGCTGCCCTCTTATCTTGCAAGGTCAATTGCTTTATCCCTATGGAGAAGAGCAAACTCTTCGGGCACTCGAGTAAACTGCAGCTTTCTGCCGCCCATCAGTTAAACGAGCCAGTCGCGTTTGATGCCGCGATAGCGTTGAGCTTCCGTGGGCTTCAATGGTCCAAAGACGATGAGAGAGGTCCAACGTGGGAAGGAGTGTTCTAAATAGGGTTTAGCGCGGGAGAGATCTGAACCTTGATTTCAAGCAGGTCGAAATAAACTCTGGTGACACGTGCGGCATCTTCTTTGGAAGTCAATTACGACCTCGCTGTTCTTTGACCGATTCAGAAAGAGATTTGACGGGGCCAGAGATTACTATTACGATATCTCACCGATGAGGGTCCAGAAATGGATCACCCTTCCATTTGTTGTTGGGATTAGTCCCAGGAAGATTGTCTCCCTGTGAGAAAGGAACCCTGAAGAATCTTGGAGGAATTGACGAGCCACATCACCGATAATCAAGACCCGATAGACTGGCTGGCCAGCGCACAAGAATGCCAGACCGCTTGAATCGCTGAAGCGATGTGCTGACGAGTTCTCGATACTCTTTCCAACTTCGTTTCTTTTCCCCGTGTTCGCTCTGCTCATCAGAATAAGAATGATGTCAGCAGTCCCTGATAAGGATAAGAATAGCATTCGGGCTACTCGATATAGATTAGCGCCTTACGCCGAGAGGGTCGAAGCGACACAAGAAATATGCATTGTGCATCTCTTCTCTCGGCGTCTCCAAAATTCGATGACAGCTGCAGAGTCTTTTTGTACAGACCGTTGTGGTCGGAATCCTTAAGCAAGGGATGGGTATTATTGACTTTGGGGTGACACATAAAGAGCTCCTTCAAGGATTTATCCATTCGCGGAATATCCTGCCACCGTTGAAGTCCAAAGCTGAAGACGGTCAGATCGCTGCGGCAGGTTGTGGTAAGACAAGCGCATAGGGCCGGCTTACGGATACGATCTTTCGAGATTCAAACAAAAGCTCCCAAATCTTTCTGATTTTCACGCATTGGCCTGTTTGGTGAGATATTGATGAGCGGATTTAGGGTTTAGGGTTCCAAACGACCAACCTTAACACGCGGAAGATTATTCATTGACACAGTTCGGCTCTGTGGGTCATGACCAGGGGAGTTCCCTCCCATCCGTGGTGCCGGTGGCCTGATTTATGCTGGTTATGCTGGGGGTGAATCCATTTTTTTTCTCGCTCTGCTTTCTTGATTTTTTTTCTTTCGCGTTTTTCCCTTCCCCATTCCTTCTCTGTCGATCCTGAATCTTGAAGCCCACCGTGAGGTCATTTGGAGATCGAGGTGCAGGAAATCCGCGACCCAGCTTTCCGCTGTGGCTGTTGAATTGGGGGTTCTGGCGTTCTGGCTCTGGCTCGAAGGTGTTGGGGACGGCCAGGCAGAGCAGAAACGGAATCTGGGCGCCGCTAACCACCGGTCCGCGCATTGTTTCACTTTTCGAGTCAGGCCGCGACGCTCATACGAGAGGTGTGACAGGCCATGCTATGTGGCATGTCTGGTGGCAATGAGGTCGACCTTGACTTTGGACTAATGGATCGTGTCGAGTACCTTTCTCCATGTGTCGTACAAAAAAGGGAACCGTTTTGCCAGTGAGGGACTTGACAACTCAGAAGGTGTTTCTTGGCTTCACTTGCATACTTTTTTTTCGGGCTTTGCGGCCTGTTTGTTAGGGAACCTGTTGCTGCGTGAAAACAAAGTCCTAATATGGTAGTTTTATTGTACAATACGCCGAGAGCAGAGAAAATATATGACTTTTAATCTCAAGGAGCATGGATATCAATGGTGGTCGCGGAAGGGGAAAATACGCTGTCGCATTCTTCCTCAGTGTAAAAGACAACACAGCCACACGCGTCCGAGCGAGAGTCCTTTGGTGTAGCATCTGGAGCATCTTTTTTTGCTCTGATAGCGCTTGGCCCCTTGTCCCTTGTCCGGGCTTTGGAATTAATAGTAACGCTTGGAAGAGCTGATCAATAATGATTAACAGAAAAGATGACGCCAATTCTTAGTTTGATGTGCGGAACCCCAGAGATCATCATTCATCGTCATTCACTGGAACTGAACAGAATCTCATGCTTGAAACTTTCTGAGACACTTTTGGGGACAGTTTTTTCCTCACTTGCCGCTCTCTCTCAGTCACTCACATCAGAGATTTTATCTTGAGGACAGGAAGGGCAAGTCAGACAACCTGTTAACAGCCAGACATTGCCTTAAGGTTACCGTACTTCAGACACTCCAGCCTCCAGAGTCCACATTCCTCACTCCGGCGTCCCGCTATCCGTCTGCCTCCGGCCCATCTTTAACTCACACCCTGTGGCTTGCACATCACACCATGTTGGCTGACAGCAACTAATGATTGTTCTTCTTTGAATACTCGTTTAAGCTACAAGTGCTTATGAACGGAGGTTAGCTCTCTCTTTCTCCGTCCGTTTGGGAAGCCTGGAGTTGTGTGGAAATTCCCTTCACTTCTTCTTTCTCTTATTCACTTTCCATCTCACATCCGGACGCGCCCAAACACACATTCTGTCGTTTCTGGATGCCTTCAAACATTTTAATGCTAACTTGAACAGTTTTAAAGGGTTGAAAAAGAGCAAACAAAAGGATTAGGCGGTCGAAGAGAGATAACTGTCGTTCTTTACAGATCGTGGGGGAATTCCGCGTCGATATCGATCCTGATCACCAGGTCACCACTCACTGTCTTGTGACATTCGTATATACCTCAACACCTTTCTAGTCGAATAGAAGCGAGCAACCGGCATCATGGTTCGGTCTCGTGGTTAGTACTCAGTTCCCCAGATTGTGTTGATGTGGTGTTGTCGCAGATCGCTAACTTTTCCATTCACCTCCCAGTACTTTCGCTTATATCGTCATTTGGCGGACCCTCAAAAAATAATAACAAAGACTCATCAGCCTCGTCGTCGTCGACTCCAGCCGCAAATGGTTCAGCAATGGGTCCAAACCCTTCGTCGTATCCCCAGAACTTCGCTAGCATCCCGCGAGAGTCGCCGCCACCAAGCAAAACAGGGAGGGATCGTTCAAATTCAAGGCCCATGTCGATAATTCAAGGGCACCAGCCGCCGTTGATGGAGGTCGCGCAAGATACTTTGCCAGAGCTGCAGCCTATCTTCAACTTTCTCAATAATCACCAGAATAAGCTCTACCAGGAGGGCTTTTTCTTGAAACTTAATGACTTGGATACTCGTATGTGGACAAACTGGATATTTGATACCTTGTGTGAACATTTCTGACTGTATGATTTTAGAGGGTCGACCATTCGCGGATAGGCAATGGGCAGAGTGCTTTGCGCAGTTGATCGGAACTGTGTTATCGTTATGGGACGCTGCGGCGTTGGATGCTGCAGGCCAGGATGGAGAAGTGGCGCCAACATTCATCAATTTGGCAGACGCTTCAATTCAAATGGTAAGTTATCGTCCATGTGTACCTTGTCGCATGTGCTATTGCTCACCATGTTCATTTGTCGTTTTCTAGATCGAAACACTCCCAACACGAAATGAAGGGATGCAGCCGTTACAAAATGTGCTCAGCATCTCAACTGCGGCGAAGAACCGGTACCTCTTGCATTTCAACTCCTTACACTCGCTAACCCAGTGGACCGCGGGTATCCGATTAGCCATGTTTGAGCATGCGTCGTTACAAGAATCCTACACCGGATCGCTTATTGCTGGAAAGGGGAAGTCTCTAAATAGCATCCGGGCAATCATGGAAAGGTCTAGATTCAAGCAAGAGGATTGGGCAAGAGTCAGATTCGGTGCAGGAACTCCATGGAGAAGGTGCTGGTGTGTCATCACACCACCAGACGAGAAGGAATACCAAAAGGCACAAAAGGCGATGAAGAAGAAATCTGCCTACGGTCGGGCTGCGCCAGTCATCAAGGGAGATATCAAATTCTACGAGTCCAAGAAGATCAATAAGAAGACACAGCCAATCGCCACCATCACGGATGCATATTCCGCCTATGCAATCTATCCCCAGTCGAAGCCACTGATCGAGATGTCGACTCTTGTGAAGGTGGAAGGGCAAATTACGACCCATGCGCCAAACAAATCTACCGTGGAAGGATTTGTTTTCGTTATGCCAGAGGTGCATCCTGCAGTGTCTGGTTTCGAGATTATGCTCAGATGGCTGTTCCCCGTTTTCGATACCTTCAACCTCTATGGTCGCCCTACTCGACTTGTTGCTGACACAGTGAGCACACGCAGCTTGATGTTCGCACTACCGAGCGGGAAAAAATACGGTTACTTGGAAACCCTGGATGTTGCGAACCTTGTACACACCGAGGGAAGTTCGAGCTGGAGCGAAAAAGAATGGCGAAAGCGATTAAAGGATCTAACCTCCCAGCGTATGCTGGCCGCGCCAAGCGGGCCCGGCAGTAACGGCGAGAGTAAGAATTATCAGAGATCCAGTCTTCCGGCCCGCAATGGAGGGGCTAGGTACAGCGGCGCAATGGCCAAAGGGCCTGTGAACCCCGAGTATAACCGTTCCAGTGACGCTGTGTACTCTCTTGGCCAAAATTCCCGCCCTGGAACCGAAAGTGGAATGGCCCCTGGCCAAGGTTACCATGGCCGGTCTAACTCCGAAATGAGCGAATTTGCGTATCGAAACCAGATGGGAGGATCATACACACCGTCTAGGTTATCGGTTCAGGCCGAGACCGACGCGGACAGTGGCCCTCAACCTCCAGCTCACGGTCCTCCGCAATATGATGGCTCACGGCCCGGAACTAGCGGGACAACTGACCGCAGCAGCTCTGGAAGCGACTACAGATACCCGTCGAAAGGCATTGAAGCCCAAGATATTGGACAGGGGTACCCATCCCACATGCCACCGGATCCGGTTGCTATGCCTCCCGCTTTCGCGCATAGCCCGGGCGAGGTTCCTCGTACCCTACCGAACCAGAGCCCTGATCTCAGACGGGAGAAGAGTCGGATGTCTCAGGCTACGCTATCTCAGCTTGTGGATGCCGGGAAGATGGGAGGAGGAGGAGGAGTCGCCGCTGCTGGAGCTGCTGCGGCGTGGAATGGGAAAAGGGGGTCGGGTGACCAGGGTCAGCGAGTGGTAATTGATGATAATACAAGTGCGAACAGAGCCACTGCTGACAGGAAAGATGTATATGAAGGAATAAACCCCGGAGCTCCACCGACACCCCAGGCATATGCCCCTCCAACCCCAACCCATGAATTTATCCCGACCCCTGAATCCCCTCCCGCACCTACACACCATCCCGAGACTCTCCCTCCCCTTACCACTAATATGAACAGGATGTCCATCTCCCGAAAACCACTCCCGGCCCAACAGCCTCAACAACGCCAGCAGCAGCAGCAGCCATACGAAAATGATATATTTACCCCTGCGACCGAATCTAGTCTTGGTAGCCTCCGTCACAATATCGATCAGGACGCCCTTGACCGAATCGTTGCCCGCAGACCTTCCTTCTCAACTGAAAAGGACGTTCGCCAAGATGAAGAAAGTGTCTATGACAATGACTCTGTGGCATCCCCAGATTACGCGAGTTCTACCGATACCAAACCATCTGTGAATGAGGCGCCGAGACCTAGAAGCGGTGTTATGAGAACTGTTGGCGCCCCTGCTGAAGATGATGAAGTTGTTATAGGAGATGTCCGATATTCGCGTGGAAAGCCAGCTCGCACTGAAGACCCTGACCTTCCCCTTGTTGACTTTGGACCAACGCAAGCTTATATGCCAACGACCCGACGCCCGAGTACTTCGGATACTCTCACTAAATTTGGGCACGCGAAGAAGCCTTCTGATGCCACCATTGGAGGGAACGATAGGAGATACTCCAGCGGTCGACAGAAGAGTCCGGGTCCAGCACTTGATGGTCGGAGACAGTCAAGATCCCCTCGTGGAGACGATCGCCGTAGAAGCGTTATTTGGCAACCTGGTATGGCAACTGGTCGAGCTAGCCCTGGGCCTCGTATCACACCGGAGCAGTTTGTCCAACGACGAGTGGCGGCAAATACGGTCACAACCCCCCATTATGCGCACAACAGGACTAACACGAGTACCACACCACCGATGCGCCCTGCATCTGGCGATTGGACTGCCCACGCACGCCAACAAACACCAAGAGATCTCCCAGCCCGTCCCCATTCGCGTGGCTCGACTATGATGCTTAACCAGAACGACTTCTCAAGCCACCTCTCCGCACGAGAGCAGGAGCACGTCGCCCGCGTTACGGGGTCGTCATTTTTCAATCTCGGGCATAATAACAACAACGTTAGCAACAACAAAATCCAGCCACCGCCGATGAACTCGGGACTTGTTGGCACAATTGATGCCCGTGAGCGAGAGAAGAATGAGGCCAAGCAAGGTGTTAGCGGACAAATGGTCCAACATGCCATCGCCCAACGTCAACAACAGGCTCAGATACAACAGCAGCAGCAAATGGCTCAATCATACGCTCCGTCGACCTATGGGCAGCAGATCTACAGCCCAGGCAGCGTTGCAGGGTGGAATCCACAACAACAATATCAACAACAGCCGCCGCAGCAGCAACAATACTCGAACGGGCCCAACCGATTCTACCAAAACGGTGGCTCGCAATACCAACAAATGCAGCCGCAGCCAATGTCACCGCCACCGGGCTATGCTGAGAGTCATTATTACCCACAATCACAGGCTCAACATCAACAACAGCGCCCGCAGTCTACTTATTCGTACTTTGGTTCAGGGGGGTATCAACAATCACGCCCTTAAATGGGAAACCGGGAGTATAAAGGGAAACACGCATCGATGAAAAAGGGGGGTTGGAAGGGAAGGAAAGGAGTTGATTCGGAGTCGGAGTCGGAAACACCAATTGGGGTAAACTACAAAAAAAACAATAGCATTGCACGGTGTCGGATGGATGAAGGGATGGGAAACACACTCTATCATGGTCTACATTTCTTTTATTTTTGTCTCCTTTCATTGTTGGATTAATCTACTATCTGTCCCTATCTCGGATTTGCTCACATCTCGGAGTTTCTCTGTCTTTTTCTTTCTTTCTGCTATCTCGCACAGCCCTCAACCTCGCACGGATTTCCTCTCTTTATTATCATTGTCCAGTCTCCTATCTATCCCTATCGGGTCTTTCTCTCTCATTTTTGTCTTGGTTTTTTCTTTTCGGATTTCCGGTTTTCGGGTTCTTTAGACTCAGGACTACCACACATACATACACAGTACCCACCACCACCATCGAGTTTCCTTTTTTTTTTTCTCTTTTGTATATAGACCGATCGATCATCATTCCGGATTTAGCCCGTTGGAGTTGCGTTTCGTTTTTTAAATCTTGTTTTTTGCGGGAAAGTTTGTTCAAGAGAAGAGTACCCCTTACTGCTTGCGCTTGTGCTTATGCCTGTGCTTGAGGCTGGTATATAGAATAGATTCAAGTTTATTCCAAGATACGTTGTGCCTGTCCAGTTGATGTTCAGTTCCTTCCAGGGGGGTCAGCTCAACCACTTGGAGTAGGGATTTGGATTGAGGGGAGATAGGAGTCGGCAAAATAAAGGGGCATAGATGCTAGCCAAAGAGTTATCGTGAAGCCGGACCGCTGAGCCAAAAAGGCAGATCTACCTTCTGGGCCTCAGGGCTTAGAAGGAGATATAGGCGAAGGCGATTGTGGCTCAAGAGCTATCTTGGTAGTGTTAAGATGGCTATCGGGGGGACAAGAAAACTGGGATCCTCATGTGAGTTAGGGCTGGGAGTTGGGAGCTAATAATGGTCGATGCTTCTCTGGGGTGCGACGGGGAGAATAACCTCACGGCAGCGAGGCTGATTGTTTCATTATCCTTTCAAGCTTTAATAAGAAAAGCAAAATAAATAAAGATAAATACGAATATTTCTGATAATGTAGAACATGCTGGTATCATCACGAGTAGAAAAGGAGCGTTGGCTCGAACAAAGGAGGAAGACAACTCGACGTACTCGACGTACTCGACGAGCATGGATGGATTAATGTATGGCCGAACAGCAGCTTTGCTCTCACAATCGGCGCTGGTGAGTGGCTCAAGTACCTGGTCGGCGAGTGAGGGGCGTGACTCAATGATCTTTTGCCTTGCTGTGCCTCGCGAGGCTACTGTTGATCAGGCATCACTCAGTCCACGGGTATGGGCAAGTTCACGCCCGACACCTTCATCCGAACCTTGCGCTGCGGTTCCCTCTTTCAGCACGTCGAATACACTTAGTTCTGAACCGCCCTCATTGCGAACCAGTCTATTACTCTCTATGGCGACGGCGGCTGTACAGAGGGTTCTCATACCGGATCCGAGCCACCATCATGTATCGTACTTCGCCATGGCAGCGCAGGGATTTTCTCAAGACTTACAAGGCCAAATTAGCGGGATGGAAGGAGGACGTCGCCTGCCAGTGTCAAAGTGAACCGCCTCGATGTACTTGCAAGAATTATTTCATGCGAATGGACAAAATTGTGGAATGGATGGAACAACGGCAGGATGGGGAAGATGTCACCAACTTGGATGGATTGCTTCGCGAGTTGAAGGACAAGATAAAGAGTCTCAATACCTATGACCCCTTCAGTTCCTCGGACCACCTTCTTAAAGGCGACAACCGCTGTGTAACGGTCTTTGCCATATTGCTCGAGCTAGGTCATGGCGAACTGATATACACCTTCAAGTTTATGAATGTGATCGATAAGCTTCTAGAACTCGCTCCCAATAGCAACCTTACAGAGCTACGGCGTGACCTGATACAACGCAACATACCGAATGCCTCGAAGATTATTGATGAATTTCAGGACGCAAAATGGGCCTACTATTCTCCCTCACTGAAGCTATCTATGGAGCGAAATATCGACTCGAAATCCGTGCTACCGTTTTGTAGGCGCGAGAGGGTGAACGGGAAAGGAGGAACTGCGTCGGTGTTCGAAGTCCGGGTGAAGGAAGAGTTTATCTCAGACCCAGGTCTAGCAAAGGCCTTGAGCAAATCCCGCTGTATTGACCCGGTGTTTGGACAGGTTGTCTCCACCTTTTGAACTACATAGAAGCCTCACATGCTAACAGACTGCGTGATTAACAGTGTTACCAGATGGCTGTCAAATCCTTCACAAAGGATACGAGGGACATATATGAATGGGAGCGAAGGGCGTTCGCCGGACTACAAAATGATGAGAATGTTCACATAGTCCGTTGCCTTGGATACTTCCGCCACAGTGACTGTTCTGGCGCGGTCACGTACAATTTGCTCCTTGAGTTTGGGCAGATGGATCTCGACGAATTTTGGGCCGACATTACAAACATACCCCCCGCGCGCACAGACGAAATAATATATTTCTGGCAGTCCCTGTTCAACGTCGCAAAAGCCATAAAGAATGTGCACGAGGTGAGCAAGAAAGGAGGGGTTGTCGATGGGTAGGTCAAAGTTCCTATTAGCGTTTAATAGACGTTAACGTATCTTAGATGGCACGCCGACGTGAAACCCGATAATATTTTGCGGGTTCATGGCAAATGGAAACTGGCAGACTTCGGGTTTGCAAAATTCGTTGAGCGGGCAGAAGGGAATAAAGAGGACCCCGAGCAATATATTGAGGGTGGTACACAGGCTTATGGTATGAATGCAATACTATTCAATCCGTTAGAATGTCATGCTGACATAGTGTATAGGGGCTCCCGAAGTTGCTCGGATTAGAACTGATGGGACACGGACTCCTGTTCAACAGACAATTGACACTTGGTCGCTTGGGTGCGTTTTCTCGGTCGCGGCAACTTGGGTTGTCCTTGGCTTTGAGGGGGTTGAACAATTTGAAATGTTAAGGAAAAATGCATCCCGCAGCAGGAACCTTGCGTCCGACCATAAAATCACGGATAGCTTCCACGACGGGTCTGTCGTCCTCCCACAGATTTCGGATTGGCATCGTTACTTGAAGAATCACTTGCGAGCTTCTGATACTTTGACGAAATGGGTTCTCGACTTTATTGAGGCGAAGATGTTACTAAACGACCCCGCCAAGCGGCTCAAGTCTGGTGAGTTATGCGATGAACTGGACGAACTTATCGGCTCAGCCAAGGATCGCAACGAGCGGTTTCTAAGGGACGGCGTCCTGAAGCGAACCGCTGATAGTGTGAAAAATGCCCTCCTGGGTATGGAGAAGATCAATTCGGCACCCAGTTCGAGGGTAGCCCAGGATCAAAGCCGACCTGACCCTCATACATCGAAAAGCGTCAAAAAGTCAGCCAGAAGTAGTGTCCAGAGTAATGGAGCGCCAAGCGGAGAGAAACTATTTTTAGAGGAAAAGCGGAACAACGATGCACTTGCTATTAATACTGGGGACGCTGAATCTCCCGGAGTTCATAGCGGAGATCTTACAGAGAGTCCGATGAGTGTGGTTTCAGATGCCGCCGACCGAAACAGCTATCGGGGACCGGAACCGCAATCGAGACGACTGCTTGAATCGCAAATCACCCAGAGAACAGCACCAGGGCCAAATCTAGATGATCAATCTTACACTGCACAGTGTACTGGCGCAGTAACAACTCCCCATCAGGCTACGACTGACACAACTGACAAGCCTGCCTCGAGATCTTCGAGAATCTCGACTCCTATTGCCCCTGGCAAGGATCCAGAACGCGTCTTTGAGCTTCCATGGGATGTGTGCAAGGTTCGCGAAAAACTCGAAGCCGGGGTGCCCCGGGGGTTGGTGAATGGAGTGGTGTTTAAGGCGAAGGAACATATTAAAGGGCCAAGGAAAGATAGTTTCCTGGAAGACTTCATTACCAACCGTGACTTGGTTTTTGTAATAGACAACGCAACCACTATGCGGAAATATTGGCCTATGGTGGTATTCACTGCGGAAACATTAGCGATGAAAGTCGCTGGGCTTGACGATGATGGTTATGATTTGAGATTCACTATGACCCCAAAATACAACAAGGACGGACGGAAGGGAGCGAACGGTCTCGACAGTCTCAAGAAACAACTCAGAAAAGCGGATCCCAAAAACGACATGCCTACCGATATGAGCAAGAACCTTGTTGATCTATTCAACGAATACAGAAGACGCAAGAGCGCTACTCTTATTGTACTGACTGATGGAGCTTGGCAAGGAACAAAGCGCTATGGCGATGTTAGGGAAAAAATCGTTGGAGAGGCGCTCAGGCAAGCAGGGCGCGGCCTTGAGAGACATCTGACAATCCAGTTTGTCAGTTTTGGGCTTAGGTATAAGAAAGAATTGGATGCACTGGATGACATTGGAGATGATAAAATACCGTTAGTAGCTCATCATCTTTCCGAATACCCACCTTCATTACTAACTCTTCTCCAGTGACATAGTGGACCATACATCTTGGATGTCGAAAGTAGACAAAATGATCGTGGGTAGTATCAATCCGAACTTTGATGAAAGGAAAGACGAAAACGAGCCGAATAGCCCTCTTATACAACTCGAAGGCTCCGATTCGTCGCTTGATCTGGAAAATGTCTGTGGGTTGTTCGAACGGTACAACAACTATTCATATAAATCATCTTCGCGAGGACATCGCCGAGTTAACGGTTCCATCACTTCAACAAATGCATCAACAACTACCGCGACGACGAGGGGGGAGCGACGGTCACAACGAACATCGATACTATCTCAGCGAGAGAATCCATAATATTTCCGTCATGTATGGATTTGTCTCCAAGGCAAGAAGAATACCTCAATATTAGGCTCTTGCTTGACATTCAGCTCACCGACTTACGGATTGTATGTACTGAGTACACTGTCCAGCCTCTGCGATGCCAACTTCTCAATTCTCAAAGTCGGTTGACTGTCTCGATAGATCAGAACTCGGCGAAGACTCCTGTGCTCTATCTATTGCCTACTCATTTCCAACCTCCGGACATCTTGACCCAACCCCTGCGTGATTACCGGTCAGCAAACCGAGATGCAAGTATGCGCTTTAACATACTTTGATCCAAGGCTAGCGCGGTAGATCCGTCAGCCATAGAGGAGAGCACCATCCCAACGCATGTCAAAGACAACATACCTCCATGCACCAGTAGTTAGAGCTGCTTAACATCTTCGGATCCTTCTTACTCGCCAGAGTGGTAGGACCCAACGGGCATACGACCGGTTACAGGACACATCGGCAACAGGCAGTCTGAACCTCATCGCACTTCCATTCGGCTCTCACCCACTGTCTATTACTCCGTCGTGATCGGCTGGCAATTAAACACTATGCAGGAGTCCTTAATTATAAGCTGCCAGTAGCTATAAATAGCCGGGGTTCCGCCCTGGACGACGAAACCCTCAAGGCGCTGTGCGCTTTGGCTATCTCGATTCCACACAGTTCACCACCATCGAAAGAGCGCCTTAGTTTCGGATACGTTTCAAGGAGAAAGATTGCTACGCCAAATTATAGCGGCCATGTTGCGAGAACATATATTCACCAAATTCACAAAATAACACACTTCGGATCATCTCAACACAAGGTAACTGGCACGGAATGTGTGTTCATGAACTGCTTTTGAGAGCATTGTTGTATTTGACTGGCCAATAAACTTGCCCTGTGACCTATGTTCTTTTGAAAAGTATCGTAAATTAATGTTTAATTTTTAACTACCTCCTAGTTAGCACATAACTTTTATATATAATCAAACTTTACACTCTGGGTCTGAGAAATCAGAATATCTGTACCGAGTTCTCTGTATCGTCAACCTTTAGAATATCTCATTATTACTGTCGGATTTCGCCCTCCCAACCTCATCATTCCGGCGTGATAGAGCGATTGCGGGTACTATTCCGGCGAAGACTGTCTCTGCGAACCTGCAGCTCACTCCTGTCGGCCTTTTTTTGGGATCCATCAGTCAGTTATATATTTACTGACGTGCAATCAACTAGAAGAAACTTGCCTGTGTCAAATGCTCAGGCACTTCAAACTGCCAGCTGTCGCCAACCTGATACACTATCATTAGCTAGCGCCCGACCACGCATTCAAGTTAGCTCAACTTACTCGTGCCTCGTTGAAATGAGCCCACCGCGGCCACTTCGCCAGGAGGTACTCTCTTATATGCTCCCAGGCGAAATCGTCGTAAGCCGGAAACCTTTCTTGTACGGCCGCTGCGGTTGGTGATGTGTTAACCGCGAGGTTGGTCCTCCGCCTTCTGCTACTTTGTTCCACCAAGGTTGACCCCGTCAAGGTCCTTCGCCATTCCAGCTTCGAATTGGGGTCATCCATGCCACTCCCCAGCCTTGTAGGTTGTGTACCGCGATTTTAGAGGCACGGTCACCTGTTGTCGCAGAATAGGGGGCCTCATCCGTTGCGAGGCTACTGGGGGAGACTGGAATATATATTCCTTTATTTCTATACTCATCTTACCTTTTTACATGCCTGCGGGAAAAGATGGAAACCCCGGACAAAGATCATGAACAACATACATCTACATGTACATATGTCGCCAGCCCACTCCGTTATTCCCTAGACGAAGCTGCATAATCAGATTGGGAAGCATTTCTGCGAGGCTGCCCAAGCTATGAGAAGGGTTGGTATCCGATCGTTGGGGGTTGGATGGCCATTTAACTGGGGTCTGCTCCCCTTGGGCAACAGCCTCTGGCAAACATGCCACCTTTTTATCCGTCGGGCGCAGAGAAGGGCATTTTAGCGTAAAAAATATCACTTGGGGAGTGTTAAGGCGTAGCCTTGTCTCCCCACACTACAACCGCGAGCGCAGCGCTCATTGCAAGGATAATATGCAATGAGTTCCGGTTACACAACTAAGGATGGGTACCAACGACAAGTTACGCTTCGGTCCGACAACGGAAGGTTGATTTTGGCGATCCGTGCGTTTCAAATGCGTAAATCTGAAAAGAAAAAATGTGAGCGAGTGATCCATAATAATGTTCAGCCACAAGCCTCCTCTCCTTTTCAGCAGAACACTGCCTTCCACTTGATTGGCCTAACCACGCCCGATTGAGGACCAGCTGTTACAGAGCAAGCATGATTCCGTGCTGCGTAGAGAAGCAAGACTGGTTCATAACTTGAGACGCGGCATAGCCAGACTCCGCCAGTACTGAATCTTCCGCTATTCTATCTGAAAGAGTGTTCTGCAATCTATGGAGGACAGAAAACACTGTTGATCAACTGCACGCAAGGCTACGGTTGTCTGTGTGGCCGAGTAGAATGCCTTATCGCCTAACTTTAGACAAGAGTGAGGATTATCATGCATTTATATTCTGCTGAGTGTCTTGACTGCATTATTCAGTGCATTGACGCATTCAAATTCACACCTCACACACCTTTTTCTTCGTTTGGGAGAGATGAAGGATGGACGAAATCAGCCTGTCTGAGGACTTTCAACGCTCCTACATCAATTTCCTCGACTATCCAACGAACATTATCCTCCGGGGTACAACTATTAATCTCTCGACCCTTCAATCGCTGAAAGATCGTCTGGATCAGATAGAGTCGCGTTTGTGTCTCCCGCGACAGGACACCTTTGACTTTGAAGTTCGGATTCGCGATTTGCACACCGCATCGGGAAATGGTAAAGAAAATTTCTCGTTTTAGTCCATTATCATAGGTAAGGACCTCACATTGAATTAAGTCTCTAAAGTTGCTGCAGAGGTAGAAAAGGCGAATTTACATAGTCCGGAGAAGCTGTCTCAATGGCTTGGGGCGAGGGTCGTGAGTTTCGAAAAGCAGAGAGTGAAAGCCTCCAGAAGAGACCCGAAATGTCGATTTATGTAAGTCTGATCCTCTATGTCTTGCTGCCAAAGAGGTTAGTCTAATATCATGGATATTACTAGATACATTTACGCACAGAATTCCCGAGACCAGTTGTTGATCACGCGGAGCAGCCTGACCGAAGTATTCACATACCATCAGGTAATGCCAGTGTTTTTGGACTTCATCTTCGTCTTTGGAGCCCAGAGCGATGCCACGGATCTCAGGTTCAGTGGATTTCGTCAGAACACCATGATGAGGGACCCTCCACGGAGACCTTCCATGCCGGAGCTAGGATGGAGCGGGCGGTGTTTTCAGCTTTGCTACAACCTCAAGGGAGTTACGCTGAAGCTGAAGAATAGTTCTGATTCAACGCTGGACGAGTGGTCCATCCGGCAGGCGGCGGTATACCATCAGTTTGATGTAGTCTGCGGCACAACCCTCTGGATTGTGGTCAAGGGACGTGAAGACCTCCATCAACGTTTTAAAGAATTGACTGGCAAAGATGGCCGGCCGGAGGACAAAACGTTCGAAACGGTGCCAGACTGCTTAAGATCGAGTTTGGCTGCTCACTTATTGTATTGTCAATGGTCAACAGAAAGTTGGAGATGGTACATTCGATGGCTGGAGGAGGTTATCGAAGGCGAGGTGTGTTCCATTTCACCATCATTACATTATATACTAAGTAATGTAATATCTAGAGCTCGATGGCCATCTATGGTCCCCGTGGCCCTGGATTTCCCCACACGGAGTACAAACCGTATCATATCCAAGAACTACAGTCCTGGCTGGATAAAGTGAACGAGGCGGTTATGGCAATGGAGAGTAATGTTGATGTTATCTCCGCGCTCCGTAAATTTTACGCCAATCTTCTTGCAAGAAAAGACTTTCCAGCTCTTCTAAAGAAGGAGAATGAAGATGATCTAATTGCCTTTGATGGCCAGTTGGATGACATTATCAATGACTTCAAGATGCAACTATCCCGGGCGAGGCTACTCGCAGGCATTACAAGAGACCGGAAGGATCTTGTAAGTGTTTAGTAACTGTGGACTTCAGCCGGGGGGCGTAACTAAGCGAAGTATCAGGTCCTACAGCACCTTCAAGGTCAAGCCGCAGAAAGAACAGAACGGCTGAATATAAACCTGGAAAAAGAGACGATAGTGATGCGCGTTGTCACCATTGCTACTCTGGTATATCTTCCGGCAACATTCGTATCCGTAAGTAGTCTGCTTTCCCTAGGTTATACGAGGGTTCCACTCCTAATTTGAAATCCTCCAGACCTTTTTTAGTACAGATGTGGTGAAATATCAGAATCAGAATGATGTTGATAGCGGTGGCTCCTTCTCTCTACTAGCCTTAACGAGATGGTTTCAAGTCACCCTCCCGCTCACCGCTGTCACCCTGTTTCTTGCATGGATGACCTTCAGAACGGCCGAGAGAAAGAGACACCAGCGAGAACTTGGCCAGAACCCACCGACGCGGTCCCAATCGTGGTTTTCAATGATAGCCCTTTTGAAGAAGATAAGATTCCGAACACGAGCAAGCGATAGTAATTCGGAATTGCCGCTCTATGACAAGCGATAGTACCGCCACATAGGAGAAGCTGCAGGGAAGTCACAAGTATACACAGCTTCAATTTTCTAAACTATATTTAGTACCTCTTTTTAACGTCCTTTTTCCTTTCAGGTTCAATAGATCTATCAAATACGTTTCACTCTATCTCAACTCCATCAATTTGGAGTGTATAAGCCAAAAACGAGCCATGGATCCCATTCCAGAACATGTGTGCATATAAGCTCCCACGCATTTCTACCAGACAAGCATTTTTGCTTCATTCTTCAATATGAGAGCCGCTGGATGCTGTCTCTCGACCTGAGCCGATGCGCACGTGATCTAAAATTCACTACAGAGCAAGCTCATTTTGCTGAGACTTGCTTTTCAGCCAATCACAGCTTGTTGCTTACACCGCCGTTAAAAGCGGTAACATTAATTAGTCATTATTTGATCATATGTCCGGCAGAAAACCATTCCCTTTTTACCCCCTTCTAACCCTCATTTGAACCTCCTTCCCCTTTCAATTTCCCTTCTAACCTCCATTGAAACAACTTCCATTCAACCCCTTGAGAGTGAACCAGCTGGTGGTGGAACCAGCCGCAGCAGCCACAGCCATGCCTCGTCGTCGCCGCCGCCGCGCCCCCCCCACCTCCCAGCCTGCTCCGCCTGAGGCGCCGTCGCCGCATTAGAGAGCTCCTGGCCCGACTCTCGGCGGCTGACGATGCCACTTTCGCCTCAAAACGTCTTCAATCAAATCGTTCGAGGCATCTCCACGGTGACAGACTTCACTGAGTTACTGTACGAGCATTAGCCCCGATGACGGGATAAGAATTAGCAATTCTCTACTCGCTGCACGAGAAGCAGAAACACGGGCCGGGCCGTAAGGTTCGACTTTCTTCTCAATGAGTATTCACTGGAATCTCGCTACTAACAATACTCCGTGATGATTCGGGATTGCCTACAACTCGTTTACAAAAATACTCCGCATTAAGATTATGCCTACCGAACTTCATGAGCGGTGAATGCATTGGGCCGCTGGCTCTTAAACGGGATCCTGAATGAAGAGGAGAATGAATTGCTTAGTATAGGAGTAGGGACAAGTGAATATGTTCTGTCCACTTCACTTCTTTCGAGTTCAACATGCTAACACAACTTGTCAGCGTTCAATGGTTTTGTTGGACGTTACAGAGGCTCCATAAAAGAGCCTGACTTCTTTACAGGCCAGACACATGATTTCCCAACCATAGTGATCGAGGGTGGGCGGACGGAAACGTTTCCGCCTCTACGCGCTGATAAAAATTTGTGGCTAAATGGGAGCCCCGATGTTGAATTAGTGATACTATTGAGGTGGTCCGAAGTGCCTGGTGCTAAGGTGAAGGGAAATGCTGAGGTTTGGAGTCGTGATGCGGTCGGAAATCAGGTACATAGTTAAGAAAATGGTCGGTATTGGAGATTTACAATCGACTATTCGAGGCTAATATGGGCTTTACTCAATATTCTCGGAACCTGTCCCCTCTCCTCCCGACGGCAGGATTCAGTTTACGAGGGGCCAATTATTTGAACGGCCTTGATATTATGTACCCAATCGATGTCCCGAAACAGTCCTGACGTTAGAACTATCCAAACTCAGAGAAATCGCGAAGGAAGTTCTTGCCAAGAAAATGGGATTAGCGCCCATGGTGACCTTGTCGCAGCCGTGGGCCGCACTTTCGAGACTTCAACGGAGTCCATGGCGCATCTGGAAGCTGAGAATGAGAACTGTCTCGGCCTCCTTTGTGATGTGCGAATTCGTGAAACTGTCCAAGCTGCAACCACCAAAACCATCGAACATTGGGGCTGGATAGAGATTTTCAATGCATGTATTTTTATTGAGTAAAACTTAATTTGCTGGCCAGCGTTAGCAAAGAATTGAAAGTCATTCTCTCGGTGAGGATCTGTTTATTGCGAGGTTGGGATTTAGAATCCGGGGCCGTCAGCTCGGACGAGATTCCGAGTATGCTTGGAGTTGAAGATGGGAGGTATCTCGAGACCAAAAGTCTGGGGAACATGGAGACGTAGACATATTCAAGAGACAACGCTGAGTTTCTATAAAGATACACACTCAAAAAGTACAAATAGACTGAAGATGAAAGATGCGAGAAAGATGAGAAGAAAAGAAGGAGAGCCAAGAATAAACCCCATATCCAAAAACACCTACATAACCGAAAAAAGATCCCACCGCAAACATTCCCGGCGTCCCTACCTATCCGTCCCCTTTTAGATCTCGTACGTTTTGAAGAAAAGGAAAGAAAAAAGAGGGAAATAAGATCAGCTCTTATGCAATTTCTTCATCTTGGCAACACCCTCGTACAACCCCCTATCCACGGCTGCCGCGACAGTCAACGTACCTCCAATCACAGCGCAGACACCGGTTAGGAAACCGGCGAAGGACTTCGTCCTCGCTTCCCGGTTGATGACTTTCATGGGGGAAATATCGTAGTTGAAGAAGACGCTGGGGATACCGCCCGAAGCGTGAACGCGTTCAGAGTGGCCCTCATCGCTATCGTCGCCGCCACGGAAGGATCTCTTGTGCGAGGTTACGGAGTACTGGTGGGTTTCGATGCTGCCAGTCTCGGCGAGGACGGCGCCTTGCATTCCGAGGGGGATGTCTCGGGATTCGAGGGCCGTGTGGATGTCGGAGGAGGTGGTAGCATCCCAGCCGAGGGGGAGGTAGGATGTCGAGACAACTTTTACAAAGTATTGGAACATGTAGTTGGGGTCGTCGGTGTTTTGTTTGGTTTTATCGAGGGGGTTGGTGTGGTGGTGGTTTGTCCACTTCCAGCGCTGGGAGAGCTCGTCTGGCAGCTGTGGGCCGAAACGGAGGTGGTGGATTTCGTGTTCCATGGTGTGCTTTGCGTCATCTGAGCCTCCGAAATAGGAGTTTAGGTCGTGTGCGTGCATGTGTCCTCTAGTGAAACTGCGGCCGGGGGCAATATGGAAGTTTCCAACCACCTTGTTCACACGGATGACACCCTCAACTCGACAGCCTTCACGTCGTTGCGCCTCTAGTTTTTCAGAGTATCCCTCATCCTCACATTGCTTGACCTTTTGCGCCTGGCTGAAGCCCCAATTAACGTTCGCGTAGGCGTCCCTGACTTCGTCGCACGAGTTACAGCAGCCTGCCTTCTTGGCGTTTGGTGGTGCAGGTGCTCCGTAACAGTCACCACAGTAGTCTGGGTCAAGGTGTTCCGCACCATCTTGGACATGGCTATGCGACGCGGGTATGGTTAGTATACAGCGCACTTTCGGGGGGGATTCAGGCTCGCTTACAGGTCTAACGATCTAACATCAAGCACACGGCCTCCCTCTGACTTCGGGCTCAATCGGACCTTGTTGACTCCGTGTACAACTCCCGACTGAAGCTCACCAGAAGCATCCATCACATCCAGGGTGGTAAGTTCGCAGGGCAGGTGGGGGAAAGTAATGTTGAGATGAATTTCCATCCGCTCGCCTAGTAGGTTGAGTAATTAGCCCCCAATCACAGCCAGATAATAGCAATGGCAATGGAATCATATATACCTCTCCCCTTATCCACAACCAGCTCCGGTAATATCACCACCCTCCGGTAATCTGCCCACTCTCCCCATATCAGGGACAGGACAATCAAGAGCGAAGCTATTGTAACAATTCCTCCTGATGTTGTGCGCACCCTCGCATCTTCAACAGTCTTTGCGAACGCATCCAGCCGAGTAAACCTTGACTTTGGAGGCATCTTGTATAGTCTTTGCGATTGGGATGGGAAGAATGCGCAAGTAGATGCAGTTCTTCAGCGGTTCTTCCTCCCTCGATCGGGACACCTGGTAGTTAATATGAAATAGATCAATTCATGAGACAGGAATTGACTTTGCACAATTGACCTGGAGCTTCAACTTGACGGCCGAAAGTATTCGTAAAAGAGAGACAGAGATCCTTTCCTTTCCCCCTTCCTCTTTGCGGTAAAACTGTCTCTTTCTCAGCCAAAAGGCCACCTGGAATTAAAGATCGTTCACTCTTAATTCTGATTGGCGCAAAAGCTGATAACATCATCAATAGATTTGACTAAGCAAGATTATATAAAAGTCACGTGTTATAGATATCATGTGATGATATTAACTGTTTTAGGCATGGAGCGTTTCTGCCTGGATCTTTCTATTTTGAGCCTCAGGTTTCTTTCTTCCTTCTCAGCCACCAAGTCATACTTTCACTCAAATCCATCTTCTCTTCTTCACTGAGATATCAACATCTTCCTCAAGACTCTTGTCGCAAATTCCCTTTCACTTACACACACATCATCTAACACCACTGTTTAAACTCCTTAATATTCCTTATCACTTTCGAAAATCACTAAATCACTGACGTCGACATCGCGCCTACCCGTCACCTAACACATTCATGCGATAGGCCGCACACGGAAATAAACCACCTGAAGCTATCTGGCTTGTGTTATTCACTTGGGGGTGGATATCTAGCCACTGCGAACCCGACTGGCCATGCTCCAGGTCTCTTCCTCTTCTAGCGCCATGAATCGTACCAGAGCTCCCAAGGCTCCTCGCAGCAGCACCCCAAGCCGCGGTGGGATCCGAAAACGAGGCGCTCCTCTCCGAGCCGACCGCGATGGAGACTTGGATATGGATGGGGGCTCCGCCGGTAGAAGTGGCCGCGGTGGTGGAGCTAGAGGTCGAGGTCGCTCAGATCACAAGCGAGCAGACTCAGGACGAGGGACGCCGGCGTCTAATCACTCCCAACCACGTGATTCACGGAGACACAACGGGGATAAAGACAAGACGTTGGACGCCATTCAGAAGGCCATATACAGCTCCGCATCGACTCAAGCCAACGTGAGGCAACCTCGTGGGCGTGTTCAAGAGCTCGCCAGGGATACCAACTCAAGGGACCGAAGTGGCCTCGAACAACTCAGTGTTCGTGGATGGAAGCAGAGTAAAGCCGCTTCGAATGCGGATGGCGGAATCGAAAGCTTGGTCGCATTTCTGGAGAAGAAAGGGACTCCAGCCGACCCAAACGCTGCAGCTAATCTACGAGTTAGAGTTACCAAGGTATGTGCTACACCACTTTCTGCCAGTCACCAGCGCGCTCGCTGCGTCGTCGTCCTCTCCCGGTTGTTCTCGTTTTAGACCAAACTCCAGAACGTCGATCGGGGTCATTCAAATTTACCGCAAATTCCGTCGAATGGATGCAGTTTCAAGGTTGTTAAGCCTTGCTAACGTAAATTAGTCGCGAGTTGAAGGAGATGCCTTAATAATATCTGTGCGCCCGGAGCACTTGGACAGGATGTATCAGCTGAATGGATTTCTCTTTGCGGGGGCTCCGCTCACCATCGAAGATTACAAGGGTGGAAGGGGAGGATCCAGGCCGAGGCAGAGCGACCCGTCTCCAAATGGGTCAGGTCCCTCCCAGGCAGCCGTTGATACGAAAACCCGAATGATGGCATTCCTCCACAAGCGTTACCGCCAACCCACGAAGGTGCTCGACCTCTCCGCCCTAGCCAGCGATCAGGACCTGGTCGAGATGGGCATGTTCAGTGCCACAACTACCGAATCGAAATTTTTCCCAGCTCTGATGAAGGTCTGCGAGCTTAGCTTTCTTGCTTCGGAGAAGAAAGAAGAGGCTGTCACCGGTGTAACCCTTGCCAACAACCAACTCCTCAATGTCTCTTTTGTCACTACACTTTCACAAACATTCCCCGAATTAAAAAACCTCGACCTTTCCAACAACAAAATAAAAGATACCCAGAGTCTAGTTGCATGGAGATGGAAATTCCGCAATCTCGAATTCCTCGACCTTTCTGGAAACCCCGTTAGCGCCGAGCCCGGCTTCAAAGAAACGATGCTGAAATGGTATCCAAAGCTAACAACGTTGAACAACACCGTCGTCCGGACTGCCGAAGAAATTGCTGCGCAAAAGAAAACCCCTATACCAGTTCTTCCCGCCAGCTTCCAAGATGATTCTCAAATAGCCGAAAATTTCGTGAGAGCATTTTTCGTCGGGTACGACAACAATCGAAACGACCTTCTTAACGGTGTATACGACGCCCATTCTACATTCTCCCTCAGCATCAACGCCACAGCACCACGAGCACAATCCACATCAGCACCTGGTGGATGGGACCACTATATTAGGAAGAGCAGGAATCTTCTAAAGATCAGCCACCTCCCCGCCCGCGTCTCTCGCTCATACGTTGGAGCGGCAAAGATTGGCGAATTATGGCAAATGTTGCCAAAGACGCGCCATCCCGATATCCTAGCCAACCCCACCGAATGGCTTATCGAATGCCATCCCTTACCCGGACTGCCCGACCCTACCGGAAATAGTACCACCGGAGTAGGTGGCCTTATTGTCATGGCCCACGGAAAGTTTGACGAGGTCGACTTGCCAAATGGTGAGAAGGGACAAACCCGAAGTTTCGACCGTACCTTCGTTCTCGGCCCCGGCGGTGGTCTCGGTGGACTGAGGGTCGTGACTGACATGCTCTGCTTGAGGGCATACGGAGGATCGGAGGCATGGATTCCTGACATAGAACAACCCGTCATTCAACCACAACCCACACAATCACAACCGGTGCAACTGCAAATCACCGCACAAAACGGTGTTCAAGCACCAGCGGTTCCACCCCAAGCAGCCCCTCCCCAGGGAGCTCATCCACAAGCGAAAGATGGATATGGAATGGCAACACCAGGAAAAACGGCGGAGCAAGTCCAGCGGGAGCAGATGACCTTGGAAATTAGTTTCAGGACCAAAATGACGTTGGAGTTTTCAGATATGGCATTGTCAGGAAATGGATGGAATCTGGAAGCTGCCTTGAAGAATTTTGAAGAGTTGAAGGTAAGTCCTCGCAGGATACGAGTTATAGTAGTAGGACATGCTAATGAATTTGATAGACCCAGGGAAAACTGCCCCCCAATGCATTTTTACAGGGAGCTTGAGCCTTCGATGGTGGAAAAATGGACACATGAGTCCTTGGGTAGTCGCGAGGGTCCCTCATAAACCTATCGAAACCCACAAGCGACAAATATAGAGAGAGACAGCAGCTAAGGGTTTCAACTCTCTAAAAGCCCGAGACATGCGCTGGTCTCTAGATGAAGTACGGGTCACGGCTCCTTTTTCACTTTTTTGTAAAATAGAATATACCTACCTACTCAGGCGATGGTCATGGTTAATGTTTTTTTCTTACCTGCATGGGCGAAGGAGTTGCCGTTAGGAATGAATGAATAGGTTCGGATTATGATTAAGTAGCGTTTATAAGTTTAAGGAAGGAAGGGATGTTGAGGAATGGAATTAAAGTTGCATTGGTTGTTACTGTTTTTTTTCCTATAATATTGTGTCCGAAAATAATGTCGAGGTTTCATTCATAACTTGATGCCCCCTTTTTTTACTTCTCGCAGTCCCCCCGTACAACTCAGGGTGTAGACTTTCATCCCAAAAGTAGGGTAGTAACGATTTGATAAAACCCGGACATGAAATGAAAGGAAAAGAACTTGAGTTCATCTCTAATATTATCGTAGTTTCGAAACCATAAGGAGTATGAGACTTTGATCTCCAACTGTCTAGGCACAGGTCAAAATTACGCATCCATCATCTCCCAACGCACATTCTACAACGATAGCACCACGTTTCCTACAGTTTTCCTCGCCGCCTCAAACATAAAAAAGCTCCCCATTTAACACACAGTCCGTATGTATATATACATGGGCATTTTCACAATGAAATGCCTTTTTCTACCCATGACATACAGCCTTGGGCCCGTCGCCCATTTTCCCCTGAAAGTGGGCTTCTCCTCGATATGTCTCCTCCCTACCCCTGAGTTCGCGAGAGGTTTTTAATCCCGACTGAAGTACCTATCTAGGATCCAACCAGTAGCCTATATTCCCGGAGGCATAACAGTCCCCTAGCTAAACGTAACGAATCTCTAAAAGCCCCGAAGCCGCTAGCCGCCTATCTAGAATCGGATCGAGCGCAACACGTACGGTCTCGGGATCTTTCTCTAGAAATCCCGTGATCTAGTAGCTCTATATATAGCCCAGTGACCGAGTTCAGTTCTGACTCCGTTCTTTGACGATAGCAGCTGTTAAGTGGCGAGATTGGAAGGGTAATACTCGATTGAGTGGATATCCAATTCTTGAGCCACGGCTGCGCGAACGGCGTTTTCTTTGTCAGTCAATCAAGGAAACTTTCTACCCCTAAAGAATCCAACATTCCTGAATTATCAAAATCGGCATGGGCTTAAAGGAGATGGGGGTACTGGGAAAGACCGGGTTAGTATGCTTCATTTACGAGGTGTGAAGCCTGCCAGAACCTGGTGCCTCATTATCGAATCTATGAAGTAAGATATCTTCCATCTTTAGATCTATTGATGGGTCAGTGACGCTCATTTCTGTTTGATAGCTGACCATGACAAACCCGTTCTCATATATCACGTATAGTCCCCCAGACCAATGACGATTGATCTCATGAATCGGATCTCTCCTAGTGATAGAGCACGCTGCAATCGTGCTCCTCGATGTATTTCCCTGAAAGGTCTCGAGAACCATGGCCCGAGTCTATCGAAGGTGGTATCACATGGACCATTCCGTCGAATGGATCTCGAACTTCCGGAATAGCTCCTGCATTTCCGTCCCTTTCGAGAAATCGAGCCACCCAGGACCATCTTCGTCGCTGGGTTGCTTGATCGCGGATTGGTCAGGTTAATCATTTTCTTTGACTGCGTTCCAGACATTGCCAGCTCTTTCTCTTGCGGCGAATATGAGCGGTTTGGGCAAAGCGTAAGGTCTACCTATGTACGCTCACAAGCTTCAATCATGAAGAATATTTGTGGAGGCAGACTAACATGGATTTCGAAGGTGGCGTTGATTGAAGCAGAAGTTCTAACGGTGCTACTTGAGATTGTGCATCAACATGAAGATGTTAAGAGATGATCACTCGATACAAAGTGTCAAGAGCAAGTCGTCCATCAACTCCTCACTCGTGTTGGGGTATTTTTCTTCCAATATCCCCGTTGCCTCATTCCGGGCGACCCGCCCCCTGACCTTGACCTTCTCTTCTTTCTGTAAGGCTCTGATTATGCGAGGGAAGCTGCGTAGGTGGTGCTGGCTTAAAAAAGCAGAAAACGTGCTGTGTATTGTGAAGAGTGCGACCCCTTTTTCTTCCCCCCTTCGATTTTCTCGAAGCCCTCACTACTACAATACCAACGACATACCACATACCTCTTGACAGCAACTTCTTCTTCCGGCGACTCTTTCAACACGCAAACATGATGACAGACGAAGAATTCGGCTTACCCAACTTGCTATGATTAACAGAGAAATGTCTGCTTCTATTATTCCTTTAAAAAAAACTAAAAACAGTCTAAAAACACATGCATCGGGTACCAAAAACAAAGGAAATACAACGAGCTCTAGAAATCAACCCTAAAACATATCTGCCAATGAAAAACTCCTGACAGCATTACTCGAAACATCTTATATCGATACGAATATCCCTGTATTATCCACCGTCCGTCGGACTGAGGAGGCGTGGCAAAGAACCGGGGAACGGACGACAAGGTGGGTGCGGTATTCGCCACATGAGGAAGTATCGGCCAAGGTATTGCTATCCGTCAATAGGGTGGAGGCGTTCGTTTCCCAAAAGACAGAAAGGGCGGAGTTTGGAGGTAGGGAGAAAGGATTGATGCATCCGGTCAGTCCTCGAAATTTTGGGCCTTGCCCATTTCGACTTCTTCAAAAGGCTTGTGGCCACTCGCAACCACTTTTAAAGTGTCCCCTCCCGGGGCCGTTTCTAAGGACTTCTGCTTGTCCCCCTTCTCCTCCGACGACACACATGTCTTCTGGTTTGCGCTAGCCAGATCTTCCCCCTCGTGTCCCTTCGTCTGCTTGTCCCCCTTCTCCTCCGGCAACACACATGTCTTCTGGTTTGCGCTAGCCAGACCTTCCTCCCCGTGTCCCTTTGCCTTCTCCAAATCACTCTGTGAGCTAGGATTTTCCTCGTGTTGCCGGACTGCACCATCACCCGTACTATTTCGGCCGTCTTCGAACGTCTTGACGACAGCCAGAAGTCGGTCTCGAAGAGCTGCAATATCTTTGAGAGTAATATCCAAAGAGCTCAGCCGTAGGTTTTCTTCTTTGGAGGGGGCCTGTTTGTCTAAACGTTCCGGCTTATCTATAGCTCGGTCCTGTGTGTCGATGAGGTGCTGTACAAACTTGTCGACCGCTTCTGCCTGTGTCTTCGAGGCTGTCGCAAATACTCCGAAGCTTCCAACTAGAGCTTTGATATCGCTTCCGTTGATGACGGTTTGCAGTCCGTGAAGTGATACAGCAGATTCTCCTCCTGCCTCTACATCACCCCCTTTTTTCTCTGCGGGCCATGCCCCAGGGAATAGTTTCTTGAGCCAGTCTCTAGCTGGTGATAGTCCGACGAAGCCGTTTAAGGCACCGATCACTACTCCGGCGATATCAGTCATATTCGGTGTGGGTTGAGTTTGGAGAGGGAGTTTTGTTCCTTAGGAAGTTGAGTTTGGAGAGTCCTGACAGTCTGTTCGGCGGGACGTACAAGGAGAGCACCATGGCATCGCCGGTGTATATAAATGTTTCCAATGACTCTCCCAATCAAAGAGGCAGACAAAGGCTCTCTTGCACACCAGGGGGGTCCGGAATCATCCATCTTCCACATGAACTTCTGCTTGGGATCAAAGCCTTTCTTCCTTTGACATCGCAAGTTTGTCTTGCCCTAACATGCCAAACATTCTTCAGTTTTACAGGCGAGGTATTGAACAGCAGAGAATTCCGTGTCCCCGCCATTATGTCCTTGACTTCTTCTCCTAAGACATATGCATATGAGTCCACATTGAGGTGGGAGCTTCTTTGCCTTCTAGAAGATGCTCGTTGGCTTGTATGCTCTCTTTGTCTCAAACTTCATCCGAAAGACAAGTTTGAGCCAAAGCTCCGATCCTCATCCAAGGATGAGAGACATTGTGTCTATGGTCCGCAATCAGGCATTGTTCGTATATGTCCGTGTATTCAGATGTCATTTGGAGACAAGCTCAACCTTAGAGCTCACTTGGAAGCTTCAGGAAAGGTTGCGGAATCTGATGCACATACGTGTCGGGTCGAAGATGGCAATGGGACAGCCGTGACAACTTCCGTGACAGCAGAGATACAACGGAGAGATGACAGTCTCGACCTTTTCACCGTCTACACGGTAACGATCGGTGGGCTTGATGTGCGGCAATCCTTGGCCGACATCCCCCTGATGTGTTGTCCCGATGTACAATTACAGCACGTTGTGTTGGATTTCATAAACTATCGCAAACCTAGCTATATTTGCCCCTTCTGCAAGACTTGTTTTTATCACTTCTGTCAGGAGCGCATAGATGGGAAATGGCAATATTCCTTCGCTATGCAAAGGGAACTTGGATATGATAAGGAGTGTGCGACTAAAATTTGGTATAATCAAACCAATCGGAGAATCGACGAAGTACAAAAGAAAAGGCCGAAGAGCGATTCGGCCGTTGGTGAGAAGGATAAAGAGTGGAAGGTGGTGAGGACAGACGGCGGGAGGTTTTGGAACCTATGGAAAGGTTCATCTCTGATATTGCCTGATACAGAACATCCGGCAGTCTAACATTGAGAGTCTGGGGTGTATCTATATAAGGACTATATAGAGACATTTTGAAGATGGGAAAGAATAGGAAAGAAAACCCAACAGATTTTGGGTCCGAGAGATTATGGGAAGAAAGAATGAACATGCCAAAAGATTTTCCTTTTTTTTTGTTAAGAGGTTGAAATATACAGAAATCGCAGCCTTATGTAATGCGCGATCAGACTTTGTACTTTAATCTTTGCGAACAACAACAATAGTATCATCTGTTTCCGACTGGGTTCGGTTTTGCCTACATATAGTAAAGGATGGCAGTTCACTCAATTGACCTGGAAGCAATAGATCTATAGACCAACCCCAAGTTTGCGAACTCTCCTCTCGCGTTCGCGCCCAAAGGGTTAGTATGGGATATTGGCAGCTTCCAGCCCACGCTCCATGACCGCTCCCCCTATGCCTGCCGACGCACTGGTTTCCGATCCATTGGATGGAGGTGAGTCTTTCCAGCTACGGTCTAAGTTGAGCTTCCTCCCTAATACCACGTAGCCGACTACGATCCTATCGACCACCTAAACACCATCTTCTCCCACCCTTCCACCCTCTCCTCCGCCCCCAAAACCTCGCAAGCTCTCCGAGCCTACCAAGATGAACTCGACGACGAAATATCCGAGCTCGTTGAAGAGCAGGTTGTCTCCAATGCAGAAAGCGTGGAACGGATCCAGACAGCGAAGACGGACCTGTCGAAATTGTTCCAGAAAATCGATGACGTTAGGGAAAGGGCGCTGAAGACCGAGCAAGCTATCACGGAGATGACGGCGGATATAAAGCAGTTGGATAGTGTGAAGAAGAATCTTACGCTGTCGATGACGGCTTTGAAGAGGTTGCAGATGTTGACGACCGCGTATGAGCAGTTGAGGGTGTTGAGTAAATCTCGGCAGTATCGCGACTGTGCGCAGTTGTTGCAGGCTGTGATTCAGTTGATGGCGCATTTCAAATCGTACCGTTCTATTGATCAGATTGCGACTTTGAGCCGCAATGTGGCGGATATACAGAGGGAACTGCTGGAGCAGGTCTGCGAGGATTTTGAGATCACGTTCGCGAAGGGGGAGGTCGGTCAGAGAAGAGGTGTTCTGGCCGAAGGATGCCTAATAATGGATGCCCTTGGGGAGAATGCGAGGTCAAGGCTAATAACATGGTACTGCAACACACAGCTGCGAGAGTATCGTCAGGTCTTTAGGGGCAATGAAGAGGCTGGGTCTCTTGATAATATATCGCGACGATATTCCTGGTTTAAACGGATGCTGAAGACTTACGATGAGGAACATTCGGCAATCTTCCCCGCACATTGGAGAGTCAATGAGGTTCTTACGAATGTCTTCTGCGAAGGCACAAGAGAGGATTTCAAGGGGATCTTATCAAGATCTGTTTCCGCCGGGCAGACGCTTGATGTTGGCCTGTTGCTTTCATGTCTACAGGAAACACTTGATTTTGAACATTCCCTTGAAAAACGCTTCAATACTCCATCTCGTACCTCGACCGATACCTTCGCGTCTGCTGAGTCGCCAATGACCGGTCAAGCTATATCGGAGGCCTTCGAACCATATCTCAGTGTGTGGGTTGATGCCCAGGATAAAGAGCTGGCTTCCATGATCCCGAGGTATCGACAGCAGCCCCCCAAGTCGCCCGACGAAGACTTCTCCTCCCAACTCGTGATATCCTCTTCTACCGATCTTTTCAATTTCTACCGGCATTCCCTGGCACAATGCTCGAGATTGTCTACCGGTAATAGTCTTGCAGAACTGACAAGAGTCTTTGCAAAATACCTCGATCAATATGCACAGCATGTCCTTCTCTTTTATATCAGCGATCGGCCGTCTGGCATCGGGACTTCCAAGGGACCCTCCCTGGAGGACCTAATCCTGGTATTGAACACAGCTGATTACTGTTATACAACATGTAATCAGCTAGAAGAAAAGATCAAAAGCCGGGTAGACGAGAATCTGAAGCAGGGGGTCGACCTACAGAGCCAAGCAGACTCCTTCATGGGGATTGCGAGCGCTGCAGTCCGAAGTCTTGTCCGCAGGGTTGAAGTAGACCTCGAGCCTTGGTGGCGCGAGATGCGGAACACCCCGTGGAATAAGATCGAGAGCGTAGGCGATCAAAGTTCGCATGTAGCGGGGTTGCTCTCAGACGTAAAGTCAAAGTCAGGGGAGATTTTACAAATGCTACATAAACAGCAATATGCACGGGCATTTGCCGATAATCTCGTCGAGCTACTTTCAAACACCTATACTGTCAATATCTTCCAATGCAGACCCGTTTCAGAAGCCGGTGCCGAGCAGGTAAGAGAGTCCCCCTCAACGACCCAAGCACAGGGCTGGCGGGGAAAACAGCTAACCATATTCCCAGATGCTCCTCGACTCCTACGCCCTCCGAACCGGTTTCTCCGAACTCCTCCCCACCCCTGCCCCTGCCGGCTTCACCAAACGCGTCAACGCCACATTCTCCAAAATCGACAAACTCCTCAAAACCATCCAAGTCCGCGCCTCCCCTCCGGAAGCCCTCGTCCAAGCATACCTGATCCACATCGCAGACCGCAACGATTCCAACTTCCGAAAGGTTCTAGAATTAAAAGGTATCCGCGGCAAACAGGAACAATACCAACTCCTCGAACTATTCCAACTACACCGCGCATCTGACCGCCACGCCCCGAATCTTCAAGCTACGAACCCACTCCTCGCTTCGCTCAATCAAACTTCCCAAACTTCTACCATAGCAGGAGGAGCAGCCGCTGCCCAAGGTGGGCCAGGTGGCTCCTCAAATCCAGCCAGTTCATCAAACATCCCCTCCCGCTTCGAAGCCTCCCTCCTCGGCTCAGCAATCATCTCCGCCGCGAGAGACGGGGTAGATAGATTCGGAAACCAAGGGTTAGGGGGGACTTTGGGCGCGGGGGCTGCTGGCGCGGGTGGTTCGTTCCCAGCCTCCGGCGCTGCGTCACCTTCTCATCAGCAGGGGAATCCGTTTGGTGGTGCAAGGGGGGGAGATGTGGACGAGGGGGGCGCTATGCCGACGAATTTGAATGAGAACTTGAAGAATATTGGGAAGTTTTTTAGGAGGGATATGGGGGGGTTTGGGGGGAGGTTTGGGAGGGGAGCGGATGAGGGTGGTGGTGGGGGGAGGTGAAGATAGGAAGGGAAAGACGGGGAGAGGAGGGCTATGGGTGGCTATGTATAGACAGCGGAGTGAAGTATGTAAATGAATATCCAATTGATTTGTTTTTAATGATGGTCATGTACTAGTTGGAGCTGGGGTATGAAGGGGTTGGCGGGTGTTATGTGTTTACGAAGTTTCTCCTCGCGAGAAGCAGGGGAGTGCACAGAGTTTTAATCGATATTAATTGTTCACAAGTGACATTGCCAGAAAAAAAGTGTAAATAAGCTCCATGGTCACTATCTCTAGGGCTTCAGTCATCGATTCATGGTCAAATGCACCGCCAGCTATACTTGATACTCAGATACCATCAACTAGGCCGAGAACGGCTTAACGTACGGGGAGGACCTGCTCGGAGAAAAAGGACGACCTTTTGGTCTCTAAAGCCAGAGGTGTCCGGTGAAACTTTTACTCATAATCCAAGATTTATGTAACGGTCTCATAGAATACGAAATGATTCTCAAAGCACATTTTCAATCAAAAAACAAAATCGCAAACGTCTCAGGCTTTGGTCCTGTCACGTGACATTCATAGATAGTACATGTAAATGGTAAGACAGCTCCCCCAGCACATGGATTCCTTCCGATACACACCACCCACACCTGATAAACAGAACGAAATCCCCATGTCAAGAACAAATGAAAGTTTGCCTTGCATAAGTGCTAAAGTTAGTAGTGACAATCGCAATCCGTCTCAATCTCACTCTCTCGCTCTTCATCGACCCATTTGGCTCCATGACAACAAAAACAAGTATCCCCGCCATAGTACCCACTTCCTCCACATATATCGCATCTGACAGGTACAGTTTCAACAATAATTTCACGATAGCGGCCAGTTCCCAGACAGAGATCGCACATCGGGTCTGGTGTTTTCTGATGGTGACCTGGGCCGAACGAACTGGAGCCGCTGCTCGAGCTGCTACTGTGGCGTGAATGACCAGACATCTTTATCTATTTCCCTTGCAGTAAGTATATACAGTTGCTTAAAAATCCAAAATCACAGAGGCATTTCCGTATGGATTCCAATGCAGAACGACTTACCTACCTTAGTATATAGTCAGATTCCCGGCTAAGAATGGAGGGGTATCCTTGGAGGCAGGCAGGAGATGGAAGGTGTTCTTGAAGACAGGTAGAAAGGCATAGGTAAATTCGATGCTCGGCGATGAGTATAGGGAATATTCTCACCGCTACATGGCGGTATTGATGCTTTCGGCTCTCCGTGGCCACGGGACGGAAAGGTGCTGAGGGTATCATATTTTGTGTCTGGTTCCCCTTCATCCCAGGCTATTTTTGTATCGGCGACTATCCGAAACAATTCCCAAGATCTTTGCGCTATCCATAGCGAAGTAAATGCGATACCAGCACCGAAACATATTCGCTTCGTGTCGATAAAGGTTGGTATTCCGAGGCACGAAACCGGAGTACAATTCAATGGAAGGAAGAACCTCGGAAAATGAATTGTCAGGCGAATCGCCCCAACGAATCAATATCCAAGGGTCCTGGACTCAACTGGTGCAGAGGGACGGACGTCTTTGAGTGTGTCTGAGTCCCAAATATCAATGTAGGTCGGTTGGTAGTCTGAGGCACAAAACCGCGGTAGAATTCGATGGAAGGACCTCGAAAAATGAACTGTTAGGGCCAATCGCCGAATGAACCAATCTCCGGGTGTTCTAAATTTAACTGGTGAATAGGTAGGGGATGCCTTTGTGTGTGTCTGAATAAATATGAATGCAGAGTGTAGATTGTTAAATCTTCCAGTTTGTGGTTGGATCTAACCTTGACCTTGACCTTTAATAAGCGCTTCCGCTAACCGAACCTCAACTTCTACTTAAAATATCTCTCCATCGGATGAAAGCCTCTGCTTCATTTGGCCTGGGACGTGCACGAAACATGAAAGAGAAGAGCCTCGATAGCATCGGTTCGCCGAATCCTACGCGTGTTGCAAAAAGAAGCTAGTTACCCCAAAACAATAGGAACCGAGTTGTTTTCGATCATAGCGGCGGGAACAAAGAATCGAATCATGCGACGTGGATGGTATATTATATCTAGACAATGACCCTCCCGCCTTTCTCTCCTTGCGGCTCCCACAATCTTGAACACAATCCACGAATCTTCATTATGGCTACAACGATGGAAACAACTACAACGGAATCGAAAGAATCAGCACCCTCCGCACCGACCCAAGCCTGGCCCCCGCCGCCCCCTATACGGATCTTGGTCCAAACATTTACCCATCTGGTACCAGGAAACGGCGGCGAGGAGAAGGAAACGTTCATCCTAGACCGTATCTGCCAGCACCACTGGAACCGTGATTTTGACCCTCGAGAGTTCGCTTATAGCTCATATAACGCCAAGTTTGCCTTTAATAATCGACGCTGCTTCTTCCTTGTCGATTATGGTGATTCTACCAAATATAATAACGACGATGTTCCTATCCTCTCATACGAGTGGACGGGGGAGTCTCTGTATGTTTATATATATATGCACAGCCTTTTACCCTCGTTTTCAACATGCCCTTCGGCTAACACAAGACTGAATATCAGAAAGCCAATGCCAGAACTGGCGCGTGATCCGCGGGTACTGGCCAAGCTGAAAACGGACTTTTCTTTTACACGAGAATCAACTCCACGCAAGAAGCGTCCACTGCGCGAAAAAATCAAAGAAAAGCTTTATCGTGATGAGCTTATCCTGTTCGTTAGTGAGATGAACTACCTCAGGGAACACCCCGAGGATATACAATGGCTCAAGGATAATCTTAGGCTTAGGCTTTGGCAGAAATTTGTGGCTGAATTCAATCGGCGGAAGGGGTCGGGCGCTCCGCCTCTTGAAGAATGAAGAATATCAAATAACTAGTTAGACGTTAGTAGTATCAAGAGACTCTGCAATTTTCCCTAGGTAGCCCCGACGGTTGGAGATGGAGGGAGGGCTGGCTGAGAGTCTACCTACCTGTATTTACTGAGGAGTGGTCTATCAAGTTGGCTGCATCTGATACCAATCCAACGTGAGATTAATAATCAGTGAACGAAATCCCCGTCAAACCTGACCATCTTAACACCTCCGGGAACCGCGTTGCGGCTCCCTATCAGGATGGAATTATATCGTAAGGGACTCCATGTCCTGGTACCCTACCTACTCGACCGGGTTACTCGGTTGAGCCTTGATCAGGTCCAGCAGGTGGTGGTCGGGAGTCAGAGCTCCGAGGCGGAAAATAGTTGATGCTAGCCCCCCTGGGGCCAGGATTAGCCCCCTGACTGCCGATGTCCTCGACACTCCCTCACATCATTGGTACATTAGCTCCTACGCAAGTTCTTAGCATGGTAAAAATTCGTGTAATTCTTATCAAATGAATGTCTTAACGACAAGGGTGAGACCGGAAAACAATCACTCTACAAGATTTTCCAGTGACACTATACATGTCGACCTGAAGAGGAAGCATTTCCAGGATTGAAAAGATATGAATAGCGAAGAGAATCTTTAGGCAGTGACATGACCTAAAGTTAACTGCCCTTCAAGACAAGTTTCTTAGTCGACGGGACAGCTCGTGGATTTTTGAAGGTTAGAGCTAGCTACCCCCGAACCTACCGAGACCACCGACAGGGGGTTCTTCACCCACGTCAAAGAACCAAGTCCGGTCCACAAACAAACCTGCGATTCGAATTCGACATGTTCAACCTAAAAACTTCAATCCACAAAACATTGTTAGCTTCAAATATCTCTCCAAGGCTCAAGCAATGACATTAAACATAGTAACAGAATGTAGAGTGTGTTGTTGTGGCGTCATTAAAAAATTAGAGTGTTGTTGTTGTTATGGTTATTCTTCAGAGGCTCGAGAACGAGCTCAGGGTTAAAAAGAAAGATAATCATTCGCCAATGGGAGGAGGGAGTAGGCGTGCATGAAAAGGAAATAGTTTGCGAACGTACCTTTTGAGTATGGGGTGTCGTGAGTGATGGGTGGGTGGATTTGCTGTTGTTAGGGGGGTTGGATCTTCGGCTTGCTGGTGGTGTCATATCACAAGGTTAAGTGTATTGAAGAAGGTTGATAAGGTTGTCATATTATGGACACATCAGAGTTGTAAATCTAGTACATGACTTTCGTAAACCATGAGACAACCAAGGCATTACGACGTTTTTAGTCGAAGAGACCGCCAAATCCTGTAAGTTATCGGTTAGTTTCTATCCGTTTGGTGCTCTAATGGGGTATATGCGGGTTTGTATCATACCTTCATCTTCACTCTCTTCCTCGGGCTCCTCAGCCTTGGCCTCCTCCTTGGGCTTCTCGGTCTGGGTGGTGGTGGTAGTGGCACCCGCATAAGCATCAGGGTTGGCGATGCGGTCCTTCAGCTCTTCAATCTCTGGCCAACTGTACTCGGTACCGATGGCAACAGCTAGGATCTTCTTGTAGCTGTTGACGACGGAGTGGATGACAGATGGGAGGGTGGGGAAGTTAACCGCCAAGGAGATGGTGGCAATGGTGCGGATAACGGAGGAGAGGGTAGCAAGAAGCTCCTCCTCGCCGATGTCCAAAACAGCCGGGCTGAAAATCTGACCATCGTCGTACACCTGGGCGATGTTCATACCGTAGGTGAAGGGAGAGATGTTCAACATGTTGAGCAGGGTGGCCTCGGAAGCACCGACCTTGGTGTTGGCCTCGACGAGCTTCAACTCAGCAGTAATTTCAATGGTACCACGAGCAATCTTGGTGGGGATCCCGAGGGCCTGGAAGAAAGAGGTCTTTCCGGGTTCCATACCAGTGTTGCCAGCGGGGACGAAGACATCGGCAGGAGCGATGGCACCAGCACGAGCTGGGGCGGCAACTCGGTTGGAGAGAATCTTGGTCCTGGTGTCCTTGAGATCGGCGTTGGTGAAGATGAAACCAACGTTGCCTGAACAAATCAATGTTAGTCCATGCTGCAATTGAGCGAGTAAAAGACGGGTGAAGGAATCAACGTACCCCTGACGTGAGGCAACAGACGCTCCCACTCTGGGTTCTCAGCGATGAAACCCTTGATGGCGCGACGAACCTACCATCACAAATCGTCAGCATAATGGATCCACACAAGCTCGGAACGATCCGGCATCACTTACCATGGTGTTTTTACCCATGAGAACGACACCCTCACCACGGAGGGCTAAGCGGATCTCGTGCATCTGCTGGGAGCTGACATTGTCGACGGTGACAATGAAGATGGACTTGTACTCCTGGAGAAGGCCCTTGAGCTTCTCGAAGTAAGCGGCCTTGCTTTCTGTTTTGCCCCCCATGTCTCCTTATTTTCGTGAAGATAGGATGTTTAAGGGCAAAATGAATTGATTAAAGGAAGAGGAAGAGAGTTGTTGATGGAGATAGAAAAATTCCTTCGTGATGATGTTTTTCTTTTCTTTCTTTTCTCTTTTCAAGTCAAAATGAAGAAATTCGCTTGTGGCTTTTTCGCCTAACTAGGGCGAGTGAGCTGTGGCCAATCATAGCTCACAGAAACTTAGTCAGCGCAGATGCACCAAAGCTGATATCAAAGAGAGGAAAGAAGGAGTCACTCCTTATTGTGTATGAGATAGAAAGGGTTTCTTGGTCAAACTATACGAGGCTCTCTAAACTGTCTGGGTCTTTTTTTTTCTGTTATCCGTCTTCGACTTTGGCCAATTCCCCCCTGACCAACGCGCAATTGGCGACGGCGGGGTCATGTCTTTTCAACACCCCTTTCAAGCCATCCAGTATCTTGCGCCACAGGAGTCTGGCGGACGAGATCTCTTATTCGCTGCTGCTGGTCCAAGTATTTATGCATTTGATCTCGAGGATGGCGCCCATTTGTCCATATGGCCTCAGGATCGCGACGTTGAAGCACCCAAAAGCGAGCCCACAAACGCTTCTCCTAAGGACGTCACAGAACCAGAAACTCAAGGCCCTCCAGAGAAAAAGAGAAAGCTATCATCATCAGCTGCTGATAGCAAACCGGACGACTCTCAGGAGGCTGCTGCCGAAGACTCAGGCAGTGGGAACACAACATGGAGCGTCATACCCATATTAACTACTTCCGCCGACGGGAAGCATCTTATTGCCGTAACTGGAGAAGATAAATGCATAAGAGTATTCAATTGCGATAAAGACGGCAAACTTACACAATTAAGCGGAAGGTAGGCCAATTGAATCCCCAGCCATGTATTATTCTCGTCCAAGTAACCCAACTAACAGCACCAGATGCATGCCAAAACGTCCTTGCGCGGTCATTGTTACTCCCGACAACTCGACAATTCTCTGCGGAGACAAGTTCGGGGACGTATATGAGCTCCCGCTCTTCCCAGCCGAGGAGATCAGCCTACCACAAAGGCAACGCAAGCAATCATCCAAACCATTTCAGCCAACTGCTACCAAGCTTACTGTGCATACAAAACGGAACCTGGAAGCTCTTGAACAACAGCTAAAAGCGACAAATATGGCTTCGGAACGGTCCACGCCCGCTTTCAATCATAAGCTACTACTAGGGCACGTCTCGTTGTTGACAGATGTGGCCTTCGCCACTATTCCGGCGGAAAAAAGTCCGTCGGGCAAACCTCGCAGTTATGTGCTAACGTCCGACCGTGATGAGCATATTCGCGTGTCTCGGGGCTCGCCTCAAACTCATATAATCGAAGGTTACTGCTTTGGCCATACCGAATTTGTGAGCAAGCTATGCATCCCCCCATCCCGCCAAGACATCTTGATATCTGGTGGCGGGGACAGCTTCCTCCTCGTTTGGGATTGGCGCGAAGGGAAGATCTTACAGCAGGTTCAGTTGGGTCCCGTATTAGATTCACAGGAGCTGGCTGTGCGTGGAATTTGGACCTTGCCCCTGGATCAAAGCACAACAGCTGTCATGGTAGCTTGTGATGGGTTAGTTTCTAGCTTTACGGCCCGATTAGATACATTAGCTAATATACTGACGTATACAGAATCCCTTCTCTCTTCTGCTTCAGCTTCGGACTAGACGGCGTCCTGACCCCATGTCCACCAATTCAACTCTCCGGAAACGTCCTCGACGTGACATGTCTTAGGGACAGTACGATTATAGTTTCAATCGACAACCTCCACGAACCTAGCTCCACAAAAACGACAAGAACAAAACCAGAGTCGCCGCAAACACTACTCCAAGCTTTCAAATTGACCATGGGGAAAGAAGCGCTCGATTCGGTGCCCGTTTTGGGTCCTACGACTACTTCTATCAGTTCCCAAGGCACAGGTGACTTCTTCTCCCTCAGTGAAGACGAGAAATCCAAAGCAGACAAGAGAAAGGCTCTCGGCGATTTATTATATGGTATAGAGAATCTCCGAAAAAGAAGGGGTGGAGAGGAGTGATGGCCAGCGTCTGTGTCCGGGCGAATTGTGTATAGTGCAAAAATATCAAAACAGCAGTCTTAGCGATTTAGCACCCGACGTTCGAATACAGTCCCCTTGCGATGCCATCTCTCTCTTCTCCCGCAGTTTTCTAGATCATTTTAACGATGATATATGTCAAAAAAGAGGTCAACACCAGTCGGATTCAAACCGACGCCTGAAAACCGGCAGTCGAAACCGCACCGTCACAAATTAAAAATTTCCACAACCACCGCCAAATTATTCACTTAACATTCAATCCCTCATCCTCAACCCCCTATTTTTCGATCGAGGTTCTGGGGAATTTTATGCTGGCCCATCTCGCACTCTATCGCAAAGTGCTCGTAGGCATTCAGAAGCTTCTCAACGATCGTTTCGCCTGAAAGAGGACGGTTCAGACCGCTCGAGTTCTCGTAGATCACGGCGTCTCTTTCCAGAACTCTCCTTTGGATTCACTTCCAGAATTGTATCTCGATCAATTCGATACGCGCGAGCATCTTCTCGTTAGCCTATCTCCAGTTTATCATAGATAGCGGTCTATGCATCGCTTCTCATTCGAACGAACTCGGCAAGTTACTACAGTAGCCGATACAATGATGGCAAGAGAAGATGCGATCTTGATTCTCTTTCTACTCGACAACGGTGCTACCTGGGAAATGGTGGAAGAGTCTATGCGACAATCTCTCGAAGTGACCAGACAAAGGAAGGCAAACGTCTTCATCGGCAAGAGATGACCCCGGTTTTGACTCGGTCAGATGCACTCTACAGCCGTCTTCTGGCGACCCATGTGTACACTATCAATCCGACAGCAAAAATATGGACATAATCTTCTGCAACTTCTGTGAGGTTTTTCTGGATCCATCCAAGAATCCAATACTCCATCTCCAACAGCGGTCGGCTACTGCGATCGAACTTCTGCATATTCTGCTCCCATGATCAGAGTCTTGGAATCGCAGACAGGATTTGGACTCATGGTCAAGAACAGACAAATTATCTGCAAAATCATCCCTCTAAGATCAGAGATAATGATCTTAGAAATGCCTAGCATTTTCAGAGATGTGTGTCTGCGATAAGTTACTCACCAAGAGCGATCTTCTGTTGCATCTCGGACCTCATGGTATCACGCTGCCAAAGGAACCGAAGAGACGTGCTCTGGCGACCACGGACGAAACCGTCGGGATGTCTAAATCTTCGAGACAAGAGTGGACTTCTATTCTCTGCTGGGATCCAACTGGTGGATGGAATATGTACCGGATCGTGGAAGTCGAGAGAAAGTCGAGAAGGGAGAAGTACTCGGGAAAATATTGATCTGAGCTTTAACAACTACTTGATATAAATTGTACGTGAAGAGACTTCCATTCTTCGGGGATAAGATGATGCATACTAGAATATAGATATGTGTAAGAATCGCCCGCCCATCCTTTCCGCCATCCACCCGGGGGAAAAAAACTCGAAAAAAGCCTCGCTCCAGCCTTGTTCACCCCACGATCCGGTCAAGCAACTCCACCAATCTGTCGATCAATCCCTGCACCCCCTCATGCTTCTTCACCAGGGCCATGATGTAAAAGCGAGCCACGGCCATGAATGCCGACCGGGCTGCGTCGATGTCGCAGGAGTCTGCATATTCGTCCCAGATGTCCTTGGCAAGGTCGGTGGAAACGCACTTCCCGCACGTGCACTTAAGCGCCGCGATGTACTCCTTCCCGAACCTTTGAATCTCCTTGAGCTTGTTGTGGACTGCCACCATCAACGCACCCTCCTCCTCCGTGGAGATCGGTGTCGTCGGCACAAGAGGCACTATGCGCCTCGCGATATCCACCACTTCCTCAGCCAGCTCACCAAGGGCATCGTCGCTGTCGATTGCCATCCAGGATAGCCTGTAGGTGCCTTCGGCTAGGAACGCTCTTAGGGTGCGGTATTCCAGAGCTATGTTTTTGACGATAAGACCTCTCTTGAGGGAGATGATGACTTCGGGGGTCGCTGGAATTTCCGGCCACATCTCCCTCATTGCCTCGCAGACCAGGGCGCTTGTCTCGTGGGTAATCGGTTGCTTTGACTCGACGAAAGCGTGGATTGCATGATGAGCTGGTCGAAATAGGAGATCCCTGTCGATGGTCGCAGGAACGAACCTGAGCTCTTCAAGACACCATTTGTCTCCTGACGCCTCGAAGCCCTTCACCAGGCACATGGCTTCGTTGCTGATGGATATCTCCGGGTCCAGTTTGATAGCCATTTCCGCCTTCGTTTTCTTGTCGGAGAGTTCTCCACCGGGGTTATGGGCTCCGGTTTGGATGTGGCTTTCCTTCTTACGATAAGCCGTGATCTGTTGAGGCCACTTCTTCTCGCAGTCGCGAACCGCGGTGCAGTTGACACGAAACTCGTGCCGGTAAAACACATTGACGCCACCGATAACATAGGGGGTGCAGAACTTTGAGTCCCCGGGGCCGGAACGCAGCAAGCCGTAATGATTGACACTGTTCGACTCGGTATCCATCTCGGTGACTACCAGGATTGGTGGGTGCTCGGGGTCCCATTCTTGAAGCTTCTCTGGTGACTTTACTCCTACGATCTGTTGCCTCCTGCCGGCTCTCCTGGAGAGCCCGGGTAGCTGCTCCTGGGGTGCGTATCCAACAATAAGATATTTTGCTTGCCCAGGGCCTGGCTCCCCTTTCTCGTCATCGGCCGGCTCTAAGTCCGATCTGAAAATCGACGATGCTAGACCGTCGCCGATGACGGTGTAAATGGGCGACTTCGATTTACTGTTCGCGTTGATGGTTTCATGGAGAGGTCTGCCGCGCCTGAGATCCGGTATGGCGTACCCTCTGGTCGTAAAGGCTAGGTCGGTAAGCTGCGTCTGCTCCATCTCGTGGGCTGGCTTGGTCGTCTATATGCGTTTATTCGACGTTGTCTGGTGTCTGGATTGAGAGGATGGGAGTATTACCGCCGAGAGAAAAGCAAGGCTCAACGCTCGAAAGGGGATATATAAAGGAAAGAAGACGGGAAGAAGAAGGAGGATGGAACATTGAGAGATATGACCCCGGAAATGCGAGTGCGGTGATGAGTGACCTTGGTTATCTCTCACTTTCCCTCTCACCACCCTCTCACTTTAGTTGACCTCTAACAGTACTAAGTAGGCCATCACCTATCCTACACGAGATTACACTAAGATCACGCTCGGCTGGTCAGCTCATGCGCTACTTTACAACTAAACTCGTCGTTTGAGCTGTCCCTGTCATCGATCAAGTTCCCTCTGTTCTGTCGGGACCAGCTATATCCCTCCTCACTACTTCCCACAACCTTACAACCAACACTCACTTCCTCGGGCACCCAATCACTCTATCATAGTTCCAGCTACTCCTACTCCTATCGAGTCTGCTGCATCCAACGACCCTTACTCTCGAAATGGCCAACGACTTGGTCAAAGAATTAATCGAGGAGATTAGGGCTATTCAAGTTCCAAACCCCATGAGCGCTGATGAGCTATGTCGCATGTTCGGTCTTGCTACAGACTTTTCAAATGAGATGAGTCCGGGCAAGCTTTTTATCAAGAAGCAAAAGCAAGATAAAGATTGTATGTACAGATAGATGCGTTATACTCCGCAAGATCGATCCTCCATTACTAACACTTGAACCTCACAATTCAGCGGACGCTGCAACATCCTCACCACCCAAAACCGACGCCAACGACGACGGCGCCAGCAAGGAGGATAATAGCATAAACGATGACTCCCCATCCAACGCCCTAATCAAGCGATTGACGAACCTAGCGGTAGCAGCATCAGATATGGTCCCTGCACTTCAACCCGAACAGATCGAATCGATAAATAACGACCTCGATAGCGTCGAGAGTTCTATGTCGACGCTAATGCTAGAGAAGATGCAAACCGACGATAATGACGGTTTTGCTATGGGGGGTTAATGAGGACGAAGATAAGATGCCATTTCGCAGCTAGCTATCTTAAGGATGGGCGTGGGTTTGAAGAATTTGGTGATTATAACCGACCCGCACCCTGGCTTTTTAAAAGGCTCGGCTGCTAGTATGGAAAAGTAATGGTCTATGTATGCTAATATATCGCTCTGAACAGAATGCCTTGCACAGGGGTCGCTTCAACTACCTCCATCAGTTCTCAAGGCAGGCAGAGGTGACTTCTTCCCACTTAGGGGAAGACGATAAATCCAAAGCAGACAAGGAAGGCAAAGGCTCTCGGTGTTTTTTATATGACATGAAGAATTTCCAGAAGAGACGGGGTGTGAGGAAGGGATGATGCTCTCTCTGAATTTGTTAATAAATCATCTCATTGAGCACGATTAGTGCAAAAACAATCAAAACCGTGATCTATTACGCATATCACTCACTCACTTTCTGTAACTTTTAACGCAGTTTTCTAAATCATTTTAACGATGGTATTTGCATCACGAAAAAAAAAAAAGAGCGACACCAGTCGGATTTGAACCGACGCCTCCGAAGAGAATTGATAACAAATCACAGATCATATAAAATGATCCAATTCGAGTCAATCGCCTTAGACCACTCGGCCATAGTGCCTGACGCTAGTTTTATTTCCGACAAGGTGGGAAAGACGTCTGAGATAATAAGGTGTGGTGGAGTGTGAGGCAAGTGCCCACAGGCCTCGGCTTTCCATCGACCCCTCTAGATCGAAAATCAACCACCAACATTCCGAAAAGGGGAATTAACTTAAGACTCACAGCTTCGACACTCCCGCACTTATATAGGTACAGGAGAATAAAATAATATCGCCCAAGATGGCCCCCCAATTCGAACCCCTTAAGAATGACTTACTGCTCAGAACTGCTCGAGGTACACCCCTCCTTATCAATTGGCGAGCGAGCCCAGGATGCAAGAAATCAAACTAACAGAACCTACCCCTCCACAGGTGAGAAGGTGGAACGTCCCCCAATGTGGGTGATGCGACAAGGTGAGTGAGAAAAACAGCTCTCTCTCTGGTATAAAACCTACCGCTTCCAATTGGGCGCATCTCGTAACTAACACTCATCTCACCACAGCCGGCCGCTACCTCCCCGAATACCACGAAGCAAAAGGCAAAAACGACTTCTTCGCCTGCTGCCGCAGCCCCGAAATCGCCTCAACCCTCACCCTCCAACCAATCGACCGCTACGCAAACCTCATCGATGCGGCAATCATCTTCTCCGACATCCTTGTCATCCCGCAGGCGATGGGCATGACCGTCGAAATGATCGATGGCAAGGGGCCGAGTTTCCCTAGCCCGCTAAAGACTCCGGATGATGGGCAGTATGCGAGGGTGATGGAGAAGCGGGTCGATGTTAAGTCTGAGTTGGGGTATGTGTATGACGCTATCACGCTTACGAGGGAGAAGTTGCGCGGACGGGTGCCGCTGATTGGGTTCTGCGGGGCGCCGTGGACGTTGCTTTGTTATATGGTTGAGGGAGGGGGGAGTAAGTTGTTCATCGCGATTAAGACGTGGGTGTACAAGTACCCAGCGGAAGCGAAGGCCCTGTTGCAGAAGATTTCGGAAATTTGCGTCGAGTATCTTGCTCAGCAGGTTGTTGCGGGGGCGCAGATGGTTCAGGTTTTCGATTCGTGGGCGTCGGAGCTTTCGCCAAAGTCGTTTGGGGAGTTTGCGCTCCCGTATCTCAGGTACATTTCGGCGAATTTACCCAAGAAACTTGCGGAACTCGGGCAGGAGGTTGTTCCGATGACGGTGTTCGCGAAGGGGGCGTGGTATGCGCTTGACGAGCTGTGTGATTCGGGGTATGATGTTGTGGGGTTGGATTGGTTGCATGATCCGGCGGAAGCGGTGAAGATTGCGCGGGGGAGGGTTACGCTGCAGGGGAATGCGGATCCGGGGATTTTGTACGGGACGAGGGAGGCGATTACGGGGGCGGTGGAGGATATGGTGAGGGGGTTTGGAGGGGGGAAGAAGGGGTGGATAGCGAATTTGGGGCATGGTATGGAACTCACTTGGGCATGCGTGGTGATCTGAAGCTAACCTTGATGATAGGTATCACGCCGCAGGTGAATCCGGAGGATCTGAAGTTCTACTTTGAGGAGATTCATCGGCTTACGAAGTCATGATAAGGGAAAGCTTTGAAGATGTATAGAAGGTAATGAGGCGATCCCCCCTTTATGACCTGAGGGGAGTAAAAATAAAAGTATGACGGTAAAGCGTATATTTGCTGTATGGTTCTCTTCATTGTTTCATATATGGCTATCGAGCCGTTATTCAGACTCGTATATAAATAGTATCATGTCTATACTGGAATCGGAATGTCTCTCCGGACCAAAAAGAGAGTGAAAGGGGGCCTAAGCCCATCCCCCCTATCCTCTCGTGAAGCAAGGCTGATCTAAGCGCTTCACTCCGCCCTATCTGACATAAGCAGGGCGAGAATTCCCATCTGTGGCTGGTGAGAGATAGATGTGGCGCATGAGATGTGCAGGCACCAACCCGCGTAAAGTTATCAATACAATCCCCATACCACTGTTTCTATGGGCAAACCCATCCCTCGGTAGAAAATACGGTACCGCCACTCGGACGCGTTGACGAAAGCGGAAGAAAAGAAGCGGGTCGAGGGAGATGGAAACGTTCAGAATCGTAGAGAAAGGTACACCAGCCACACTTTCGCCCTCTTTCTTCTCTTTTCTTACTGCGGGAGGAACATTCTTACTGAACTTCGCATTAACGATCAAGACAGACGGAACTTCTTTTCTTTCTGTTGGATTCTACGAGGCACTCTTTGTTTTAAGTAGGGGATTTCTATATCTTCCGAGAGAAAGGACAGGATATAGATAAACCACTACTACTACTACTACTTATCCAACGAGCAATAACAGAACTAGAAACTTGCAAGGCCATTCGGTGAAGCTTAGGTAAGTTGTAACAAATACCAGTGCCGTTACCAAAGTGATGCATAATAATAGAGAGACTTGACGTTAACCAAAAAAAAAACATCCAAAAGAAAAATTTAGGATTTCATAATTTTTTTGAAGCTTCTTCTTTCTTCCCCTTCTTAAAAGGCAACGAGCACTCATCCTCATCGCCTGAACATCTCTACTCTACCTCTACTCTATCCACGACCTTTCCCTATCTCTTCATCCGACACTACAACAACAAATAATCACGCCCGTCCACTTCCGTGAGAGAGTTCTCGCCTTCTCGCCCCCGGTCAACTAGTCATTTCCGGAAGATTCACACCCCCCCCCCCATCACTGAAATCAACCCACTTCAAATCTTTCCCCACGGCAACTATTTGAAGAACCTCTCGAGTTTTTCTCCTCTCCCTCTTCCTCTTCCCTACCTTCCTTTTATCTCTTTCCTCTGCATACGAAATAGACTGGAGTCAAGATGGTGAAAGAAACCAAGTTTTATGACACTTTAGGGGTATGTCCGAACCAACATCCAGCCTTGGCGGGAGAGAGATCGAGGAAGACCGATAAAGAGAATATGGACTTGATAACTGACCTGATGACGTGATGTTTGATAGGTTTCCCCAAATGCCACAGAAGCCGAGTTGAAGACAGCCTACAAGAAGGGCGCATTAAAGCATCATCCCGGTATGTTGCATATCACTCGCGCAGGACGTGATGTGGTTGATACTGACTAACACCACCCGGAACACAGATAAGAATGCCCACAACCCAGAGGCTGCCGACAAATTCAAGGATCTCTCCCACGCCTACGAAATCCTCTCAGATCCCCAGAAGCGCGGTCTCTACGACCAGTATGGCGAGGAAGGCCTCGAACAGGGTGGTGCCGGCGGCGGAATGAATGCCGAGGATCTCTTCGCCCAGTTCTTCGGTGGTGGAGGAGGAGCCTTCGGCAACATGTTCGGCGGCGGCATGAGGGAGACTGGCCCAAAGAAGGCCCGTACTATCCACCACGTCCACAAGGTTTCATTGGAAGATATCTACCGCGGGAAGGTCTCGAAGTTGGCGCTCCAGAAATCGATCATCTGCCCGGGCTGCGAGGGCCGCGGTGGTAAGGAGGGTGCGGTCAAGACGTGCGCTGGCTGCAATGGTGCCGGTATGAAGACTATGATGCGCCAGATGGGACCGATGATCCAGCGATTCCAGACTGTCTGCCCCGACTGCCAGGGTGAGGGGGAGACGATCCGCGAGAAGGACCGCTGCAAGCGCTGTCTCGGGAAGAAGACTGTCGTGGATAGGAAGGTTCTGCATGTTCATGTTGACCGTGGTGTGAGGAGTGGGCATAAGATTGACTTCCGTGGGGAGGGAGATCAGATGCCGGATGTTATGGCGGGAGACGTACAGTTTGAGATTGAACAGAAGCCGCATCCACGATTCCAACGGAAAGACGATGATCTATTCTACCATGCTGAGATTGATCTTCTTACCGCCCTTGCGGGAGGTACCATTCACATCGAGCACCTTGACGATAGGTGGCTGACGGTGACGATCGCACCAAACGAATGCATCACACCGGGTAAGTACTACATAACACTTTTTTTCACTCTAAACACCAACTGACTCCCCCCAGGTCAAGTCAAAGTAATCAAAGGCCAAGGCATGCCCTCCCACCGCCACCACGACTTCGGAAACCTCTACATCCAATTCGACGTCAAATTCCCCGAACCCAACCAGATGACGAACCTCGACCTCCTCGAAAAGGTCCTCCCGCCCCGCAAACAGCAGGATGGACCGCCCTCGGATTCGATGGTCGATGATTTTGAGCTGGAGGAGGTGGATCCTCACGGGCAGGCGAGGGCTAGGGGCGCGGCGGGTGGTGGGATGGATGATGAGGATGAGGATGGGATTCCGCAGGGGGCGGAGAGGATGCAGTGCGCGTCGCAGTAGAGGGGGGTTTGTGTGGGTTGGTTGATGGTGGTGTTTGAGGGCGAAATTGGATTGGGTGGATGGGATGGGATGGGTTTCCTCTTAAATGAAATGGTTGAACGAGAAAAAAGATTTCTATCCTACCTACCCTTTCCCTACTTTCCCCCCCCCCTCTTACTCCGTTTTCCTTTCTACTTTTGACACGATCCAAATGGGCTGTAATTTTCCCTTTCTCTTCATTTTTTCCTCGTCCGTTTATTATCTCCGTTGATTATGGTTATAATCCTCCAACCGCGGTCCCATTTTCATATTTCCTAGGTCTGCCTGATGACTTTATTTATTTATTTCCTGCGTGGTGCGTGGGAGAACGGGGAAACAACTGAATCAAAAATCGAATTGATGGAAAGCGTCCCCGTTCCCCTCCCGTTATTGTCCGCTATGAATTGAGGGTTTTCTCTTGCAGTTTGCAAGTTTGCTTTTTTAGATAGAAAAGAATAGGAGTTTTTTTTTCTTTCAATTATATGTTGGTCCTGTCCTGTCGGATGGTTGGTGATCAGATCACATAGAGAGGGGGGGGAGTGTTTGGTGCTCGATCGAGAGTGGTGTGGGAAATATATATTTGTTATGAGGTGAGGTGAGGTATTGTATATTTCCAAAGGGGGAGGGGGCTTCGCTAATTACATACTGCACGCAAAGGTCCTTCACAACGCTGGTAAGTAACCTGGGAGGTCTAGAAGTAGCCCATCCATGTATGTCCATTTCATCCACCATGTTTAATGATAAATATAGCCAACCCGCTACATTTTAATACCGGGCGTTGACTACAAAGGAAGTTAATTGGGTGGACTTATGATATGTTTAGAACTTTACGAAGGTAGGTACACTTGGGCTGGGATTTATGCTACGGATAAATAAGTATTAGTGAAGGGAGTCACTTTTGTTACGCCAGACAGCCGCCCATCAATACTTATGTGAGCGTATGGCCTCGATTTCTACAAGTTTTTTTTCACGTCTATGGGATGGGATACGTGTGAGTGATGGATAGTATATGGTTAAAGGTGTCAAGTAGGATGAGTTTGAATTAGTATATTTATCTACGTCGGAAAGAAAGTAGAAAGAGGATGTAGAGGGGGTAAGTATAAGTGAAGTGTTTCTTACCAGGAGCAACCGAAAGAGCGATGGATACCAAGATGGTAGCAGTACATAGAAACGGATGAATCCACCACCGAGGGAACTGAAACGAGGGGGACTCGAGGCTGCGCGCGTAACTCTCCTTTCCTGGATATGGGGGTCAATCGATCAGCCAGATCTGGATGATGGGGGTTGGGCTGGGCTGGAAGCCACATGTTGCCCTGTGCCTCCTATGTATGGATGGTATGGGGGACGAACGACCCGAGAATCCCCGGATTATTAGATCTGGTGGCTCCTATTGGTTGATGTACAGTAGAGCATTGACGATGTGTAGTCTGAGCAGGGCAAGAAGTCACGCATGAGTGGGATGGGGTGAGATGGGGGAAGGAACGGTGTTCGGATCTCCCAAAAAGAAAGACCAAGAATGAGACGCAGGAACCAGCAGGACGGAAGAGTAAGGAGGAAGGATGAGAAATGATATCACCGGGCAGATCTGTGATATGGCATCCCACGTCGAGGAGTGTATGATCCCCATCTGTGATTAGGGTCGGTGCCCAAGTCAACCCCCAAGGGAGGGACGGGAAGGTCCAAACATCACATCGCATCGGATCCGTGCCTTCGCTGTGGAGATGAAGATCTGGAGGAGGTCCGAGGGAGGGATGGAGGGAGGGAAGGGAGATCGGAAGGCAACCCGCCATCCGAAGAGAAGATCCATCTGGGTGTATGAAACAAGGACAAGACAGGACAAGAGCAGACCCCAAACCTTAGTTTGGGGGGGATTGCATTGGGGATTGCAGCGAACACATGGTCGGGGATGGGATGTTTCTTTTTTTGTGTTGAAAGGAGTGGATAGAGTGAGGGAATAAGGGGGGGAGGAAGAGTAGTTATCCCTAATATCAATCCGTAGATGGATATTACATGTAGTGAGGACCCCCACGGAAGGGAGGAGGGAAGGGAGGGAGGACCCGAGGGAATGGGAGAGTCTGGGGGATGCCGGGTGGTGGTTAGTGGTGTTTCTTTTTGGTGTTTCTTTTGCGGGATATTTCTGTTTCGTGGTGGTGGTGGTGGTGATGGGAGGGAGATGAGAGAGTGGTTGAGGCTGAGGTAGGGATGGTGGTGAGATCTGGAGTGGGGGTTGTAGGGGGTTCTCTGGAAGAAGAAACCACCAATGATAGAGCTGGATGGGAAGCTTGATGAAGGGTTGTGCATGAGAAGATTGAAGCTGCAGGCAGTTCATCACGGGAGGAAAGAAAGTATGTGATCAGACCTCTTGTCTATTAAAAGATCTGTCTATGTCTACATACACTGAAGGACTGAAGAACTACTGTCGATGACTTTGTAAGAAGCAGTGTCAAGAGAGAGAGAGAGAGAGAGAGAGAGAGAGAAGAGTGTCGCCTGATGAAAGAGTGAGGGAGAGTGACTTGAGAGAGGAGGAAGAGTCTCCCGGTGAAAAGGTGGAAAGAGGTGCGTGGTTCTGCCACGCGGTTGTCATCATCGAAGTTTGATATCACGTCTTCTAGAAAACCGTTGATTGGGAGATTAAGGTGTGGAGTGGGGCCTGACGATCTTTTGTTTTTCTGTGTGTGATTAGACCTTTGTGAGCCCTGATCACACTTACAGCTGGGGTACTTGGATCTTGGGGGAGGACACACTGCAGGAAAGGTACCGAAGAAGTATCATCCTGCAGGGCTGTTTCATCTCGGTTACCTAAGCGAGTGGTGGTGGAGGATGCTGTGGTGGATGAAGAGACGACGACGAGGACAGAACCAAGAGACCAAGAGATGGCGGTGATGAGATGAGTGATGAAGAAGAGCAGAGGAGGAAGAGGAAGCGAGAGATGAAAGGCATCTCTTCGCTTCCTCTTCTTCATCTCATCCATCTCACTGCTCAGCATCTTCAGCTTCCGACGCTACGGAGACACTAACCGTTAGCTCCTTCCCTCGTCTATCAAAATAAATGGACCTTCAAGCTGACGGACACGGCCGAGTAAAGAGGCAGAGGCAAAGTCCTGTCCTTCTTCCACGCTTCCACACACAATGTCTGGACTCTCTCTCGTTGCAGCAGTCTTTTTTCTTCATCTAACTATGATGATCCTTTAGATTAAGATGCCGTGTCTTCTGTCTCTCTGGGTCTTCTTTAAGGGTTCGCACTTTCCTCTTTCTCTTCTTCTTTCTTTTCTACCTACTGTACTCTTTTCATCCCACGTTTCTACCACTCTTCCACTCTTCCTCCTTCTTACTTCCAAGCGCAAGCGCCTTCTCTCTCTCTTTGACCTTCTCTCGTCATCGAGTCGTCGGTGCCAAGGATCACGACATCGCCTTTGCTTTTTTCTTCCTCTCTTTCTCTTCCACCTTCAACTCCCATCATGGACTCATGAACACCTCTTCTCTTCTCTCTCTTCTCTCTCTCTGTACATAGACACTTTCTGTTCTTTGCTTCTTTGCTTGTTCTTTCTTTCCCCCCCACGCTTTCTCCGACTTCCCCCCTACTTCCTCGGACTTTATTCACCTTCCCTACAGCTTGCTTTCTTCCCTTCCCGCGTGGCATTGACTTGCTGCTGTTTCTATTTATTTATCTTCTCCCATCCCCTCTTCTCTTCCCTTCTTCCTCTCATCACCATCACCATCACCCATCTCAATTCTTCGTTCTCTTCTTACCTCCCTCTCCTCTCCTTTCACTAGGAAGAGAGACCACCAATTGCCTTGCGCTTGGTGTTGATTCTTAATCTTCCGTATATACACAGAGCAGTGCTCGATATATATACTTCCCTCCTGCAAGGAACACCCTCCATCGTCCACAATGCCGGGCGACAAGGCTACAAAGATCGGCCATGGCCTTGCCAAGGTCTTGCGCATCAAGACTCACTACCGCGATCCCCTTGGCGCTGACCCCGTGACTCGCGGCGAGTCTACCTTCTCCAACGCCACCGCCGGTACCGCCGACACCTACATCGAGGACGAACCCACCTCCGCCGAGTGGCTGCTCGAACTCGTCCCCTCCCCCAGGCAGTTGGCTGACTACCTCTGGAGTCTCTTCCCCTTCCTCAACTGGATCCTGCACTACAATGTGCAGTGGCTCATCGGTGACTTGGTTGCTGGTATCACTGTCGGCGCCGTCGTGGTTCCCCAGAGTATGGCCTACGCCAAACTCGCGGAACTCCCTCCCCAATTCGGTCTCTACTCTTCCTTCATGGGTGTCCTGATCTACTGGTTCTTCGCTACCTCCAAGGATATCACCATCGGGGTAAGCTCTATCACCTTTCTCTCGCACTCCCGCCTTTAACTAACACGTATAGCCCGTCGCTGTCATGTCTACCCTGGTCGGCCAGATCGTCATCCGCGTCCGTGAGGAGAATCCTGACCTCGAACCTCATGTCGTCGCTTCCGCTCTCGGCATCGTTTGCGGTGGTATCATCACATTCATCGGTCTCATCCGCTGTGGCTGGATCGTCGACTTCATCCCCTTGACCGCCATCTCTGCCTTCATGACCGGCTCTGCTTTCAACATCGCCGCTGGCCAGGTCCCATCCGTCCTCGGCACCAGCAAGCTCTTCGACACCCGTGCTGCCACTTTCAAGGTCATCATCAACACCTTGAAGCATCTGCCCGATTGCAAACTCGACGCCGCCATGGGGTTGTCTGCCTTGTTCCTGCTCTACCTCATCCGCTTTATCTGCAGCTGGATGGCAAAGAAGCAGCCCGCACGCGCCAAGATGTACTTCTTCATCTCCACCCTGCGAACCGCCTTTGTCATCCTTCTCTTCACCATGATCAGCTGGCTGGTCAACCGAAACCACCGTGAAGAACCCTTGTTCAAAATCTTGGGTGACGTTCCCCGAGGTTTCCAGAATGCCGCCGTCCCCACGGTCAACAGTGAGATCGTGAAGCCGTTCGTCGGCGAGCTCCCCGCCGCCGTCATCGTGCTTTTGATCGAACATATCGCCATCTCCAAGTCTTTCGGGCGTGTCAACAACTACACCATCGATCCGTCGCAGGAAGTTGTTGCGATCGGAATCACTAACTTGTTGGGTCCATTCTTGGGTGCTTACCCAGCTACCGGTTCCTTCTCCCGAACTGCCATCAAGTCCAAGGCTGGTGTCCGAACCCCATTCGCCGGTGTTATCACCGCTGTTGTGGTGCTCCTCGCTATCTACGCCTTGACCGCCGTGTTCTTCTACATCCCGAACTCTTCTCTCGCTGGTGTTATCATCCACGCTGTCGGTGATCTCATCACCCCACCCAACACCGTTTACCAGTTCTGGAAGGTCTCGCCTTTGGAAGTCATCATCTTCTTCGCCGGTGTGTTTGTCACCGTCTTCTCCTCCATCGAGAACGGCATCTACTGCACTGTCTGTATCTCCCTGGCTGTACTGCTCTTCCGCGTCGTCAAGGCACAGGGACAGTTTGTCGGCCGTGTCAAGGTTCACTCCGTCGTTGGTGACCACCTCATTGATACCGAGGGTAAATACGGTGCTCTCGGAACCTCCGACGCCCAGGCCCAGCCAGGCAGCAGCAACGACTCGAAGTACCGAAACATCTTCCTTCCCATCAACCACAACGACGGCTCCAACCCTGAGATCGGTGTCGACCAACCCCATCCCGGTGTCTTCATCTACCGATTCTCCGAAGGTTTCAACTACCCCAATGCCAACCACTACCTTGACTACCTCGTTTCCACTATATACAAGACCACCCGACGCACAAACCCCGATTCATGGGGTCGTCCCGGTGACCGTCCATGGAACAATCCTGGCCCACGCCGCGGCAAGAGCGAGGAGGACCGCTCCGACTTGCCCACCCTCCGCGCTATCATCCTCGACTTTTCGTCTGTCAACAATGTCGATGTCACTTCTATCCAAAATTTGATCGATGTCAGGAATCAGCTCGACGCATACGCTTCACCAGACTCTGTGCAATGGCACTTTGCTCACGTCAACAACCGCTGGACCAAACGTGCCCTCGCATCCGCTGGCTTCGGTTACCCCACTCCCACTCCCGAGCATGGTTTCACCCGATGGAAGCCTATCTTCAGCGTTGCAGAGATTGGAGGCAGCACTTCTGCTGCCGCCCAGGCTGAGTACATGGCCAACCACCGACCACAGAGCTCCCGCCCCGATGATATTGAGCAGGGTGACAAACGCCCAGCATCTGCTCTTCCCCGAAAGTCTGCAGAGGCTACCACTCATGGAATCACCGAGGGTCCATCAGAGAGCGGCAGCAACGAGGAGGGCGAGCTTCAGAAGGAGCTCGGGCACAGCAGAGCCTACGGATCGACCGAGAACCGTCGCGTCGCTCTTGTGCACGGTATCAACCGTCCTCTGTTCCACATCGATCTCACCAGCGCGCTGCAGAGTGCCGTGGCCAACGTTCTGCATCGGGATGCAGAGCACAAGGCCGCTTATCTTGAGTAGATGGGTCGGGCGGATTTTTGTTCCTTGTTTATTTTTACCGATCATCTAATTGCTGGTGTTCATCCGGAGAATTGGGGACTGGGGTCCATGGTAACTTTATTTTTTGTTTATTACTGGGGAATACACATTTCTATCCATCAGAGGTCTGATGTGATGTTTTTTTGGAAATCTTGTCCATCTTTTTGGTTCGCATATATATCTCGGGTTTTTTGTCTGCGTGAAAAAAAGACGCTTATTATACTTTGTTCACATTCTGGTTAAACTGTCGATATCAATTCGATTTCGACCTGGGTGTTGTCTTGGCTGGACTTGCCATATTTTCTTTATATCTTTTTTTGAGTATTTATCATACCCATACCCGAGAGACTGTGAGTCTCCGCCTTGAATAGGTGTTTATACATCACATAGACAGTGTTATTTTCGTTGGACCCGTTGCTGGATGGGTGAATAAATATATAAACTTATTTTGGTTAAAGTTGTTGTCTTTGAATGTGTGAAGTCGAAGATGTAGATTGTAGTAGTTTGAGCATGCCATGTCATGCTATGTATAAGGGGGTGTGATAATACCCGCCCCTGAAGTAGCGTTCCATCTCCCATCCTACCCTCTAACCTATATATATAACAATAAATCACCTCAACACCCCCCCAACCCCCGCCCACCCAAGCACAAACCCACTAACCCCCTCCCCCAACACCCCCCCACCAAACCAAACATCCCTCCACGCACCTTTCCCTTCCTCCCCTGCCCCAGCGTGCCCACCTGCGTGCCCACCACCACTTAACCGATTCCCAGGAAAATACCCCCCCGCGGAACTCGACCCGACGAGGATGAGTTGGATTAAGAATGATACGGCGAGGGAGCCGAGGAGATAGAATACGAAGCCCGAGAGAGAGTGCAGGGAGAGGATTCCGGCGCAGAGGCCGAGGAGGAAGGAGGGGGGGGAGTGGAGGGTTAGGAGGGTCTGGTATTCGTTAGTGTAAGCGTTAACCCGAGCGTGAGCCCTTAGCTGGGATGGGTTGGGGGGAGAGGGAAGGGCTTACGCGGTTGTTATGTGCGAGGGAGTCGGGGACTAGGGGGGAGAGGAGGAGGGGGAGGTCTGGGGGGGGAGGTTTGGATGGCATTGTTCTGGGTCTGTCTGGAGGGAGGTGGGTGTTAGCTGGTGCTGGTTTAAGGGGTGGGTTCAAGTTTAGGGGGGACTTACGGGGTAGTTGTATAGGTGTTTGTGGATGAGGAGGTAGGTAGGTAGGTGGATGTGAGTGTGAGTGAGTGTGAGTGAGTGTGAGTGCGCGGGTTGTTGTTTGTCGTCAATTTGTTCGGAGCTCTGAAGCTAGAGCTTTTCTTCCATGAAAGTTGAAGTTGAAGTCGCGCCAGTTGAAAGGATGGATGGATGCCAAGCATTTATTTAGTTTAGTTTCTTGGCATTAGATCTTCTATTCCTCAGACTGGTGAGTTCTTACATAATCACAGACATTTCGAGTCTATCAGATTCAGAAGGCAAGCAGAACAGAGCGGAATGGAATCAATGTGATAAGGGAGAGACGTACGTTTACTCAAGACAAGAATTATATATTCTCTTCATGGCGCTAAAGCTAAGGTAAAAGAGACGCCTAGTAATTAAAATTTACTCCGTACAATCGCATCGCATCCCATTCCATCCCGTTCTTCTTCTTCTTCTTTCAATGGTGGGGGGGAGGTGAAAAGGTTGTAAAAGCTGAAAAAGTAATGATGATGATGGTGATGATGGAAACCAGACAGATAGAGATAAAGGAAAGTCATAACAGGTATTGAGTGCAGGTGTGAGTGCAAGTGCAGGTGCAGAAGGAAGGGAAGAAAGAATTAAACAGACGCAAAAAACATCTTCGGCTTTAATCAATTACATAAAATGGTTATTTCTTTTTTGGGGGGTTTCTTTGGTGATGGTGATAGTAATATTGGGGGGGAGGGGGGTTGGTTGGGGACTGTTGGGTGTGGATTCAGGGATGAGCTCTACTCTACTTGAGAGATTCCGCCACGCTCGTTGCTGTCGTTGTCGTTGTCGTTGACATCCAACTCAACTCACACGTATGCACACACGCACGTACTACTCTCATGCAAAAACCCAACTGAACCAACCCACTTCAATCCGATCCAACATACATAAACAATATTCGGGTATAACAACCGCAAGGTAGTCCTGGACAATGAGAGATCATGAACAGATGCTATGGTATCACAGATATGCTCAACCGATCCAATTCATCTCCTGTCTTTCACAAAACCTCAAGCTCAGAGAGCGGAGTCAAGCTTGCCTCCAGCCTTGGCTTCTTTGACTTGTTCAAACACCTACAACAGTTAGTCACGAATACCCACAAACGACAGACGAAAACTCACCTTCAACATCTTATTCCTAGCACCAAGAGCATTAACACCGCGCTCCTCCAACCCCTTGTCATCGAGCTCAATCAGCTCCGTCCACTTGAGATCCTTCAAACTATCCGTGTACTTGTGGAGTCGAAGCGAACGCAACCAACTAGGGATGTCCTTCAAAAGGTTGGGATCAGTAGGATCCTCTGGTGGCTTGGAGCTACCACGCCGACCACGTGGAGAACGGCCACGGTTAATCTCAGAGTGATCCGAAAGATACCCTTCATGGGTTCCAGGAGCGCCAAACTGGTTCATTCCCAACCCACCTAATCCGTTATTCACCATCGAGTTCGTATCATAAGCGGCCAAAAATCCGTTATTCTGAGGGGAAGCAAAACTCATAGGACCCAAAGAGCCAGCACCTTGCATAGCCATTCCAGGAGAGTTAGGACGAGACCTACGCCCTGCCATGGCGGCTTGCTGCTGCGCCTGAAGAGCTGCAATCTGCTGGGCATTCAAAATCTGTCCCTGATCATTGACCATAACCAAATTGGCCCCAGGGATCCCAGCGTTGGGAGGCATTCCAGGAGAAAGTGGCTGCTGATTAGCATTGGAGTTCTTGCCCTGGCCATCGTTGGATCGAGCACGGCGGTACTTGCGAGCATCATCCAAAGCAATGCGGTTGTTCACGGTCGACAGAGCAGCAAGTTTCATCGCAGTAGCGTTAGCAACCATGTCGGCCTGGTTTCCTCCATTGTTGTTCTGCTGTGGAATACCAGACGGTGGTTGCTGGTTGAAGTTGGCAACCATTGGAGTATTCGACATCGACGCCCAGCTAGCATTACCAAGGTTGTAAGGAGACAAGATAGGAGCTTCGTTGATTTCCGGTGCGGTGATCGTGGTGTTCTGAACATTAGACGGTCCGGTGGACTGGATGGTAGGCCTTGGAGATCGAAGGTTCGAAGCTCCAGCACCTGCACCCTGGCTAAACTGACCCATGGGCTGCTGGCCAGATGACGATTTTGGCCTGGCGATTGGTGGCTGTGGTTGCGGTTCTGGAGCACGCTGACCCCAAGGCGACGCAGGAGGCTGAGACATGCCTTCCTTGTTGGAGTCAGGTGCCGAGATAGTCGGTGCAACAAGAGAAGATCGGTCGCCACCGAAAGCAGCACTGTTCCTGTTAGACCCAGGGGCGTTACCAGTCTGCTGGGTGAATTCGGCCTTCTTCTTGGCAATGGCAGCGGCAGCGTCTGGGAACATGGCGTTGATGCGGGAAGGATCGAGCCCAGAGTTACGTTTGTTGCCAGGCGAAGGGGGCGGACGGCCCATCGAGTTGCGGGAACCTTCAACATTCAATTTGGACATAGCGTCGCTGAGACGGTTCGACATTGGATCTAAACCGCTGTTAGCCTGTGTACTTCCAGCAGCTGCAAATGGAGACATGCCGCTACCTTTCTCCCCAAAGTTGGCAGGGGATAAGACCCCTGACATGGGGTGACTCTGTGCCATCTGCTGCAGAACCTGGATAAAGAAACGGATCTGGACCTGGGTGGTCTGCTGCAAGAGAGCATAGAGGGCTGCAGTCCGTTCAGCCTCGCTCAACACGCGGAACCACTGCTCGATGGCACTCAGTTCATCCTTGAAATCCTGGTCCAATGTTGCCGCTGCCATCTCCTCAAGTGTAGTCTCATACTGGTCAATGTCTGCAATCCACTGTTGTGCGGCACGATCTAGAGCATCGTCACCGCCGTTCTGGCCCTGAGACTGCTGGTTATAGAAAACTTCGGACGCAGGACGGATGTTTCGGCCGGAAAGAGGGGACGAGAAACCGGACATGTCGGCGGAAGCTCGAAGCTGGTGGGAACCAGCAAGTGTACGGGAAGAGGAAGGTGGGCGAAGAGAGGATTTCGACGCTTCTGGTGTGCTATTACGATTTCCGATAATATGACTAGCCATGTTGGCCGAGGGACGAAAGGTATGGGAGATTGTGCGGAATTATCTCGACTGTGGGTATGGCGAAATACAACCAAACACTCGAAGCGAAGGGTGTAGGACTCGAATTAATTATCGGCAGAACTTGCAAGGCTTGTGTAAATATCACGGTTCACAGAGCAGGAAAATCGGTTCCCACACAATCTGGAGGATATCGATTACGTTTGCGGGAATTCAGGGAGATCTGCGATAAGGAATCGACCTGGCAAGCAGTGCTCTAGTTGAATGCAATTAGAGACAGACCAGTCCAGTGGCTGTACTGATATCGGGTAAGTGGTTGTGTGTTGCGGGATATAATGATGATCCTGAGGTGTCAGAACAGCTTGGGAGAGATGCACTGGATTCAGATGTCACCGATATGTGTGTCAAACACAGCGAATATAGGACGAGGAGTGAACGATTCTGAAGAAGTGAAGGCGGTGGGAATAAAAAAGGTAAGGTAAAAGGGAGGTGAACGGGAAGGGTCTCTCCAACGTTTGAGAGATCGACAGCCCGAGAGACGGGAGACGAAGCAGACAAGTAAAGAAGACGAACAAGATAAAACAGAAGATAGCGGGTACGGATAGGTGAAGGGGAGAATGAGGAGAGGGAGGTAAAAGAGAGAGCTAAGAGTTGTAAAGGAAGAAGAAGTAAGACCGAGAGTAAGATAGAGAGAGAGAAGGAGAGTAAAAGAAGATGAAGATGAAGATGAAGAAATGGAAGAAGGACTGCTGCAGACCCCGTGATTGTATTATTACACTGGATTTACGTTGGAGAAGGATCGGAAAGTACTTGAGTTCTCGCCTATTTTACTATGCACACAAAAGTACCATCCATGCTGACAGATGACGATGGTATCATGCTTTACATCTCAGCCACACAATGATGATATCGTTTAAGCGCCGTTCATCAGCATCAACTGGAAACATTAGATGTAAAGGAAGACACTGAGATGAACTGAGAGAGTTTACATTGTGATAATAAGGGGGATAGAGACCCTGTTGGTGTGGCTAACTGATCATCCAGCGAGAAGTCCTTCACAATTCTTATCATCTCGTTTATCGAATTATCTTGATACCTGGCTTGGGTGAAGAAAACCCCTGCACCAGCTTCAGGTCCGGACTCAGGTAGGGCTGTCCCATCTCTGTACTGTTTGTCAGATAAAAATAGCTAATTCTCCGCAAGATCTGCTTGTTCTTATTCATGAGCTATTGATAGTAGCTTGACGCGGAGGGCGATCCGATCTTCTATCTAAATACTACCCCCGCCGTCGCGCCAGTGAGCAGCGGAACACGGTCCGGAACACAGTCCGGAACAAAGAGTTTAATTCAACAGCGACACTATCTAGAAGATTCTACTGTCGATGAATTTCTTCTCTTGTCTCTGTGGGCACTACATAGTGTTATAGCCCCGTTGGTTCTCCGACATAGCTCAATCCACTACGCCAACGTTCCAATCATACGCATCAACCATGGAAGACTACGACAATAACACACCTGGAGAAAGCTCCAACTACAGGAGCATATACCCCGAGCCTGAGGACATTCCCCTCAGCACCTGGCAGCCGAACCGATTCCAATATCAGCAACTAGAAAGAGCCCGTTCCACAGATGAAGAAGATGACTCCAACGATGATATGTCAGTTGATGAATATGACGCCCCACCTGCAGACGACTCTGATGAAGATTCAACGTATGAGTTCCCTGCTGGAGAGTCGACGTGAGTTCTGCCAACCTGCACTCACCATACCATAACACTAACAAGTACTAGTGGAACCGAGTCCGATGACAACGAGGAAGATGAAGAAGAAATACATGGACGGCGTCGCCGTAGGAGGAGGAGATCCGGGTCTGGTGCTCGAGGTGGGCAGGTGGGCAAGCGGGGTCCTCGCAAAACAGTAGAGCCAGGCCCCGAATTCAAGGCTTTACATTCGGAAGCGACATCGGCGTTTATCGATGGACAATACGACAAGGCCGCTGACCTGGTTAAGCAAGCGATCCGACTCAACCCGGAAGTATTTGCCGCTCATTCCCTTCTCTCCGAGATTTACGTATCTCAAGGGGACAAGGACAGGGCTGTGAAGGTGCTATTCAGTGGCGCCCATACTAGGCCAAGGGATCCATCCGTTTGGATCAAAGTCGCCAAGCTAATTTTAGGGAGAGTTGACGGCGATAGGGCCTCATCACTTAAGGATGTTCTTTACTGTTACAGCCGTGTCCTAGACATCGACCCCAAGGATAATTCTATCAGGTTTCACCGGGCATCAATATGCCGGGAATTAGGACATCACAGAAGGGCTGCTGTAGAGTATGAGAAAATCCTGAAGGAGCTACCTCATAATATGGAAGCGTTGCGCCAACTTGCTGAGACCTGTATCGATATGAACGATGTGGAAAAGGCAAAAACACACTACGACGAAGCCATAAATTACTACACCTCGCTCAGTCTTGAAGACTCTTCCGAGTTCACATGGTCGGATGTGAACATCTACGTCGAACTGTTCAGTTATATGAACGAATACGAGCAAGGGCTGGTAGCCTTGAAGTTCTTATCTCGGTGGTTACTTGGTCGAGGGGAAGATGATATATGGGAAAGTATACAGCAAGATGACCGGGAGTGGGATGCTGAGGATTATCCTCGCCGCCTACAGACCCCCGGGTTCGAGCCGGAGGAGTATCCACTCGACTCTTATGGCCTTGGCTTGCCGATGGAACTGCGGGTTAAACTTGGGATCTACCGTTTGAAAATGGGGCCGCTACACAAGGAGGAAGCCTTGGTATGTCTACGTAGATAAAACGCACGCCTATGACATTAAGCTAACCTCACTAAGTATCACCTCGACTGGCTCGAACCGGAAGACACCTCTCCCGGTGGGAAACTATTCGAATTCACAGACCTTTTCAGGGAAACCGCGGACGCTCTGAAAGAAGCTAAAGAATACGAATTGGCCCTTCGGTTCTATGTACCCCTTCAACAGACTCAAGAACGTACGGACACTAGCTTCTTCATGGCAATGGGAGAATGTTTTATGGAATGCGGCGAAACCGAAGAGGGGGAGAGCTGCTATCTTACCGTTGCAATGAACGACGAAGACGACATGGAGGTTCGGGTTATACTAGCTAGGTTTTATGAGAAAATGGGCTTGTATGAGAAGGCTTTCAAATATGTGAACCAGGTTGTTGAGCTAGGACGACGTGGTGCTCCATCTCGTAAACACAGGGAAACTAGGGCAGGCCGTCTTGCGAGGGAGCTTATGTCCGGGAGGATAGGCGGAGCCGACGGCTTTAGGAGGAGATCCTCCATGTCTAAGCCACCAGAAAGTCCCACACCAAACGAGCGGGATATAATGGAAGAACCCGATGATATTGTGGACCATATCCAGTACCTATACTCCAAGCTGATGGAGCTTAGGCCGAAAATGAGGGAAGGAGACGAGGAGGCCACCGAAGACTGGCTCGATATAGCAGACGCACTACTCCGTGACTTTCGATCAAACCGAGTTTTCTTTCCCCAGGAGCGTTATATGATGTTTCTAGGTTACTCGAGAGAGGCGAAGAGGAAACTTGGTATTCTGAGAACCACGACTTTATTGGATGAAATGCAGGATATGGCTAGACGCCTTCAAGCTGCATTGGGTATGCTGTCCCCCCTTTAAACTTATCAGCGGTCACTAAAACGTAAATAGGGCACGAGGAACCTGAGCAGCTAGAGATTCCAAACGATTATCACAATATATCATTCGACGAGTGGCTGGACGTCTTCCTCGAATACTCCCTAATTCTAGCCGGCCAAGGCGACGTCGAGGATACAAACGACGCACTTGCCGCTGCCTCGGATGCCAGTATTTGGCATCACTCAAAAGAAAGCATGTTGCGGATCCACATCTGCTGGTTCAGTAAGCTCACCCCCCCTCCTCTTACACCCAAAAACCTACCTCTAACAACACCACAGCCTGTGCTCTCCGCCTCCAAGACGAGGTAACCCTCAGCAACGTCGCCCGCTGGTTCATGAAAGAATACCAATTCGTCACCGACGCCTCCCGACTCTTCGCCATCCTCTCCCGACTCAACACCGGAGACCCCAAACTCTCCCCATTCAACTCAACCGCAAGCATAAAGTTCATGCTCCGCCAAATCAAAGCAATGGACTTCTCCCTCCCCCCTTCCCCCACCGGCCCGTCCACGCACAAAATCCGCACCCGCTCCTCAATATACCACGAACGCGCAGCCCTCAGTTCCAAAGACGAAGACGGAAACCCTATCTGCGCGGAAAGCATGGATGTCGCACTCCTAGTCCTCTACGGCCACATCCTATACGCAGGCAATAGCTTCATAAGCGCACTAAATTACTTCTTCCGCGCCTACGCTCTCGACCCGGAGAACCCCGCTGTCCTCATATCCATCGGGCTAAGCTACATCCACCAGGCGCTGAAGCGGCAGTCTGATAATCGGCACTACCTAATCATGGAGGGAATATCGTTTATGGAAGAGTACCGTCGCGCGAGGCTAAAGGGTGGTGATGAATCTGTCCTACCTCAGGAGAGGCAGGAGATGGAGTTTAATTTTGCGAGGGTGTGGCATATGCTTGGGATAGCGCATTTGGCTGTCAAGGGGTATGAGAGGTGTTTGGAGATTAGCGATGAGATCCAGAGGGTGGAGCGGGAGCGGGAGAAGGGGGGTGGTGATGGTGATAGTGATGGGAAGAAGGGGTGGGTTGAGGATTTTGGGAAAGAGGCGGCGGTGGCGTTGCAGGGGCTATATGGGATGTCTGGGGAGATGGGGATGGCGAAGAGGGTTACGGAGAGGTGGCTTGTTATTTAGGGGTTGGTTATATTTGGTCGCTTTGTATTGGGGGGGCATTTTGCTTCATGTGTAATCGTATCTAAATCAGCGCTGGCGTTTGTTATTGGGAGTGTTGCACGACTGTTTGGAAAAGGCTTGTATTTAGTTGTATGATATTCAAGAATAAAATTCTCATCAAAGTGTCGACTCATCTCCTCGTTTCTGTCATCCCTCGAAAAGAAATAGTAAAAGGTCGATGTTGTGGACGATACACGGATTTTGAAGGTGGCTTTTGCTCTTGGGGGATAAGAAACCTATTTTGAATTTTTAAGATATGAAATAGCCGCTGATCGTCTAGCTGGTTTATGGCGTCAGACTGTAATTTAACACTTTCCAGATCATCTGAATGTCGTGAGTTCGACTCTCACTCAGCGGATTTCATTTTTTTTTTTCGTTTTTTTTTTCCCTCGTTTGTCAAGGTAGGACTTTTTTTCGACTACTTATTCTTGACGTTAGTTCAGCTACAGGAGAGAGGATCCTAACTTTTTTCTTTTTTTTTTTTTTTTTGGCTTCCTGCTCTTCGTTGAGAGAGGCTCATGGTGACGTGGTGCCATCTTAGTCTACGGGAACCGAAGATAGTAGAGGTTGAACTACTGGGAGCAATATAAAAGAGCCGGCCTGGGCGATTCGGTGTATGATGTACATTAAGACTGTTCAGAAGAGTTGGGGATGACCGACGGAGACACACAATACTAATGTTAGATGTTTCCGTATTCCACCATCTTCAAGATATAGGGGGTCTTCGTTTTATATTTCAACATAAACTCCCTTCATATATTTCGCTAAAGAAACAAGATAATGAAATCGGTGGGGCAAAACACTAAAACCAACCCTTATTTATATGATATCCCATAACCCAAATATACCAGGAAAAATGAAAAAAGACCCTGTCCCCCTTTCAACCCACCATCGTCCCCTCAGCCTCCCCAGCGATAACACTCCCATCCTCACTCGCAGTAGTATCCTCATACCCATCCGTATCATCGAAGAAAACAGCAGACTGCCTCCTCATTTCCTCAAGCATACTCCCTCTCCTCTGCCTCAACCCCGGTCTCTGGGGCATCTTCTCCAAAACCTCATCGTTATCAGGGACAACTCTGTCCATCGTCTCCATATACTCCGAACTCCCCCCACCCCTCCCACCTTCCCGAAACATATCCAACCCTTCCCTAATCACCCCCTCAACCTTCATCCTATTCTTTATGAACATAACCTTCGGAAACGCGCTCTGCTGACCAACATGCAACATCCTTTCCAACCGCCTCATACTCGGATCACTCAAAATATTCCAAAAATCCGACGCCACGGAGCGCGGCCATATCGTTACCGTCCCGCTGAACCGCTGGAGCCAGATCTCGGACCAATCTTGGCCGAGAGGGCGCGGGAGGAGTTCCAGGTGGCGGAGGACTTTGAGCCATTTGTTTAGGTCGAGTTTTATGTATTGTTCGGCTGCGGAGCCGAGGAAGCCGCCGCGCCAGCCGCGGCCTTTGCGGTGGGTTACGGGGCGGCCGACGGTGCCGCGGGAGGAGAAGAAGAAGAGGTTTATGTGGGGGTTTACCTGGGTTCGGTTAGTTTATTGGACGCGGGGAGGAGTTTCAGGGGAATTTACCTGAGAGACGATGGAGAAGTTTGCGTTGAAATGTAAACTTAATGCCTTTAGGGGGATGTCTGTTCGGAGGCTTCCATCTTTCCATTTATGGCCAAACGAATATGGCCCTAGTGTTCCATCTGGCTTCTTCACCATGAGGACAACGGGGTTTAGAATACCAGGTACAGCAGCTGATGCGATCACAGCACTCCATATCACGCAGTCTGGGGAGGTTAAATAATTCGCCAATATCGTTGGTGAATGGGGATCTGATGGGACGCAGGATACATTCAATATCCTGCCCGTGCGTTCATACGCTTCCCGGAATGTAGTCGAACCACGGCAGAACCATGAGCACTGATGAGCCCAGTCCATCGTGTCGAATCTAGCGCCTGTCCGCCACCAGCGGCGTATCCATGTGGGAAATCCGTCTCGACAGGCCTTTATCTTTTCCGCAAGCGCGGGGACGAGGAGCTCTTTGAGCTCGGAGTCCGTCCTCGTCGCGACGAGCGCAGCAACCAGAGCTCCCCCCGACGTTCCGGTAATAATCTCCGGAAGAACATCATTGTCCAGAAGCGCCTTCACGACTCCAAAATGGTAGTACGAGAAGGTCGCACCCCCCGAAAGCGACAGAGCCGTCCGCCCAAAATTCGTATCCAGATGCTTGAAAAACCGCGCCTTCGCTTCCGGGAAAATCTGATCCGTCTTCAAGAGCAACCTGAGAGAAGCATGAATCTCATCAATAAACTCCTGAACCAAATTCTTCGTCCCATAATACGTCTCACTATACAACCTCGGATTCTCGACCCCGACAAAATTATTCTTCACGCAAGCCTTCACCATCTCCCTCAACTCCTCAATCGCAGAAGCCCCGCCCTCCCCCTCTCCCTCATACCCACCCTCAATACGTCCCCTCAACCCCTTCAACTCCTCCGTAACCTTCCCCACAGTAACATAATCATAATAAGCATACTCATCCTCCCCCTTCCACCTCTCCATCCCAAGATACGCATCCAATTCCTCCGCCGCAGCCCTCCACTCCTTATACGTCCTCGTTTCCCGCAACCTCCTCCTCAACCTCTCCCTCTTCCCCGTCCACGTGAAGAAATGCTCGTAGAGAAAAATATACAGCCTCGTCAACAAGTACCCGACACTAAGCACACCCAACCACCCCATCACCGTGACGAGGAACGGCCATTTTAGGAGCGTGTAGGCGAATCCTTCGCGGGTTTCGTCTTTGCTGCGCTTGGGGCGTTTGCGACGGGTTGTGTTGTTGTTGTTGTTCTTGTTGTTGCTGCTGGCGCCAGGCCTCCGGACCCGTTGGTGGATCGGGCGCCAGTCGTTTATGGCTATGACGGGGGATGCTTCGGGGGCGTCGAGGGCATTTTTGAAGGCGAGAAAGTCGGCTTTGGAGGTAAATTCGGTGTCGAAGTCGGGGAGGGAGTAGGGGTTGTAGTCGTTCATGACGTTCGTCGCTAGGTTTTTGCGAGTCCCGACGGTCGCTTGTTGCGTTTGCGATTGATTATAACTGCTTCCCTCTCCTTCTTACTAGGCTCTGTAAAATCATATCGAGCGAATGTCCGTCTCGTAATCCGAATCCTCAAGTCCAAAATCCGTTTCGTGAAATATCCATCGAGTTATCGATCGCATCGTCATCGACTATCAGTTAAACATGACCCGTCGTCGTCTCTTTTAAAAAGGGCGCCACAACCCTTCAGCCTCATATGACGTACGTGGCTAGTTTAAACTCCATGTCATACTAACCCTAAAATAGACTACAATCTGATAAAAAACCCCAAGACCCTGGATCACATGATTATTAGTCCCGTGACTTTTAATCTGTCAAAATCTTTTTGACTTTCCTTCCCCTCAAAGGTTCCATTCCATCGTCCTCGTCGCCGCTGTCAAGTTTCAACGGATAGCGGGAAGTTACCGATTCCAACCTTCGAAGCCGTTGTGCATCGTTTGATGTGAGCCATGGAAGAGGATACAATGGGACAGGAGGACCATGAGGGCGGGGAGAGAACGTTTCAATTTGTTCTTTTGGTAAAGTAAAGAAAAGGCCTCACTGAGTTACGAGGGATATTAGATGGTTTACCCATATTTCAAGCTACGATTTCGGGGCGGGAAAGGTCCACAGCGTAGTAACTCAATTCAGTGCGTGTTTTATCGCTCGAAACAACGATATATTCGGCCAGAAGCCCTTTGGGCCCTCGCGCAACCATGGGAGAATAGTTTCATGATTGAGGCCTTTTTTTGCTTGTTAAGATGTTGAAGCTCAAATCGTTACAGGATGCGATATCCGTACTCTCCACGGCAAAGTAAATGTCGACAAGGACCCCCTCATCTTCCAATAACCACGAAGAAGCAACTCAAAAACGTTTTTCTTTGCGCTACAATATGTACGATCCGTATGGCACGTAAGATATGCAGAGGGGATATTCTTGGTAACATCCGGCATTACGCCAATGCACTTCGCCTTCAGCTCTCATTCGCGGGGTTGGAGGGGTGGAGGGGATATCGTGCTACGAGAAGGATTTTTTGTTGTGCATCTTGCATGAGGTGCCATTGTCGATTGCTGATTGCACCAACCTCGAAGATTGCGCTCTCAACATTTAGATGAAGAGAAGGATGTGCCTTCTACCTGAGCTGAGGAAGGTGGCGAGAAGAAGTCACGGTTAATGGGAAAAGATGAGTTTCTATCGAGTAATTCGCATCGGTAAGAGCCATGAAACTCTTGCCGCTGGTGTGGGGAGTCTTTCGATTCTGATTGATATCTTTTCTTACGACTTCCCTGTCATTTTTGGAGGACCCTTGGCTATGTTAGGACCGTGTGCCGTGTGAAACGACTCGAGATAGAGAGTGTTGGGAACGGCAAAGCCGTATCATTGGCCAATCAGGTTAATGACATTGGCCGCAGACAATCCGGGGACAGGAGGAGAACCATGGTTCAGTCTCTCAATCCCATGTGAGGCTTGACATTTGCAGTGTCATCGCGCCGTCAACTCCTTGCTCGACGTCCTCACTGGTGTTTTTGTCGCCCTCAGCGATGGTCTCTCGGTCTCTTCGACCAATGTGAAGAGGTTTCATTAATTGGCTCAATCAATCTTGTGATGTTTTAAAGTTTAGTATTCTCGAAGACCGCAGCGAGTGCTGGGATCATGCGCAAGAGAAGACACTGACATGCCGGATCTCTGGGTCCGCGGATGTTGACGGCCGTGATAGATGAGGGGAAAGAGAAATTGGCGACGATGTGCAGAGGGTTTCTTTATCAGCGCGCGGTAGCCGCATGCACAAGCCCTCTCGAGTCCTTTCCAGGAGAGGCTAGCGGTAGGTTGAAGGTGGAAGGGAAAAGCGAGAGAACAGATAGAAAAAGGCAATATTGCAAGGTAAATCATCGTAGCGCAAGTGTCGAACCTGCAGGGCGAAATTTTAATCCCCTTTGCCCTCTCATGTGGCTTGCTTCCGTCTTCGGCCCTCTTTGATCAACCTCTTTCTGGTTAGATTTCTAATTTCTCGCGTATCTTGCGATCGACTAATCCCAAGCCAGGACTCCGCATTTCTGTTCTCCCACCAAAAAAGTGGCATTTCTCAAAATTGAGATTATGATCCTGTCTATGCTTGAACGATAACCAAGATAAGCATCTCATTCGTAGAAGGAATATCCCAGTTGGCTTTCGAAACTGTAACCCAGAGCCCTGGTGAGATCCGTGGTTGACATCCCCTCTGCGACCGGGAAATCAACTGTGACAGATCTCGTTGTGGTTCAGCTCCAAAGAAACCGTTCCTTCCCGGACGGATGACCTTCTTGGGCAAAGGGTCTTTTTAAAGACGCTGATCAAATCGTCATCTTGCCGGTTAAAAAAGGTGTCATGTGTCATGAGAGGATGAGTAGCGCCGACATTTATGGGGACTCATTCCCACGCCGGCGAACCATGGCGAAGGATTGCGGTCGCTTTGGAGGTCACTTTACGATTTTAGTCTGCCGCTAGGCGAGAGGGATTGTCAGAAGAATGGTCACTAAAACTGTCAACCCGAAATCGCGCGACGTGCTCGGAGGGGATCCCTGTTGTCGCTCGCTCCAACGAGGAGAAAACCCGTCGAAGAGAAGATGGTCCGATCGAGGAGAGCCAACCACGGCGACAAACGGCTCATGTCAAGGAAGTTGACCGAAGATGGAAGAAAATATCACCAAGGACCGCCGGAGTGGTTTGGCTGGCACTTTGACCACTCGTGTTGCATGTATCGGGGGGCCGGGAAATCACAGCGCGAAGCGAAACGAAAAAAGAATGGAGGGGTAAAAGAAAACGGGCAAATTGATCTGTTAGTGATCCCTGCCTGCATATGCAGTTCGCCAGATGCGACAAACCAGCGACAGCGAAGGAATCGTAAAAAGTAGCCATGATAAGCGTTCAAGTTCTTGGTTCTTTCGCAAGCAGGCGATACGAACAGATATCCATCATCGAGCGAAGCAGACGCCAAAAATATCATACCAGCAGTTACTCGTCATAGTATCCATATCGTCAAAGTCACCACACCACCATTATCGAGTCCTCCCCACGGCTGATCGTGAACATGATCCGCCAGATGACAGTATTGACTTTCGATATGGTGAATGTGTCAAGAAAAAACCTGTTGCCACCCGGCTCTGTGGTCAGCAGAAAAGGTGTTGTGACTGGAAGGAAGTGGCTTGTTGGGGATGGTGACCCTTTTGACCCGAGAGTCCCTTGCGATTTGTAGAAATGTGCCGAGGAGCGAAGTGGTGTGTGGTGTGGTGTGGTCGCTGTCGTCGCCAGTGGGCGCGCAACACCACACTGTTGGGGGGAAAGAAAGTGTATCTTGATGAAGCGGTGAGGGTACAAGGGAAGAAGTCGCCGTTGATGTAGTATTTATATTATTTTATGTGAGAACTATCTAGAAGCATGTCGGCGACTGGATGACAGGCCAGCTGCACCTTTTGAAGGCGACTGCCTCTCTGACTGCTTTTTCCGACTCTTCTATCGACGGCTGCGTCGGCTGGAAAGGGCGACGGTCGTAAAAAAAGAAAGTGTCAGCGGGACGGCAACCACGACTCAGGCGAGGCAGCTGCGGCCAGAGTAAAAAAAAGAGAGATACGGGTACGGATAGGCTTTTCTTCCTTCGGACTCAGCAGGCATGGCAGCAGCCGGAAAAAGGCTAATATGCTGCAATCGTGCATGAAAAAAAGCCTACTGGACCCGTCGAGCGACACGCCAGTGAGCATGAAAGTGTGAAAAGCAGATACCATCATCGTACAGATAGAATACCAGACAGACAGCCCTTCCTCCTGCACGATACTTCGGTATCACCGCCGTCCCCTGCAACATCCATCAACCCGTGGCCGTGATTGGTGCTGGGCATGAGGCTGGGGCGCTGTTCATCTGCTTCGTCCTCCACCAAACGGGACGATGTCGACTTTTTCGGCCACTTCTTCGTTCTTTTGGACCTCTCAGACTCGGACTCGACATCAGAGGGTTCTTTGGGGAGCTGGATCCTGCAGAGTGGCAGCGTGTCTGCAGCGGCCAAGGCTCAATGATTTTCGAGAGATGAGAGATGTTGAGGACGGCCGACCCGAAGATTTGAGTAGTTGATATCGAGATATGCGGCTGGCTGGCCGGATAATACTGAAGTTTGTTCCTTCGCCACCGTTATCGGGGGGAGGGTTCAGGTTCAGTTGTGGTTAACCTGACACTTTGCGATCCTTTGGAACGCTATCTGAGGTTCTGATTGCCAGGGGATCGACGGGATGGAGGTTGTGATAATCTTCTCTCTCTCGTCTCTCTCTCGCTCTCTCTCCATCCCCATCTCTATCTCCATCTTCTTCTCGTTCAACTTAATCTTACGGGTCTGTCGAGATAGAGATACGGGCCACCCGAGTACACAGACGCAAGTCACTGGTACCAGTTCGGCAACGTTATCATCTGCCTTGGTTGCAAGTCACTCGGACCTTGATGGCTCGTAGTTTCTATCCAACCATGGTCCCTTGCACACTCACGGGTCACCCAACAGAGCTAGCGTGCATCCCCACTTAACCCCCCACACTATCCAATCACGGAAGGTTAAACCGTCATCTACCAATCCCTGTCCCCCTCTTGTTAAACTTACCATACACCATCTTTACCCATAGTTTACCATAGTTTACTCTGTTACTGATACCACCTGAGTACCTGATGACAAAAAAGCAATAACCTTTCCCTTTTTTACGATCCTCCTGATCTTCTTCTTCCTCCCCGTCCTCATTATCTCCCACCTCTTTCCCTCTCCCTCAAGGATTGATATATTATTCTTTCACTATCAAGGGGTCCTTCTCTCTCTCTATCCCACTCTCTCTCTCTCCCTCTTCCTCCTGATCGTGGTGTCTCAGTCTCTCAGCTGATTTTCAACGTCCGTGTCACCCCTGAGCCCACCCCCCTAGTCTAGTCTGTCGTTCCTTGAGCGTCAAAACATCGCTCGTGTTCCCTCAAAAGAGGTCGCTTCCCCCCCGTCCTCCCTCTGGTTACTCCTTTCTTGAAGTTTTTTAGAACTTCATCTCCATCTTGGTTCACTCCAGGTGGGAATAGGAAACGGTTCTTGCGACGTCTGGACGTGTAGAGAACTCGTGGGTGGACGACTTTCTCTTCCGACGCATTAGACGTCTCTGTAAATTGTATGCTTTCCCCCCCCAAGGCTCCCCCCTCCCTCTCCCCCTTTTCTTTCTTCAGGCAGACTTCCCTCGGCGACGAGATGTAGTTTCTGACTCGAGAGGACTCAAATCATATCATTCTGGGATTCGGTCGAAAGAAGTGACTAATTTTCTCTGTTTGTTGACTTTTTTTTTACAGAATTTTTGTTTTTCCCTAGACACGAACAAAAATGTTCAACACACTCTCGGTGTCCCACGGTTCCTTATGAATTCTACCTCCAGACTATTCTTCTAGAACTGGACCCTGCTTCCTCGGGCAGATTAGTTATTCGCCATGGAGAAACTAAACACTGAAGATGGACAGCTCTTCATCAAGGTTCGTCAATTCGAGTTTCCTCGACCCCCCTCCCCCTCTCCCTCTCCCACACCCCCCCTCGAGTCCTCTGTGCAAGGTCTAATATATTCTACGCTTCGAATAGAATCTCGCCAGCTTTGTGCGAACACACGAAAAGGCTCTGGCGAACGCTCTACAGCTGAGCCGCCAGCCGTCCAAAAATGCCCAACCAGGTTCACCCACCGTGGCATCTCCCACCTCTTCCACCTTCTCCTCCACCTCCACTCTAGCAGCCGCATTATCTTTTGGTGCTCTGAATTTTACATCCCACAATATTAAGCCTGCCAAACTCACCTTGACTCCTCATCACTTGTTCTATCTCCTATCCCGTTTTGAGGACCTTTCCATTGCCGTGGGCCCCATGAGCGTCCGCCTGGAAAACATCCATACTGAAGCTTCCCCTGCATATGTATCATTCCTGAGCCGTCCCCAACGGTCGAGGACCGACAAGGACTCCATTCATTCCGTATCCAGTGTTCGTAGTGTCATGTCCGGCATGAGCTCGCTCTGGTCTTCCATTGGCCTCGGCAAGGAGTCGGCCTCCAAATCTGAGAAAGCCAAGGCAGCGATCGAAGCTGACCTCAAGTATCTGTATTCTTCCTTTACAAAGATACCTTGCCTCAGGCTGGCTCCAGACCACAGGGCGAGACTGATCAGTGGATACGAGGAATTTCCCTTCGACACTGCGGTGCCTCTCCATTCCTTCAAGAACCTAAGCGCCCTCGAAATCATCGATATAGATTTCCGCTCCTTTTTCGGGTGGGATCGCATTTCTGAGCAACTGAGAACTCTGACTGTGAAGCGCGCAAACCTAGATGATCCTGCCGACTTGTTGACTGGCATCGTTCTCGATGACATCGACAAGCGAAGGAGAAGGTCCTCGAAATCTCAGCCATCTCCCGTTCTTGGATGGAGTGCTAATGCGACCCCACAGCCAGTGCAAGGCTCCGAATTTTTCCATTCCACATCTGCTCCGGGGTCACCCATAACTGGCAATAGCTTCGGCGCGGGTAGCAGTCCCCAAGGCAGCCCTCGTGCCAGAGGCTGTTCTGATGGTATGAGAACCCATAACCGGACAGGTAGCATTTCCCCTACGCGGCCATCCAGCTCCAAATACCGTCATGCGCGAGGAAGCTCTACAAAAATAAGGCGCAAGGGATCTGGCAGCTCCAACTCGAGCGAAAATTCTATGGGTCAGCGGAATTCGAGTACACAAAGCCTTCTGGTGGCTGGGTTCCTCCCGCCTTCCAAATGGAGATTCCTCAGACATCTTTGCCTGGCTGATAATTCCTTGACTACCATCGGCCCGGCTGGCCTTGCTCCTGTTGCCAATACATTGCATTCACTTGATCTATCTTCCAACCTATTTGCTGAAGTCCCTGATAGCCTTGCATCCTTGGTCTCTTTGAGGGCCCTTAATCTATCCAACTGCATGATTGACTCCTTGCACTCCCTGTCTCGGAATCCACTCCCGGCTATCACTGCTCTCAACCTCCGTGGCAACCGACTTCGATCCATCGCTGGGATCGAACGACTACTCTCCCTGGAACGCCTGGACCTGAGAGATAACAACCTCACTGATCCGACAGAGATTGCGAGACTAACAGGAATCCCTTACATTCGCGAGATCTGGGTCTCTGGCAACCCATTTACAAAGACGCACAGCAACTACCGCGTTACCATCTTCAACCTCTTCAGACGCACTCCAGGATACTCCGAGGATATCATCATCAACTCTTCTGGCCCTGGATACAGCGAGCGGAAACAACTTGTCAGCAGAGCTGCTGAACCCGAGAGTGCGCCTGTTGTCAGACCCATTGAACCAGATAACATTGTCACAGTCGACAAAGGTGCCCATACTGTCCTTGCCCCCCCAGATTTGGTCTATCCAGAAATTGATCCGGAAAAGCGAACTGTTCCCGTAACAGTTCAAAGTCAGTACGCCGTGGGATCAAGTCGTCGGAAGAAGGGACCAAGACGGAAGATTGTTGACATCTCTCGAGAGGAATCGTCGAGTATAAGAAAGGTTATGGAGAGCGAAGATACCGATTCGATGTCGAGGTCGGATATCGTTGGCTCGTTCACCGATACAGAATTCCCTGGAGACATGTCTCCCAAATCGGAATGTGAGCCGCTCACACAAACTACCACTATCGAATCTGTTGCGACCCAACGGGCCCCTCAACTCGATAAACCAGATCATGTCATCCCGAATATAAAAGGCATGGATCTAAACGGCGGTGGAGACGCATACCGCCAGAGATTAGAAGCGCTGAAGAATGAAGTTGGAAGCGGCTGGCTTACCGTCCTCGGCGATGAAGTCTGGGATAACAAAGTGAATAAAGACGTTAGCATTGCCCACGTCAGACCGAATCTCGACGCCCCGATTACAATCAGACCTTCACCCGTCCAGAGAACGAGCAGCCAAGTTCTGGCCACCGGAGGCCGAACTCTAGGAGGATAGTTGACATCTTGAGATACCCCCGTGAGAACAGATATTCACTTTTTTGGTGAAGTGTCTGGACCTCACTCGACCCAGTCTTTGGCGGAATGGAGTTTCCTTGAACGATACCCCCTCTTCTCCTCCTCCGGAAACGAGTTTATATATTGCGCAAGTGGGATTTTTTCGACCATATTTTTTCTCTGGCCCTTTTTTCCTGTTGACGCATATACACAATTTGTTTCCGCGTACCATTTTTTTACTGCCTTTTGCGCAGTTGTTCGTATTATACCTCATCTGTTTCATGTTCATTTCTCTTTTTCATTTCACGGTTTCTTCTTGCATTTAAGGCGGTGTTTGGTCTTTATTCGGGGATGGGTTGGTTGTTTGTTTTGTCTGCTTGCTTTTTTGTTCTTGTTGATTTTTTACTACCGTTCATCGTCACTATATCAGGACGAATCTCTATACCTGGGAGGTATGATGAGAGAGGGAGATCTTTGCTATCTCTTCTCTCTTAGACCAGTTCTTTGTACTGTAATGACTCTGGGCGGCCGTTTTTCCCTCTTCATCTCTCTTCTTTCTTGTGGCGTTTGCATAGCGATGGTCGAAAGGGTCCCACTGTTTTTTTGCTGTTTTCTGGAGTTTTGTTTTCGTGTTTGCTTTCTCTTCTTCTGTTTCTACATATTTCCCTGATGAATGGTCTGACCTTTTCCCTCCTTTCTACTGCTTCTTCTTCCGAGATGATGCTTGCGAGAGGGAGAGAGAGCGAGCGATCAGTGTATAATCTTTGGTGGCAAGATGTCGTTTTTTGTTGATTGTTTATCTTGATTCTGATACTTTGCTTTTTGCTTCAAATTGCGGCTCGGGGATAAACAATAAGTACGCTTTTTTTGCTATTTCAACTACTTGTTCCCTTCCACGCCTCAGTGAACACATATAAGATTGAATGGGGTTGTCAATATCAACCACCCTCCCGCCTCGTAGACTCCCCCCAATGGCACATCTGCAGCTAACAACGACCTCCCCTGCATTCACAGTAGACCGAAACTCAGGCAGCCCTATATTCCCCCACTTCCCCTCTCTCTTCTAGAAACAGATATAAAAAGCTCAATCGAACCCCCCACGTGAACACCGGAACTTGCTCCGCTGGAGTGCATATGTCAGTCAATGCCAGGTCAATCGTCCCGCATACATACCTACATACCCGAGGCTTATAATAGATCGTGCCCGTTCTCGGAAGCTAAAACAAAAAGGGAAGGGCAAGAGCGAGTAAAATAGACCTATTGGGAACTTGAGAGTTCTCCTGTGATTGTTAAATCTGATGTCGAATGAGTTAATATAAAACACCCTTTTGACGGAGTGAGTGAGGTATGGGGTAGGGGTATGGAATCCACACGTGATCATGTTTCACGTGATATAAGGAAGCAGATTTTAAGCGTTTTTGGTTCATCACTTTGCACTGACATTCAACATTCTTAACATGGAGACACTCGTTTTGAGCCTCGTGAAGATACTTATTTTACCCGCAAATATGATTATACCTGGGATATAGTGGGATCTATAAATAGGCGAAGAACTTGCCATCTGGTCAGCGTATGACTTCGTTGTCTATCTCCTTCATAATGGACTGTGCTGCTGAAGTTTTGGTACAGGCAGATGTTGCCTCTCAGCCATATATCGTTTACTGGTCGCCTTCCATATAATACGCATCATTAATTGTCAGTTCGTGACAATTTTTTCTTTTCTTCTGAGACTACCTAGATATATCGATTCCCGTCCAGCTTTCCGGGAAGCGTTTACCCCCCTAATGCATCATGTGGGATTGCGGTGCGTTGGGCTTTGAATAGAAAAGCCAATGTTTATAAAAACCCTCCAATGTTGGGTTTCCCTCTGTCCGAGGTATGCCGCTTGATGGCGGCAAGCTACAACCGCAAGTTAATCGGGATGCTTCGACCTCGCTAGTACACACACTCTGAAGCAGGACTATGACCAACGGATCAGAGCTTGGCGAACTTCGCGGCCGGATCGAATACTTGCCCGCGAGTATTGGTATTTGTTCCCTGGAAATGACGAGCCTGACGTTGTCGTTCGATATCGATCCCGGTGCTAGCCAATAGTTGGGGTTGTGAATTCGGTATCCAACGATGTTGCCCGGGTTGGCGCTACCTGCTTTATGTTATGCTATGGCTGTGCCTTCGTGGTGTATTGGCCTGAACGGTCTTCTCCCCTAACTCCGATGCGCCACGATCCTATGTCAGCCTTAGGCGCGCTAACCAAGTCCGCGGTGCCAGCCCTGGGGAGTCGAGAAGAAGTTGATAACTCCGCGCGAGGAGAACCCGCATGAGGATGTCCACAGCTCTGTTACGTGTCATCAAAGCATCTGTTGTTCCAGCCAGGCGATTTCCTCTAGTCGCCGAAAAAAGAAGCACGGGTCGTTGGGTAACTGGATAACTGGGCACATCTTTCTCTTACTTCGATATCGGCCCTGCTTTTCGATTGATCTGTACTGGTTGGCGTCCTTGCCCATGACTGGCTGCCTGTGATGGAAGTTGGAAGCCTGGCGTCAGCTGCGCCGTAGTGATGGATGGATTAAGCGGTGGTGTTGACGAGAGCAACTGGATGCATGCCCCTAACACAGTCTTATATTTCTTAAGGTATCAAACTAGGGTCCGTGTTCTCAAGAAAGAAATAGGCAAACCCCTCGGTGGCTTATAACAAACCAGGTGAACAAACCTGTTGCTTCCAGTGTTTCTCGGATGAGGGAAGGCAGTATGAGGGACCTTGGTTTCCCATGAGTGCAGGTGATATAACGCTGCTTTTTATGGAGCAACCAGAGCCATCGTAACATTTTTGCTTGTTGATGCCTTTACACCTGTGATGATGCTGCCGCTTGTGCTTGTGTCAGTGCCGTTTGGTGACCACAACAACTCTTGCTCTTCACTTATGTTTAGAAGGAGCAACTGCCAACACAGACAAAGTAGTAAAGAGGCAGCAAGCTCTAGTCAACTGTGAACCTTCTCCATCACCCTCACATCTCCTACTGTGCATAGTCCTTGTCGTGAATAATCTAAGTGATACACATGATACACCACTGATACCGTAAAATAAATCCGAAACAGCGGCAAAACTTGAAACTTTTGAAAGGTCGAACATAAAATTTCACCTTCACTCTTCTTCTCTCTCTTTTCGTGCTTTTTCGTCTTTTCTTTCTTTCTTCCTTTTCGTTGTTTCCAACTTCTTCTCTAAAAAAGACATCCTCATCAACCCAAGAAGAACTTGACTCTCTTGTTCCAGCTACTGCATCGGAAAACGAATTCATCTCTCTAGCACTGCTTACTTCGTCTGCAACTTAAAGGTCCTTTTGAGATTCTTTAACCCTTTGCCAGAATCAATCCCTTGATTTTCCTCTTCCCCCCCGCCACCAAAATCCGGGACACAGAAAAACCACGAAATCCCTAATCAACAACTCCATCCGAATCGACGGAAGAACAACGGTCTCACTGTCTGCATCGACCTGGTCAAAGAAGGATCAGAGAAGAGTCTCCCTTGACTCCAAAGGCGCCGATTCGAGCTGACTCCAGCCCGTTGGATTTTTTTCTGACTCTCAAGTTACATCGCTGTCCCTATCCAATTTTCCCTCAAGAACCGACGCGTCACACTCGAACAGGACAACGGCAACCGTTATCGTGGGCTCGACCATCGGGGTGATAACCGCTCCTTGGGTTCACTTCCAACTTCACTTCTTCCTTCTGGCAATAGTTTTAACCTATTGATCCAACTGCGGTGTACACACAAGTCCTCCCTCGAGGCAGATCTCTTTCTTCTTCTTTTTCCCCTTTGGTGAGTTTTCATTGGCTTGACCCCCTTCCCTCACTCCCTCCGCCTCATCGCCCCGGCGGCTCGCGACTGCGCTCTTTCATGCATGTTGGCGATGGGGTGCCGCTCTCGCATCTCATTGATATTTATCTAACGGGACGCAAGTCTTTGTATTTTTTTTCTAGAGCTGCCTAAACCAGCCGAAGTCCCAACGAAAACCACCTCGAGGCATCGAAACGCCTATATCTAATCCTCTCCCCCCTTCCTATCCTCCTTGGACCGCGACATCAATTATCTTCATCTGAGAATCGACACACGTAACGAGACATGGCTGACCAGAGCGAAGTGGATTTGGATTCGATCATCGATAGACTACTAGAAGTCAGAGGCAGCCGTCCAGGCAAACAGGTCCAACTACTCGAATCAGAGATCCGTCATCTCTGCACCAAAGCAAGGGAGATCTTTATCTCGCAACCGATACTCTTGGAGCTGGAAGCACCCATTAAGGTATGGCTCCCCTCTCCATTCCTAAGCGCCACATTTTGTGCGGCTGCCTTATGAGAAACAAACCGCTGACTAATGTTTGTCAACACCCAACTAGATCTGTGGTGATATTCACGGCCAATATTATGATCTCCTCCGGCTCTTCGAGTATGGTGGCTTCCCACCAGAGGCCAATTACCTCTTCCTCGGTGACTACGTAGACAGAGGCAAGCAATCACTCGAGACCATCTGCTTGTTACTCGCATACAAGATCAAATACCCTGAGAACTTCTTCATCCTCCGCGGAAACCACGAGTGCGCTTCCATCAATCGGATCTACGGTTTCTACGATGAGTGCAAACGGAGGTACAACATCAAGCTGTGGAAGACCTTCACCGATTGCTTCAATTGCTTGCCCATTGCTGCCATCATCGATGAGAAGATCTTCACCATGCACGGTGGTCTGAGCCCAGATCTCAACTCCATGGAACAGATCCGTCGCGTCATGCGTCCGACAGATGTGAGTGGCAACTTTATTACCCCTCGTTTATCGCCGTGGTTATCTTTATTCGAGCTTTGTAGGGCTCCGATGTTAATATGCTGACTGCCATAGATCCCCGACTGCGGTCTCCTCTGCGATCTTCTCTGGTCCGACCCAGACAAGGATATTACAGGCTGGAGCGAAAACGATCGCGGTGTTTCGTTCACGTTTGGACCAGATGTGGTGTCGCGCTTCCTCCAGAAGCATGACATGGATCTCATCTGCCGTGCCCACCAAGTCGTCGAGGATGGATACGAGTTCTTCTCAAAGAGGCAACTGGTCACGTTGTTCAGTGCTCCAAACTATTGCGGAGAGTTCGACAACGCCGGAGCCATGATGAGTGTGGACGAGAGCCTGCTATGCTCTTTCCAGGTATGTTGCAGTGGTAGCGCTTTTGATGAAGGATTACAAGTTAACTTTACCACCTCTAGATCCTCAAACCAGCCGAAAAGAAACAAAAGTACGTCTACGGGGGCTTAAACAGTGGCAGACCCATCACTCCTCCAAGGAAGCAGAAGAAGAAGTAAAAGAAATCATACGAGCTTTTCCGTGTACAGCAGGTTCGGGCGAAGATAAATTCTTGACGCACGACAATCTTAAAGAAAAGGGGCCATTCAATTCATCAAACAACTGCCATCGCCAGCAAATATCTTAGGAGAACTCCCCCTCCCACTCTCTGTCGAACAACGCATCCCATTATATCTTACCAACCCGCCCCTTGTTGCGTTATCCGACTACTCAACCTGGGAGAAACCAACCAAACCCCCCCTTCTCTTTCCCCGCCATACATCTAACCCGCCAAGAAAAGAGAACCCCCGTATCTCGCCGTGCCAAGCGTCGCCCTGTATCCTTCTACTGTCGCCCTTATATCTTTTTATCCCCGGAGAAGCTTATCTGCACAAGCTGTACTTGAGAATTGTATGGAGTGCTGTGTGATTTGTCCATTGTGTCTGTGTCTGTGTGTCGCCGCCGTCGTCTTTGCATTCTAACTACTTACCACTACTACTTGTTGACGTTCAATGTTTATCCGTTTTATTTTACATCATGCAGGGGGACCCTTTTCTTTTTTTAACTTAATTCTGGAGGGAGATGGGCAGCGGACTCGGGTAGGTGGGATCAAATCATCGGGTTATTATTCGGTCTTCGGGGCGGTTTTCAAAGCGTCGGGGTCGGGTTGGGTTCTTCGTGTATGGGGTTTGGGGAATTGAAAGGGGGGAGTGTGGGTGTTTGTGGATGGGATACCCTCGTCCTTCCGCACCGCACCCCTTTTTCTTCCTTTTTTTGCTCTTTTATGCTCTTTTTGTTTTTCTTGTTTTTTCTCCTGTTATAGCTTCTATTTCTGTGTCAGTGTTCTCTCTTCTTTTAGTGACGTCAAATTTTGCTATGGAACAATTTTCTTTGTTTCTCTTTTCGACTTCAGACTACGTATGTTCTTATTTATCCCTCCCCTCCCTATCCTCGTAATTTATTTGTGGATTGGAGACCGTGTGATGATGGGATGGCGATGGTCTCTTGTGATCTGGTCCCTTCCTTCCTCCCCTATTTCCTTTCCCACTGATTGATTAATGCCTGATAGTGATGGTGTGTGTATGGTGTGCTTGTGCGTGTGTGTTGCTGGCTGGCTATTTGAAAGAGTGTTAGGAGGTAGTTTGTAGAGATGTTGATTGTGTGTGTGTAAGGTGGCGGCAGTGTCAAGTCAAGCTTAGTTTAGATGAAGCGTGAAAAATTCTATACACTACGGCAAGAGAGAGAAGTTCACATTTTTCTGAACAGCAGAATCAGGGTATGGTTTGCAGATTAAGATTATTATTGTTTGTTCGTACATGTAGTTAAAGCACTCTTCACAGCATATGATATCATTCGCACGTTATGGCAATAGGCTTGCGCCTCCACATGTACAAGTGCAAACAAAGCAGGCAAATCAATCAATAATAAGAGTAGACATAGATAACAGCTGGACTGGAAAAATAAAACTCTTCATTTGAAATCTCTCGACGGAATCGAATAATTAACCTAAATAAAGATTTTGAAGGTGTAAAGAAAGAGAGTGGAAGGAAGCTCGGGCGAGGGAGAGAGGAGGGAGGCAGAATAATAATAAGTAAATAGGTAAGTAAGTAAAAACTAGAAACCTAGAGCACACAGAAAAAGGGACAAAGGACGCTTGACCGAAGAAACGACAAACGGGGGAGGAGGACAAAGGTGGTGGTGGTGGAAACAGGGGTAAATAATAAGTGAAATCGATAGACCTCGTGAATCGGATCTCCATTGATAATTTCCTTGGTTTTAGGTTATGTGTAAAATAGCTGGATTGCTCTCATAAGTTCTTGACGGGGGAGCAAGAGAGCAAGAACATGCGAAGGAGGGAAATGGGAGGAGGGGAGAGGGCTTCTAATACGTTTAGACGTATTGAGCCATCCATCTGATACCATCGCCGTAACCTATGTCGAGTGTTAGTTATCAATAGCGCAAAAACTAAGGTTGTAAAGTAGGAAACATACCCTGCCTCATAACCACACTACACATAAACACCTCAATCGGCCTGATCCCCTCAAGCGGAACCTTCCCCTTACCCGTGGTCTGGTAAAGACCGAGCTCATGTCGAAGCTCATCCTCACTAACAGCCATCGGGTGATCGATCTTGTTTCCGAGGATCAGGAACGGAACCTTGGCCAAGTCCTCCATGGCCAAGAGGGCGTCGAGCTCGGCTTTGGATTCTCGGAATCGCTCGCGGTCCATGGCGTCGACTAGGAAGACGATTCCGCTGACTTCGGGGAAGTAATCTTTCCAGAGGCGGCGGGCTAGAGGGTGAGCGATTTGTTAGCGTGCGATCTTTATTGGATAGCTCGGGGGTGTCGCAAGAGTTCAGGCTTCTACCCACCTTGCTGATGTCCACCCAAATCGAAAGTTGTGAATCTGTTGTTTCCAATGGCGAGTTCCTCGGATGCTATTCAAAAAACACAAGCAAAAGCGCAATCAAGTCAGCCAAACAGTACGAAATAACGTCTCCATACTTGTTTCCCCATCGGATCTCATGACTTTAATAGAGTCGAGAAATTCAAATTCGACAGACGTACTCGGATGTGCGGTAGGTTGCAGGATAGCCACTCGGTCGTTCTAGACAAGGGAAGAATCGCAATGTTAGCAAGTTGGTCAATTCCGAGGTTTTTCTCTCCGAGCTCCGTTCTTCATCATCTCCAAAATCTCCTCTCATATCACCAAGTTACCCGCATCCCCAACAACCGCATCGCATCACCCCCAACCATCACTCCAAACCCTCAACCCTTCTCAAAAACTCACCTTCAACATATGTAACAACGTCGTCTTCCCCGCATTATCGAGTCCAAGGAACAGGAGTTTGGCATGCTTATTCAAAAGCCCGAGGGAGGCGAGGACATCGTAGACTAGTTACACACCCCGAGGGTCGAGTCAGTATTATTTTCTCCGCAGAACATTGCTTCCCGTCGCCCCAGCCGGATCAACGAGGCGACTTTAGGGAAAACGGATAGGATAGAGGATAAAAACATACACCAGTTAATAATCCACATGGTTGGTGGTAGTTATTTCCTTTCCTCAATCGGAGGTTATCCCGTTTTGTGTGGTGTCCGGTTTATATCAGGGAAAGGAAGGATAGAAGAATAGGTCTCTGCAGCAGCCGTGTACTTTCGTTAATAAAGAGCAAAGCAGCGAGCAAGATAAGTCGTTATCACGTCTTTAGGGGTCGGTGAGGTCGGATGGTCATGAAGAAGGGGAAGAAGAGAAAGTTGATTGTTGGTTGGAGAAAGAAAGAAAGACGAAGATGAAGGTGAGGAGGCGCTAGGCTTGGTTGGGTTTAGTGGGTGATTGTTCGGTCGAGGCAAAAAAAAAAGGTGAAGGGAAGTTCCTCGCTTGGGTTGCTGGTTTGGGAAGAGGCCGAGGATGAAGATGAAGATATTTTAATTGATTTAATTGTTAGATACGAGAGAGGTGGCGAGGGATAGAAAGAGGAGGAAGACTCGAGTCCCGAGCTCAACGGAAGTGAAAGGTGGCTTCAAGATATCCGGAGGATGATTCACACGATGCGCTTGTGATGGCCTTACATATACACCTGCACCATGGAACAAGGACTCTTACTTAGTACGGTTTGCAGAGACAGACCTCTTCTTCACATTCCACTCGGCACATGCATGATTGCCAGTAACAAAGTTGTTGTTATTTTTCTCTTTTTATCTACAACAGAATGTTCAAACACCCGCCAACTCATCTATGCTTCAATTGCTTTCATTTTCTTTCATTTTCCCTGATCCGTACTGTTGTCGCCGCCATCATGCATGTTAAATTGCAAAAGGTCGTTCATTCATGAGTAAAAGCAGAATAATAAAAAGGCATCGAAGAAAAGGGTTAAGGGTAGAAGAAAAGAAGAACATGCAAGCGTGACCTTGAAAATGCTGAACAGTCTTGCCAACTCGGATATGGAAAACGTCCAGTAGATGCAGTAGAAGAACCGAAGTAGTCTCAATGATCGAAGCATGCGCCTTGTATAAAGCAGGGTATGTGAAACAGCCGCCGCTCCGTAGGCAAAATAGTAAAAATATGTATAGAAAAAGGTAAAAAAAGGGTTCGAAGAAAAAGTATGTTCAGAGAAAAAGAGGTAAGGGGACGATTAGGTACTCCCCGATGAATGGGACGAAGGCGAAGTTAATTAGGTAGTGGTAGGTGCGCGTCGTCCTCAGACAGACAGCACAAGCTGAGCCTGGTCAAGCCCATAAGCCCTGCACCTCTCAGCTGCAACGAGTCCAAGCTCTTTCATACGCTCGGCACCCTTGCCAGGAAGCGGCTTCCGTTCTTGTCCGTCCTTGCCCGTCTTGCGGCAGTGCTGGCGCCAGAACTTCTCCTTGCGCTTCTGACGTCTCTGCTCGAGCCCCTTGACAATGTCGATGGCACCTCGGGCGTGACCTTCACCACAACGGGAAGCGCCATTATCCGTGGTATTGTCGTCATTGGACGTGTGCCACGATTTCTCAAGGCGGATGAAGAATGGATTTGGGGTGCGTGGAAGAGACTTGGTTCGGGGACGGTTGGGTTTCTGCCCAAGACCGGTGATGTTGATTCCTCCAGGGCGGATTGGCCCAACAGTACTGAAGGATGGACGACGAGACCCTTGGGATGTTTTCTTAGCCAATGGTGGCGGGGAGCGCAAACGCTTGGGAGAATGGTGATGCGCCCGTCGAGGGGGTGGCGACTGAAGACGTTTAGGAGAATGCTGAGGGGTGGTCTTGCGACTCTTGGTGGCACCTCTTCCGCGGAAAGAGACATCCTTGAAGGCCCCAAACTGTTGGTCGACTACTTCTTTCTGCTTGGCAGCATCTGGGGAGTCAGCTTCATCCTCCTCGTCATCATCCTCGTCATCATCATCGTCATTATCTTCAGGGTCTGTGGTAGGGAAGCTAGGGTCGATATCCTGAGGGACGATGACATGCTTCGATCGTCGGCGTTCCTCCATGCAGGATATGAATGCAGCTTCCATCGGACGATCCTCATCCAAAGTCCCGCAGACGAAGTCTGTGCTGTCAGGAAGATCTGGAGTGCCAGGGCGGCTCTTCTGAGTTTTCTCGGCACGCTTTCGCCTCCTTTCCTTGACGAGAGAAGCGGTTGACATGTTTCGTTGATCTTCTCCAAGGGACAAAGAATCAACTGACGAATCAGAAACCTTACGGTCGAGGCCGGGGTGGGCGATATCGACGTGTTCAGCGCTCGTCGCAGCGGTGACAGTTGACGAAGGCCAAAAGTCATATTCCGAGTCTTCTTCGCTGTCGGAATCCGCGAATCCGGCTTCGTTGTCGGACTCGTTGCCATCGTCGGAAGATAAGTCGTGTACAGTTGACTCATCCTCATCCCCGTCGTTGTCATCGTCATAATCATCATCGTCATCTTCCGCATCCTCTTCATCCTCTTCGTCCTGTCTGGCTTCTTCCTCCGCTTCTTCGCCCAACCTCCGAATTGCGTCTTCCTTTTTCATGCAATCCTGGAAGGTTATCTTTCCCTTATAATGAGGTTCTTGGTTGACCCACTCGTCATCCTCACCAAGGCTAGCGAATTCATGAAAGCGGGTAGCTTCGGAATGCTCAAAATCCCCAAGCCCAGGGAAAGTTTCTTTCTTCGCTTCCTTCTTTGGTTCCCTGATAGCTCGTGGAGTCGACTCAGAGACATCTGTGGATGTTTGAAGGCTCGCTGCTTTTGAGTCTTGTGGATTAGGCGATGATTTGCGCGCAGAGGCGTGTGCAGTCTTTGGGGTCTCAACATCTGACCTTCTGGTGGGACACGCAAAAGTAAGCATCGACTTTCGCTTTGGAGGTTCCTCTGACTTGGCCTCTTGCTTCTGAGCAGGTTTGCTCTCCTCTTTTTTCTTGTCGTTGGAGCTGTCATCCTTGCCACCACAAGCAAATTTAATGCAACGCTTGCGACCAAGGTTTGCTTCCACTGTAGACTCGGGAGCATCGATGGAGAGGTAAGGTACTTTCGATGGAACGGCTCCATCCATAGCTGCTGGGTGCCTTTGTGACGTAAACTGGGAGGGAAGCGGGGGACTTGGAGTGTTCGCCCGTTCTGGACTCGTCACTCCTCCGTCACTGGTCAGCTCAGCAGTCGAGGCGGAACTGTGGGCGGAAGAAGTGGGTAGCCCGATAGATGTTTTCTGGCGAATATAGATGCTGCTAGTATCAGAAGACTGTTGTTCTGGACGGTCAAGGAGGGCGCGGGTAAGGAGAGATTCCTTCTTGGTATCAAGACCAGTCGTTGCGGATTTTGTATAGAGGTTCCCGGAAGGTTGCACGGAACGCTTAGATTGCGAAGGATCAGGAGGCTCGTCTGGCTCTCCACAGGGATCTTCCTCCTCTGTGGAGGGTAAATTTGTTGTGTTCGACATGCCAAGCATCTTGAATATCGATTGAAGTGGCATAGGCTTAAATTTTGATGCGAAAATTTTCGGCAAATATAGAACCGTTTAGGGGTCGTTTCGACAGAGACAAACTCGAGGAATCGTAGAATGATCGGAGGTAGGTTATCAGAGATCGTGATCGTATGTAGATACCGCAAGGCTTCTAGCGGAAGGTATGTCGATTGACCAACGGTTTACCCGGTCGACACAAGGACGTGGGTGGTATTAAAAAAGGTGCCCGTTAGGACGCAAGTTGTCATAAGAGCGAAACCTGCATTGTGAAAAGAAAGGTGACAAGAAGTCGGCTTCCTAGAGAGGTAGGTATGGAGGTGAGACGCCCCGGAAAGGGTGTCGTGTCGCTGGAGGTGACGCAGAAGCGCGTCCAAGAAACGGGTTTGATAACGCCCAGGGAAGCTCAGTAGAACTGACGGCTCTCAATTCAATAACGGTGATAAAGAGATTCGATCTGAATGAAACGTGCGGTCAGGTGACGGATTCGGTGGATATAAAGGTCGGATAGCGAGAGAACAGTCGCCACATGTAGGCCGTTGAAGTAGTTTTCGCCCGGCAGGAATTGGATTGAAGACAGGGAAGAAGGTGATGTTTAAGTGATGCCCTGACAAAGAGGTATGAGTTGTCAAAGGTATTTGCTTATTTTTCTTCTTTTTTTTTGGTGCTTTTCGGGGGTAATATGTTTCTTTCAGTCGTTCACAGGAAGTAGAATCTCACACAGAGAGAGAAAGTGAAGAAGAGAGATTGAAATAATTTTTGGCTTGAGAGGGAAAAAGAGGAAGAAAGAGGCGAAAAAAGCTTAAAAGGGAAAAGAAGGGAAGATCATGTGTTGTTCAACGTGCGGATGACTAACCGCGTAGAAGAAGTAGGGTAAGGGCTTCTTTTTTGGCTTCTTTTTCTTTCTTCATGAAGAGAGAGAGAGAGACTTTTTTTTACACTTTTTAGTCAGATCATCATCTTTGTCAGGAAAAGAACTTACTCAAAACGAGGAGAAGAAGAAAGCTGATATTAATGCGCGTTTTGCGGTTCATCGAACCATGGATCCCTACTCTTCCTCGTGCATCGTAGATGTGGCACCCCCCCTTCTTCCCTACCGCAAACCACATTGGCATGGCTGTTTTCCCGTCCTTCCATTTGGAGTTTTGAACACAGATACCCTTGGAGAAGCGTTTCCAAGTGAGGGATCAGCCTGCTGTGCGACCACCCAGAGATCGCGCGGCATCCACCTCTATCGGAAGGTATCGCTACTTCTGCGCGTCTCATTTTCCGGGCATATTGTCTCATTCTACAGACTCACCCACGATGCAGCCATATCAACTGAACCCATATTTTCTAGCTAATAACCAGCATTCCTGGCGTTCTCGGGATATCAACAATGGTGGCTCTTTCACATTTTCCCTTCACCCTGATTCCCCACCGGCCCGCGAAGCGGACGTGGCCGCAGAGGACAAGATCAACTTCATCCAAGCCTGCGTGCGTCGCTTAGCCATGTTATACAAACATGGGGTGGATAGAAAATCCCAGGCTTCCGCTTGGGTCTAACGAGGGTCAGCCATGTCAACGGTGAGGGAAAGACGACATTCTCCCACAAACTGCGGAACATTTGATGCACCTCTTCCCTGTCTAAGGTTTGCCTTCCCTGGTCATTCCACTTTAATCATACCCTCCTTCATTATATTATTCGGAGATTTGAGATCAACACGCAACTTTCACGACCGAGGCGCCAATCTCATCTGATATTGGACAGACAACGCAAGAATGCACACTCCTGCTGTTGCACGATGGACGATTACTTTCGGACATCAGACAGAGTCAGATATCAGAGGCCATAACCGAAGTGCCCAAAGCTTTTAGGGTTTCGTCGGCTGAACAGCACATCAATGTTCTTTGGACAATAATGTGCAGATACATCCCCACCGACCAACCAGCCGAGGAAGCTTCACCTGCAGACACCGCTCTTATTTAGCGACAGAACTAACTTCTTAGAGCATATGGGGCTGATCTGACTGTTGCAGCCCCCCCCCCCCCCCCCCCCCCCCCCCGGGGGGGGGGGGGGGGGGGGGGGGGGGGGGGGTGGGGGGGGGGGGGGGGGGGGGGGGGGCGGGGGCCGGGGGG